>CM057228.1:133168258-133850874 GCA_029891385.1 Erythroxylum novogranatense
GAGGGGAGAAACTCGACGCGTCCCCCCATCGAATAATCGATCCGAGTACTTGGGCACACATCGAATAACCGGAAAAGAGTCACATATGCATTGTATACACATGAATTCATCAATTATGTGATGACCGATTTATTGTAAATTCTTATTTGATATTGCAAACTGTTATAGGCTACGCAAATTGTTATATATTAATTGTATTCATCAGGTCGCGGTCAGACGCAATCGCTGAATGCATGATTTGAGTGAACCATTGATGATGGTTTCTCACGAGTTCGCAAACTCACCCCAAATTGCAACCTATTTTTCAGATCGATAGAGTAGACCCTCAGCTCCGGAGATAGTCTTTTCCCCGCGCAAGTAGTGTCTTTGAGAAGCGGCGGCTCTGTGTTGGTCAATTTGGTTTGACTTTGTGGACGACTTAGATAGATGTCAGACGCTTCCTTTTTGTGTTGTTTAGGACCGATAGACTTGTCTATTCTGCTATTGGATGATTGTATGAAGATTATTTTGGATTTTAAATTTACTAATTTTTGATATATTATGGTTTTAAATTATCGCGATGCCATGTGGATTAACAGTCGAATTTTCTGGTAGTGCACCTTTAAAGTGAGATACGTGTCGGAGCGACCCCTTCGGACATCCCGATGTGTACCCTACGGTGAGGGGGCACTACAGATAGTGATCCAGGGTTGGCATTGGAGGCTCCTGAAAAAAATGAATGCCTGGGCTGGCCATAAGTGCAAGCGTAGCCAGGTTATTTGCACTCTGGTTCCCTTTACGATACAGTTGCTAGATTTTGACCTACCAATCTTGGTGGAGTAGTCCATGGATACCTACCAACAAGAAATTATTCGTATCAATCATGGTAATGTGAGAGGATAGGATGTTAATGACTTATAAGGAGTCCACTTCTAATATGATCAGGCGATAACCAAGCGACCAAGACAGTATGAGGCCTGAGTAGACTTCCCAGAGTTCTTCTGTTAATAGCAAACTGTTTCCAATGTGTTGGAAAAACTCTCCACACCACTGGCCGTGTCCACCTGTGGTATTGATGTCTGTTCCCTGTTTAAATGCTCCATTTGCGTTAAGTTTTACCTATGTTACTGGCGGTTTAGTCCATCCCACTAGACTGCCTATTGAGAGGCTCTGGTTCGGGAACACACAACTTTCCACTGCTCTCGCCCTGGCTATCCACTCCACGTACTCCAAAGCTATATGCGGTCCATTTTTTGACCAAGCAAACTCCTCTTCAAAAATACTTTTGTTATGCCAAGTCCAAGGCATCCAGTATGCAACTCTAAAAATAGTAGGCCAATCTCTTTGCAACGCTCGCGAAGTGCTTCATTAGATTGATTTCACCCTTATCTCCTCGCCTAATGGAAAATTTCCAGATCGACGAGCCCAGGGAAATTCTCCAAAAGCATGCACTGCATGAGCATCCCGGCGGACATGTATTGTGGACTCTTCCCGATCGCAGATGTGGCAACTGCTATTTATCGCAATATGTTGCTCCACTCTTGTTTGATCGCAGAGCTTATTCTTAGTCATGAGCCAAAGGAAAGTTATGATCCGCTAGGGTCCTCGGTCATTTCTAGATTAAGGTCCAGGACTAGCAGAACTATCCGGTCAGGTCCTCGATTAAGTCGTAGGAGGACACCACAGGAATCTTCCATGCTCAAGATGGCCCCATCGAATTGTATCTTCTATCGTGTTAGGTGCATGGGGATAATCTCTCGCTATACCCATACGCATGAGGATGGAAGGTATTGATGAAACATATTCCACTTCCACGTGCCATCCTTGTTTTGTAAGTCCGCTATTTTAGCGCATGTGTCTTCCTCTAGATCGGAGAGGTTGCTATAGAAAGAAGCGCACCCCAATCCTTCAACCAATTATCTAGCCAAGCAAATGTGTCTACCATTTCGGCCCATTTTATACCTTAATGGACATATCGCCAAGTTGTGGCAATTCTCCTCCAAAGCTCAAGCCTCTCGTCTGCTCCAACGTAGTGGGGATGTGGTACGGTCCATTCGATATTTAGCCCGTAATACCCCGACCCATAAAGTCAGAGGGTTGAGTAATCGAGTCCACTCATCTTAGTTAATAAAGCATCATTGGAAGACCTAATGCACTTAATGCCTAAGCCCCCAGTCTTTTTGGGCTAACACACTGAATCCTAATTATTAAGGGGCATTTTCTTCTGCACTTTCGTGGAACCCAGATGAAATTGCGCATGATTTGTTCCAAGTCATCAAAGAGTCGTCGCGGCAGTCGCACTATTTGCATTGTGAATCCCGGGAGGGCCGAGATCACAAACTGAGTTAAGGTGACACTTCCGCTAGCAATAGCTATCTTGCGCGCCATCTTGTAAGTTTCCTTTGGGCATTATCCAGGATGTGTTGATAGGTGTTCCGCGTGGTGCGTTTATAGAGCAACGGTATGCCTAGATATTTGCCTAGATTAGTTGTACACTTAATGTGTAGGTTTGTGTGATACGGCGCGCAGTTTCTGTCTTAACATTTTTGGAGAAGAAAATCTTCGTTTTATCTGTGTTAACCTTCTGTCCAGAAGCTTGACAGAACTCCTCCAAAGTCTTGGCGATTACTTGTGTTTGGGAGTCCGTTGCTTCCGCGAACAGAACCAAGTCATCGACAAAGAATAGGTGAGATAGAGATGGCCCTATAGGCCTTAATTTTATCGATCTTGTTGGCCCCTGATTTTTTTTTTTAAACTAAGCATATCTAAATTATTTTGAGGTATTGTCTAGATTATTTGGAGGTGTTAGCTCTTGAGAAAATGGAAATTAAATGATGAAATAAGTTTAAATTAGAGTGGAGTAAGTCATTAGAAATTAAAAGGAATAAAGTGGCTTAAGGGCAATTTAAGAAGTTTGCATATGGTGTTAAGGTTAAAGGCTAATAAGGAGGGGCTCTTCGGTCCTTTAAATATCATTAGAATAAAAAGTAAAGAGGCAATTGAGGTGTTATCGTATGAATGAAGGAGAAGAGACAAAATTGTAAGGAAAAGAGGTGTTTTAATGAAACTACGTAGTTTTTGGATGTAGGGAGCTTAAGTTTTATTTTAAAAAGCCATGTGTTAGGGAATTGAGGAGAGGAATCACGAAAATTCTGAAGGAAGAAAGGAGAGAGGAGTCATCGGGAAAGAAGAAGAAGAAGAAGAAGAAGAAGAAGAAGAAGAAGAGAAGAAGAAAAAAGGTTAGAGCTTGGTTTATTCTTGCTCTAGAGAAGAGATTGGTGAGCTCTTTGTCAAGGAAATAGAAAAGAGAAGGATTTTAAATTTCCATTAAGGGCAAGAAGAGAGAGATTTCGTGGGTGGCTTTAAAGGTATGAGATTTTCGAAAATCTTTTGGAATTATAGTTGGGTTTAAGTGTTAATAGCTTAGAAAAGACTTGGGTAAAGTTAGATAGGTTTAACTTCATGCTTTCCTTTTCTATAAATGTTTAATTTGGGTTATCATCATGTTAATTGGGTTATTATTGCTTAATGAAGGTGATAAGAGGTTATTAGAGCTAGAAGCAAGGTCAATTGACTCATTGCAAGGCTAAAGGATTAAGGTGGGTGATAATTTAATAGTTGAGATAATAAGCTACTTAATTGTTTTGAAGTAAATGTCATAAAATGTTTTCCTATGGTTTCCCAATTTTAATTGAATTGCTATTGGTTCAATGGTGAGAGGCGTCCACGTAAAGTGGGACAAAACCCTGAGGTCTTGAGTTCGAGACACTAACTCACCCAAGGCCAGAGGGGACAATACTGATTAAGGTTGTGGTCGCATGGGTCGGGCTTGCCCGATATGTGCATCCCGTGGACCCAACATTAATTGGCTCAATGGTGAGAGGCGCCCACGTAAAGTGAGACAAAACCTCGAGGTCTTGGGTTCGAGGCACTAACTCACCCAAGGCCGTAGGGACAATACCGATTAAGGTCAGGGTCGCACGGGTCGGGCCACGATATGTGCATCCGTGGACCCAACAGATCTCCATCGACCTTGTCCCACTCCTCTAGAGATGAGATGTCCTAGCCGCTCCATTCAGATGACAAAAAGATATGGTGAGAGAGGGTCGCCTTACCTAATCCCTCGTGATGGGCTAAAAGGATCTGATACTATGCCCTGCCACACCACCTGCATAGTCATCGTTGTTACACACTGCATTATGATCCAACTTATCTGGAAAATCAATATCCTCTAAACTGTTTTGTATAAATTCCCACCGGAGGCGGTCATACTTTCACTTTGATAACTAAAAATCTCGCCCTCCCTTTCTTCCTTTCATCGAGTGGATTACTTCCTTGAAAATAATGATATTATCCGTTATTTGGCGGGCCGGAATAAAACTACTTTGGTTCTCTTGTATTAGAAGATCCGTGTGATTTTTTAAACGATTAACAATGATTTTAGCAAAAATTTTGTAAAACACGTTGCAGAAGCTTATCGGACGAAACTGAGTGAAACTATTCGGGGATGGATTTTTGGGGATAAAGACTAGGAGTGTTTGGTTTAATTCCTTTTCCCATCGGCCCTAGTTGAAAGTTGTCTGAACGAACTCAACCAATTTAGGGCCGACCCTTCCTCATTGTTTCTAAAAGAAAAAGGCATTGAAGCCATCTATCCCAGGGGCTTTATTCGTATTCATTCCGAATACTATAAGCTTTATCTCGGTGGGGTGAATGGTTTTGGCCAAATCTCTTATACTGTCCTCTGAAATGAGAGGAAAGCTCCTGATAGTAGTACACTAGGATTGAGGTTCAACCTCTCGTGTGAATAGGTGAGCAAAGTATTCTCTGGCTAAACGACTCAGTTGCCCTTGGTATGAGACTATTGTCCCATGGGAATCCCGGAGTCTCGCGATCCTCATTTTCTTTCATTTGGTAAGGGTTATAGTATGATAATATTTTGTATCCCTACCCCTTTTGAAGCCTATTCGCACCAAGCTTTCGATGCCAAAAGATTTCTTCTTCACTCAAGGCCTACATCGCCTCACTCAAATGTTCTTCTAAGGCTAGCAGAGAGAATCCAAATTATCCTCGGTCATGACTCTCTGAATGCCCTGTAATCTTGCTAACAACCTTTTCTTCGATGGAAAATATTTCCAAAATCGACTTGTTCCAACTAGTGAGTTGTTGAGAGAATCGGCTACCAATTTACTCATCGACTCTCTTCCAGAATCCAATGAGTAGCTACCATCTCGTCAAAACCTAGATGAGTCACCAAACATTTTGAAATCTAAAGTTGGGATCCCAATCTTTTGGACTGGTCGATGAAGTCGGATCCACAGGGTATATGGTCTAACCCGAGGAAGGGTAAGTGGTAGTTAACCATAAGCGGAAACGTTTGAATCCATTCCGTCGAGCCAAAGACTCGATCCAATCTAGCTTGGACCATGCCTTGATGCCACGTAAACTTGGAACCTATATATTCCGGATCATGGAGGTCGCTCTCGAACCCACTCCTAAAATGTTTGTTCAGATCCCCGTGGTTGTGGCGCCACCCCTTATCAATTATTTCCGCTTTGCATTAAAGTCTCCTCCTACTAGCTAAGATCTATTTAGGGATCGATTGATCCATTTTAAAGCGTGCCGAGATGCTTTTGAGAGGAGGTTTATGGGTTGAATAAATCGTGGTAAAATCTAACTAGTTAGATTTATACTTAATGATGGCATGAATAAATTACCGATGGGCTATCACTATGGAGATAGTAAAATCCCCTTCCATAGCATCCAAATCCCACCAAGAAACCTACGGCTTCCACTATGGAAGAATAATCAAAACCTAAAGTACTAATAACTTCATGCACCCTATTGCCACTAATTCTAGGTTCCGACAAAACGAGGATACCCGGATTATAATGCCTCAGATAATTACGCAGAGCAGTCCTAAATTTGGGGCCCCTGCCTTTTGATAATTCCAAATTAATATCGACATAATAAAGAAAATTAACACCTCCCATGGGAGCATCCTGTAGTCCATCGACCGTGGGCTACAGTTCGAACACCTCATTACTCCCATACGGTGGCATGATGTTTGATACCGCTGACTCTCCTGTTATATCAGGCGGGTCCGTATGTAGAGGGGCAGTAAGCTCCCTTAAGCAAGAAATAGCCTCTGGTGCCTCTACCCTTTCCATAAGCTGCGGTCTCTCCTTAATGATCACCTTGCGGTCCTTCAACACCTAGTGATCGTATATCATTTTCGTGTGTGAAGAGAGGACGATTGCTATGTTTTGGTCCAAATTGTTAGGTTAGATTTGGACTTGGGGTGCTAGTGCTGAATTCTGTTCTGGTGTGGGATTGGCCCGAGAGCTTTCTCCTTGGAGTAATCTATTTTGAATGCCCTTTTGTCCTTTGGGCCTTGTCCTAGCTTGTTGCTTGGGCCCAATAGTCTTGAAAATCAGTCTAGAACTTGTTTGTTTGCTAGAGCCCAAAAAGTCCATAAGGTGCATACGGTGGCCTAGGCCCATTAAGTTATTTGGTTGTGGGGCCTCCTCTACTATATTTTCTATCACCTCCACTGTCTCTTTCTCTATCAGAGCAGAGTATCTGGATCCAATCTTCTGAAAGGACTCGTTCTTTCTACCCGAAGATGACTGATGTGAAACGGTGTTAATGTTCGTCCTCTGGAGCAGTTGCATGGGAGGTCTAGTTTTTTATCGGACCTAAACCCATGGTCTATAATCATTTCTGACCGTTGGTTGGTCTACTGTAGTGGTTTGGTCCTTCCCTCCTCCAATGGTCTCCGTTGACGATGAAGCTTTCTTGGACCGTCCTGTAGCTGGTGCTATTCTCTCCTCAGCGTCTCGGTTCATTGGGAACATCTAGCCATATCATGTCCTACCTTCTCACAAGAGTAACATAGTTGAGGAGTCCCTTGTACTCCACTAGCAATATTTCGCCGTTCAGTTCTACACTTGTTTTCAGCGGCTGGTTGAGATCAATATCGACTGCAATGCAAACGTAATGCCCTCGATGAGCCAGTAATGCCATTTCGTCGATTTTGACCATAGCGCCAACTAAGTTTCCTAAACCTGTAAGAATTTTGGGTTGGTACCTATGGATAGGTAAGTCTGGAAAATGTATCCATGTGACTGCTCGAGCGACTTCTTCGTGTTTTGGCCGAAAAATAAGCACCCACTACTGGACTGAAAGTGCTTGGCCATGCATTAGCCAAGGTCCGTCTCCGTCAACGCTTGAAGATAATCGGTATCCCCTATGAAACGGACGACGAAGAAATCTTGCTCCAGATTGACTAATTTTAGAGGACTTAATGGCTTCCATAGGGCTCGCGGGCTAGAGCTTAGAGCTTGGTATCCGATCCTACGTCCCAATAACTTTACTACGACTGCCTTTGTCTACTGTTGATCTAACTTGTCCTTGAAAGTTTGGGAGAGCTTGATTCCTCCTCTATGATCGCCGGCTTGGTGCACCATATCTCCCTCCTCTAGCTCTATCGGTGTTTCAGCTGGCCAACTCTGTTCTTCCATAGTGACTGGTTCTAGTGACTACCTGCTACAACTGCACTATACGACATCGTTGGGCAACCCTGCAGTTCCTCTTCATGTTTCCTCGTTCGTCCCTGTTTCGATTGGTTTCCTTTGTGGTCGGGGGCTGCCATGGATGGTCCAAACGAGATTGAAATATTTGTCAAAACCACATGAACCGAGATCGATCACTGTGTGCAAGAAGATGTTCGTTTTTAATACATCGTAAAGGTGTTCACCTTGGTCAACACGGCTTGATTCAGAGTTTTACTCTACCATCGTTAAATCTTATATTTGAATCTTAGAATTCTTAGTTTCATCACAAAATTTAGGAAAATAAACAGAGAATTCTTGTAATTTAAATTTTATTTTAAAATTATCACTTACTGTCATAATATTATTTAGGCTAATTAATTATATATTTAATTTAAAATAACAAAGTATTATTAAATTTAGATACTACATAGTTTTAAAATTATGAATAAACAAAACTATAAAATGGTAAAATGACTTGTATAACAACTAAATAATGTTATAAAGAAATTGATAATAATTTTAAAAAAGAGAAAATCAAATAAGAAGCAATGTTTTAAGATTCGTTCAATCTACTGGAAGGTACCATACCAAATTAAAAAGCAGTACCCAGATCTTGTCTTCGATATCGGCCAAAAATACCGGTGGTCAGACTTACCAATTTCAATCGTATCTACCAAGATTCAAAATACCCAATCCAACACCAAAAATTTAAAAAATTGAGGAACTTTTTGCAAATTTTTCAAAAATTTCAAAATTTCCTCCCTCCCTCCCTCTTACCTATAACCTATCCTTTCACCCCCAAATTTTTCAAAGTTTTAAAATAATAATAAATATTTTATTACTAATAATAATTTTAAATTAAATAAAACTTAAAATAAATTATTTTTATTTTATTGTTAATAAAATATTTTATTTAAATTTATTTCAATATTTTATATAATATTTATTAATAAATACTAATAAAATATTTTATTTCTTAAAATAAATAATTTTAAAATTATTATTTATAAACTAATATTTATTTTATATATTGTCAATTAAATCAAAATTTATATATTTTAAAATTATACTTTAAAATTAATTACATTTATTAATAATTATCAAATTAATTTTATATGTTAAATTAAAATTGTGATTATGTCTAATTAAATGCAAAATGAAATGAAATGTGAAAATACCAATTCTAAAAAATAATTCAAAATTATGATAAAATAGAAAATAATTCAAAATTCAAAATTTTGAATTATTTTCATTATTTTATAGTTAAATATTATATTTAGATAATTATTATACATATATATATATATTATAGATAATTTTATATAAAGAAATAATTAAAATAAAATGAATAATTGTCATTATTATGATTTTAAAAACATGGTTGATGTAAACAATAAACTAGTAAAATATACAGTCGCAATTGTATAATATACCAATATGAACTATTTTGTAATTTTTAAAAATTTCAGAACTATTTTATAATTTTAAAAATTTTACGAACGATACCCCAGATCGATCGATACTCAAGATAGCCCGTTCTAACGTTCAATCCGACATCTAAACCCGATGCGATATTCATAACATTGATCAGAAGGAGAGATGACACAGTATAATATAAAATTTTCATCTACTTTTTTGAAAACGGTATAATATAAAAATTTTAAATTACAATAAATAGATTAACGTAACCCCGAAAGTTATATGAAAGGTAAATAATATTACAATTGAAAAGAAGAAATGAAAGTGTGTTGCCTCCCGAATTTCAACTTTCCACATGGAAACTAAACAACTGAACAACTGAACTGTGCCTTGGCATTTCACCAACTGCAGAATCCTTTTCATCCAACTGAATACGCGTTTCTTGACTCAAGTTGTTGCTTTCAGCTTTAACCCTCACTTTGTTTTTCCCTTTTGGATTTCTCTATCTATTCAATTGTCTATAAAACTTCCCATCTTAACACTTCCACAACTACCCATTTTCAGTGAAGCACCTTTTCTTCTTCTTTGTGATTAATCCATTACCAGCCTGAGTTGAATACCTCATAACACTCTTTCTTCCGTTCCTTGCGCAAAACATGTCTACCCTTATCCAAGCTCCTGTTAACCGGAACCGCAGGTGGCACTTCGCCTTTCTTGCCATCTACTGCTCGAGAGCTCTATTATCTCCGGTGGTCAATAAGGCCACAAAGAAGAAGGTTAATGGCCGTTCTGTATCTTATGTTGCACTTCATATTGCACCAGAAGCAGGCCCCTTTGGTATTGATCAAACGAGCCTTTCTCAACTTGTGAAGGAAGAAAATGTCCAGAAGCTTGAAGATTATGGAGGAGTTACAGGTCTTGTTGCAGCTCTCAGAAGTGACGTAAAGAAAGGGATTAGAGGTGATGATGAAGACATTTTCAACCGAAAAAAATCCTTTGGTTCCAACATATACGAGAAGCCATACACAAAGAGCTTCTTCAGATTTCAGCTTAAGGCAATGAAAGATCCTCTCGTCATCCTCCTGATCCTATGTGCAGCCTTTTCTCTGGGTTTTGGCATTAAGAGGAACGGGCTTAAAGAAGGATGGAGTAATGGAGGCAGCATATTTCTTACCATTTCTCTGGTTACTACTGCTTGCTCTGCCAGTAACTGCTGGGCAGACAGATACTTCAACATGTTGTCCAACAGCAATGACAATGTCGGGGTGAACGTTGTCAGAGATGGATGGTGTCAGAAGATCCCCATTGACGACCTTCTTGTTGGCGAGGTTGTGAGCCTGAGAACTGGAGGTAAAGTTCCAGCTGATGGACTGCTATTAGACGAATATCGTTCGTTGCAAGTGGACAAATCAAATCAATATTGTTCGTTGCAAGTGGACAAATCAAATCTGGTGGACTGCAAGGACCATGTGAATCTTATCAGCACCCAGAATAGATTTTTGCATTCAGGTTCTATGGTGATTAAGGGTAGTGCTTGCATGCTTGTTACAGCAGTTGGCATGAACACGACCTGGGCCGAAATCCTAGCGAAGAAATGGAAGGATTCTCAGAAATCAACACCTCTGCAAACTCAACTCAACAAGGTGGCCACAGTAATTGGCAAAGTTGGCTTGTCAATAAGTTTTCTTGTTTTTGCAGTCTGTTTGATCCGATACTTTGTGGGGAGGAGGAACGGGAATTTCTGGGGCAAGCCAAAATTTGGTGTTATCAGCGACATAGTCGGAATTATAGCCACTTCAGTTGCTATTGCATCAGGATCATTTGTAGATGGTTTACCATTGGCTGTTGCAATTATGCTCGCTTATTCAATGAAGAGTATAATCAACAATCATGCTTTTGTAAGAAAGCGTTCTGCTTTGGAAGCGATTGCCTCAGCAAACACCATCTTCACAAAATTGGATCACATGACAGTAGTCAGGATTTGGCTTGGACAAGAGTTTATTGAGCAAGAAACCTCCTCTTTCGTTGTACCAACTGTAATTGAACTACTGCAACAAGCAATAGGATTGAGCATTAGTCAGTCCCCGTCAAAGGTTCTTCTTTCTTTGGACTCCTACAGAAAAAGCAATTATTTCCTGGGCCACTCAGGAGATTCGCATGGATGTGAAGGAAGTCAAAAATGGCTGCAACATCCTCTACACAGAAGCCTTTGATCGGATGAAGAGATACGGTTTGCTTTGTATGAAAATGAAAAGTGATAATACAATGCATATCCACCTCAAAGGAACATCAAGGGCTGTACTGTCCAGGTGTTCACATTACTACAGCACGGCGGGGAGGGTCATAAAGATTGATCATATTGCAAGGGAAAAAATGAAGCAAGTAATTCAAGACATGGAAAGTGATGAACTTCGGTGCGTTGCTTTTGCTCATAAACAAATTTATGCAGAACCCCCTTATCAGTGTGGAGTATTCCAAGAACAGGTCAAGGAAAAAAGAATGATATTATTAGGGTTTGTTGGTGTGAAAGATCCCTGTAAACCTGGATTCAGAAAAGCTGTAGAAGAATTCCAACAAGCTGGAGTGAACATCAAAATAGTAACAAGAGACAGCACTTCAACTGCCAGAGCTATAGCAACAGAATGTGGCATACTCAAACCTGATCAGAACTTAGAGGGTGAAGTAGTTGAAGGCCTGGAATTCCAGAACTATACGCACGAAGAAAAAATGGAAAGAGTTGATAAGATTCGGGTGATGGCAAGAGCAACCGCACATCAGAGGCTTCTTATGGTGGAATATCTGCAAAAAAAAGATCACGTCGTAGCAGTTGTTGGTGATGCTCCAGAAGATTCAGCAGCTCTAAGGAAGGCAGATGTGGGAATCTCGATGGGTTCCCAAGCAACCGATGCAGCCAAGGAGAGCTCTGATATAGTCATACCCAATGATGATTTTATATCAGTTGTTCATGTTCTGAAATGGGGAAGGACCATGTTCAACCATCTTCAGACCTTTACTCAATTTCAGATCACGGTAAGCATCACTTCTCTTGTGATTGACCTTGTCACAGCAGTTTCAGCTCAGAAACCACCAACCATAAACATTGTTGCAACTATTTCATCCGGAGAAATCCCATTTGCAGCAGTTCAACTGTTGTGGGTCAAGCTGGTTATGGGTACACTGGCTGCTTTAGCTCTTACTCTAGGACAACCCGCCAAAAAGTTCAAGAGGCGTCCTATAAAGAGAGACTTTCTTATAACCAATGTCATGTGGAGGAACATATTAAGCCAGTCTATGTATCACATAGCTGTCTTATTGACCCTACAGTTCAAGGGCAAAGCAATTTTTGGTGTGGATGATCAGGTAAAGGATACCTTGATCTTCAATACCTTCGTGTTGTGTCAAATTTTCAACAAATTCAATGTAAGAGAGCTCAAGAAGAAGAACATTTTCAAGAGGATACACAGAAGCAAGTTGTTCGTGAGCATTGTTGGACTAGTAATTGTTCTTCAGGTTATAATGGTTGAGTTCCTGAAGAAGTTTGCAGGTACAAAGAGGTTAAACTGGGTGCAATGGGATGCAAGTATAGGACTTGCAGCCATATCTTGGCCATTGGCTTGGTGTGTCAAGTGGATACCTGTTCCAGATAAGCCATTTCTCAGCTATCTGAAATAGAAGAACTAGGACTACGGATATACAGAGATTCTCATTGTTCTTTGTTTTGTTCTTTTCTGTTTCTTTGATATAATTTGTTCAGATTTTCCTCGGATATAATAGTGTTCAATGCTTGTACGTGGAAATGTAAACATAATCCCAAGTTAATGGGGTACTGGAATACATAGACGAGCAGAGGGGATTGAAAAATCATTTTCCCTCCAGGCCATCCATCTTCTTCAGTTTCCTTTTGTGTTCCATCTTTAATTCAATTTTTGACTAAGATCGATCAAACAGGAACTGCTGTTTCTTGCGGAATACAGAAAGAGAAGTTGGAAAGAGATTCTAAGGATGATGAACTGGCTGGTAAGCTAAAAGAAACTAGTTCGAGAAAACCTAAACTTGTAATTGGTTTGCTGGATATTCCTGTTTCTTGATTATGAGATTTTGTAAACTACCCAAAACAAAAATGATCCAACAACCAATGTTCTTCATATAAAATTTTTATGTACAAAGCAATGTTCCATAGTAGGCAACCTAGTTACAGATTTGAGGCAATCTAGTTACAGTAGGCAACCCTGCACCAATACCTCATGATTTTTTATTATCTAGACCCAGAATCTTTACTGGGGTTGGAGACAAATTATGTTTTACGGTTTCTTCCAATCAAATGGCATCACTTTTACAACATAAATGACACATCTATGCTGGAACAGGTCCCGGGACTTTGCCATTGTCTGTTGGAGTTAAACTGTCGTAGTATTCCAATAAAAATTTCCAGCTTGCAGGGCAAATAAATCCATCCGGAGGGTTCTCTTTGTTCTTGGCGAGCGTTAACATCAGAAAAATTTGCACGGGAACCATTCATTCCAATATAACCATTCGTTCAGAAATGAGCATCTGCATTGATATGAAGAGAGAGTCATCTGGCCTTGATGGATCAAAGAATGCAATTTTGCCCTGACTCTTATCGTATGCAGCGACCTAAAGTAGGATTTGAAAAATGATCAGAAGAATTCACAGTTATATCAAAATGGTAATTGCAAATCAAAAGGCCTGACAACACATACCCTGAAAGGAAGAATGTTAAGACGCTCTAATTCAGGAGCTATACTCAACACCTTCTTTCCATGATCAGTGTTAAAAGGCCTAATTTATCCCAAAAGTTAGCTCAAGAGGACGAAAACACCATCCTTAAGAACCTGAAAACGCAATTCTTTTATAAAACCATTCAGATCGAAAAGCTCATTTCTGGCATCTTCATTATCTTTGTCGCTAGATAGACACACCTCGGGCTCTGTGTTCAAGAGCTCTGAATCCACTTCAGCTATGAGTTCTTCATCAGGATCCACACCCATCAAAAATTATGCAAGATGCAACAAGCTAAAATAATATCACATTGAACATCAAATAAGTATGACTTATTACTTGAGCTTTCGATAATTTTAAATCGCTTCTTTAACACTCCAAATGCTCTTTCTATTGCATTACGCAATGAAGCATGTCGATGGTTAAACAACTCCATAGCATTCTTTGGACCACGCTGAATATTCTTTCAGATGATAACGTACACCTCTGTAAGGGCAATAAGTTCACTCCTAAGCATATAACCAGCATCCATAAGGTAGTATTTACCTAATACAAGCCAAGTTAATTAGCAAATATATTGTTATTGATATAAAATATATTAATTTCATGAATTTTAAAATTACCTTTAAGAATTTTCAAGTTATCTTCCTAGTTAATGCGTTTTTATTATTCTTGAATCGGGCCGATCCTTCCCATCCGGCAATACATAAGTAAACTTTAGATCAAAAGCACAAGCAGCTAAAACATTTTGTGCTGAATGTTCTTTTATACCACGAAATCGTGGTGTATCAGCTTTTAGTACTCTTACTCAAATATGTGTTCCATCAAGTGCACCTACACAATCCTATCGGAAATATTTTCATGTCAATGCTAAATGGTAATTAATATTCTTAAAATTATTATAGCTAAAAAATAAATTCATGGTTACCTTAAAGTAGGGATAAAATCTACTACTCCCAAGAATTTGAGGAGGGACTTCACATCTATTTGGTTGTCTTAGATATTCATCCTCCAACGATATTAATGCTCCTAACACTTCATGAAAGTGTCAATTTAAGGTTTCAAGTGAACGACGAAGAAAGAATGAAAGTGCACGTATTTTGAAATTTTGTGCCAAAAACATAAGACATGTAGCAACATTTTCTTCAACTGAAGTTCGCCTACTATCTTTAAGAAGGCCACTAATTCGAAGTTTATCGCATAAGCGATGAAAGGCAAGTGGTTTCATTCGAATTAAGTTATAGCAAGGTGTTGAGAAATTATTGACACGATCCATTATATAATGTCGAACTTTTTTTCCTTCATCTTCGACTATAGATTTATGTGATGGATCGAATAGAAGAACTTGAATGTAATTGACTACGTGTAATATTAAGTGCATAAATGACTTGACAAATAACTTGAATTACAGCCTATTTGTCGATACACCCCATTCTACCCACTCATCATCTGAATCATCCGCTAAAATATCTTCCAAATTGTCGATATTATCCATGAACAACACTGAGAATATGATAGTTTAATTATCAATAGTACGTACAATCAAACAAAAAGGCTAGTAAGCAATCGTGAATCTAACTAACCAAAAAAGGGATAGTAGGCAATTGAAAAAAAGTAGCAGTCAATCAAACGAAAAATGAATAAAAAAAATATTATTACAAAACCCACTAACCAAATAGTTCACCCAACCAATAAAGCATGCAATATAGGCAATCTTGTGGTGCAATATACGGCAACCATGTAAGTGCAATCATTCCGATCGAAAAAAAATAGAAGTGCAATCATGTATATGGCAATCGGTAATCGTTTGGTTATCTTATGTCTAATAATTATCTTTTATGGCAATCGGCAATCGTTTTCTTTGTCAATTTCCTCTTGAAAGAATCATGAGTGCAATAATAGCTAGCTAAAAAATATATAAATTGAAGATCGAGATTGAGAACATACCGTGGTCGGGGAGAAGAAAAATACAGAGAAGAAAAAACGCCGGAGACTGCAGGAGAAAAAAGTGGAAGACAATAGGGTAGGAGAAAATAGTCTTTATAAAGAGGTATTTAAAAGGGTATTTTGATAAAATTGTGTTAATTTTTTAATTCCTCCATTTCCATCCACTTTTGGATGGAATTTTTTTGATTAAGAGGAAATTTTGAGGTTTAATTTCCTCTTAACTTTCCCTTCTTTATTAATTAATTAACAATACAAGGAAATTTAATTAATTTCTTTCCATTACTCGCAATTCCTTTCCATTCCCTTGAAACATACACAGTGTTAAACAAGTAGGAGAAGTTTTTGACAAAAATGTATAAAGCCAAACTAGACATTAGATTTCTGAAAAGACAACTCCATCCAACTAAAGATGCTGATTAAAATGTTAAGACTGTCTCACCATTTCATGTTGCCTCATTCGCCAACCGAGAGGAATATCATCTGTTTTGTGTAAACTCCCAAAGGATGGAAGCAAAACAATAGGTTCTTATAGCCCATTTCAAGCAGGTCATTTACGGTATCTCACATGAGTAAAGCGTGGCCATTGTGATGTGGTTTCTGCGTTGGAAAGTGAAAACATCATCTGGATTGCACTTTGCAAACACCTCATGAAGTTCTGTAGGTGACAATCAGAATCGATCAAGGTGATCATTGTAATTCGCTGGTTCTATTACCTCCAGTTCCCCACCAATCATCAAATTTTTAGAATTCGTTATAGATTCTTCAACTTAAGGTAGACCAGGAGCAGTGGTTCCCCATTTTCTTGCTATCCGTTCTTCATTGGGTGCCATCATATCTCAATACTGTCACACAGAAATTAATAACTTCGTCTTTATGGAGTACAAGAACTTTTTTAGTTGTTAAATATGTCTAGAATCGTCAGCTTATTTATTTTTTAGGGGTATTTTTGGTAATTTTAGTTTTGTAGTGGATTAATGTATAAACTCCATCTTACTTAGGGTTGCATGTGAATGAAAAACCCTAGCCGTACTTCTTTTGTAATTCTTGCCTTTTTTATAGTGAATTTGTGATTTGCATGTAACCCTAAATAATTGGGGTGAATCACATAAATCTGTATGTTGAATAATTAATTGTTTTATTTCCTTTTATTTTATTTTTTGCTTGATTTTTGTAACAAATTGGTATTAGAGCTTTTGGTTTTTTAGTGTAAACCTGTTAAACATAAAGATGTCATCATACAGTATCAAGATCGATAAATTTACTGAGAAGAACAACTTCAATCTTTGGCACATTAAAATGCGTGCACTATTGAAGCAACAGTTAATTAGGACACCGCTTTCAGAAAAGAAGCTGAATCAATGGATGAGTTCGTTTTTTTTGAACAAGAAGAGAAGGCACGCTCAACCATTTTGCAATGTTTAAAAGATGAGATAATTTACAAAGTGATCAATGAAAATACTGCAGTAGGTCTATGAACAAAGTTAGAAAGCTTATATATGACAAAATCCTTGACTAACATGTTGTTACGGAAGCAATGTGCATTTAGTCTTCTAATGAAGGAAGGTATGCCTCTAAAAGAACATTTAGAAGAATTAAACTCTATTTTAATAAATCTTCAGAACGTGAATGTTAAAATAGATGATGAAGACGCTGCCCTAATTTTGTAATATCTCTGCCTTCATCATATAAACATTTTGTGAATTCTTTTGTTATTGAAAAATATACTATCACTTTAGAAGAAGTCAGGTCCAATCTTCATACTCGAGAACTTAGGTATACGACATCTAGAAATATTAGAGAAAGTTCTGCAGTTGGATTGGTAGTTGCAAATTCTTAAAAATCGCGAGGATGTCCCGAGAAGGGAAAAGGAAAGTGGAAAGGCAAAGGAAAGTCTGGGTCTAGATCTCTGTTAAAAAGGACACCTGTCATTAATAACTTCCAGTTGTCATTTAGTTAGATTGACTAAGTCTAGTTTTAAGCATGTTTTTATCATTCAGTTGTATTTACCTGGTCTTTAGGAGTTCAGCTCCACTTCTGCATATCTTTCATTTTTCAGTTGTAATCTTGCCTATTTAAAGGCCATTCTTCATAATAAACGAGTGGTTCAGTTCATAATTTTTGTATCAGTGGTATCAGAGCTTGGTTACAAAAACAAGAGAGTTAACACCTGTGAGTGAAACACTTGAGGGAGAGCCACGATACTGATTAAGTTTCAGAGAGAGTGAGCAACAGGAAAATAACTCCATTGCAGCAGCAATGTCAACAGAAGCATTCGTTCAACCGGCGATTCCTCGCTTTGATGGTCACTATGACCACTGGAGCATGCTAATGGAAAATTTTCTCAGATCAAAGGAATATTGGCAGGTTGTCTCTGAAGGAATTCTTGAACCAAGAGCGGACACAATATTGACAGATGGGCAGAAATCAGAACTTGATGGGCTACGACTAAAGGATCTCAAGGCAAAGAATTACCTCTTCCAAGCAATTGATCTTTCAATCTTGGAAACCATTCTTTCCAAGAACACCTCAAAGGATATTTGGGATTCTATGAAGAGGAAGTTTCAAGGATCAACTAAGGCAAAGAGGCAGCAGCTTCAAGCACTTCGACAAGAATTCGAAATACTCCGAATGAAAACTGGAGAATCAGTTTCAGATTTCTTCTCAAGGACAATGACAATTGTGAATAAGATGCGGGTTTATGGTGAGAAGATGGAGGATGTGACTGTAGTCGAGAAAATTCTTCGGTCTATGACACCGAAATTCAACTATGTGGTGTGTTCAATTGAAGAGTCAAAAGATTTGGACCTTCTTTCAATTGACGAACTCCAAGGTTCTCTACTAGTTCATGAGCAGAAAATGAAACAACAAGAAGACAAAGAGGAGCAAGCACTCAAAGCCTCATCAAATCACACATTGTCTTCAAGAGGAGGCCGAGGTGGAGGCCGAGGCAGAAGCCGAGGTAGAGGCAACAATGACAGTAGGGATTCAAACCATCACCGAATTGAACACACTCAAGGTAGAGGAAGAGGTGGAGGGAGAGGAAGAGGACGTGGATGCCAGAAATCAACACCCAATAAGTCGAATGTGGAGTGTTATCGATGCCATAGGTATGGACATTACCAATCTGAATGTCGAACTACTTTGTATACAAACGATGGAGAAAAATCTAATTTTGCAGAAAAAGAGGAGGAGATTTCTTTGCTCATGGTTTGTCATCCTGGAGAACAAACCAACAAGAACCTATGGTATCTAGACACCGGTTGTAGTAATCATATGTGTGGTGACAAGTCACTCTTCTCCACCTTAGATGAATCATTTCGAGATAACGTGAAATTTGGAGACAATTCAAAGGTCACTGTTATGGGAAAGGGGCAGGTAATCATTCAAACCAAAAATGATACCATTCAAACAATTTCTAATGTCCTGTATGTTCCAGATTTGAAGACCAACTTGTTAAGTATTGGTCAGCTGTAAGAAAAGGGTTATGAGATCTCAATCAAAGATGGAATATGTCGTATTCATTCTGGAAAATTGGGTTTAATTGCTCAAGTGTCAATGACAGCAAACAGGATGTTTCCACTGTTTCTCAACGACGTTAACCAGTCATGTTTTTCAGCAGAATTGAAGGATGATGCTTGGCTTTGGCACTATCGTTATGGTCATCTTAATTTTGGTGGTTTAAGGACACTTCAACAGAAAAATATGGTGGCTGGTCTTCCAAGTTTCACAATTCCTTCTAAGATTTGTGAAGAATGTGTTGTTAGTAAACAACATCGAGATCCATTTCCTAAGGGAAAATCACACAGAGCAACAAAGCTTTTAGAGCTTGTCCACTCAGACATATGTGGACCAATCAATCATGTTTCTAATGGAGGTAAAAAATATGTTATTACTTTTATTGATGACTTAAGTCGAAAAACGTGGGTTTACTTCCTACAGGAGAAGTCTGAAGCTTTACAAGCTTTTAAAAGTTTTAAAGCAGTTGCTGAAAAAGAAGCTAGTTGTCTCATACAAGTGTTACGAACAGATCGTGGAGGGGAGTATACATCAAGTGAATTTGTAAAATTTTGTGACACTCATGGTATCCAAAGGCAATTGACAGCAGCCTACACACCACAACAAAATGACGTTTGTGAGAGGAAAAATCGCACAATTATGAATATGGTGAGAAGCTTGCTCGTGATGAGCAAAATACCAAAGAGTTTTTGGCCAGAAGCTGTAAATTGGAGTGTTCACATTCTAAACAGAAGCCCAACACTAGCTGTTCAAAACATAACACCAGAAGAAGCATGGAGTGGTCACCAACCAGCGGTGGATCATTTTAGAATATTTGGATGTGTGGTTTTTGCACATATTCCCGATGAAAAGAGAAAAAAGTTAGATGACAAAGGTGAGAAGTGCATCTTTCTTGGTCTTAGCAATCTTTCTAAAGCCTACAAGCTTTATAATCCTACTACAAAGAGGATTTTTGTCAGTCGAGACGTGGTTTTTGACGAGGGAAGCTTTTGGAAATGGGAAGATAGTGCATCACGTCAAAGCATTCCAGTAGATTTTGATGACGAAGAAACGAAGTCATCACAACAACTTGGGGATAATGTGCAACAGCAAACTTCAGCAGCTCAAAATCAACAAATGACAGTCCCACAACGAGTGACAGTACCAAATTCAATTGGAGCAACAACAGAACCAAGGGCACAAAGAATCAGAAGGCGACCAGCATGGATAAGTGACTATGAGGTTACTGGAATGGAACAAATTGAAGATCCTCTTATTTATTTTGCTTTGTTTGCAGATTGCGATCCCGTAACCTTTGATGAAGCTGTTAAACATTCTAAATGGAGGAAAGCAATGGATCAAGAAATTGCAGCTATTGAAAGAAACAACACCTGGGAGCTGACTGAACTTCCAGAAAGGCAGAAAACCATTGGAGTAAAATGGATTTTTAAGACAAAGCTGAAGCAAAATGGTGAAGTTGATAAATACAAAGCACGCTTGGTGGCTAAAGGTTACAAGCAGGAGTTCGGGATTGACTACAAAGAAGTGTTTGCTCCTGTCGCTCGACATGACACAATCAAATTAGTCCTTGCATTGGCAGCAAAAAATTCATGGTCCATCTTCCAATTGGATGTCAAATCAGCCTTCTTACATGGAGACTTGGAGGAGCAGGTATTTATTGACCAACCCCCTGGATATGTTAAGGTTGGACAAGAAAGAAAAGTGTATAAATTAAAAAAGGCTTTGTATGGACTTAAACAAGCTCCAAGAGCTTGGTACAGTCGGATTGAGGCTTATTTTTTGAAGGAAGGGTTTTTTAAATGCCCATATGAACATACACTTTTCATAAAAAGGGAGATGATGGAAAGATTCTTGTCGTGTGCCTATATGTAGATGATTTAATCTACACCGGAAATGATCAAGCTATGTTTGATCAATTTAAGAAATCCATGATGGTTGAATTTGACATGTCTGATCTTGGGTTAATGTATTTTTTCCTTGGTTTGGAAGTTGTTCAATCTACCGCTGGAATTTTTATCTCTCGGAAAAAATATGTGGAAGAAATTTTAGAAGGTTTCAAATGAAAGATTGCAATCTCACAACACACCAAATAGACACAAGTATCAAGCTTGTAAAAAATCTTGAAGGAAGAAAGGTGGACAACACTCTTTATAACCAAATTGTGGGCGCCGATGTATTTGACGGCTATAAGGCTGATATAATGCTTCTTTGCAAGTCTCACTAGCGAGTTTATGGAAAATCCAATGAGATGCATCTTATGGCGGCAAAACGAATTTTGCGGTATTTGCAAGGAACTATGGATTATGGAATATGTTACAAGAAAGAAGAAAAATCACATTTGGTTGGATTTACTGACAGTGACTATGCAAGAGATCAAGATGATAGGAAGAGTACTTCTGGGTATGTGTTTATGTTGGGGTCAGGAGCTATCTCATGGTCATCAAGGAAGCAACCCATTGTCACTCTCTCCACAACTGAAGCAGAATTTGTAGCAGCAGCAGCGTGTGCTTCTCAAGCAATCTGGCTAAGGAATATTCTTCGTGAGCTTCAGTTTAATCAAGAAAATTCTACCACTATTTACTGTGACAATAACTCAACAATCCAGCTGTCCAAGAATTCTGTTTTCCATGGGAGGAGCAAACATATTGATGTTAAATATCACTTCTTGCGTGACCTTTCAAGAGAAGGAATAGTTGAACTCATTTACTACAAAAGTAAAGATCAACTTGCTGATTTGTTTACAAAGCCTCTCAAATTTGCTGAATTCCAGAAGCTCAGAACCTTGCTTGATGTTTGCAGTAAGGAAGATTTTGTGCAGGAAAGGTTGTTTTGAAATCAAGCTTTACTAAACTGATGTAATGTTCAGTAACATCAGTTTAAGGGATGGTGTTAAAAAGGACACCTGTCATTAATAACTTCCAGTTGTCATTTAGTTAGATTGACTAAGTCTAGTTTTAAGCATGTTTTTATCATTCAGTTGTATTTACCTGGTCTTTAGGAGTTCAGCTCCACTTCTGCATATCTTTCATTTTTCAGTTGTAATCTTGCCTATTTAAAGGCCATTCTTCATAATAAACGAGTGGTTCAGTTCATAATTTTTGTATCAATCTCGAGATTCGACTATAAATCTACGAGACATTTGAAATTACTGTAAAGAACCAGGTCATTGGAAGAATGAATGTCCAAAGAAGAATGAGGCAAAAACTCAACATGCTGTTGTTGCTTAGGATGATTCTGCGTTGGAAGAAAATTTAGTTTTTTTAGTGACTGATCGATCAGATTAAGGGAATAATTGGGTTTTGGGTTTAGGGTACTCTTATCATATGTGCCCATATCGAGATTGGCTCACAACCTATGAGGAAAAAGATGGTGGAAGCGTCTTAATGGGAAGGCACACATCTTGCAAAGTAATAGGCTTTGGTTCAATTAAGATCAAATTGCATGACGATATAATTATAACTTCAGATGATGTTCGACATATGCTTGAATTGAAAAACAAATTTATATTTTTGAGAGTTTTGGACTCAAAAGGTTTCAAGTATAATTGTGAAGGTGGAGTACTTCGAATTACCATAGGTGTGTTGGTGGTAATGAAATGAGTCGAATATGGTAACTTGTGTATTTTGCAAGAAATACCAATGACAAGTTCAGTTGCAACAATTTCTCCTTCAAAACAATCAGAATCAAATCAAATCAAGTTATGGCATGCACAACTAGAGCACATAAGGGAAAAGGAAATGGTTATTTTATGCAAACGGGGCCTACTTGGGGAACACAAGACATCCAATTTTGACTTTTGTGAGCACTGTGTATTCGAGAAACAATGTCGAGTTCATTTTAAGAAAGTTGTGCATAGGACAAAGGCAACATTATATTACATTCATGCTGATTGATGGGTTCCTTATCATTTTTTATCTTTAGGTGGAGCGAGGTATTTTTTGTCCGTGATTGATAACTACTCTAGGATGACACGGGCATTCATGATAAAGCATAAAAGTGAAAATTTCAAATTTTCATTTATAAGATATTTTCTTTTAAAAGTATTGTAATTAATAAACTAGATTAGTAAATTAATTTTCCTCGTGAGATCGATTCTTATTTATTATATACTACATTATTTAATAAATTGAAGGTAAATAAGGATTTAATTTTGTACGTCTAATTACACATATCGATTACACATAAAGAATAAGTTGAATAGAGTAAAATATTTTAATCAAATTGAATTTAGATTGTAAAATTTGAGAAAGTTTATGATTAAATATGAAATATTTAGTAAATAAGGATCGATAGTAAATATTGAATCTCATCTTAGCATAATTGATATTTGATTAGAATTATTTGTAATTTTAATTAAACTTTAATTAAAATTAGAATTTAATATCAATTAAATACCTAAAATATACAAAACATATTATAAATAAGCTTAAAATCTAATGGAGTTAACACTCCTTGCTTAATTCTCTCTACAATAATTGCAGAGTTCATCAATTTATTATGTAGATGTCATTAAAGGTGGATTATTTTGTCGCTATGATGATTGAGATGAACCAGTTTAAAAAATAATTCAGGATATGACAAGATAGAGATTAAGTTTTGAAATAAGGTACAAATCATGATTAATTCTTTATTATAATTTATGTGTTAATCACTTTATAAAATTTTAGTTATCTTAACTTTCGAGCAATCAAATAAATTTTTTTGTAATTATTCTATTGTATATAGCGTCGCATCCCAGCCTGATTTATCAACATAATTCACCCAAACTAAATCAATTTGCAACTAACCCTTTTCGTTTTCGATTGTTTTTTCATTTCACTTTACGTATATACAAAATTGAACTTGTACAAACTCATTTTTCTTTCACATTAGTGAAGCTGGAAATGAGAGTAGCGTGTAAACACATAATTAGCAAACTTCAATATTTATAAAGTTACCGAACCAAGAGTATAATGGGCTTGAACATGTAAATTCAAGCCCCTTTAAATATTTAGGTTTAGTCAATTGGACCTATAGGTTGGGTTGGGTTCACTTTGCTCATTCTACAGCCATACGAGCAATTAGATAAAAGAAAACTGTAAATTAAGAGGAAAAAAATAAGTTAAGACTTGCGAGGAAACATATTTCAGATTTGGGATGATTCAAGGAATCTCAAAGGATTAGACGTAGAGGAGACGTTGATGTGTATAGCTTTCATCAAGTAATTGAGCAAATTAATTCATTAAAATTTTAAAACTTGTATAGTTAATATACTTTTAATAAATTTAAGAATTAGGTCCCATTTGTTTAGTACGTTCTATCACATGATTTTTAGGCTCACACATTCAATTATTTTAAAAATAATTGAAATTAAAAATTATCCATACATAAAGATTTAGTCTGAATACCATTATTTTTTATAACTGTTAGATCTAAGTTCTATTAGGATATTTAGAGTTAAATTATACTTCTTGAAAATTATTTACAAGAAAATGTTTCATAATAAATTTTAATAAATGTCATTTTAATTTTAATTAAGTTTTTTTTTGGCTAAGTTAGCAATTTACTTCTATGCCAATGTTTAAAAATAAAATAGAATATTGTACGATTTCCTTGTAAATTCCAAAACATTTTAAGATTCAGATGTCGGTTTATCATGTCACATCATAGTTCTCTCTGGAGATTAGGTGCTCCAACCACTCGTTCCCTTCCACTTCCTTTCTTTATGGCTTACGAATTAACAATTTAACATAGATTTTTCTACATTACATCACTAAAAAGCTGCAAAAGGAAGAAAAGAAAAGACAGGCAGGGCAGGGCAGGCATACACACACTTTCCTCCTTTTCCGCATTTTGGCTTAAGACGCCCCAAAGCTGTATTTTAATATTATTTACACCGACAGCACAATCCCATTGTAAATCTTTGGTCTTGCAGAAGGCAATATTATATTCAGCTTTACGTGAAATGTTGGAGCGGAAGCTCTGTACTACGTTGTTTTGTGTTCCTATGACCCATAAAGAGGCTTAATGGCTTGTCATCGCATCTCCAGGAAATTTCACCATCCAAGTCTGAAAGGCATTGTTACATTGTGAACTCTTACTCTTCGCCATTAGGTCTCTTTCACACTTTCTGAAGTAAATTACGTCCAACCTTGCCTGCCGGATTGCTTGGGACAAAATTTGTTAACTGTATATAGTATGTAATTGTATAT
Organism: Erythroxylum novogranatense; assembly: GCA_029891385.1. NCBI lineage: Eukaryota > Viridiplantae > Streptophyta > Magnoliopsida > Malpighiales > Erythroxylaceae > Erythroxylum > Erythroxylum novogranatense. The sequence continues at coordinate 133,193,607 of CM057228.1, forward strand.
TTTAAAGAATTTAATACTTTATATGTGTAAGCATTAATAATAATCTAATCTATTGTCAAATAAATTTAAAATTTTGTTTGAATAAAATTATTTTAAATAAATTTAACAAAATTTGAAGTTTTGAAAATAAGTTTGAAAATGGTCAAATTTTGTAAAACGCCGCCCTTTAAAAGTATTTTTGAACAAGTTGGTAAATTTTATTAGGAAAATTTTAAGATTATTATAATAAAATTTAATAATATATAATATCATAAAATTAAAATTAGAATATATTTAATATTATTGAAAATTCAAAATCTTTTAGTTTAAGAAAGGACATGTTTTTGGGATCATGCAAGCTTGGAGTTTCTTGGACTACTAACTCAGCAAATTGCTAATCGGTTTTGCAGCATATGATTCAATGTGTGTGTCGATTAGACGATTACAAGATAAATACAATTGTAATGTGGAAGTACCAAAATAAATGATTTATTGCATGGAGAAGGCATGGTTGGACTTTGCCCTTAGTGGACATCCGACAAACCAAAGTTAACGGAAAGAAAAGCAAAAGGGTACTTTGCAGTAGACGTGAAAGTTCAACCAGAGTGACGGAGGAGTTCCCCAGCGGCTATTAGATTCTTTTCAACATTCATACTTCTCAGATAAATTCCTTGTGTTGTACGATTTGCTTGGCTTTTGATCCTTAGCGTTACGGATACATTTTCAGGAAAAGTCTAGCTCATGGATTTAGCTAAAGTTAGATAGGATTTTATATCATTTAAGGAAAGGGTTATTATTCAAGTCCCGTAAATTAAGGGAACATGCACTGTCTTCAGTAAACTTTATATAATTCTTAATACTATTTTTGATCCTTATCATTACGGATACATTTTTAGGAAAAGTTTATGCATTTACCTAAAGTTAGGGAATACAATTTTAAATATTATCAAAAGAAAGAGTCCTATAAATTAAGGGAATATGTAGAATCTTTAATTTAAATTTTATTTAATTTTGTAACTAATACCAGTTCAAATTTTAAAAATATAATTAAATGTTAAAATTTCATTAATATGGATGAAATGACGATCTACATTAAATTAGTATTTTGTTATGTGAATGTCGCATATTATATCTGTGTTATATATAAATTTTATTATTTAATAATTAAAAATATCAAATAATCTAAAATAATTATAGAGTAGAATTTATAAAAGAGTATATAATTGAAATTTTGAACAATTTAGTATTTTTAATTTAAACTAACATTACAAAATTGAGTACAAATTTATATTTTATAATTAACCTTTATATAAAAGATACGAGCCACTAAACTTAACAAAATATTATATTTTTAATCTATATCCACCAAAATATCAATTTTATGTTAATTGAATTATGGACATGGAAATGGGTTCTTAGTAAAATATCATCGTTTCATCATGTTCATACTATTTTTGTTTTGTTGTCTACGAGATATTTTAGAAGGATCTCAATTATGAGAAGGTATTTTTAAGTCATCTATATTTAGACTAATCTCCACTTGAACCAGGTGGATCTTTTGCGGAAAGCAAAATTTTTATCCCAAGTTATAAACAGTTGCATATATAAAAAATTTTAAACTTGCGATTCACTAAAACTAGAAGAATCCCTTAATAACTCACCTGTGCTTTGGAATTGTCACGTTCACATTTTATTTACAATCCTTTTCTTATCGTAAAGCCACATTGAATGTACTTCCTCAGGCCTTAATTTATTACTTAGAAGTAGAACAAATATACCAACTTTTTTCCTTAGCCCATCAACAAAGTAGTTAATAATGAAACCAACTTTTTCTTGAAATTTGGAAGTTCTTGAAGTACGAGTAACGAATTCTGGGGCAATGGAATTGGTTCCTAAATCCTTCTTTCCGAAACTTTAGGTCAATGGGTACTCCAAAGCAGCACCGGTAAATATAACTATGGTGGCAATTTCTTCTTTTCTCCTTTTAACTCTTTTTCTGTCAATTTTAAATTTTTATGGTGTCCACTAATATTATTTTATCGTGGAAATTAGGAGGAGAAAGCATCTTTGAAGTTTAAACAATTGTGCAAAGGAGGGCCTGAAAGTTGAAAGTGACTCGTAATTGCATGATTTGCGTTGCCATGATCATCTCACCGTTCCCAAAGCACATGAACATCACATTACATCCAAACTAGACCGACAGTTGTTAGGCATCTCCGAGAAATATTATTTTGAAAGACTCTGTTCATAATCGAAATCAATATTTTTACTAATAAAAATATTATTTTGAACAATTATTGAATAATATGTTATTGAGAGTTAAACTCGAGTTATCTTTTTCATTGTATAATCATAATAAAATGGATTTTTAAAAATCAGAACACAGACTCCGTTCAAACGTAATTAAATAATAATACTGTCTCAAATTTTAGGTGAACAAAGCTTTGCAGATATGTCAATGACTATTTTTATTCAGAGGAAACATAAGGTTTTGCTCCAGAGAACTAGAATGACTGCTTTAAAAAGAAGAGGAATTTGATTGTAAAATTATTGATAGGCATTGATTAAAAATTTACTCGAATTTGTTTGATTTAATCGTATAAATTTTGAATTAGTAAAATTTCAATTCAAATTATTTTAATAAATTTTATTATTAGAAAATCAATTTATTAATTAACCACTTAATTTACAATTTTTGTAAATTAATAACTTTATAAACTAAAATAAACCAATTAATTTTTATTTAATAAATTTTAATGAAATTTCAAATTCTTTGATGATTAAGAACAATCTTTTGTGATGATATTTCAAATTTTTAATTTTATAATGATCTGATACTAGTTGAAACTTTTAATTCTTAAACCGGCGTAGCTTATCACGTATTTCAGGAGCCTTAGTTATTAATACATGTTAACCAAAATTAACACAACAACTGAAGATTAATAAAATGACGTTGTTTAATCACATTATTAAAACAACGACATTGTTTAAAGATGATTTAAATCATATTATGTAGCCCCAACAACTTTATGCTTTAATTTCAATTTTTCTTTTATTTTCAGTTTGTTCTCATAAAATCTTATCCTTCGATTTTCAGATTACACAATCTCAACGCCCTCATACTAAAAGTATAAGTAGAATGAACTAAAAACAAAGAACTTATTAGTACAACACACTATAATACGATAGTAGTTTAGGGTGTCCTAAGAACGAACATAAAACAAATGACTAGGAACATCGGGAGAATAATAGAAAACGGCAGGCTAGAATTGAAAAAATTAAAATTTGAACATTTTATTGCCACTTTTTAAAGTTTGAGTTAGAATTGAAAAATTAAAAGTTATAACATTTTATTGTTATTTTTAAAGTTTGATTATAAGTTAAATATTGACGAAAGTTTGCTGATTAACTTTATAAGTTAAAATAAATAAATTAATTTTATTTGACAGTCAAATTTTAATTAAATTTTAAAATTTTAATGAATAAAAAATATTGTAAATAATATTTTAAAATTTAAATTTTATTTAATATTCGATCATTTTATAATTTGAATATTTTAAACTTAAATCGATTTACCGCTTTAAACCTCATTTAAATTGGTTTTAAAACATTCGTTTTAAAACATCGTAAACGTGTTCGCCTTGGTAAATATGGCTTGATTCACAAATTTACTCTACCACCGCGAAATCTTATATTTGAATCTTTGTTTCATCACAAAATTTAGGATAATATATTGAGAATTCTTGTAATTTAATTTTATTTTAAAATGATCACTTACTCTTATAATATTATTTAGGCTAATTAATTATTTAATTTTAAAATAACAAAGTATAATCAAATTTAGATACCACATAGTTTTAAAATTATGAATAAACAAAACTATAAAATGACTTGTATAACAACTAAGGGGTGCTTGTTTGGAGGGTTTAAGAAAAAGATGTGGGAATGGAATTAAAACTAATGGTTGGTATAGATATATCATTGCAAGGGTATCCTTTTCATTCCTTGGTTTTAAGAATACTTCATTCCTCTAGATTTCTAGAGGAATGGGAGTGATTCCTACATTAATTAATAACTTTAATTAATTAAGATAAAAGCTAATTAATTAAAATAATTAAAAATCTAATTAATTAATTAATTAAAGTAATTAATCAACATAAAATCTAATTGATTAATTAAAGTATAATTAAAATCTAATTAGTTAATTAAAATATAATTAATTATGTGATTAATTAAAATATAATTAATTAATTAAAATTAAAATAAATTATAATTAATTAATTAGTTAATTAAAATTAATAAATTAAATATAATTTAATTAATTACAAAAATTAAATTAATTAAGATAAAATCTATCTAATTAATTAATTAAAATAATTAATCAACATAAAATATAATTAATTAATTAATTAAAGTCTAATTAAAATTTAATTAGTTAATTAAAATATAATTAATTACATGATTAATTAAAATCTAATTAAAATATAATTAATTAATTAAAATGCTAATTAAGATGTAATTAATTAAAATATAATTAATTAATTAAAATATAATTAGTTAATTATAATGTAATTAATTAAAATATTATTCATTAATTACTTAAAATATAATATCATTTGTATTATTAGATGAATGTAAATTGTATTAAACTATGTTACTTGATTTTACTGTAGTAATGAAATGAAGGATATTATGATTGTGTCGATAAATTGCACAATATTTTGGATGATTAATTTATATTTTGAAGATATTATGTAACTATATGTTGATGCAAGAAAATATTTGAGTATTTTTCTTCAAGCATTATTGGAAAGGAAAAATCATAATATACTTGATTTTAAATATTTTGTCATTATAATTATGGTTCATAAATTAAAATAATTATTTAAAATATATTTAAAATTTGCTATAAAACAAAATTTAACAAAATTTATTTTTAACATTTTAACAAACCAACCATCAATGGTAATGGTAATCATTCCTTCATCTTAACCAACCATCATAATTATAATGATTATATCTATTATCATTTCTCACTATATTCATTCTCATTCTCATTCTCATTATTCTCACTGAACCAAGCGCTCCCTAAATAATGGTATAAAGAAATTGGTAATAATTTAAAAAAAGAAAAATCAAATCAGAAGGAGAGACAAAACAGTATAATATAAAATTTCATCTGTTTTTGGAAAACAGCATAATATAAAATTTTTAAATCACAATAAATAGATTAACATAACACCGAAAAAAAAAAGGAAAGGTAAATAATATTACAATTGAAAAGAAGAAACAAAAATGTGCTGCCTCCTGAGTTCTTTCTTTGGATGCTTTAAGGTTCCAAAATTTGCGGTCGAAAGGAACTTCAACTTTCCACATGGAAACTAAGCAACTGAACAACTGAACTTTTCCTTGCCATTTCACCAACTGCAGAATCCTTTTCATCCAACTGAATACGCGTTTCTTGACTCAAGTTGTTGCTTTCAGCTTTAACCCTCACTTTGTTTTTAGCTATTCAATCGTCTATAAAACTTCCCATCTTAACACTTCCACTACTACCCATTTTCAGTGAAGCACCTTTTTCTTCTCCTTCTTTTGTGATTAATCCATTACCAGCCTGAGTTGAATACCTCATAACACTCTTTCTTCTGTTCCTTGCGCAAAACATGTCTACCCTTATCCAAGCTCCTGTTAAGCGGAACCGCAGGTGGCACTTCGCCTTTCTTGCCATCTACTGCTCCAGAGCTCTATTATCTCTGGTGGTCAATAAGGCCACAAAGAAGAAGGTTAATGGCCGTTCGGTATCTTATGTTGCACTTCATATTGCACCAGACGCAGGCCACTTTGGTATTGATCAAACGAGCCTTTCTCAACTCGTGAAGGAGGAAAATGTCCAGAAGCTTGAAGATTATGGAGGAGTTAAAGGTGTTGTTGCAGCTCTCAGAAGCGACGTAAAGAAAGGGATTAGAGGTGATGATGAAGACATTTTCAACCGAAAAAAATCCTTTGGTTCCAACATATACGAGAAGCCATACACAAAGAGCTTCTTCAGATTTCAGCTCGAGGCAATGAAAGATCCTCTCGTCATCCTCCTGATACTATGTGCTGCCTTATCTCTTGGTTTTGGCATTAAGAAGAACGGGCTTAAAGGAGGATGGATTAATGGAGGCAGCATATTTCTTACCATTTCTCTGGTTACTACTGCATGCTCTGCCAGTAACTGCTGGGCAAACAGACAATTCAACATGTTGTCCAACAGCAATCACAATGTCGGGGTGAACGTTGTCAGAAATGGATGGTGTCAGAAGATCCCCATTGATGACCTTCTTGTTGGCGAGGTTGTGAGCCTGAGAACTGGAGGTAAAGTTCCAGCTGATGGACTGCTATTAGAAGAAAATTGTTCGTTGCAAGTGGACAAATCAAATCTGGTGGACTGCACCGACCAAGTGAATCTTGCAAGCACCCACAATAGATTTTTGCATTCAGGTTCTATGGTGATTAAGGGTAGTGCTCGCATGCTTGTTACAGCAGTTGGCATGAACACGACATGGGCCGAAATCCTGACGAAGAAATGGAAGGATTCTCAGAAATCAACACCTCTGCAAACTCAACTCAACAAGATGGCCGCAGTAATTGGCAAAGTTGGCTTGTCAATAAGTTTTCTTGTTTTGCAGTCTGGTTGATCCGATACTTTGTAGGGAGGAGGAAAGGAATTTCTGGGGTAAGCCAAAATTTGGTGTTATCAGCGACATAGTTGGAATTATAGCCACTTCAGTTGCCATTGCATCAGGAGCATTTGTTGATGGTTTACCATTAGCTGTTGCAATTATGCTCGCTTATTCAATGAAGAGTATAATCAACAATCATGCTTTTGTAAGAAACCGTTCTGCTTGCGAAGCGATTGCCTCAGCTAACACCATCGTCACTAAATTGGATCAGATGACAGTAGTCAAGATTTGGCTTGGACAAGAGTTTATTGAGCAAGAAGCCTCCTCTTTAGTTGTACCAGCTGTAATTGAACTACTGCAACAAGCAATAGGACTGAGCATTAGTCAGTCCCCGTCAAAAGGTTCTTCTTTCTTTTGGGCTCCTACAGAAAAAGCAATTATTTCCTGGGCCACTCAGGAGATTCGCATGGATGTGAAGGAAGTCAAAAATGGCTGCAACATCCTCTACACTGAAGCCTTTGATCAGATGAAGAGATACGGTTGGCTTTGCACGAATATGAAAAGTGATAATACAATGCATATCCACCTCAAAGGAACATCAAAGGCAGTACTGTCCAGGTGTTCGCATTACTACGACACGGCAGGGAGGGTCATAAAGATTGATCATATTGCAAGGGAAAAAATGAAGCAAGCAATCCAAGCTATGGAAAGTGATGAACTTCGGTGCGTTGCTTTTGCTCATAAACAAATTTATGCAGAACCCCCTTATGAGTGTGGAGTATTCCAAGAACCGTTCAAGGAAAAAATAATGATATTATTGGGGTTTGTTGGTGTGAAAGATCCCTGTAAACCTGGATTCAGAAAAGCTGTAGAAGAATTCCAACAAGCTGGAGTGAACATCAAAATCGTAACAAGAGACAGCACTTCAACTGCCAGAGCTATAGCAACAGAATGTGGCATACTCAGACCTGATCAGAACATAGAAGGTGAAGTGGTTGAAGGCCTGGGATTCCAGAACTATACGCACGAAGAAAAAATGACAAGAGTTGATAAGATTCGGGTGATGGCAAGAGCAACCGCACATCAGAGGCTTCTTATGGTGGAATATCTGCAAAAGAAAGATCACGTCGTAGCAGTTGTTGGTGATGCTTCAGAAGATTCAGCAGCTCTAAGGAAAGCAGATGTAGGAATCTCCATGGGCTCTCAAGCAACCGATGCAGCCAAGGAGAGCTCTGATATAGTCATACCCAATGACGATTTTATCTCTGTTGTTCATGTTCTGAAATGGGGAAGGACCATGTTCAACCATCTTCAGACCTTTACTCAATTTCAGATCACGGTAAGCATCACTTCTCTTGTGATTGACCTTGTCACAGCAGTTTCAGCTCAGAAACCACCTAGCATAAACATTGTTGCAACCATTTCATCCGGAGAAATCCCATTTGCAGCACTTCAACTGCTGTGGGTCAAGCTGGTTATGGGTACACTGGCTGCTTTAGCTCTTACTCTAGGACAACCCGCCAAAAAGTTCATGAGGCGTCCTGTAAAGAAAGACTTTCTTATAACCAATATCATGTGGAGGAACATATTAAGCCAGTCTATGTATCACATAGCTGTCTTATTGATCCTGCAGTTCAGAGGCAAAGCAATTTTTGGTGTGGACGATCAGGTAAAGGATACCTTGATCTTCAATACCTTCGTGTTATGTCAAATTTTCAACAAATTCAATGCAAGAGAGCTAAAGAAGAACAACATTTTCAAGAGGATTCACAGAAGCAAGTTGTTCGTGAGCATCGTTGGACTAGTAATTGTTCTTCAGGTTGTAATGGTTGAGTTCCTGAAGAGGTTTGCAGGTACAGAGAGGTTGAACTGGGTGCAATGGGATGCTAGTATCGTACTTGCAGCCATATCTTGGCCACTAGCTTGCTGTGTCAAGTTGATACCTGTTCCAAACAAGCCATTTCTCAGCTATCTGAAATAGAAGAACTAGGACTACGGATATGTAGAGATTCTCATTGTTCTTTGTTTTGTTCTTTTCTGTTTCTTTGATAAACTTTGTTCAGATTTTCTTCGGATATAATAGTGTTCAATGCTTGGACCTGGAAATGTAAACATAATCCCAAGTTAATGGGGTACTGCAATACATAGACGAGCAGAGGGGATTGAGAAATCGTCTTCCCTCGAAGCCATTCATCTTCTTCAGTTTCGTGCAGTGTTCCATCTTTAATTCAAGTTTTGACTTAGGCCGATCAAACAGGAACTGTTGTTTCTTACGGAATACGGAAAGAGAAGTTGGAAAGAGATTCTAAGGGTGATGAACTGGCTGGTAAGCTAAATAAAACTAGTTCTAGAAAACCTAAACTTGTAATTGGTTTGTTGGATATTCCTGTTTCTTGATTATGAGGTTTTGTAAACTACCCAAAACAAAAATGATCCAACAACCAATGTTCTTCATATAAAACAGAAGCATTTTTATGTTACAAAGCAATCTGCCACAGTAGGCAACCTAGTTACAGATTTGAGGCAATCTATTTACAGTAGGCAACCCTGCACCAATCCCTCATGATTTTTTATTATTCCAGAATCTTTACTCAAGTTTTACGGTTTCTTCCAATTAAATGGCATCACCTACAACATACATGACACATCTATGCTGGAACAGGCCCGGGGACTTTGCCATTGTCTGCTGGAGTTAAACTGTCGTAGTATTCCACCAAAAATTTCCAGCCTTCAGGGCAAATAAATCCATCCGGAGGGTTCTCTTTGTTCTTGGCGAGAGTTCACATCTGAAAAAATTGCACGGGAACCATTCATTCCGATATAACCATTCATTCAGAAATGAGCATCTGCATTCATATGAAGAGAAAGTCATCTGCCCTTGATGGATTAAAGAATGCAATTTTGCCCTGAGTCTTATCATTTGCAGCGACCTAAAGTAGGATTTGAAAAATGATCAGATGAATTCACAGTTATATCAAAATGGTAATTGCAAATCAAAAGGCCTGACAACACATACCCTGAAAGGAAGAATGTTAAGAAGCTCTAATGCAGGAGCCATACTCAACACCTTCTTTCCATGATCAGCATCATAAAGATCCCATTTCTCGACCGGATGGCTCATTCCGGCTGGATCCCACCCACGATACAAAAATTTGCACCTGCATTGATCCGAGCTTTGCTTGCCATTGTACCTCAGTTGGAACAGCATAGTGCATAGGCGATGGAAATATCGATGCAACAGTTGTCTATGGACCATGAACGCCATCCTCAAGAACCTGAATAACTGCAATTCCTTTATAAAACCGTTCTAATCGAGAAAAACATTTCTGAATAAAAGTCATTTAAACAAGCAGGGGAAGTTTCTGACGAAAAAGTATTAGACAAAAGTAGACCTCAGATTTCTGAAAAGATAACTCCAAAAACAGATGCTGATTAAAATGTTAGTACAGTAACTCACCTTCTCATGTTGCCTCATTCGCCAACTAAGCGGAAAATCATCTGCTTTTGTGTAACCTCCCAGTGGATGAAGCAGAAGCATAGGGTTCTTATAGCCCATTTCAAGTAGTCGTTTCCGGTTACCATGACCATTGTGGACAGGGTTTCTGAGCTGGAAAGCTAAAATAGCATCTGCATTGCGCTTTGCAAATTCCTCACGAAGTTCTGCAGGTGACAATCGGAAACGATCAAGACAAAAGTAGACCTCAGATTTCTGAAAAGATAACTCCAAAAACAGATGCTGATTAAAATGTTAGTACAGTAACTCACCTTCTCATGTTGCCTCATTCGCCAACTAAGCGGAAAATCATCTGCTTTTGTGTAACCTCCCAGTGGATGAAGCAGAAGCATAGGGTTCTTATAGCCCATTTCAAGTAGTCGTTTCCGGTTACCATGACCATTGTGGACAGGGTTTCTGAGCTGGAAAGCTAAAATAGCATCTGCATTGCGCTTTGCAAATTCCTCACGAAGTTCTGCAGGTGACAATCGGAAACGATCAAGACCATCATTGTACTTGATCGGTTCTATAACCTCCAGGTCCCCACCAATCAACCAATTTCCAGAATTCGTTATAGCTTCTTCAACATAAAGTAGACCAGGTGTAGTGGTTCCTTGTATTATTGCTATCCGTTCTTCTTTGGGGTGCTTGTAAATCTCAATACTGTAACACAGAAAAAAAAAAAAAATAACTTGCGTCTTTTTTAGCCATATCCATATTGGAGCACCAACCAGTAAAGAGAAGAAAGACTGATTTTACATGTTGCAGTACAGACCCCGAAGATCGAAAAATCATCAACTCAAAAGAATCTCTCAATAGTGTTCAGAAAATTGAATAGGACAAGGCATAAATAACCATACTCGCTCAAAATCCCGACCGTGGTCATTGCAGTAAATTATATGATTAGGGTAGTTAAAGATAAATTAAAATAGTTTAATTTGTTTAATATTATTTAGAATTATAATTTATATTTATTGTCTATATATTTAGGAATTTAATGAGTCACATATAAAGAACGAATTTAACATAATAGAGATATTTTAATTAAGTTAGATTTGATTGTAAAATTGATAAATTTTATTATTAAATATAATATATTTAATAATAATTCAACATAATGCACCCAAACTAAATCAATTTGCAGCTAAGCCTTTGTTTTTGTTCTTTTTTCAATTCGTTTTACATATATGCAAAACTGAACTTGTTACAAATTTATTTTTCTTTTAGGTTAGTGAAGTTGGAAATGACGCCCTCAAGGGTGTGGTTTGATAGTTGAGGCGAGAATGCTTTGACTTTGATTAGCCCAAGGTTCGATCAGCACGCTTTAGTCCTTTTAAGAAGTGCGAAGCGTTGGAGTTTTACCTGTAAATGAAGAACTAGTTGGGCCCTTAATAATGAGGTGTGCCCGCTTGATCCACCTGTAAGATAGTAGGCTAATTAAACCTCATAAAGATATACCTTGACCTTCCTACAAAATTTCCTCTGATCAAAAAAAAAAAGACAATTGCATGGTAAAAACTTCATTAGCAAAGTTCAATGTTTTTTTTTAATTTTTTATTTAAAACCTTTTAAATTTATAGGGTTTAATCAATAGGACCTATAAGTAGGGCCGGGTTCACCTTGCTCACTCCAAAGTACAGATGAGGGCTGATTAATTAGTCAGTTTCATCTATTTTAAAAATATTTTCAAAATTAAAAGTATTTTTTAGATCAGTAGGAATCTCGATACTTAGTAGAGACACTGGCGTACATTGTCTCTATCAAGTAATTGAACGAATTAATTCATTAAAATCAATTTAAAATTTTAAAACTTTTTATAGTTAGCATATTTTAATAAATGTAAGAATTACAGACTAACACATTCAATTACATTAAAATAATTTAAATTAAAATATTATTCATACATAAACATGTAGTCTTTAAATTCACTTTTCTTTTATAAATATTAGATCAAAATTCTATTAGGAAAATTAGAGTTAAATTATAATTCTTGAAATTTATTAATAAGAAAATGTTTCATAATAGATTTAAATAATAACTATTATTTTATTATTAATTAAATAAATTTTATAATAAAATTATTATAAATTTTATAATAAGGTTATCAAAGTTACGCTTTCTAATTTATTTTGCATTTTAATTTTAAAAGGAAAGTTAATTCTTATAATATTTTCTATTAGTTATTAGTAATACTAATCCTTATCAATAAAGTAAAGGAAAACCAATAATTTGCTTCATGGCTCTATTTGAAACAAATTAACACAGATTTTTTGAATTCACTTGAAAAGAAACGAAGGGCAGTCAAATTAACACAGATTTTCTTGCCTTAGTGACGAAGGATGTATTTAAATATTACTTAAAAGCCAACGGCACAGTCCCATTCCAAGAGACACTCCAAAGACGTTTTCCAGTATTAACTTGGAAGCACATTCCCACTCTATCTAAGTCTTTGGTCTTGAAAAAGTAAATATTATATTCAGCTTCACGTGGTACTATTTTGTTTTGTGTTACTATGGGTAGAGAGGATTAATGTCATCTCATCGCATGTCCAGGAAATTTCAGCATCCTAGTCTAGAGAAGCATTGTTACATTGGAAAACTCTTTATCACTCTTCGCTTTTGGTTCCAAGTCCAACTCCTAAAATAAGCCGGTGAATTAGGTTTTTTTTTTTTTCTGGTTAGTGTCCCCATAAAGCAATCATCAGGTCTGTTTCATATAAGACATTTAAGGATCGATTAAGTTCGGTGTACGTGTATTTATAATTTGATGTTCTTTCCGTAAGGCTTTTTTTATTCCCTCTTACTTTCCTTCTTTTATGTTTCTTCAATGATTAAGATAATAATTCAGTATATACTCATAAGTTTTTCTAAAATTTATATATGAATTGTTCCAATCATCATATTGTTTCACGAACCAACATGTTGGTTCACGAATCATCATGATGGTTCACCAACCAATACGATGATTTAGTGTTGAAAGAAAGAGTAAAAGGATCTGTAACCCATTTGAGATCCATTATTTAATATTCAATAATCATTATTTTGAGTACTTTTCATGGTACTCAAACTGTAAGTTATATGGGACATAAAATAGTCTAACAATTTTTCACTTGGCCCATGTTACGACTTGGCGATCCAATAACTTTAAATGCACATAATACATGGAATCGATTAAGTTATCCTTAATTGAATTAAGCTCATTGAATCATGGCGGTCACAAGTTATATAACCTGATTCCTTCCACGTATCATATAATCAACTCAAGTTAACAAACTTTAAGTAGGTAATTCGATAATTGTTATCTCAAAAATAATAATTATTGTATACAATATAATATGGATAACTAGTAAGTGAGCAAAACATATCACTATAATTAAATTCATAAGTGTTATAATAATTGAGCAAGACAATTATATATATATATATATACTTATGCTTGAATTTCGACTAATTATCGATGGCCATAAAAATATTAAACACTGAGCTTTGTAGCTCATCCATATTTTTCACTTCTCAAGTGCAAAACAAGACGAGTATTGAACCTTGCAAGGCTTGAAAATATCTTTTTGTTTTTAGTTCTATTTATAAGCGTTTCTTTATGGGGAAGAAAATATCCATCAAATACTGTGTTATCACTTAAATTTTTATAATTTATGACCATTCTAGCTTTTCCTCTAACTTGTTTCGCATGTTTTCTGACTATAAATGCAGGGGAACTACGAGGTGATTGGCTAGGTCTAATAAATCTAGCATCTAATAATTCTTTTATTTGTATCTGAAATTCCTTCTGATCTTCCTCATTATATCCCATTGGTTTTACTCTTATAATTTTAGTTTTGTCTATCATTTCTAATTTAGCATATATCTGATTGTTATCCCAAAATTGTAAAGGATTTTCAGATTCTAGCATCTAACATCTTTCTAGTTTTGTTGTTACATTATCTATGGCTAAATCAAGTCAGTCTTATATGTATGTATATATATGTATGTATATATATATATATGTATGAATATGTATATATGTATATATATATAGATATATATATATATATATATATATATATATATATATACACATATATATATATATAATAATAGTGTTAGTAGTCATCCTTTAACTAGACAACTAAGTGCTCATAGATATAATAATAATTTAATATTAGCTAAAAAGATTGTTTAAAAATTATAAATTAAAAGAAGAATATTATGATGGAACAACTTTTGTCCTATAAATATTTTGATAGATACTTTGGAGCAAATGGAAATTATATAAATCATAAATTGTGTCTTTGGATTACAAAGATACAAGTTAAATGAAGTATATATATATATATATATATACATACATATGTATAGCAGTAATGGTCTTAAATTAGTACGAAAATTAGTTCCTACTTTAGCTACTTCATTAAATAATTGATCTATATAAATGCGATCGGTATTTTAAATTCAATACTATGGTGAGAGTTTGTTAAAGCATAGCTAATTTGATAAGTAATAGAAAACGGATATTGTCCTTTAGTCATTAAGTCATCTCTATAAAATTTATATGCGATTGTAATTGCATCTTCTAAATTTTATGATTGTAATGGTATACCTAATTTTAGTCGTGTATTAAATTTAATTTTTGATAAGCTAAATTTCCATTCATAATTCCTATTATTTGATCATCAAACTTTTGCATTCTTTCATCAATAATTGTCATTCTAATTGGTGAATCGATTCCTTCAAGAAAAGTTGATTTTAATAAAATTTGAATAGTGGATAAATGAATATAACCAATCTTAACTCGTTTTTCCAATGGTAGTTGTTGTAAATGTTTTGTTATTTGTTCTTGATTAATTAAATTTATTCTAAAATGCCCGTTACATTGATATATTCTAATTGGTGTTTCATGTACAATTTTTCCGTAATAAATGATATTTTTACGATTAAAACTTGTTTTAAAAGAGAAGTTTTATGAATATCTTGTCCGATTTTAAATCTAATTGAGTTTTAGCTATCTGTTGTTGTTTATCTTTTGTTATTAGTGTATTAATATGAAATGTTCCTTGTGCTTCTTGTAATTCTAGGTTTTCTAAATCTATAATATTTGGAATTTCATTAGGTTGTATTCCTGTGTTTTCGTTTGGTTGTATTTCAGGTCATATCTATGCCAAATACTATGCGGTTTATGATCTTTTAAACTATTTTCTATTTAGTTTCTTTCGTGATTATAAAATTGATGAAATTGTCTTTCTAATATTAAAGTTTATTGGATTAATGAATTATTAGATTGTTCTAATAAGTCTTGTAAATATTGTATTTGTATAAAATGTTGATATTGCATATATTCTAAAAATTCTATTCATTCTTCTAATTGTTGACAAATACAACAATTAGAGGTATGACAGATGGAACAATTTAAATAATGATAATAATGAGAAGACATTAATAATATTCTTCTAAATTATGATAATTGATAAAAGGATTGAATAATTTATCTAAAAGATATTGAATCATTAAAGGAGTAAACCCATACATATAACATGATAAAAATAATCATTTAATTCATAATCGAAATACTATAGAACATGCAATTAAATAAAAGATAAGTAATGCTTTAAGCCAAGAAAAGAATTGAATAAATGGATAAATAACTTGAATACAAAGAATTAGAAATGAACTAGGAATCATGAAGATGAATCACGTTGAATAAATTCATTTAATTTTTCAATTATATGAATCTGAGTTCCATTTTTCGATTACATTCTCGTATATTTTCGATACTATTGGGATTATATTCTAAATCTTCCATAATAACTTTTTATTGATTTGAAAAGGAATACAAACTTAAGCTTAATCAATAAGAATAGAAATACAATTTTGATAAAACTTGCGTGTATCGATTAAAGATGCTTTCAAATTTTTCAAAATTTGAATTGTTCTGCCTAAATCCAAGATTCGTCTTTCTCTACTGTCTCGAATATAAGAAGTTTCTGGATCAAGTTGATAACTTCGTTGTAGCATAATATTGATACGTTGAATTCGAAGATCTATATCTTTAAGTTTTGCCTTTAAATATTTTTTACGCTGAAAGTAAGAATCATCCATAACCTTCAAAATAGAATTAATCGATTAGAGAAGAAATAGCGTCTAGATATTGCTACATTGTTTTAAATTAGATGCTTTTAATGTATGATAAAATTGAAGAATATAAAATTGATGACTAATTTCATGTTGATTAAGAGGAGTAACTGAGTATTTTGAATAATAAAACTAGTTTGATTAATGATTTGATTATAATAATGATTACGTTGAGAACAATCATATAAACAATCTTTTAAATATTGACGATAATTAAAATAAGATAATTCCATATGAAATGATGAAAAGGATGATATAAAAAACAATTTTCTAACCTTTTCTTCGCTGATATGCTAGAACGCCTAACCTCGGCTTGGATCGCAAGAGAGAGAAGTATAGGAAAGAGAACGTTTCTTATATATCCTTTGAGCTAATGCCCAAGAGTTACATTATATAGGAGAAGCTAAAGAATCGTCCAAAAACTGAGTGGACGACAAAAGTAAAAAGCAAAAGTAAAAAGTACGATAATAATGTACAAGAGAAAGCAAAGATGTTTTCTTTATGTCTACATCACCTTTATTGTGGTCCGAAAAGCAAAGATGCTTTCTTTATGTCTACATCATTGGATAAAGAGAAGATTTAGTGTAGTTTGCTATTTTATTCATCAATAATTGGTTCCAATGATTACGTATCTTCAATGCCTTTAACTGTAGAGCAATATTTGCACTTGTGTTCGTCATGATTTTGCATTTGTTGACACAAGGCATATTTCCATGAGGCAGTGAGTTCTTCAAAAATATCTCCAATTGTTAAAAATGGCGTCTTGAATTTCTGAATAATCTGTAATTGTTCTGGAGAAATTGACTGTCGAATGAGAGAAATCATAAGTAAATGAAATCCTCAGAGTTGACTCGAATGGTTGATTCTGCATTAGTTCGAATTTGTTTGTATATAAATTCCTTCCAAACAATTTAAATTGAACTGGTTGATAATTTGTCCAAGTGAAGTCATGATTAGGGGAGTGTCTATAGTGGATAAATGCCGTTCTTGATTCCAAGAGTAATGTGTGCAATTCCGGGATTAATATATCTCGCATCTTTCATAGATTGACTTTCAAAAGATTGGATAACTACTCCAAATTTTGAGATAAATCTCTTTCTTTTGCAAATTTGTCTTTGTAGTTCTTAATTGGTCAGAAAATCCTTTGGGAAACTCGGAGAGAATAGTCAATGTGGTGATATAAAGTGTATCTATTAATCCACTTTAAAAAGTAGATAGGTAGTTAAAGGATCTGCATCAGGTAGAATTATAGCTTTAGGTCCATATTTTCCTCGATTGAGAGGATAATACTGGTGAACTTTAAGGGCTTCAGTCTAATTGTTTAAATTTTGAAAGCAATCGTAAAACATCTCAGAGGTGAGTTTACGGGTTTCAATTTGGAGAGATTTGGTAGGTATAAATTGATTCTATCCATATTGGGTATTTTCCCAATACTACTTGTTTTGAAGAGGATCTTTGGGCTTGGGCTTTCTAGAACTTGTTTATAAAGTGGCTTTAGTTCAATCTGGTGAGATCGCTTATATTCAGCCAGAGAGGCTTCGCTTCTATTTTGGTTTTAAAACTCTTGTGTAAAATACCGATCGTCCGTAATAATGTATGCAATGCTTTATGTCATGCATCAAAAATACCTGCCATAGGTCCATTATAAATCACATAAAATTTTTCAATATTTTCATCTTGCTGTTTTTGAGGGATAAGAGATGGTTTTTGGGTGATTTGGGTAGGAGTGATTAAAAGGGAAGCAGATGAAGTAGGTATAGAGGTAGCTTTAATGAAAGCTTCTTGTGTCTCTGAAGTGTTTTGTTTCAAAACTTGGATGGTTGTTTCTAATTGGTTGATATCTCGAGTTATGGCTCCAATCATCTGTTGCTGGTAGGAATGGCAATGGGTTTTCAACCCGATCCGTATCCGTACTACCCGACCCTAAAAAATGGATATGGATTTTAAATGGATTGTAAATGGATGTTAAAAAATGGATGTAGATATGGATTTGGATATGGGTATAGTAAAAACCCGAACCGATGGATACCCATACCCGATCCGTTTTCAAATAGCAATATTAATTGGTACATATATAATTGTTTACATCTTACCATAGTTATTAAAAAACGAAAATCTTGAGAAATCACTTAACCTAAGAAATAAATAAATTAGATACAACAAAATCTAAAAAATTTCCTAATTAATCGAAACTTCTTATATGTACAATTTTTATATTGAATTTTCCTTATAGATTCTACTTTACAAAGTTAATATGCGATTGCTTCAATCTTTGAAAATGCTGATGCAAGCGAAAAGGAACCGGGTGAAATGATTGATTTGGTAATTCATTTTATTTCTCATCATTTATTTATTTTACTTAAAATATTAAATTAACTTATAATTTGACTCTATTTATTAACATATTTTATTTTCTTATAGGATGATAATAATGCAAATGATATGGAGATGGAGTTTTGAATGTTGTGGAGTTCAGTGCAAAGATAGTTTGAAATTTTGAATGTTTCAAATTTTTTAGTTATTGGTTGTGAAAACATATGTTGTCTACTTGTCTTTGCACTAAACATTATGATTTTATTATTCCAATTTTATAGTTTTTTAAGACATACAAATCAAAATCTTGACTTATTATTATTAAGTTAATTTTGATTTAGGCGTTCATAAAAATTTGCTCTCCATATTTTCAATTTAGAAGTTATATTTTATGTGCTATACAACCCGATGGATATCCAAAAACCCGAATAACCCAATGGATTTGGATATGGGTGGTAAATCGTAAAAACCGATGGATATGGATATGGATATAGGTTAGGTCATAAAAAATGGATATGGATATGAGTTGAGTAAAACCTGAACCGAACCCTACCCATTGCCATCCCTAGTTGCTGGTTTAATAAGTCTATTTTTCTTTGAGCAAGAGTATCTTCTAGATTTTTTATAGCTGCTTCCATTCTCTGGTTAAAATATCTGCAAGAACATTGTTAGTAGATTTAATATGATTAATATCAAATTGATATTGATTAAATTCTAATTGCCAACGAATTAATCGGCCTTGGTTATAATTGGCTTTTATATTTAATTTTGGAAAACTGCAAAGGTAAGCAGAGTCAGTTTGAATTAAAAAAGAAACTGGTAATAAATCAATTTTCCATTTTCGTAATGTTTTAAGACATGCTAAAGTTTCTTTTCATGAATAGGATATTTCAATTGAGGGAACGAATGTTCCGTTAATATATTTGCATAAAAGATATTTACATTGATTGGGAGGTTTTGCCAAAAGACATCCCGCCCATGTATCCATACTTGCATCGATTTGCAGAAGTTTATCCTCGGGCAAGTAATTATATAAAATAGGAAGTTGTTTACATAATGCTTTGAGTTTCCTCACAGCATTGGTATCTGCATCAGTCCAAATCCATTGAACAATTGTACTACATTTCTTTTGTAATAATTTTCTTTCTTTAGCTAAATCTTTTAAAAAACCTTGATCAGATATATAATTTAATAGGCCTAAAAATTGTTGTATATGAGTACGATTAGATAATTTATCAGGAAAATCAACTAATTTTTGTAAAATATTTGGTTGTAATTTCATAAAGCCATTTGGTTGAAATTCAATACCTAAATATTCAATGGTTTGTTGTGCAATTTTAGCTTTCTTTTTACTTAAAATTAAACATGAAGAATTCATTCACGATTTAAATTCTGATGAAGAATTATATGTCAATGAAGAACAACCTGAATCAAGTAATATAAAAACTGACCAAAAATCTCCAACTAAGAGAAAAGCACCTTATCCATTAATAGATACAGATAGTATAAGTAAACATGGCTATTATCAACGTGGAACAAAAATTTGAAAATATCCGACAGAATATACTCCAAAACATATTACAAATGAAGCACGAGATGTATTAAATATAGACTGTGTAACTAATACAGAAGAATTAATATTAGACTGGGTTGATAAAATACAATTAATACTACAAATCGAAAAACCTTTTGGCGATATTATGAATAAAACTTCTTTATGGCATTTTATCACTTATAAAACTAAAGGAATCGTTCATCAATTCTTACTTGAAAATACAATGGACTACAAACAACAACAAAATATCAAGAAGCTAATACGAATCTGACAACATTTTATGTCATTGCATTTGAAATTTATAAGGAATTTACGGTAAAGATATTTTATATCATAATGAAGAAATTAGAAACAAGAAAGAAAACAAGCAATATGGCATTTAACAAACATTCAAATCATGACCCTTGTTATCTTAACAATTTTATATGTGAATTTCAAAAATATTATTATGAATTATATAGAAGTGAACAAGAATTATATCTACATGTGTTTATTCAAAATTACCTTACCCAATAAATTTAAAAGTAGAAGAAAGATTTAATAAATTAAAAGAAAAAAATAAAATAGCCAATAATTTAGGAGGTGTTATTACTATTACTAAACAATTAATTGCCGAACAATGTATTGATGCAACTTTTAAACGCAAACTAAAATCAGCAACTTTTCAACAATGCTGTGCTAAAAACCCAGATGTTCCGCAACAATGGGGTTGTACTAATCAGAAATTATATAAAAATTCAAAATCGAAATATAGACCATATAAACGTTATCGATGGAAAAAATATCCTTCACATTATTATAAAAAAAGACCTTATAAACCTTATAAAAAACATTTTAGACGAAGAAGATATAGACAATTTAAACCTAGAAAACAAGATTGTCCCCAACGAAAAAAAATTGTAAATGTTGGTTATGTCAGAAGAAGGGCATTATACCAATACATGTCCAAAACGTAAAAGTAAAAATTGAAATATCTGAGAAAAAGTTAATATATTAAGATTAGCAACAAAGAAGAATTAGAACTTATAGAATCTGATTATGATACTAATTCTACTATTTCATCAATTTATCGATATGAATCGTATGCAAAACGAAAGCAGAATCTTGAGTCAATCAATACAACATATATTCGATCTGATTCGAAAACTAAAATAAATGTTAATTCATATATGATACAGAGGAGCAACAATCTGTCTTGCTTCACGTAAAATATTAACTAATTGGAAGCGATTAGGAAAACCTTTACATATAAGTATTCTTGATGGAAGTGTTAAATCAATATGGTATGTTAGTTATTATACCTATATTCTTATAAAAATTATACTTTTATTATCCCGCAATATATCAACATGAGCATGAAATATCTTTAATTTTAGGAAATAATTTTCTTAAATTATATAATCCTTTTGTCAATATTTACATTATATAACCTTAAAAACACCGAAATAAAAAATATCAATCAAAATCAATTATCCTTAAAATTCCAATTTATAACACAAAATATTATCAAAACTACAATTGATCACCACAACATTAAATGTATTGATTAAATTCTAATTGCCAACGAATTAATCGGCCTTGGTTATAATTGGCTTTTATATTTAATTTTGGAAAACTGCAAAGGTAAGCAGAGTCAGTTTGAATTAAAAAAGAAACTGGTAATAAATCAATTTTCCATTTTCGTAATGTTTTAAGACATGCTAAAGTTTCTTTTTCATGAATAGGATATTTCAATTCAGGGGAACTGAATGTTTCGTTAATATATTTGCATAAAAGATATTTACATTGATTGGGAGGTTTTGCCAAAAGACATCCTGCCCATGTATCCATACTTGCATCGATTTGCACGAGAAGTTTATACGATTAGATAATTTATCAGGAAAATCAACTAATTTTTGTAAAATATTTGGTTGTAATTTCATAAAGCCATTTGGTTGAAATTCAATACCTAAATATTCAATGGACCTATGGCAGGTATTTTTGATGCATGGCATAAAGCATTTATACACATTCTGGACGATCGGTATTTTACACAAGAGTTTTAAAACCAAAATAGGCGAAGCCTCTACTGGTGAATATAAGCGATCTCACCAGATTGAACTAAAGCCACTTTATAAACAAGTTCTAGAAAGCCCAAGCCCAGCATCCTCTTCAAAACAAGTAGTATTGGGAAAAATACCCAATATGGATAGAATCAATTCTATACCTACCAAATCTCTCCAAATTGAAACCCGTAAACTCACCTCTGAGATGTTTTACGATTGCTTTCAAAATTTAAACAATTGGACTGAAGCCCTTAAAGTTCACTAGTATTATCCTCTCAATCGAGGAAAATAAAAATATCCTTTGAGCTAATGCCCAAGAGTTACATTATATAGGAGAAGCTAAAGAATCGTCCAAAAACTGAGTGGACGACAAAAGTAAAAAGCAAAAGTAAAAAGTACGATAATAATGTACAAGAGAAAGCAAAGATGCTTTCTTTATATCTACATCACCTTTATTGTGGTCCGAAAAGCAAAGATGCTTTCTTTATGTCTACATCACCTTTATTGTGGTCCGAAAAGCAAAGATGCTTTCTTTATGTCTACATCACTGGATAAAGAGAAGATTTCGTGTGTCGGCTATCTTTATTCATCAATAATTGGTTCCAATGATTCTGTATCTTCAATGCCTTTAACTGTAGAGCAATATTTGCACTTGTGTTCGTCATGATTTTGCATTTATTGACACAAGACATATTTCCATGAGGCAGTGAGTTCTTCAAAAATATCTCCAATTGTTAAAAATGATCTATTCTAATTGGTGTTTCATGTACAATTTTTCCGTAATAAATGATATTTTTACGATTAAAAACTTGTTTTAAAAGAGAAGTTTTATGAATATCTTGTCCAGATTTTAAATCTAATTGAGTTTTAGCGATCTGTTGTTGTTTATCTTTTGTTATTAGTGTATTAATATGAAATGTTCCTTGTGCTTCTTGTAATTCTAGGTTTTCTAAATCTATAATATTTGGAATTTCATTAGGTTGTATTCCTGTGTTTTCGTTTGGTTGTATTTCAGTCATATCTATGCCAAATACTATGCAGTTTATTTTTTCTGTATATTTCGAATTTTTACTTTTACGTTTTGGACATGTATTGGCATAATGCCCTTCTTCTTGACATAACCAACATTTACATTTTTTTTTTTCGTTGGGGACAATCTTGTTTTCTAGGTTTAAATTGTCTATATCTTCTTCGTCTAAAATGTTTTTTATAAGGTTTATAAGGTCTTTTTTTTATAATAATGTGAAGGATATTTTTTCCATCGATAACGTTTATATGGTCTATATTTCGATTTTGAATTTTTATATAATTTCTGATTAGTACAACCCCATTGTTGCGGAACATTTGGGTTTTTAGCACAGCATTGTTGAAAAGTTGCTGATTTTAGTTTCGTTTAAAAGTTGCATCAATACATTGTTCGCAATTAATTGTTTAGTAATAGTAATAACACCTCTAAATTATTGGCTATTTTATTTTTTCTTTTAATTTATTAAATCTTTCTTCTACTTTTAAATTTATTGGGTAAGGTAATTTTGAATAAACACATGTAGATATAATTCTTGTTCACTTATATAATTCATAATAATATTTTGAAATTCACATATAAAATTGTTAAGATAACAAGGGTCCTGATTTGAATGTTTGTTAAATGCCATATTGCTTGTTTTCTTTCTTGTTCTCTAATTTCTTCATTATGATATAAAATATCTTTACCTGTAAATTCCTTATAAATTTCAGCTGCAATGACATAAAATGTTGCTGTATCTGTATTAGCTTCTTGATATTTTGTTGTTGTTTGTAGTCGGTTGAAAAGCAAAAGTAAAAATACGATAATAATGTACAAGAGAAAGCAAGATGCTTTCTTTATGTCTACATCACCTTTATTGTGGTCCGAAAAGCAAAGATGCTTTCTTTATGTCTACATCATTGGATAAAGAGAAGATTTCGTGTGTCGGCTATTTTATTCATCAATAATTGGTTCCAATGATTCTGTATCTTCAATGCCTTTAACTGTAGAGCAATATTTGCACTTGTGTTCGTCATGATTTTGCATTTGTTGACACAAGGCATATTTCCATGAAAGATGAGTTCTTCAAAATATCTCAATTGTTAAAATGGCGTCTTGAATTTCGAATAATCAGTAATTGTTACGAGAAATTGATTGTCGAATGAGAGAAATCATAAGTAAATGAAATCCTCTTGTAGTTGACTCGAATGGTTGATTCGCATTAGTTCGATTTGTTTGTATATAAATTCCTTCCAAATCTTTTCGGATCTAATGGATTTTCACTACAAACATATTCTAATAAAGTTAAATTTCGATTGGAGGTCATATTATTGTGTATATAGAATTGTAATTCATTTAATGTTGTGGTGATCAATTGTAGTTTTGATAATATTTTGTGTTATAAATTGGAATTTTAAGGATAATTGATTTTGATTGATATTTTTTATTTCGGTGTTTTAAGGTTATATAATGTAAATATTGACAAAAGGATTATATAATTTAAGAAAATTATTTCCTAAAATTAAAGATATTTCATGCTCATGTTGATATATTGCGGGGATAATAAAAGTATAATTTTCTATAAGAATATAGGTATAATAACTAACATACCATATTGATTTAACACTTCCATCAAGAATACTTATATGTAAAGGTTTTCCTAATCGTTTCCAATTAGTTAATATTTTACGTGAAGCAAGACAGATTATTGCTCTGTATCTATATATGCATTAACCTTAAAACACGAAATAAAAATATCAATCAAAAATCAATTATCCTTAAAATTCAATTTATAACACAAAATATTATCAAAACTACAATTGATCACCACACATTAAATGAATTACAATTCTATATACACAATAATATGACCTCCAATCGAAATTCTAACTTTATTAGAATATGTTTGTAGTGAAAATTCATTAGATCCGAAAAGAATCAAAATAAACAATTAATTGAAATAAAATTAAAGGATCCAACACAAGAAATTAATATTAAAATAATATACCATACACACAAATTGATGTTCAAGAATTTATCACTGAATGTGCAGAATTACTACAAAAACATTTAATTAGTCCTAATCTTAGTAAACATTACTTTTTGCTTTCTATGTAAATAATTCATTTGAACAAAAGCGTGGTAAGCGAAGAATGGTTATTAATTATAAAAAAATGAATAATGCAACCATAGGTGATGCTTATAAATTACCTAGAAAAGATTATATTATCAATAAATTAAAAGGACATACATGGTTTACAACATTAGATGCAAAATCTGGCTATTGGCAATTACGTTTACATGATAATACAAAAGAATTAACTGCTTTTTCATGTCCCCCACAAAAACATTATCAGTGGAATGTATTACCTTTCGGTTTAAAACAAGCACCTAGTATATATCAACGTTTTATGGATACTAATTTACTTGGATTAGAAAATTTTACTTTAGTTTACATTGATGATATAATCATTTATTCTAATCAAAATAAAGAAGATCATTTAAAAAAGGTTAAAATAGTTCTTCAAAGATGTAGAGATAAAGGTTTAATTTTAAGTAAAAAGAAAGCTACATTGATTGGGAGGTTTTGCCAAAAGACATCCTGCCCATGTATCCATACTTGCATCGATTTGCACGAGAAGTTTATCCTCGGGCAAGTAATTATATAAAATAGGAAGTTGTTTACATAATGCTTTGAGTTTCCTCACAGCATTGGTATCTGCATCAGTCCAAATCCATTGAACAATTGTACTACATTTCTTTTGTAATAATTTTCTTTCTTTAGCTAAATCTTTTAAAAAACCTTGATCAGATATATAATTTAATAGGCCTAAAAATTGTTGTATATGAGTACGATTAGATAATTTATCAGGAAAATCAACTAATTTTTGTAAAATATTTGGTTGTAATTTCATAAAGCCATTTGGTTGAAATTCAATACCTAAATATTCAATGGTTTGTTGTGCAATTTTAGCTTTCTTTTTACTTAAAATTAAACCTTTATCTCTACATCTTTGAAGAACTATTTTAACCTTTTTAAATGATCTTCTTTATTTTGATTAGAATAAATGATTATATCATCAATGTAAACTAAAGTAAAATTTTCTAATCCAAGTAAATTAGTATCCATAAAACGTTGATAGAATTTATATACAAACAGCTCGAACTAATGCAGAATCAACCATTCGAGTCAACTACAAGGGATTTCATTTACTTATGATTTCTCTCATTCGACAGTCAATTTCTCCAGAACAATTACAGATTATTCAGAAATTCAAGACGCCATTTTTAACAATTGGAGATATTTTTGAAGAACTCACTGCCTCATGGAAATATGCCTTGTGTCAACAAATGCAAAATCATGACGAACACAAGTGCAAATATTGCTCTACAGTTAAAGGCATTGAAGATACAGAATCATTGGAACCAATTATTGATGAATAAAATAGCCGACACACGAAATCTTCTCTTTATCCAGTGATGTAGACATAAAGAAAGCATCTTTGCTTTTCGGACCACAATAAAGGTGATGTAGACATAAAGAAAGCATCTTTGCTTTCTCTTGTACATTATTATCGTACTTTTTACTTTTTCTTTTTACTTTTGTCGTCCACTCAGTTTTTGGACGATTCTTTAGCTTCTCCTATATAATGTAACTCTTGGGCATTAGCTCAAAGGATATATAAGAAACGTTCTCTTTCCTATACTTCTCTCTTGCGATCAAGCGAGAGGTTAGGCGTTCTAGCATATCAAGAAGAAAAGGTTAGAAAATTGTTTTTATATCATCCTTTTCATCATTTCATATGGAATTATCTTATGTTAATTATCGTCAATATTTAAAAGATTATAAAAGCCAATTATAACCAAGGCCGATTAATTAGTTGGCAATTAGAATTTAATCAATATCAATTTGATATTAATCATATTAAATCTACTAACAATGTTCTTGCAGATATTTTAACGAGAGAATGGAAGCATTATAAAAATCTAGAAGATACTCTTGCTCGAAGAAAATAGACTTATTAAACCGACAGAACAGATGATTGGAGCCATAACTCGAGATATCAACCAATTAAAACAACCATCCAGTTTTGAAACAAAACACTTGAGAACCTGAAGCTTTCATTAAAGCTACCTCTATACCTACTTCATCTGCTCCCCTTTTAATCACTCCTACCCAAATCACCCAAAAACCATCTCTTATCCCTCAAAAACAACAAGATGAAAATATTGAAAAATTTTATGTGATTTATAATGGACCTATGGTAGGTATTTTGATGTATGGCATAAAGCATTTGTACACATTACAGGACGATCGGTATTTTACACAAGAGTTTTAAAACCAAAATAGAAGCAGAAGCCTCTCTGGCTGAATATAAACAGTCTCACCAGATTGAACTAAAGCCACTTTATAAACAAGTTCTAGAAAGCCCAAGCCCAGCATCCTCTTCAAAACAAGTAGTATTGGGAAAAATATTATAAATCTTCAATAATCATATCAATATAATTATCTAAATTCTGTTTTAATTGAGTAAGTTTATTACGAGGTCCTTCTAATTCAGTCATATAAATTCCTTCACCAATTCGTCGAATATATTGATCTTCCATAATAACTTTTTATTGATTTGAAAAGGAATACAAACTTAAGCTTAATCAATAAGAATAGAAATACAATTTTGATAAAACTTGCGTGTATCGATTAAAGATGCTTTCAAATTTTTCAAAATTTGAATTGTTCTGCCTACATCCAAGATTCGTCTTTCTCTGTTGTCTCGAATATAAGAAGTTTCTGGATCAAGTTGATAACTTCGTTGTAGCATAATATTGAGATTAAAAGGGGAGCAGATGAAGTAGGTATAGAGGTAGCTTTAATGAAAGCTTCTTGTGTCTCTGAAG
This sequence comes from Erythroxylum novogranatense, assembly GCA_029891385.1. Taxonomy (NCBI): domain Eukaryota; kingdom Viridiplantae; phylum Streptophyta; class Magnoliopsida; order Malpighiales; family Erythroxylaceae; genus Erythroxylum; species Erythroxylum novogranatense. Next base: position 133,221,684 of record CM057228.1, read on the forward strand.
TGTTTTGTTTCAAAACTTGGATGGTTGTTTCTAATTGGTTGATATCTCGAGTTACGTACATATATATGTGTATGTATGTATATATATATATATATATATATATAGATATATATATATATATATATATAGATATATATATATATATATATACACATATATATATATATAATAATAATGTTAGTAGTCATCCTTTAACTAGACAACTAAGTGCTCATAGATATAATAATAATTTAATATTAGCTAAAAAGATTGTTTAAAAATTATAAATTAAAAGAAGAATATTATGATGGAACAACTTTTGTCCTATAAATATTTTGATGAATCTTTGGAGCAAATGGAAATTATATAAATCATAAATTGTGTCTTTGGATTACAAAGATACAAGTTAAATGAAGTACATCAATATACAAATTTTAATGGTGAATTACAATCAATAGATGAAGCTATAGAAACATTAATAAGATTTGGAAAAGATATATTACCTATTAGATTATTAATAGAAAATGAAGGATTTAATAGTACATTAGAAATAATGTTAGGAATAACATTTCTTGAGAATGTTAAACCTTACCAAATTACCTCTTATGGATTAAAGATAACTCATAATGGAAAATTAACGTATATTCCTAAATGACAAGCCGTTATAGCATATATATTCCCACAGGCTTAACCTATAGGGAATATAAAGCATAATATTTTGCTGCTTTTATTGATAGTGGATCAGGAACATGTTTGTGTAAACCTGAATGTTATCCACAAGCTTATCATAAAGATTTACCTAAAATTAAAGGAAAAGATATATCAAATAATATTATTGAAATTAATAAAGGAATAGAAAAACCGATAATTTTATTAGGTTCCTTCTTAATAAAATGTCCACCCTTTTATTTCTATAATACGAATCGATATTTTATTAGGAAATAATTTTTTAGTTATTTCATAAAGTTATATATATATATATATATATATATATATATATATATATATATATATATATATATATATATATATATATATATATATATATATATATATATATAAATATAATAGTACATAGTACACCACCGTACACCTAGATGGTATCGAGCCTAGAGGATATAATAAATGTTTGGTTTGTCATTGATAATGTTTACTTAATACTGCGTTATAATATTTTATATTTTGTTATGAAATCGTTATCTTTTCAATTTAAAATGGATGTGGATTTTAAAATATTAAAGGAATGGGAGGATTCTTTAAAATAGATAAAGAAATAATAGAAGTTCAAAAACGATAATTCATTATGGACAAAAACTTTTACAATCATGTGAGCAGTAACATTAAACTTAGAAGCATTAATACATAATAAGAATATGGAATTGGATAAAGGTAAACAAATTACCTCCACAATAGAAAAGAAAATTGAAACATTAGAAGAGTTAGTTAACAAACCTTTTATTATACATTTAGAAAGATTAAAAGATGTCGAAAGTAGTTTAGATAATGAAAACTATATTATGCAGAAATAGATAATTTAATAACTCAAGTAGGAAATCTAGATCTCCATGATAACATTATTAATTTAAAACCAACAGAGAATTAAGGTGAAAACCTAATATGACAGATATACCTAACTAGTACGAGAACCTAGTATTAGATTTAAACCAAATCAAAGTTTCAATAAACCAACAACAGGATATGCGGACTAATGTATACCGGAAATAATCCAGATAAATATACCTTATGAAAAAATGAAGGCGATACAATAAATCCTTTTGGAATATATTTAGACTTAGATTGTATTACTAATATCGAAGAGACCATAGATAAATGGGAAGCGCATTAAGGATAGCGTAGTAGTAAATAAAATGGATTTTGAAACAACCAAAGGATTTATGGAAAAACACTATTAAATAGTGCTCGAGATTTTGGCAAAATATAAATGAAGATACTAAACAATCAATCTATTCGATCCGAGATAAATTTATAACAAAAGTGGTTGAAACTTTTAGATTAGAATTCCATAGAGAAGGAAAATATATTAACGATCCTAATACAATTACTAGATATACAAGCTGCTTTAATGAGATTACAATTATGTGATATTTGTGAAATAGAAAAATACATTTGTGTATTTCAAGATTATTATTATCATATTTATAATCAAGTTCTTGATATGAGTAATTATTTACCTTTATTTTTGCCAAGATACCGGACCATTGGGGATCTAAATTAATAGAGACTTATAATCCGAAATATAGATACTTTGGGTAAAAGAATAGAACATGTTAGAGATAAATTAAGTAATTGGTTTGCAGATGCTGTTTTGGCAAAAGCCTCAAAAGGATTAAGAAAAAGGGTTTCTTTATGCTGTGCAAGGCCAAAAATGCCTATAATGATAGGCTGTGATAGTTCATATTATTATGGAAAGATAAAACGAAAATATAAAAAGAAAAAACAATATAAATATAGAAAACCTTATTTTAAGAAGAGGAAAGCAAGATACTATAAGAAAAAGGATATAGGAAAACTTATAAGCCTACTTATAGGAAAAAGAAAACTAGTCCTAAAGAATGTAGATCTATTATTCAGAAAGAAATAGGACATTATGCAAATAATTGTCCTAAAAGAAATGAGAAAATAAAATAAAATAGAAATAGATGAAGATATTGAAGAAATGATAAATACAGGAGAATTTATAAGGATAGATGACTTTAATATAGATTCGATGAAAGTATCTTTATCATAACAGATCTTTGAATATACTACCAAGAAGAAGACAGAATAACATGATACATTTAAGTTTTATTTCTCTTTGTATTTATGTTTTACTCCTTATATATATATATTTAGTTGGCTGCAATCTTTACTTTTGTTTTATATACTTGCTTGTATTATTGCATTCCCTTATATGAATTAGATGATTACTTTTCTCATGCTATCGATATGGTTTTATTCCTCTTATGTTTCAACATTTATTAGATAAATTATTCAATCCAAATACTGATTAAATGGAGATTGAAAATATTGATAACCAATATATTGAACCAATAATAGATAATCGGATAGAACAATCTGGAGAATATAAGCAGAAATATTGATAGACAAAGAAAGTTAAAACAAATCCAAAATGAAAATTTTTCTTTGTCAAATTATTCGGATTTAAAGTTAGCACCTTACAAAGATTAGGTATAAAGCCAAGAAATCATAATTTATTTTATGGATTAAATATTCAAGAAAGAGTTTTAGAAGTTTCACTAACTTCTAATAAAGTAATGATTCCACTTTTAGCTAAAAAGATATCCAAGAAAATTCCAAAAATTAAACCGAAATAAGAAATACACTTGGTTGGATACATATAGGAGCTATTCAAATAATAATAAAATCAACCTTTAAAGAAGGATTGGATACACCCATAGAATTAGCAATTATGGATAATCGAATTATAAATAGAGAAGAAGCTGTTTGGGTATCCTTAGAGGAAATTTACAATATAGGAAAATAAAATTTAATGTTTATCCACGAATTTCTTATCATGTACATGATAAAGATTTTGATAAAACACTAAGTTTGATACAAGACTTTAAAAGGAAAGATTTCTTTAAGCAACAAAATAGACCTTATTCAATAACATATATAATTTCCTATGCAATATCCAATACTCATCATTCGATTGTTTTGTAGTCAAAGATACTATAGATTTTCCTATTTATTTCATGATGTTTGTTAGATACAAATGCCAACATTACCTAAGATAGAAGAAATTGAATCTAGACCTTTAAATTAGATTTGCAAGATAAACCATTAATATTATCTAATAATATACCACCTAGATTATCTTTTACAAAGACTAATGTTGTTAGTCATCCCTTATCTAGGCAATTAAGCTCTAATAGATACAACCAAAATTTAATACTTGCAAAAGAAGATAGTTTAAGAAATTATAAAATAAAAGGAGAATATTATGATGGAATAAATTTTGTCCCAATTAATATTTTAATAGATACAGAGCAAATGGTAATTACATCAATCATAAATTGTGCAATGGATTACAAAAATATAAATTAGATGAACCTCATCAATATACAAATTTTAATGGGAAATACATACAATTAATGAAGCAATAGAAACCTTAATAAGATTTGGACAAGATATATTACCCATTAGATTGTTAATAGAAAATGAAGGATTTAATAATACACTAGAAATAATGTTAGGAATAACATTTCTAGAAAATGTTAAACCTTATCAAATTACCACTTATGGATTAAAGATAACATATAATGGAAAATTAATTTATATCCTAAAATGACAAGTCCATATAGTATATATATTCTATAGGAATAACCTATAAGGAATATAGGGCAGAATATTTTGCTGCATTTATTGATAGTGGCTCAGGAGCATGTTTATGCAAAACAGATTGTTATCCACAAGAATACCATAAAGATTTACCTATAATTAAAGGAAGAGATATATCTAATAATATTATTGAAATTTCTAAAGGGATAGAAAAACCAATAATTTTATTAGGATCATTCTCTCTCTCTATATATATATATATATATACATACATGCATGCCAGAAAACTATGCGAACAAGGACTTATTTATAAGACCCATCCGTTCAATATGACCAACAAATGTTTTGGGCGGTAAGCTTTTCGTTAACGGATCCGCTATCATGAGATCGGTACCAATATGCTCAACTGACACTTTATGTTTTTGCACTTCTTCTTTCACAGACAAGTACTTTAAATCTATATGTTTCGCACCCTTTGAATATTTGTCATTCTTAGAGAAGAATACGGTTGCGGAGTTATCACAATAAATTCTTAACGGTCTGGTAATACTGTTGACAAGACCAAGACCTAGCATAAAGCTTCGCAACCATAATCCATGAACCGTGGCCTCAAAGCATGCCATAAATTCAACCTCCATAGTGGAAGTAGCAATGGTGAACTGCTTTCCACTTTTCCACGAAACTGCTCCTCCAACTAATAGAAACATGTAACCGAATGTAGATTTCTATGAGTCTATACAGCCGTCATAATCTGAATTTGAGTAACCTATTACTTCAAGATGAGTTGATTTGCTATATGTGAGCATATAATCCTTAGTGCCTTATAAGTATCTAAGGACTTTCTTTATAGCTTTCTAGTGGTCCATTCCAGGATTGCTTTGATGTCATCCTAACATTTCAACAACAAAACTGATATCTGGCCTAGTGCATGTTTGAGCATACATTAAGCTCCCAACTACTGATGCATAAGGAATAGGCTCCATGTCCTTACGTTCCAAATCGTTTCGTGGACATTGCATTAGACTAAATTTGTCCCCTTTTTGAATTGGAACTATCTCTGCGGAGCATTTTTTCATTTGAAATCTTTCTAATACTTTCTCGATATATCCTTTCTGAGATAATCTTAACAATCCTTGTGATCTATCCCGAAATATTTCTATTCCTATCACATAGGATGCCTCACCTATATTTTTCATTTCGAAATTATTAGAAAGAAAATTCTTTACATCATGTAACAAAACAACATTATTCGCAGCAAGAAGGATATCGTCAACATATATGACTAATATAATGAACTTACTCCTACTAGCCTTCATATAGATATATCGATCAACGGTGTTTTCTATAAAACCATAAGAGTAATGATATCATTAAACTTAAGATACCATTGTCGAGAAGCTTGCTTCAGTCCATATATTGACTTCTTTAATTTACACAGTAATTGTTTCTTTTCTGTGGTCACGAAATCTTCCGGTTAATCCATATATACTTCTTCTTCCAAGTCATCATTTAGAAAAGCGGTCTTTACATCCATTTTATAAAGCTCTAAATCATAATGAGCCACCAGTGTCATAACAATTCTTAAATAATCCTTCTTTGAAACTAGAGAGAAGGTCTCTTTATAGTCAATACTATCCTTTTGAGTGTAACATTTGACAACAAGTTTGACTTTATACCTTTCAATGTTGTCTTGTGAGTCACGTTTGGCCTTAAAGACCGATTTACAACCCACTTGCTTTGCACCTTCCGGCAACTTAACTAATTCTTAGACATTGTTGTCATCCATTGATTTTAACTTTTCTTTCGTAGCATTGAACCATTTTTCAAAATTGTTACATTTCATGGCTTGTTTGAATGAGCCTAGATCTTTATCAATGCTCAAATTATTGGACCCCGATTTTTGAGTAAAATTTAGAAATATTAAGTGAAATTAAATGAGTGGTTTTATATATGTATTGTGAAATAGATGTATTTATGCTTTGCGAAAATTCATGAAAAAAAATTATTGGGTTTTGATAATTTTGGTTATTGTGGAGATTTGTATAGTTTATGAAAGTTTAAGTGGATGAGTTGATTGAAATAAAGTTGAAAATCATGAGTTAAATAGAAAAGTGGGAAAAATTGAAGATTTAAGAAAGTTGACTATTGGGTATAGAAAGTTTGACTTGAGAGTTGACTTTTTAATTTAGGCAAAATTGAAGAAAATAGTTTTCTTGAAACTTGTAGCTTATGTTGAGAGCTTTTTTTCGCCATAAAATATGACATTTTTCGATGTTGGGATTGAAAGTTATGAAATTTGAAAGTTTGGATGTGTTATAGGTTGACCTAAGTATGGCTGAATCTTTAACTAAGAAATTGACCTAGTTAGTGGTTGAATTTGCCTTTGAGTTCTTCATGAAAGATTTAGATAATGTTCTGATCTTTATTTTGATTTAAAGTATAGAATTTTTGGATCATGGAATAATAAGTTATGATTTTTACAAGTTTTTGTTATGATTTTAGCATGATCATTAGAGGACAAAAGCTTTGACTGGAAAATTGACTCCCTTAGAGGTCAAATTGATTTTCTATCCTTCATGAAAGTTGTCGGCGACTTTCTGATCTTTGCATTGATATAAAATATGATATGTTTGGACTTTAGAGTTGAAAGATAAAATTTTTCAAAGTTGAGTTATGAATTAGGGCATATTAATTTGGGCAGAATCTTTGATTAGAAATTTGATCACTTTAGAGATGGAATTAGTTTTTGAGTTCTTCATGGAAGCTGTAGAGCTTCCCTTAAGCTTTCTATTGATACCAAATTTGTCAAATTTAGAATTCGGAATCAAGAGTTACGATTTTTTAAAAATTCGGATATATATATATATAATTATATATATATTTTAAAAAAAGAGAAAAGAAAAAAGATTTCAGAAGCTCTCTCGCGAGGGCGACGTATTTGTATGTAATTTTTTTTATTTTTTATTTAATTATTATTTTCGTATTATAGGAAATATGACCTTCTTCCGATCTTTTGCTTCTAACTTTTCCGCCCGACATTCGATTGACTTAGTTTTCAAAGCGTTGGATTCCTAAGACAATGAATTTTATTTTTATGGGAAATTTGTAAATTTTTTAGATTAAATTGAGGTTGATTAAATTAATCAAAGTGAGTCGGAAAATTTTCTGAACATAGTTCAGTATTTTGAGAAATTCAGAATCTGTGGTGATCCGATTGAAGTGATTCTTGAGGCAAAATAAAATTAATACATGGGGTTACAAGTCATATGAAGAAAGTGAATTTCAATTTTAGCCCCTAAGACTTTTAATTTCTGAATTGAAGTTCAGATTTTTTAACCATAACTTTTGATCTAGAAATCCAAATGAGGTGATTCTTAATTTGGATTAAACTAGAGAAATATAGCTACAATTGTTAAGAAGAAATTGAGTTTCAATTTTGTCTTTAAGGACATAAATTTTTTAATGGAAATAATCGTGCTGGAAAATGATTTAGCATAAGACATATCTGAAATGTTTTGAGCATAACTTTTGATGTAGTACTCCAAATTAGATGATTTTGATGGCGTTACGAAATTGAGACAATAAGGAACAATTCTCGAGAAGGAAGTTTTAGCAAATTCCTTCAAATTGATAGTGCGAAACATATCCGAAAGTAAGCATGAACTAAAGTAAAGTGCAGGGGCATTTTTGGAAGTTTACATAAGGATTTAAGTTTAAAGGCATACATGGAAGGTCATTTTGGTCCTTTGTCATTCATTAATGACATGGCACAAATGAGGGTCGTATATAAGACGAGACCCACGACTTTGAGAAGAAGAAAAGAATAAGAAAAGATGAAAAGGAATGAAGAGTGGGTTTTGGTTGAAGGAAGAGGGGAAGAGGAAAAGTAAGTAGGTTTTCGATTTTTATGAGTCTTAGAGCAAGATTTTGATGTTGCTACATGAAGGAAAAAGGTAGAGGAGTTCAAGGACTTCCTTCCAAGCCTATAAAATTCAAAAATGGTGGAGAAATGAGGTATGAGAAATTTTTTAGTTTTGAGTTTTTAATAAATTTTTGGTTTAGAATCATGGAAAATGATATGGGTATGTGATTTATGAAGTCGATTTTGATGTCTATGCCTTAGATTGTGTTTAATTTTGGATGGAAATTAATTATGGTTTATACCTAATATTGTGATTGGGGTTTTTGGAAATTATTGGCTTAGAATCATGGAAAATCTTATGGATTGGTGAAATATGGTACCAATTTTGAAGAATTTGTGATTTATGATATTGAATTTGGGTAAATTGGTTTAGGTCAATTTTGTGAATTGGGGGTTTTGAAAATTTGTGATTTAGATGGCTTGATTATATGTGGAATTAGTATTTTCTAAGTTCAATTTGAGGATTATGTCATTTATGAAGTTGAATTTGGGTTAACTTGATTTAAGAAATTTTCAATTGGAAGAAAGAAAGAAGCAATGGTCAAATTGAAGCTAGGGACAAGCTTCTAGCATCGTTTCGAGGTGGGTAATATGTTTATAATTTGAATTATAAGCTATTATTGTGTTCTTGAAAAATAAAGAAAGTGAAAAGAGTTTTTAAATGTTTATTTTGAATGATTAAAATCCCTTGCTTTTGGGAAATGATTTAAGAAAATGTAATCTTTATCGAATTCGTTATTTTTCGAAAGATTTTGAATAAGTTGAGAATTTGCCTTTAATTGATGATTTTATTGTTTTGATCAAAAAGGTGAAATTGCTACATGAATTATGGATAATGTTTGTGCAGTTGTGAATTTGATATTGTTTGAATTATGATTTGAATAAATTACTTCGATTTATGCATTCCTTGTGTTTGAGTGTTTAAGATTTTCGATATGTGAAATTATATGATACGATGTTCGATTATGACATGACATATGAAAAACAAGATTTTGAAATATGCCTTCGGGCCATCCGTTTTCAAGTATGAATTATGTGATACGTGAATTTGGTTAGGTTCCTTAAGTGAGTCAGTGCACTGTCTCTTTTTAAATTAAAGGCTTCTCTCGCCTGCCCACTAGTGGCACTGGAGTTTCGATTTCGGACTCTCATAAGTCACGGCTACACCGGACCATTATGCGGAAAGGTGTAGTACGTTCCGTTCACGACTGCACAGGACCGCTATGCAGGAATGTGCAGTACGTTCCGTTTTGGACCGACCCAAACCATTTGATATGTTTTATGTTTTGATTTGTGATTTTATGTGATTGCATTCATGCTTTTTTTAATTTCTTATGATTTATGAAAAATTGGAGAAATTTGAGAAAATGAAAAAGTGAGCTTTCAACCATGAAACTTGAGAAATTGTTTATGAGTGTTTTTGAAAAGTTAAAAAGTTTGAAAATGAGCTTTTGCTAAATTTTCGACTGTGAAATGTTTTAAAATAGTTTTTGCTTATTATTCGTTTTATAAACATATTATCCACGAGCTTTGTGCTCACCCCACCTTTCATTCCCATCTCCAGGTTTTGAGCAAGAGATCGGATGGAAGACGGTCAAGACATTAGTTCGATGTTTGCATGTGTCTGTATTTTGTGTACTTTGGATTATGGATTTTCGGCTATGTATACGCTTAAATTGCCATTATTGTATTACAAGCATTTATTTGAAATGTAAATTTGAGTATGATGTATTTGATTTTGAAATTATGAAATTCAAGAAAATTGGGATGAGTTTAGATTGGATCGAAATTGTATATTTCATATGAGTATGCATTGATATGAGAATGTATGTGAATGAGATTGGGATATTAAATTGAGATATGAATGAGTATTTGAATAGTGGATCTTGTGGTTGATTGTGATTTGGATTCGGACGGGGTGTCCAGGTAATCTTGGTTATTGTGTGAGAATTATAGAAGTGTTTATTTACCACCTTGCGTTTTGGGTTAGTTTGGATGCGGTTGTTATCTTTTTAAATTTTGTTAGATAATAAGTTGAAAGAATAAAAATAAGAATTAGATGTTTAAAGATGAATTTTGGGATTGTTTTCATGTATAAGAAGTTTGTATAATTTGAGAAATTGATTGAGGATAATTTCAAGAAAAGGAAAATTGTATGGATTTGTATGAGTTTGGAACAAGGTGGTAGATAAGAAAGAAAGAAAAAATTTACGGATTTGGATAGTTTAGTCTAGGTTTCCAACGATAGCTTTTCATAAGTGTATGGTATCGGATGTCGGAGTTTGTTTCCGTTTGATTTGTTCATCCGTTTCGCGTTTTTCGGATTCAGCGTTTGTTTGCTTTGATTCGATTGGCAATTTATTCGATTCGTTTTCGTTCGCTTTGTATTTCGATTTCACTTGTTAAGTTTTTGTTTCCGCTTTCGATTCATTCGTTTCCAATTTGTGATTCGATTCGTCTCCGATTTGATTCTGCCACTTTGTTTTTCCGATTTCGCTTCCGATATGTTTATGTTCCCGCTTTGTTTTCGATTCGTATTTTTGCTTTTCCGGTTGGGATTCGGTCCCGAGATCAGGTCCCAACAGTTATGGTATCAGAACCCAGTAATAGGATGTTACTTGGGCGTATGTGTGTAAATGGCTTATATGAGCAATTGATAAGAGTTTGTAAGGATAAGATTGAATTAGTGAGAATATGCTAAGTGGCCATTTGATTTTGATGACAAGAAGTATGATTGACTTTAGGGATGTGAAATTGATGTGCATGACTATTTGAAGAATTAAAGTGATTGGTTTGATTCGGGTGACAAGAATTATGATTGATTTCAGTGATGAGTTAATGAAATTGAGGTTTGAATTTTCTTGATGAATCCGATGAAGTAGAATATATATTTGTGAGATGAAATGAGAAATTTTGAAAGATGAGGTGCATTATAGAGGCATATATATAGAAGTGTAAAGGTTGATTCTAAATGATGATTGGTTCATAATTAGGGTCATTAAAGTAGACCATTGACATATGTTGAGCAATAGTGTTTTGATATGAATAAGAAATGAGAAATATGTGTAATAAGGAATAAGATGAATAAGTGTTTGATTATGTCATTCAGAAGTAAGTATTTGGTACTTTGCTTAAGGTAGAATTTCGAGGAAGAAATTCTTTTAAGAGGGGAAGAAATGTTGGATCCCGATTTTTGAGTGAAATTTAGAAATATTAAGTGAAATTAAATGAGTGGTTTTATATATGTATTGTGAAAAGGAGGTATTTATGCTTTGAGGAAATTCATGAGAAAAGAATTATTGGGTCTTGATAATTTTGATTATTGTGAAGATTTGTATAGTTTATGAAAGTTCAAGTGGATGAGTATATTGAAATAAAGTTGAAAAGCATGAGTTAAATAGAAAAAGTGTACAAAATTGAAGATTTAAGAAAGTTGACTATTGGGTATAGAAAGTTTGACTTGAGAGTTGACTTTTTGATTTAGGCAAAATTGGAGAAAATGGTTTTCTTGAAAATTGTAGCTTATATTGAGAGCTTTCTGTCGCCATAAAGTATGACATTTTTCGATATCGGGATTAAAAGTTATGAAATTTGAAAGTTTAGATGTGTTATAGGTTGACCTAAGTATGGCTGAATCTTTGACTGAGAAATTGACCTAGTTTGTGGTTGAATTTGCTTTTGAGTTCTTCATGAAAGATTTAGATAATGTTTTGATCTTTATTTTGATTTAAAGTATAGAATTTTTGGATCATGGAATAATAAGTTATGCTTTTTACAAGTTTCTGCTATGATTTTAGCATGATCATTAGAGGACAGAAGCTTTGACTGAAAAATTGACTCCCTTAGAGACCAAATTGATTTTTCTATCATTCATGAAAGTTGTAGGCGACTTTCTGATCTTCGCATTGATATAAAATATGATATGTTTGGTGTTAGACCTTGTTTTATTTGCTTAAAATGCTTAATTGGTTATTTATTTTTAATTTCCTAATTGTTTTTTAATGCTTGATTGATGGCTTAATTTTTTTTAGAATTGGTCATTAATTTGAATTTGATGGAAGAATTAGGAATTGAAATTGATTGAAAGGATTAGGATTAAGTTAGTATTTAAGTGGGCTTAAGGGTTAGTAGGGCCTTATAAGATAAAGAAGGGTATTTTGGAAGGGCTATGTTAGTGAAGGTAATTTTGGAAGATAAGGAAGAATGAAAAGGTAAAAATTAGAAGAGGAAGAGGAGAATTTCGTGCAAGCCAAAGGGAGGAGAGAGAAAGGGAAAAGAGAGAAAGAAGGAGAAGAAGAATCGAAAATCGAGGAAAAGGGAGGAAATTTTACGTGGAAGGAAGGAAATCAAGGCTTTTAAGATAAGTTTTCATCTTTCCTTCTTGCTTTAGTCAAGAATTAGGTTGTGTTGGGTTGGATGGAGAAACCTAGAGAGAGAGAGAGGGATTTTCGTGGATGAGGAAGAAGATAGAGAAATCTTTGAATTTCTTTGAGTTTCTAAGCTAGTGTTGTGATTTTTAACCTATATGGGCTATGGGTAGGTTGGATTTGAGTTAGATTAGGGTTAATTGCATTTGATTAAGATTAGGGAAAATTGAGGATTTTCCAAATTGAGTTGAAATTCATGGAATTTTGGTTGTGTATAGGCAATCGAGGGCTATCCTGAAGCGAGGAGAAAGAAACCATTGATTTTGGAGATTGCAAGGCTAAGGTGGGTAAATTATTTATGGTTTTTGTGCAAAATGAGCAAATGCTTGTATATGCATTGTATGTGACTTGTTTGCATGTTTGTTATGTTGATATGATGTATATCATGATGATTAAACCATAGAAATGTGATTATGTCATGTTATGTATAAATGAATGCTTGACATTCGGAAAAGAATGTATGCCATCAAATGAAATCATGGCATTTTGTTATATGAACATTTGAATTGGATTATGTGTGTTGTTTGGGCTGAGAGGAACCGTTTCGAGTCACGTGCACGTCGACATCAAAGCCTTATCCCGGCTGCCCGCTTGTGTCCCACGAGATCTGAGAATGGACTCGTTTCGATTCACGGCGTAAACTTCGGTTTCGTCGTTTTGTTCACGAAACCCTCGAGCCATTGAAATGTGCATTGCATTTGATGTTCTAAGTTGCCTTGAAATGAATTACATTTAGTGTGTGAAGATGATTTGAAATTATGAGTTGAAAATTGCTTGTGAATGTTGAATTCTCATTGTTATATACTTATGCCTAAACATGCCAGTATGTATATGTATTTGATTGATTGTGTGGCTCAATGCCATTGACTATAAATGGTTTAGCCATCGAAATGTATAACTCGACCCGATTTTCCTCCTCAGTGCGGATCGAGAAGATCGAGAAATCCTTGCGGGCATTTGGACAATCTCGAGAGATTTAGCTTTTGTATTAAGTAGGAGCTAGATTTTGAATAGCTTTAACAGCATATTGAACATTGAGCATCGAATGTATTTTGCAAATTGTGTAATGTCGATATGTAATTTAAAGTTATGTATGAAAGCTTGTATGAACTCCATTTTGGGATTTGAATTGAATTGAAGATTAGGAAAATTTCCTTTGTGCATGTGCTTATCTATCTTGTTGTGTGAAATGCTTATTTCAGGTTTTATAGGGGTAAATTGGGTGTTGAATTCTTGAGGGAAAAACTGGGTTGATTTAGGCCATTGTGGGCGAAATGATCTTCTTGAACCTTGTTGTTTATCCTCTTGGCTTTTCAATGCTTTAAAGTTTGCGAAAGTTGGATATCAATATTGAGAGTTATGGGCTTTGCAAGTGATGATGTTGTATGAAAATCTTGAATGTGATAACTTTGGTAAATGATGAGAATTTGTGTGTTGAATGAGTTTTGAGTTGATATTTGGGGAGTTTAATGCATCTCTATTGGTAGTTGAATGTTTGAGGAGTGTTATTACACTTGAAGGATTTAATTTGGAAGATTTTGAGTGTATATGGTGTTAGGATTAAAGGATGGAAGCATTGGAAGGCATGGAAGAGGGTTAGGGTTGCGTGTGTCCGTTAGACGGACATGAGTGTCCGTTAAACGGACCTTCTCGGGTGGAAAAGGACCCTTAGTCCAGTGTATGTCCGTTTAACAGACTTTCTCAGACAATTTGGGACTGTTTTGCCAGTCTGTGTCCGTTAAACGGACAGTCTCGGGTTAGTTACAGTAATTTGCGATTTTGACTATGTTAGAGGCCGAATCTCGGGTCGAGGGCTCTAATAGAAGTTGTAGATCTCGATGTCTTCTTTCTAATGGTCCAAAAATGAAAGAAATTGGACATTTTTATAAAAAATTATGGCATTTGCGCCAAGACATGTTCAGTTGGAATAAGGACATGAACATATTGGATTCTTTCGACCATAACTTCTTCATCCGACCTCCAAATTGAGCGATTCTTAAGGCATTGAATTTATAACATGATTAACTAACTCTCCAAAAAAAATTGATAACTTTTATCTTGGAATTCGAAAAGATTGATTCAAAGCAAGTGAGGGTTCGTTGAAATAACCCTACAAGGAAACCCGCTTACGCTTTTTAACTTCGAATCGGATAGTTGGGCTCAGGGAACGGGGTCCAACACCATGGTTGGGCTTCGGAAACGGGGCCCAACATCTTGGTATCAGAGCTTAGGCTTTTTAAAGAGTCCTAGACTTAGAATATGTTGTGTTATGTGCTAATTGTTTGCATTTTGAATTGATTGTTTCCCTTAAATGACATGCATATCATGCATACATGTAGAATGTGAGCTAATCGTTAGTATTTCTATTGAAGGAGTGAGATGCCACCTCGTAGAAGAACACAAGAAATTATGCAAGGATCGGTTGCACCTGACCTTCCACTGAGAGAGGAGGGCACGGATGAATCTATAGCCCCAGTGAATGTCGAGGCTTCTGTCGGGCAAAGTAGTGAGCCCACTCGGTCACATTCGCAGGAGTCGCCTGTTCCGCAGGAATAAGCGCCTACCTTGGATCCGAGACTGTTTCAAGCTTTCACCCAGGCGTTTGTCCAGATTATGGGACAGATGCCACAATTGTCTGCTCCGGCTTCAGTTAATAAGGGGAAGCAATTTGACAAGCTGAGAAAGTATGGCGCAGTGAACTTTTGCAGGACCACTGATCCCGAAGAAGCTGAGGCATGGCTGAGGAAGACTGAACCGATACTAGATCAGATGGACTGTGAAGATGAAGAGAAGGTGGACTATGCTGCAAGTTTGTTGCAAGGAGATGCTCTGCATTGGTGGGAAAGTATCCCGGGAAGTCAGCTGAAGCCATCGGTATTAGCATGGAAGGATTTCCTGATAGTCTTCAAGAAGAAGTATTTGTTGGAAGTGTACATCAGCGAAGCAAAGAGTTTTCAACCTCACTCAACGGGAGATGACGGTGAGTGAATATGAGCGTCGATTCACCCAATTGGCCCGTTATGCTGCTGATCTAATGATGAGTGAAGCGGCTAAGTGTCGAAGGTTTGAAGCAGGTTTGCATTTGGCCATCAGAGAGAAAGTGGTGGCACAAAATTTACAGAAATTCAATGATTTGTTGAAGCGACTTTAAGAGTGGAAAATGTAGAGAACATTAAGAGTGCGGTGAGCAGAAAGAGGAAAAGGAGAGAACAGTTCAAGAGGGGAGGCGGTGCTCCCATGATTGAGAGGAGTGCCCGGACCTTCCCCTTGATCGGAAAGAAAAAAGAGTAGTGGAGCGAGCAGGCCTCGGCAAATGAGAACTGTCTCATATCAAGCCTCAACAATTTGGAGCGATAGGAGGGGAGATGGGGATAAGCCACCCATTCCTAAATGTGAGCACTGTGGGGGATTCCATAAAGAGGAATGCTACCGTTTGGTCTGAGCTGTTTCAAGCTGTGGAGAGAAGGGACACAGGCAAGAGAGTGTCCTCGACTTAGAGACAGGAGAGGAGTCGAATCTGAGCCTCTAAGAGGTTGAGACAATGGGGACGAGAAAACGATGCTCGGTGGCGGTAGAAGTTACGATGCGGCGAAAAAGTGAACCCTCCGGGGAGACCAGGGACAGAGCTCCACTAGAGTGTTTGCTATGACAAAGGAAGATCTTGAGACAGCACTCAGGAAGTCATGGTGGTATGATTAAACTTTTCTTTGAAGATGTTATTGTTTTGATTGATTGGGTTCTACCCATTCGTTTTGTCTTTGAGTAGAAGCTGTGGTTGGTAGGAATTGAGCCTATTGGATACTCCTTTGATGGTGAGTACTTGATCGGCCAATGTATTATTATTAGTCAAGTATATAGAGGCTGTGAGATACTTATTGGAGAGGCGATTAGTGGTGGATCTAATGCTTGTTGAGGATAGGCGGATTAGATGTAATTTTGGGGATGGACACTTTGGAGAAGTAAAATGCCAACTTGGATTGCAGACTCAAGACTGTGGAGTTTGAGATCGGCAATGGCAGAAAGGTAGTGTTCGTGGGGGACAGAAAGGCGAGTCTGATTAGAATGGTTTCCGCTTTGACAGCAGAAAAATTGATGAGGAAAGGATGTGAAGTGTTTTTGGCCTACGTGGTAGACACAAGGGCAGATGAAGGGAAATTAGAGGAAATACTTGTGGTCAAGGAATTTCCGAATGTCTTTCCCGAGAAATTACCAGGACTACCGCCGCCTAGAGAAATTGAATTTCCTATTGAGCTTCTTCCGGGCACAATGCCAATCTCGATTCCGCCTTATAGAATGGCTCCGATAGAATTGAAGGAGCTTAAGGAGCAATTGGAAGATTTATTAGAGAAGGGTTACATTAGGCCGAGTTCTTCGTCATGGGGAGCTCCGGTCTTTTTTGTAAAGAAGAAAGACGGATCGTTAAGGATGTGTGTGGACTACCGAAAGCTCAACCATGTCACTATCAAGAATAGATATCCGCTCCCCCGCATCGATGATTTGTTTGATCAGTTGTAAGGGGCGAGAGTCTTTTCTAAGATAGATTTGAGATCGGGTTACCACCAATTGAGAATAAAGGAGTCGGATGTGTCCAAGACTACTTTCAGAACGCGATATGGCCACTTTGAGTTTCTGGTTATGCCTTTTGGATTGATGAATGCACCGACAGCTTTTATGGATTTAATGAATAGGATTTTTAAATCTTTCTTAGACCAATTTATCATTGTTTTTATAGATGATATATTGGTTTATTCTAAGAGTGACAAGAAGCATGAGGAACATTTGAGGATTGCCTTGGAGACTTTGAGGAAGAACGAGTTATATGCTAAATTCGATAAATGCGAGTTTTGGCTAAAGAAAGTAGTGTTTCTTGGACATGTGATTTCGGAGCACGGAGTGCTTGTGGATCCGAGAAAGATATAAGCAGTTGTGAAATGGGAAGCAGAAGAATATAGCGAATTGAGGAGTTTCTTGGGTTTATTTGGATACTACAGGAGGTTCGTGGAAGGCTTCTCTATAATAGCGACTCCACTTACCAAGTTGACTAGGAAGGACCGAAGTTTGTATGGATCGATGAATGCGGAAGAGCTTTGAGGAGCTTAAGTATCGATTGACGAGTGCACAGATTCGACTTTGCCTTGGGTAATGATGGATACATAGTGTATAGTGATGCCTCTAGGAAGGGGTTAGGCGTGTGTCTTGATGCAAGGAGGTAAGGTTATTGCCTACGCTTGAGGCAATTGAAACCTTATAAGATGAATTATCCGACGCATGACTTGGAGTTAGTGCCATAATTTTGCGTTGAAGATTTGGAGACATTACTGTATGGAGTTACCACTAGGGTATTCTTGATCCAAGAGTTTGAAGTATTTGTTGAGCGAAAGAATTGAATTTGAGACGAGAGAAGATGGTTGGGCTGTTAAAGGATTATGACTTGATGATAGATTACCATCCGGGAAAGCTAATGTAGTAATGGATCTGTTGAGTAGAAAATCGACTATGGCATATGTGGAGCGGTGTGTTTTCCTTTCTTTGAAGGAATTAGCCGA
Source organism: Erythroxylum novogranatense (assembly GCA_029891385.1). Classification (NCBI taxonomy): domain Eukaryota; kingdom Viridiplantae; phylum Streptophyta; class Magnoliopsida; order Malpighiales; family Erythroxylaceae; genus Erythroxylum; species Erythroxylum novogranatense. The sequence goes on from CM057228.1 coordinate 133,239,860, forward strand.
CTTGGAGTGTCGTTCACACAAAGTGAATCGGATTGTATATTGGCTAACTTTAGAGTAAGGCCGATTGAATGATAAGATTAAGGAGTTCGAAAGCAGGATGAGTACTTGAGCAAGCTCGGAAAAGAAATAAAGGATGGTAAACTTTACGAGGTGAGGTCGAGGAAGATGTATTGATGGTATTGGGCAATAGACATGTATTCTGATGTGCAAGAGTTGAAGGATGAAATTTTGGATGAGGCACATAATCGCCTTATCTGCAATGCACCTGGAAATCGAGAATGTATAGAGATTTGAAGGAGCATTTACGGTGGAAAGGGATGAAAAAGAAGTTGCAGAATATGCTAAAAGATGCTTAGTGTGCCAAGTTAAAGTCGAGCACCAAGCACCTTCCGATAAGCAAACCTTTATCGATTCCAGAATGGAAATGGGAGAAGATTACGATGGATTTCTTGATGGGATTGCCAAGAACCAGTAGGAAACATGATGCAATATGGGTGATTGTGGATAGGTTAACCAAGTCTACTCATTTCTTGCCAATTAGACAGACGGATTCGTTGAGTGTGTTGGCCAAGAAATACATGGATGAGATCATAAGACTTCATGGAATTCCAAGTTCAATAGTCTCGGATAGAGATCCCCGATTTACCTCCAGGTTTTGGAAAAATTTACAGGAGGCTTTGGGAACTAAGTTAAATTTTAGTATAGCTTTCCATCGGCAAACTGATGGACAATCGGAGAGAACGATTCGGACTTTGGAGGCGATGCTAAAAGCTTGTGTTATGGATTTCAAAGGTTCATGGGATGATCATTTGCCTTTAATAGAATTTGCTTATAATAATTCCTATCATTCATGAATTCAGATGGCACCATATGAAGCTTTGTATGGCAGGAGGTGCAGAACTCCTATTTGTTGGGATGAGGAAGGTGAGAGGAGGCTAGTAGGGCCTGAATTGGTCCAGGTTACTGTTGACAAGATTAAGCTGGTGAAACAAAGACTTAAGGCGACTCAAGATAGAATGAAGAGCTACTCAGATCTTGCATAGGAAAGAAATGGACTTTGAAGTTGGAGACAGTATTTCTTAGAGCCTCTCCATGGAAAGGGTTTTGCGATTTGGTAAGAAAGGCAAGCTAAGTCCGAGGTATATAGGCCCTTATAAGATCCTTGAGAGGATTGGGCCTTTGGCATCTAAGTTAGCTTTGCCACGGAATTGTCTAAGATCCATAATATTTTCACGTGTCGATCTTTGAGGAAGTATCGATCGGATCCTTCATACATAGTTCATCCTTGGAAGTTCATTCGAGAGAGGATTTAACATATGAGGAGCAACCGGTAGAGATCCTAGATTGAAGGAAAAGTTTTAAGGAATAAGGTTGTGAAATTAGTTAAAGTCTTATGCATGAACCATTCGACAGAGGAGGCAACGTGGGAGCCTTTGGAAGTGATGAAGGAGAAATATCTACATCTTTTCGATGTTTCAGGTAAGAATTTCGAGGACAAAATTCTTTTAGGGGAGGAGAATTGTTAGACCTTGTTTTTATTTGCTTAAATTGCTTAATTGGTTATTTATGTTTTAATTTCCTAATTGTTTTTTTATGCTTGATTGATGGCTTAAATTTTTTTTAGAATTGGTCATTAATTTGAATTTGATGGAAGAATTAGGAATTGAAATTGATTGAAAGGGTTAGGATTAAGTTAGTATTTAAGTGGGCTTAAGGGGTTAGTAGGGCCTTATAAGATAAAGAAGGGTATTTTTGGAAGGGTTTTGTTAGTGAAGGGTAATTTTGGAAGATAAGGAAGAATGAAAAGGTAAAAATTAGAAGAGGAAGAGGAGAATTTAAATGCAAGCCAAAGGGAGGAGAGAAAGGGAAAAGAGAGAGAGAAGGAGAAGAAGAATCAAAGTCGAGGAAAAGGGAGGAAATTTTAAGTGGAAGGAAGGAAATCAAGACTTTTAAGGTAAGTTTTCATCTTTCCTTCTTGCTTTAGTCAAGAATTAGGTTGTGTTGGGTTGGATGGAGAAACCTAGAGAGAGAGAGGGATTTTCGTGGATGAGGAAGAAGATAGAGAAATCTTTGAATTTCTTTGAGTTTCTAAGCTAGTGTTGTGATTTCTAACTTATATGGGCTATGGGTAGGTTGGATTTGAGTTAGATTAGGGTTAATTGCATTTGATTAAGATTAGGGAAAATTGGGGATTTTCCAAATTGAGTTGAAATTCATGGAATTTTGGTTGTGTATAGGCAATCAAGGGGCTATCCTAGAGCAAGGAGAAAGAAACCATTGATTTTGGAGATTGCAAGGCTAAGGTGGGTAAATTATTTATGGTTTTTGTGCAAAATGAGCAAATGCTTGTATATGCATTGTATGTGACTTGTTTGCATGTTTGTTATGTTGATATGATGTATATCATGATGATTAAACCATAGAAATGTGATTATGCCATGTTATGTATAAATGAATGCTTGACATTCGGAAAAGAATGTATGCCATCAAATGAAATCATGTCATTTTGTTATATGAACATTTGAATTGGATTATGTGTGTTGTTTGGGCTGAGAGGAACCGTTTCGAGTCACGTGCATGTTGACATCAAAGCCTTATCCCGGCTGCCCGCTTGTGGCCCACGAGATCTGAGAATGGACTCGTTTCGATTCACGGCGTAAACTTCAGTTTCGTCCTTTTGTTAACGGAACCCTCTAGCCATTGAAATGTGCATTGCATTTGATGTTCTAAGCTTTCATACATAGCTCAACCCACGATTTTCCTCCTCAGGTGCAAATCGAGATAATCAATAAATCCTTGCGGGCATTTGGACAATCTCGAGAGATTTAGCTTTTGTATTAAGTAGGAGCTAGATTTTGAATAACTTTAACAGCATATTGAACATTGAGCATCGAATGTATTTTGCAAATTGTGTAATGTCGATATGTAATTTAAAGCTATGTATGAACTCCATTTTGGGCTTTGAATTGAATTGAAGATTAGGAAAATTTCCTTTGTGCATGTGCTTATCTATCTTGTTGTGTGAAATGTTTATTTCAGGTTTTATAGGGGTAAATTGGGTGTTGAATTCTTGAGAGAAAAACTAGGTTGATTTAGGCAATTGTGGGCGAAATGATCTTCTTGAACCTTGTTGTTTATCCTCTTGGCTTTTCAATGCTTTAAAGTTTGCGAAAGTTGGATATCAATATTGAGAGTTATGGGCTTTGCAAGTGATGATGTTGTATGAAAATCTTGAAAGTGATAGCTTTGGTAAATGATGAGAATTTGTGTGTTGAATGAGTTTTGAGTTGATATTTGGGGAGTTTAATGCATCTCTATTGGTAGTTGAATGTTTGAGGAGTGTTATTACACTTGAAGGATTTAATTTGGAAGATTTTGAGTGTATATGGTGTTAGGAATAAAGGATGGAAGCATTGGAAGGCTTGGAAGAGGGTTAGGGTTGCTCGTGTCCGTTAAACAAGCAAGACTAATAGTTATGGAGATACCTTAAAATCTCTCCTTGAATTGAACAGTCACAAAAAATAATCTGATGTCTCCCCTTTAGAATAAAAAAATGTCAAAACAAGAATGTCTTTAATGCGACCAATCTCAGTGAATAAAGAAACATAAAAATCAGTATTAGGAGCATCAGAAGAAAGAATCGTAAACACACCAAAATGACAATTTACCATAATTCAAAACATTGGCCAAAGTATCATTACTCATATTAAAGTTGTCTGCATACGATTGATCAAATTCAGAAACCCCAAAAATATATTCAACGAATCATAATCAAACTTAACCAATCTCCTCCTCACATGAACCATATGAACACATATTGCCAAAATTCATACAGACCACGATATAGAAAAATCAAGATAAAATTTAAAAACTCGAATCATAGAAAACTTAAATCTTTCTATAGTTCTCCAACCAAGCATTAACTTTTTCTCGATATAACTCCGTAAATCAACATTTAGAAGTTAAACTTTCAAATTATCAAGGACAACATCATTCTCACATCAAATTTGCTTTTCAACAAGTAAAGAAAAATCCAAACACACATCAATCAATTGAATCCTTAAAACACCCATAAATAAAAACTGAGAAAGCCTAGATGAAAACTTCTTCGAACCCCCCTTCTTTTGTTTTTTTTTAAGAAATAACATCAAACTATACTTCAAAAATGAAATGCACACGATCCCTGTTCCCCTCAAGAAATTCAAACCTGGGCTTATTCCTCATCACATTATCTTGGTCATTAATTATTTGGTTGATTTTTTTCATCTGAAGCAACTGACTTATCCTCAGTATGAACAGTTTCTTTAAAAGTAACAACTAACTGTGAATTTGAACAATTTCTTGTTTTTCCTTTACTACGTCTTTGTGCTTGTACTTGACCCTTTCTAACCCAAGAGTGCTTTTGTACTATAGATTTCTACTGCTAGAAATTTAATATAGAGTGTATGGTTTTTTAATTTTGACCCATTTGAAATATTATTTGTAACAACTTGTAACATTTCGGTCTTGTGTGTCCGATTACTCTACAAAAGTGACATGTAGGTGTGAACATCTGATTTTTCTTTGAGATTTTTCCTTGGACAGATCTAATTGCACCAATTTTCTCATCATTTGACTTAAGCCATTCAACTTTATATCCAACACTTTGAAGGTCTCATTTAGTTTTACAAATTTCCAACAATTTTTTTAGTTTTTTGGTACCTCCATTTATCATTCTTATTCCCTTTTTCATACCGACCAGTTTCAACTTTATTTTATTAAGCTCATCTATTGTAGATAACAACTTCTTCTCAAGGTTTAAATGGTGTTCTTCATGGTAAAGTTTTCTTCCTTCAACTTCTCTTTTTCTTACATGTTTGGACCAATTTAACATACATTAACTCATATGCTTTATAAATATCTTTATTTTTATCATCTGAAGTACTGGCATCATTGTCATAATCTGAGATTGAGCTTTGAGCTGATTTGTCTGTGTTTTTCTCCAAATTTCCTAATTTACTCACGTTTTCATCATCAGTTACTTCCTTCTTGGTTGATGTTAAGCAAGCAACTGGACTTTTGCTATAAAAGTAACTAACACAACACTATTCACAACTTCTTCTTCACTACCATACTCACTTCTGGATTCATTCTCACTCTAAGTGCTTGTATAAGATTTTCCTTTTCTCTTCTTCAAGGTGTTAGCACATTCCGCTTGCATATGTCTGAAGTCTTAGCGCTCATAACATTAAATTTTCTTCACTTTTCTTTCACCCTTTTGAGTTTCAACTTGTTGTTTGAAATTGTTGTTCGATGAACTGCCACCATTTTGCCTAAACTCGAATCTATCCTTCTTTGCTTTCTTTAACCAATTTTTGAAATTTCTTGTTAATAACTCTATATCCTTATTCTCCTCGGATTCACCTTCGAAGTCATTCACGTCTTTACCAATCTTGGTTTGCAATGTTAATCCCTTGCTCTTCTCTCAATTATCCCTTAACAAACTCATTTTAAGGTTGGTAAGAATCCTAATTACCTTATCCAAAGACAATTCAATGATATCGTGGGCTTCTTCGATGGTCATAATTTTTTATATGAACCTCGGAGGCAACGATTTCAATGTCTTCTTAACCAGTTTTAAGTTAAAGTACTTCTTCCTGAGTTGATGTGCTTAGTTTGCTATGTCACGCAGTCTCTCATGGAAGTCTCCAATGGTTTCACTCACATCTATCTTCAGCTCTTCAAATTTCACAACCAACATTTGAAGTTTTGAGGCTATCATAGATTTCGATCCTTCATGTATAATCTGCAAAATGTCCCACACTTCTTTCACTGATTTACATGCTGATATCATAGCAAAGCGACCCTCATCAACTGTACTGAAGATGGCGTGCAAGGCTTGAGAATTTCCAAACGCTCTCTCTTCTTCAGCCCTTGTGCACTCAGATGCATCTTTAAGCACTACTTCTATGCCTGAATGACTACTCTCATCCGTGATTTCCACGTAGGATAATTTGAACTATCTAACAACGACAACTTGATGATTGATGCCCATTCTCTTATAGCCATAATTGCGAAACACGGATCTACACCAACTTGACGTACCAATTTCTAATTCGATAACCAGCTCTAATTGAAAAATCATAGGTTGTAATGGTTTCATAAACTTTTAGAATTTGCCATAGTCATTTCTAACACAATTAAAAATTAAAAAAAAACATTAAACATTAAACGCATAAATATAAATTAACACCAAATTTTGATAACACAGTTCGACATACCTTGCCTACATCTGCAAAGCCCTCACCCAGCTTAATTATTTCATTAACAACAATAGTTTTATATAAGGCTTTATTGAGTCGTCACCACTCAACCCTTGATGCTATCCTTCGTCCTCACAACCTGTTAAAGAATTTCACACCCAATAGTACGACCACCTCGCAATAAAGGATTTTTCTCAACAATCTTTTAACGAAAGAACAATAAACGAATATCTCAAGTGATTCAAATAACTAGGAATAAAAACGAATACACTTGAGATAGAAAAGGAACAACTTTCCAATGTTTTCAGCTCTCCAAAGATAAATCTAACAGTTGTTCACCAATGATACTATCGAAGTTAGTCCAAAAATTATATTAGCTCCTAAGTTCCAATCTACGTTGGAGAATAAAAGAAGATGCGAAGCTGATTCACATAAATACTAACACAAAGCCACAGTTGCATCGATAACACATTCACCAACTAAAGTATACGCAGCCCACAAGGAAATCAATTGACAAATGTTGCTGCCCAAGATGGAGTTGTACATGCACACCACATGCAAGCAACCAAAAATGATGCAACGAAGAAGTCACGCAAGCAAGGAGTCACGCATACCTAAGCTACCACTACCTTGCAATATTCTTCACTCCTCTACAAAGTGATCTACTCATTCACGCAAGACCATCTTTAGCAATCTAACCATATTTTTCAATCACCCAGTATGATTCACATACACTTCCATTAAAGATAGACTCCTTTGTCACTTCAACCCTTATCCAAAAGTCCAATTCAAATAAGAAGTATTACTTTGGTTACATCTCATCTTAATTTGGATTTTAATTATTATCTTAAAGATTCAATAATGAAAAATGGCAAATTATTGGTTACATCTCATCTTAATTTGGATTTTAATTATTATCTTAAAGATTCAATAATGAAAAAATGGCAAAATTAAATAATGAGATATATAATAAATATCTTAACAATAACTGTCCCTCCCAAGTGAATTTTAGGTGGACAAAGCGTTGCAGATATGTTAATAACTATTTTATTCATATGAAATTCAATACTTTAGTCATCTAAATTGGTATAATTTGGCTTTAAAGAGGACAAATTTGATTGTAAAATTAATGATAGAGGTGTTTACCTTGGTCAATACACTTGATTCACAAATTTATCCTACCACCACTAAATCTAATATTTAAATCTTCCTATCATCACAAAATCAAGAAAAATATATCGAGAATTCTTGTAATCTAAATTTTATTTTATTTTATTTTTAAAATTATTACTTACTTTTATAATATTATTTAACTATTACATAATTTATTATATCATATTTTGTTATTTACTTATTTTATTTAAAATAACAAAAATGTCCAAATGATTTCTATAATAACTAAATAATAATTTTTAAAATATACAAAACAAATCATAACGAGAGACCAATTTTAATTAATCTTAAAATAAAATCTCATGAAAAGGAATTAACTTTAAAGAAGAAAATATCACAACTTTTAAAATAAATAAGAAAAGCTTATAAAGAAACAACTAATTCATTAAGACAAGTGTGCATCTTGCATTTGCATGCAAAGAGTTTCACTTGGTAGTGGTGGATGGAACTCAAATAGAAAGAAAATATGATTGATTGTGTATCAAGTTAAACCTATTAATCAGTTAGTACACTTCTTTTATACATGTCACATCAGCAAGCTCCTGAGCTGAGTAGTGCATGACACTTCTTTTATAAATGTCACATCACCAAGCTCTTGGCATGAAATTTGTTTCCACTAGCCTATGCTAACATATTAAGCCAATATCAAAATCAAGGAAAATATAAGAAAGAAAGACTTTCTTATAACCAATATCATGTGGAGGAACGTATTAAGCCAGGCTAGGTATAACATAGCTGTCTTATTGACCCTACAATTCAAGGCCAAAGCATTTTTTTTTGTGGATGATCAAGTAAAGGATACCTTGATTTTCGATACCTTCGTGTTGTGTCAAATTTTCAACAAATTCAATTTAAGAGAGTTGAAGAAGAAGAACATTTTCAAGAGGATACGCAAAAGCAAGTGGTTCGTGAGCATCGTTGGACTAGCAATTGTTCTTCAGGTTATAAGGGTTGAGTTCCTAAAGAGGTTTACAAGTACAGAGAGGTTAAACTGGGTGCAATGGGGTGTAAGTATCGGACGTGCAGCCATATCCTAGCCACTAGCTTTTTGTGTCAAGTGGATGCCTATTCCAGACAAGCCATTTCTCAACTATCTGAAATAGACGAACTAGGACTGCAGATTGTTAAAAAATGCAATTATATTAGTGGAGCATTTAATTAAACTTGATTCATGTATTTTGAGATTTGTTGTATTTTTCTCATGCATGTATCTTGCATTTACTATCTTATGTTTTTCCAAAAGTTGTATTATTTCAAAAAGGTGTCTTATGTATCTATAAATACCATATACTAGTTCATTTCCAAAACGGGACAAGAAATTCAAAGAGAGCTATTTAAATTGTTTGAGTGTTCTCTTTATCTTTCTATCTCCCTTATTTACTACAAAGTGGCATCAGAGCTGTAAAATAAAGAGAAGAGAGAAGAGTTTGAAGAATTTTGTATTTCAGTGTTGATAAAGGCAGAGAGCGTCTGCTTATGTACAGCCATATTTTCCTTGTATACAAGCATGTAATAAGGCCTAAATGAAAGATAATTAAGAAACCTAAAATCAAATCTATAATACAGCTAACGTTCTAAATAATGAATGAGAGTTTTTAGTACATTCCATAGACGATATTCATATATGATATTCATATCAGATATTCATATCAAGAATAACCCCCTCAAGTCAAGCAAATGAATTCAGAGGGAAGCTTCATGCAAATGAGATGAAAAAAGAATATGTCCCAACGGTTTTGTCAATATATCTGCAATTTGATCCGAACTTTTTGTGAACTGAATTTGAACAGTGCCATGACGTATTTGATCCCTAATAAAATAGTAATCTATCTCGACATGTTTTGTTAGAGCATGGAATACCGGATTCGAAGTGAGGTAAATGGCACTCATATTATCACACCACAAGGTAGCAGGTTGCAAAGGAAGATAGCCAATTTCTCGAAGTAGTGTACGTAACCACATAAGTTCGGCGGTAGCATTTGCCAACGCTTTATATTCACTCTCCGTACTGGATCTAGCAACAGTGGGTTGTTTCTTACTAGACCAAGATATGAGATTCCCACCAAAATACACTAAATATCCACTAGTGGAACGACGATCATCAGGACAACCCGCCCAGTCACTATCTGAATAACACTGAATTGAGAGAGCAACGGATGGACGAAGCCAAAGGCCACTATTGGAAGTGTCCTGTAAATAACGCAGCAACCGTTTACAAGCCTGCCAATGGATGTCAGTTGCACAATGTAAAAACTGGGCTAACTTGTTGACGACGAATGCAATATCCGGCCTTGTGAGAGTGAGATACTGAGGTGCCCCAACCACTTGGTGATACTCTTTAGACGAAGGCAACACCTCTCCCATAGATCTGCTCAAATTTAGAGTAGTATCCATCGGTGTATGATAAGGTTTGGAATCTAATACGTGTGTCGCAAGTATTTCAAAGAATATATTTACTTTGAGAAAGAAGGTAGCCATCGATCACCGTGTTATTTCAATACCAAGGAAGTAATGGATGTCGCCAAGGTCACGAACAGAAAGGTAGCGCCAATGGGCAACAAACCACTCAATGAGATAAGAATCAACTCAGTAATAAGAATATCGCCAACATAAACAAGGACAAATAACTTGTGAGATCCGTTAGTGTACACATATAATGAATGATCAGCCTCGGTTTGTTGAAATTGAATAGATTTCATAAAAGTTTTGAGTCTCTTAAACCGTGCACGTGGAGCTTGCTTAAGGCCATAAAGCGCTTCAAGTTTACAAACATGATGAGGCCGCCTTTGATCAACAAAACCTTCTACGCCCATGTATAAATCAGATCCAAGAAACCATGGAGAAAGGCATTTGATATATCTAATTGTCGTGTCTCCAGTGATGTGAAATTGCAATAGATAAGATGAGACGGACCGTGGTGAATTTAACAACCTGGGAAAAGGTCTCTCGATAATCGATGCCCGCTTGTCAGTAAATCCTTTGCTACAAGAAGAGCTTTGTAGCGCTTGATGGTTCCATTGAATGCCTCTTAACTCGGTAAATCCATTTGTTTTGAATGATGTTAACATTAGGGGTTTGGGAACCAACACCCAAGTCCGATTTTGGAGTAAAGCTGAAATTTCTCACGATAAAGATCTTTCCATTCCTGAAATTTATTAGCTTTGAATAAATGTTTTGGTTCTGGGTAGTGACGTGGTGGCAGCAAAGACATGTTTACGAGGTGGGTTAGGCAAGTTTCATGGAGTGGGTACGGGTTAAGGTAGGAGCGGTCTGAGGCGGATTAAGTGTGTCGAGGAGGAGGTTGTGATGTGTTGGAGTGATTGGGAATTGGGATAGGTGGTCGAAGATGTGGTTCAGGTCTGAGATCATTTGGACAGAAAGAGAGATCAACTGTAAGTTGTAAGTCAGTGGATGATGGAGATAAGGAATGATGGGATGAGGAGTTGGTAGGAGATAAATTAGTTTTAGTTGGAGAGGATTGTGGTGAAGAAGAACTTTGCATAGGTGTGTTGGATAGGGAGGTGATGGAGAAGGAGTAGAAGTCAAGAAAAGAAGTACCTGATGAAGGACCATGTGAGGCCGGCAGTGTACAAGTGACAGTGAGCCAAATGGGATCCGTTTGTGGCTCCAGAGAAGAAGTGGTAGGCCGATTTGCATAAGGAAACGTTTGAGTGTGAAATCGTACATGTTTGGCTAAGTGAGACGCATACGCTTTAGAATCTAGACAACGATAAGCTGAATGAAAGGGACTTTGTCCTAAGTAAACACATTCAGAGTCCAAAATTAAATTTATGATTATTATAAGGAAGAAGAAGTGGAAAAACACTGCAACCAAAAGAGTGAATAGATAAATAATTTGGATCTTTAGAAAATAATTTGAAAAAAGGTGAAATTTTATGTAAAACATCAGATGGTAAGATATTGATAATCATGGCACTTTGTTCAAGAGAGTAGTTCCAGATTTCAAAGGTAAGTGAGCATGAGCTAAAAGGGTCAAGCCAAGATCAACCAAGTGTCAATTTTCCTTTCACGGTACCATTTTGCTCATGTGTGTATGGGCAGGCAATTCTATGATTAATGCCATTTTTCCGAAAATATTGGTGTAAACGTTGATATTCGCCACCCCAATCCGAGTGGAAAGCAAGAATATTTTTACCAAATTGACGTTTGATAAGCTGTTCAAATTGCAAAAAAATGTTAAAAACTTCGCTTTTGGCTTTTATAAAATATATCCAAGTAAATCACGTAAAATCATCAACAAAGATGACAAAGTAACGATGACCCATACTAGATTGGACAGAGCAGACCCGGCACATCGAAAAATAATATCAAATGGCTTTGAACTTGTATGTTCTTTAGAAGCTAATGAAACACGAGATAACTTACCTAAATGACAACTAGAACAAGGAGTTAACGAAGAATCCAAACAGAAATTTTATTTTGTTTTAACAAAGCGATAACTTAGAAATGTTTGAATGACCTAGACGCCTATGCCGTCCGTCCATTGAAGAGCCACAGCTTGCACGATGAGTCGTTGGACGAAGATTTGTCAACTTATAAACGCCATCCTCACCGGGCCTTGCAGATCGTAATCCTCTTGGTGCACCGGTCCTCGATTACAAAATAGTGTGGCCAAAATTCATAGAAAATGTAATTGTCGAGGTAAATTTTGGTAATATCAGAACACATAAAACATTATTCAATTTAAGAGTGCAATCGGAGAAGAAAGATAACTAGTACCAAGATGAGAGATTTTCAGACCTTGACCATTACCCACATAAAGTTGATCATACACAGCAGTATTCATTTATGGCGCTATAGTTTAAGAGTCAAGGCAACATGATAATTAGCCATTTGTGTCGAACCGTGAGACTCAGTGCAGCGATGGGAGATTGTGTGTGAGCCATGTGTACTGTGGGAGATTGATTGCGAGCCACATTAGGACGATAAGGAGGGCGAGGAGCATACGAGGAATGAGCAGAAGTGTTGCTCCCATTGTTGTCACGATTGTAACGTCGACGACATGTCAAGGCTGAATGATTCGGCTTCCCACATATTTGACAAGTGACACGACGATTGAAATTGTCTTGATTTGTAAAAGGAGTAAAGGATTGTGGTCTAGAAGTTGGAGTGGGAAGAAGAGGTGCATTAGATGTTGGAGTGGGAATAAGAGGTGCATTACTCGTCAAACTTAGATTTGCCATAGGTTGATGAAGATTTTTGAGAAGAAGTTCAAGGGGGCAACCAAATGACCATGGAGCTCATAAAAGGAGACTGGCTCTGGGCGAAGATTGAGATTGGTAATGATGGCATGAAATTCAAAACCAAGATTTCTATATATGATAGCGTTGAATTCTGCAGTAGAAAGAGGACGACCAGCAGCGCTAAGTTGATCGGCTAAGAATTTAGCCTTTTGGAGATAGGCTGAAACAGAGAGGTCATTTTTACGAAGTTCTTGAAGTTCGATATGCAATTGGAGTTGACGATTCATGGAAATTGCACCAAAGGCATTAGATAGAGCCTGCCAGACCTCAAAAGAAGAATTAAGGCCAATGACAAGGGGGTACACCTCCTCTGTTAAGGATGCTAGTAGCCAAGATTGAAGGAGTTGGTATTTTTTGAACCATTCCACAAATTCTGGATTTGGTTTTGGAGTGGGCTTTGAATCTGAGATAGGATGGTTTTAGAAGGTGATGGTGTTGTTCCATCAATGAAACCGCAAATCTTGAAAGTTTAAGATAAAATAAATTGAGTTTTCCACGCAAGATAGCTAGTGGAATTTAATTTAATGGAGAAGGAAGAAGAAGAATTGATGGACGTATTAGAGGGGAAGGAAGACGATGAAGAGTGAGAAACAAAAGCCATATTGGATCAAAGCTCTGATACCATGTAAAATAAAGAGAAGAGAGAAGAGTTTGAAGAATTTTGTATTTCAGTGTTGATAAAGGCAGAGAGCATCTGCTTATGTACAACCATATTTTCCTTGTATGCAAGCATGTAATAAGGCCTAAATGAAAGGTAATTAAGAAGCCTAAAATCAAGTCTATAATACAGTTAACGTTCTAAATAATGAATGAGAGTTTTTAGTACATTCCATAGACGATATTCATATCTGATATTCATATCAGTAACTGATATTCATATCAGTAACAAGAGCCATATTATTTTGGAGATGTCTAATTCCATGGTTTCAATCCCAAACTCATAAAAGAAAATCATGATAAGTGATGTCTGAGTATGAAGGCAATTCTTGGCTCTCAAAAATCATGGAAGATAGTAGATAGTAGAACAAGGATATGATGAACCAAAAAATGAAGGAACATTGACTCAACAACAAAGTAACACGTTATGAAAGATTCGTAGATTGGATCAACATGCTCTTAGCATCATTCATGCGGCATTGGATGATGAAATGTTTGAAAAAGTGTCAAACGCAACAAATCAAAAGAAGTCTGGGTGATTCTTCAAAATGCCCATGGAGGAGTTGACAAGGTAAAGAAGGTGTGTATGTAAACATTGAGAGGAGAATTTGAACCTTGACATATGAGGAGATATGGCGAGAATTAGGAAGATTTTCGTATTGTGGAGAAAATTATTCATACTCTTAATTGAAAAGTTGAACTTGTTGTCATGGCTATTGAACAATCTCAAGATTTAGAAGCCATGACCAATGATGAAACACAAGGATCCTTGCAAGCTTATGAAGAAAGATTGAAGAAGAAGGAGCCACTAGTTCAAGCCTTTCAAGCAAAGGTCCCTTGGAAAGATAAGAAACAAGAATCCACTGGCTCACAAGGAAGAGGAAGAGGAAGAGTGAAGCTAACAATCTTAAAACTCAAGAGGCCATGGAAGCTATTACTAGGAGATGAGGAGGAAGAAGGTATGAAAAATCTAATATTCAATGTCATAATTGTCACAAATATTGTCATTGTTCCTATAAATGTTAGAGTTCTACTAGCAACCAAAGAGAGGCTCAACTTGTGGAGATGAAAGAAGAAGAATTATGTTTGTTATTGGCTAACAAAGTATAAGAAAATAAATTCTTATGGTATCTTAAAACTGGTGTTAGCAACCATATGAGTGGCAATAAGGGGTTATTCATAGAGATTGATGAGAAGAAAAAAGGAGAAATTATTTTTGGCAATGATTCAAAAGTTTCAATTGAAGGCAAAGAAGATATTCTTGTCTTTACAAAAAAATGGTGGTCGTATACTTATTTTACAAGTCTATTATGTTCCTTCGTTGAAAGCTAATATCTTGAGTATGGGACAATTGCTAGAAAATGGATATGATATATGTTTAAAAGATGCTTATTGCACTTTAAGAGATGAAGCACACAATTTAACAGCAAGGGTACCTATATCAAAGAATAGAATGTTCAAGCTCAATGTCAATGTTGATCACCTAAGATGCTTGAAGACATATGTCAAAGACTTCTCTTAGCTTTGGCATATAAGATTTGGACTTCTAAATTTTGGAGGATTAAATTTATTAGCAAAAGAGAATATGGTGAATGGTTTGCCTCTCATTACTCAACCCAATCAATTATGTGAAGGGTGTGTCATGAGAAAGCAAGTGAGAAAGTCTTTTCCAAAGGATTCAACCACAAGAACTATTAAGAAACTTCAACTTGTTCATGCCGATATTTGTGGCCCAATCAAATCATCTTCTTATGGTAAAGAAAATTATTTCTTAATCTTCATTGGTGATTTTTCTAGCAAAAGTTGGGTTTATTTTTTGAATAGGAAAGATGAAGCTTTTAGTGTTTTCCAAAAGTTTAAAGCCTAAGTTGAAAATGATAGTGAATTTGTCATCAAATCTTTGAGGACGGATAGAGGGGGAGAGTTCACTTCCTTGGAGTTCAACAAATTTTGTGAAGCTAAAGACATTGGTCATTTTCTTACGGTTATATACTCTTCGCAACAAAATGGAGTTGTGAATGTACGAATAGATATATTATCAACATGGCAAGGAGCATACTAAAGAGAAAGAATATGCCTAAGGAGTTTTAGTCAAGTCGCCACTTACTTGTATACTTGTCCAACTTATCCCTACTAGAAGTGTTCATAGGATGGCTCCTCGGGAAGCTTGAGCGAAGAAGCCAAGTGTTTCTCATTTGAATTTTGAAAGCATAGCATATGCTCATATTCCTAAAGAGATGAGATCGAAGTTAGATGTCAAAAGTGAAAGCATGTCTTTATTGGAAATAGCTCTAATTCTAAGGGCTATAAGTTGTTTAATCCTACCAATGGGAAGATTGTAATTAATAGAGATGTTGGTTTTGATGAAGAAAGTTTGTGGAAGGGGGACGTTTCTAAAAATGAAGAAAGTATTTCATTTCCTATGATTGGAGATTTTGACCATGATAGGAATGAAGGTATTCATACTCCTCAATCACCCAATCTTAGAAGAAATGAAAATCCTTTTCAAAGCTCATCTGAGGGTCTTAGAGGAAGAAGGAGTCTACGAGATCTTTATGAGTCTATGGAGATGGTAGAAAATACAACACTATTTTGTTTTTTTGTCGATTTCGAGCCTTTAAAGAAGCTATACAAAAAAAGAAATAGAGATGTGAAATGGATGAAGAGATTCAAGCAATTCAAAAGAATGACACATAGGAGCTTTCTACTCTTCCAAAGGGGCAAAAGGTGATTGATGTGAAATGAGTATATAAATTTAAAAGAACTGCTCAAGGAGAAGTAGAAAGGTACAAGGCAAGACTTGTCGCTTAAGGTTATAGTCAACAACATAGTGTAGATTATGATAAGGTGATGTTGATGATAGAAAGAACACAAGCGGGTTTATATTTTCATGTGTGATGTTGTTTTACTGAGTTCTAAACCAACCCATTGTGACTTTATGTACATATGAAGTCACATATGTTGCAACTACTACTTGTATCACACATGCCAAGATTCCCATTGTTCTTTGTTTTGTTCTTTTCTACTATTTCTTCTAATTAACAATCAAATATAATTAGTGATTATCATAATCAATGAAAAGATGACTATTTTTTTATGACTCTCGCTCTATCTACTATATCTTTTTATCTTTGAAATATCTTTATAACATAATGTAATCTTATATAGAAATATAAATACATTAATAGATTAATCTAATAAATTTGATTAAAATTAAATCGATACAATGATTTAATAATAAAAATCTTAAATTAATCAACTTTTTGTTCGATTTTAATTTTCAATTGAATTTATTTTAATATTCTTTTAGTTAAAATTGATTAGTTTATTAATTAATTTGATAAATTTTTGTAAGCTAATTAATTTTAAAACTAAAATCAATTTTTATTTTCATTTAATGTCTTATTTTTAATTAAATTTTAAATATTTGATAGACAATGATAGTTTTTCAATTATTTTTAAATTTTAAATTTTAATCTTTAACCAATTTTATGACAATTTAATATTAACTTAACCTTTTAATCGTTATATATTTTTATTACTAGTTTTACTTGCAATTCAATTTAAAACATCGGTTTATATAAAGAAGTGGAGACAAAATTCACCCAAACTATATCAATTTGCAACTAACTCTTTTCGCTTTCCATGTTTTCCTTTTCATTTTACGATATACAAACCTGAATTTGTTACAAGTTTTTTTTTTTTTTAATGAAGAGGAAAAGTACATCAAATGTTAATAAAACGGGGGAAACAACGTCCCGACTGATCTTCTAAAAGAAGAGTCTGGCACCCTAATGGTGGAACCTCAAAATAAATGATCCCGATGTCGGCAGGACAGGCCTGGGTAGCAAGCCAATCCGCACATCTGTTGTCCTCTCGGTACACATGCCGATGAACAACAGTCCAGTTTCTGATGAGAAGCTCAAGAATACCCAAGAGGATAGTGTTATCAGACTGCGAGCGGGAAGAGACAGAAGAAAGGAGCCGATGCACTTCTGTCGAATCCACTTCCAGCTCAATGCGACGATAGCCTAAACGCCAAGCCATAGTGAGACTGTAATGTACTGAAGCTCCGCCACCGAGGGGAGCACCACCCGATGAACTGAGAGAACCCACCAAGCCAATGACCCAGATCACACGAAGGAGTCCCCAAATTGAAGCTCAGATCACAAGGCCATCAAGCTAGCCCCATCAGATTCAACTTGAGCCACCTTCCGGAGGTCGGGTGCAATGGACTGGGCCACCAGACGGACACCGGCATCAGCTGCTGTTGGACTCTAAGGCCAAATGAATCGATCGCAAAAGACAAGATAGCAACAGAAGGTGAGTGAGGACGGACAAAATCAGAAAGGAAAAGAGCCTTGTTCCGCCAAGACCAGAGGAACCAGCAGGTTAAACCAAAGAGGACCGGCCAGTCCCGGCCTTGAACTCTACTATGCTGGAGGAGATTGGTGTGCAGCCAGTCGTGGATCGGAAGAGTAAAGGAAGGCGAATGCACGATGACTGGCTGAAGGGAAGCCCAAACTCGACGCGCCAGAGGGCAGTCCCGAACAACATGGAGAGAGGATTCTTCACAGGAACAATGAGGGCAGGAATCGTCGGTAGTAAGATGCCGCCGCACTCGCTGCTAGTTACAAGTTTATTTTTCTTTCACGATAGTGAAGTTGGAAATGACAGCAGCATGGTAAACACTTCATTAGCAAAGTTCCACGTTTTTAAAGTTGTCCGAACCAAGATATTGTGGGTTTGAACACCTAAATTCAAGCTGGGCCAGACAATGACAACACCGAACCTTTTAAATATTTCGGGTTTAATCAATAGGACCTATAGGTTGGGTTGGGTTCACTTTGCTGGAGACAGTAATGTTTCTATCAAGTAATTGAACGAATTCGAGGTGAAATGCAAATTCACGTCACAAAAAGTTGACGCTTAAAATCAAACGCGTATAAGAAAAAACAAAAAAGGGAGAGCCCACATTTCCAGAAAGTTCTAGAGAATAAGGAAGAGGAGACAATATTCCCTTGTAAACTGTACACAACTTTTGTCATCTCCTAGTTATTGCTCATATTCTAATAATTTCTGCATCAGTCTTATCCGAGTAATTTGTTACTTTCTTTTTAATTTTTAATTTTTCTTTTAAATAAAAAATTATGTCTAATTATTAATGTTAATATAATTATATTTTATTATTCATAATAATTATATCTTAGAAAAATTTAATTGATAATAATTACATAATAGATAATGAATTATTTTAATTAAATAAATTTATCTTAGTCTCTTATATGATATTTATTAATAAATTATTTTATTAAAATAAATAATTCAAAGTTTACTTTTATTTAAAATTAATATTTTAATTATTAAATCAACTTTTATTTGAAGTTTACATGTTTTGAATATATTTTAAATTTATTTATCATCGTCGCCGCCGTCATCTTGGTTCAAATTTCGCAATAAAGCGAGTGGGAGGAGTCGATAAAGACACCCTTTTATCCCTACATAATAGAGATTATTTTCTAGAAACCCACATGCAGATGTGACGATAAAAAGTAATGTAGATTAAAGAGTAAATAAGTAAAACTAGCACACTAAAATTATGTAAATAAAATTACAATAAATAAATACATAAATAAATAAAATATAACTAGACTTTTAAATTTATTTATATTTTAAATAAATATTAAATTTATTTTATTTTATTTAATTACAAAATAAAATAAAATAAATAAATAAAATTAAATTATTCATAGTTGTGGTTAATAATTTATTTAATTGATAGTAAATTAGCTTATGAAAAATTGCACTAGAAAGTAAAAGAAAATTATAATTTTAAAAATTAAAAAATTAAAAACTTAAAATAGAAACTTAAAAATCAATCAAAAACATATTTTTGTGAATTTGAAAAAAAAGAATAAAAAAGAAACACTAAATTTAGTTCCTCAGGCCTTAAATTTATTTGATAGAACCTAGTTAGTTAATAAATATACCAACTTTTTCTCTTGGCAGGTATACAAGGTATGCTCCAGCAAGATTGGGAGGTGCGCATCCAACACATACATCAGGAGGGAAACCAGTGCGCGAATCAACTAGCTGCTATTACAGGCAGAACTTGTCCATGAATTCATATATTTTGAGAGCCTCCTTTGACCGTCCAAGACCTCATCCGACATAATCGGTAAGGACTTGAGTATCGCCGAGTTTTGGACAGTTTAGATTAATAATGTTTTAGCTCTTTTGTATTCAATATATATATATATATATAATGTTTTAGCTCTTTGTATTCAATACATATATATATATATACCAACTTTTTCCTTCCACCAATAAAAAATAGTTAACTTTTCTTCAAATTTGGGAATTCAAAATCTCTATTATCAGAGTGCTTGGTTCCATGAATTTAGAAAGGAATTAATAAATAAGGAATAAAAGTGAGTGTGTGTTGTTAATTATTATTATAGGGCAATAATTTGATATCTTACTTTTAGAAATTTTCTATACTCTTTATTTAGTAAGATAATAAAACTCATTCTTTAATAGTGGCTTTTTTATAAAATATTTTAATACTAATTAATTAAATATGATTAATTAATTAAAATATAATTAATTAATTAATTAAAATATAATAAAATTTTATTTCTTAATATTTTTTACAAATCAATAACTATTAATAATAATAATAATTATTCACTCCTCTTGATTAATCATTATAATTATAATGATAATATCTAATCTTATTTTTATGATATTTATTTTAATTTTATTACCATTCTCTTGAACGAATTAACCTTACTCTAATCCTTTTTAACCTTGTTTTTACAGGTAAACGAAAACAAAGGATTTCATGCCAAAATTTGGAGGTTCTTAGAGTTATAAAAAAGATACCAGAATGTAATTCATTCTTGAATCCTTCTTTCCGATATATATATATATATTTAACCAATCGGTCCAAGATCCAAGTTAGCATCGGTAAATATCAGGCCGCAGAAGCATCATACATGACGCACTCCATCAACTCCATTTATTTTTAATCCTTCAGTTTTAATTTTGACCTTTTAGGGCTTTCACACGGTCCCGGGAGTACTTGAGCATCACATGGCATCTTCACTAAAATCCAAACTAGGCCGCATTTCCATTCAAACTTAATTAAATAACAATAACTGTCCCTATCAAATACGTGGATATATGTTCATATGAAATTCAATGTTTTCGCCTCCCAAGCTGCTTCTAAAGGAAGACGAATTTGACCGTAAAATAGGGGTTCACGTTCACCTTGGTCGATTCACAATTTTATTCTACCACCGCTAAATCTAATATTTGAATCTTCGTGTCATCACACTCGTCGTAAAATTAAGAAAAATATATTGAGAATTTTATAATTTAATTTAATTTTATTTTATTTTATATTTTAAAAACTAGTATTACTTACTCTTATAATTTTATTTAATTATCCCTAATTTATTCTGTCATATTTATTTATTTATATTTAAAATAATAACCCATCATAGGTATTAATAAATAAAACTAAAAAATGATAAAATGAATTGTATAATAACTTATAAAGAAATAAATAATAATCTTAACAATGAAAAGATCAAATCATATGGAGCAGCGAAATTTGATTAATCTCAAAATAAAATCTCGTGAAAAGGAATTAACTTTAAAAAGAAAATCCCAATATTTAAAATAAATAAGAAAAGCCTAGAAACTACCATTAACTAGGGCAAGGGCTTTCGGCATGCAAGGAGTTAGCCGGTAGTATGGGAACTCAATGGAAGGTGGTTTTACCTATTAATCAGTTGGAAGTTGGAACTATACGGTCCGTAGTCGGCACACTTCTTCTTTACATGTCGCATCACCAAGCCCGTGCAGCGAATGGTGCATTTCCTCCCATTCTGAGGGTAACAGAAAACATATTATTATTTTGTCTACTTTATTTTGCAAAGACCCATAAAAATTAAATAGGTGGATATTTGTAAAATAGGATAGGTACAATAGAAAAACACGTGACATGAGGCTCTCATCTTAAAAATAAACATGTTCAGATATTTTTATTAAGAGCCTCCTATTTTATAATTTTATTTCAATTATTTTATTTTAATAAATTGGAAAGAATAAAGGAAAATGTCCTGCCTATTGAATTCAGTCTTTGGCAATTGAGTGCTGATATGTGATTTATGTTTTCGTTTTTAAATAAAAACAAAAGTTTGTTTGATTATTGATATAAACATAAGTATATTTTTATCACTAATAATAATTAGATATGAGATAAAATTTTAAAATAAATTATGTTAATTAAATAAATTTATTTTATGCCTTTATATAATGTTTATTAATAAGAATTATTTTAACATATTACAATAAATAATTTAATAATTAAAATATTATATAAATAATTATTTTAGTTAATTAAATATATAAAATTAAATTAAATTATCCATATCGTTATTAATAATTAATAGATTAAAAATATATACAATACTAAATTAAATTAAAAAGAAAACAAAATTACTTTTTATGATTTTATATTTTTTATTAGAAGAAACCAAAACTAACCGGTGATTTCCGGTCGAAAGGAAATTCCAACTTTCCACATGGAAACTAAAACAACTGAACTTTCCTTACCAATTGCCACATCAGTTATCACCAACCGCAGCCAACTGAATACGCGTTTCTTGCCTCAAGTAGCTTTCAGGTTTTGGATTCCTCACTCTGTCTTTCCCTTTGGATTTCTCTATAAAATTCCCATCTTAACACTTCCACTACAACCCATTTTCAGTGAAGCACCTTTTTCTTCTCCTTCATTTGTGATTAATCCATTACCAGCCTGAGTTGAATACCTCATAACTCTTTCTTCTGTTCCTTGCTCAAAACATGTCTACCCTTATCCAAGATCCTGTTAAGCGGAACCGCAGGTGGCACTCCGCCTTTCTTGCCATCTACTGCTCCAGAGCTCTATTCTCTCTGGTGGACAATAAGGCCACAAAGAAGAAGGTTAATGGCCGTTCTGTATCTTATGTTGCACTTAATATTGCACCAGAAGCAGGCCACTTTGGTATTGATCAAACGAGCCTTTCTCAACTCGTGAAGGAGGAAAAAGTCCAGAAGCTTAAAGATTATGGAGGAGTTAAACGTGTTGGTGCAGCTCTCAGAAGCGACCTAAAGAAAGGGATTAGAGGTGATGATGAAGACATTTTCAACCGGAAAAAATCCTTTGGTTCCAACATATACGAGAAGCCGTACACAAAGAGCTTCTTCAAATTTCAGCTTAAGGCAATGAAAGATCCTCTCGTCATCCTCCTGATACTATGTGCAGCCTTTTCTCTTGGTTTTGGGATTAAAAGGAACGGGCTTAAAGAAGGATGGAGTAATGGAGGCTGCATATTTCTTGCCATTTCTCTGGTTACAACTGCATGCTCTGCCAGTAACTGGTGGGCAAACAGATGCTTCAACATGTTGTACAACGGCAATGGCAATGTCGGGGTGAAAGTTGCCAGAAATGGATGGTGTCAGAAGATCCCCATTGATGACCTTCTTGTTGGCGAGGTTGTGCGCCTGAGACCAGGAGGTAAAGTTCCAGCTGATGGACTGTTATTAGACGAAAATCGTTCGTTGCACGTGGTAAAACCAAATCTGGTCCACTGCACTGACCATGTGAATCTTATCAGCGCCCAGAATAGATTTTTGCATTCAGGTTCCATGGTGATTAAGGGTCGCGCTCGCATGCTTGTTACAGCAGTTGGCATGAACACAACATGGACGGAAATCCTGACGAAGGAATGGAAGGATTCTCAGAAATCAACACCTCTGCAAACTCAACTCAACAACATGGCCGCAGCAATTGGTAAAGTTGGCTTGTCAATAAGTTTTCTTGTTTTAGCAGTCTGGTTGATCCGATACTTTGCGGGGAGGCAGAACGCGAATTTCTGGGGCAAGTCAAAATTTGGTGTTGTCAGCGACATAGTCGGAATTATAGCCACTTCAGTTGCTATTGCATCAGGAGCATTTGTTGATGGTTTACCTTTGGCTGTTGCAATTGTGCACGCTTATTCAATGAAGAGCATAATCAACAATCATGCTTCTGTAAGAAATCGTTCTGCTTGCGAAGCGATTGCCTCAGCTAACACCATCTTCACAAAATTGGATCAGATGACAGTAACCAATTTTGGTTAGGACGAGAGTTTATTGAACAAGAAGCCTCCTCTTTAGTTGTACCAACTGTAATTAAACTACTGCAACAAGCAATAGGACTGAACATTAGTCAGTCGCCGTCAGAACGTTCTTCTTTCTTTGACTCCTACAGAAAAGCAATTATTTCCTGGGCCACTCAAGAGATTCGCATGGATGTGAAGGAAATACAAAATGGCTGCAACATTGTCTACAGTGAAGCATTTGATCAGATGAAAAGGTATGGTTGGCTTTGTACGAATATGAATTGTGATAATACAGTGGATATCCACCCCAAAGGAACATCAATGGCTGTACTGTCCAGGTGTTATGACACGGCAGGGAGGGTCATAAAGATTGATGGTACTGCAAGGCAAAAAATGAAGCAAGCAATTCAAGCTATGGAAAGTGATGAACTTAGGTGCGTTGCTTTTGCTCATAAACAAATTTATGCAGAACCCCCTTATGAGTGTGGAGTATTCCAAGAATCGGTCAAGGAAAAAAACATGATATTATTACGGTTTGTTGGTGTTAAAGATCCCTGTAAACCTGGATTCAGAAAAGCTGTAGAAGAATTCCAACAAGCTGGAGTGAACATCAAAATTGTAACAAGAGACAGCATTTCAACTGCCAGAACTATAGCAACAGAATGTGGCACACTCAAATCTGATCAGAACCTAGAAGGTGAAGTAGTTGAAGGCCTGGAATTCCAAAACTATACGCAGGAAGAAAAATGGAAAGAGTTGATGAGATTCTGGTGATGGCAGGAGCAACTGCAGATCAGACGCTGCTTATGGTGGAATATCTGCAAAGAAAAGACCACATCGTAGCAGTTGTTGGTGATGCTCCAGAAGATTCAGCAGCTCTAAGGAAGGCAGATGTGGGAATCTCGATGGGTTCTCAAGCAACCGATGCAGCCAAGGAGAGCTCTGATATAGTCATACCCAACGATGATTTTATGTCAGTTGTTCATGTTCTGAAATGGGAAGGACCATGATCAACCATCTTCAGACCTTTACTCAATTTCAGATCACGGTAAGCATCACTTCCCTTGTGATTGACCTTGCCACAGCAGTTTCAGCTCAGAAACCACCTAGCATAAACATTGTTGCAACTGTTTCATCCGGAGAAATCCCATTTGCAGCACTTCAACTGTTGTGGGTCAAGCTGGTTATAGGTACACTGGCTGCTTTAGCTCTTACTCTAGAACAACCCGCCAAAAAATTCACGAGCCGTCCTGTAAAGAAAGACTTTCTTATAACCAATATCATGTGGAGGAACATATTAAGCCAGTCTATGTATCACATAGCTGTCTTATTGACTCTACAGTTCAAGGGCAAAGCAATTTTTGGTGTGGACGATCAGGTAAAGGATACCTTGATCTTCAATACCTTCGTGTTGTGTCAAATTTTCAACAAATTCAATGCAAGAGAACTCAAGAAGAAGAGCATTTTCAAGAGGATACACAGAAGCAAGCTGTTCGTGAGCATCGTTGGACTAGTAATTGTTCTTCAGGTTATTATGGTTGAGTTCCTGAAGAGGTTTGCAGGTACAGAGAGGTTAAACTGGGTGCAATGGGATGCAAGTATTGGACTTGCAGCCATATCTTGGCCAATAGCTTGGTGTGTCAAGTGGATACCTGTTCCAGACAAGCCATTTCTCAGCTATCTGAGATAGAAGAACTAGGACTACGGATATAACGAGATTCTCGTTGTTCTTTGTTTTGTTCTTTTCTGTTCTTTGATAAACTTTGTTCTCATTGTTCTTTGTTTTGTTCTTTTCTGTTCTTTGATAGACTATGTTCAGATTTTCCTCGGATATAATAGTGTTCAATGCCTGTATCTGGAAATGTAAACATAATCCCAAGTTAATGGGGTACTGCAATACATAGACGAACAGGGGGGATTGAGAAATCATTTTCCCTCCAAGCCATCCATCTTCTTCAGTTTCCTGCAGTGTTCCATCTTTAATTCAATATTTGACTAAGATCGATCGAACAGGAACTGCTGTTTCTTTCGGAATACGGAAAGAGAACTTGGAAAGGGATTCGAAGGATGATGAACACCTTAGAAAGTACTTGGAGAAAACTTCAACTTGTAATCTGTTTGCTGGAAATTCATGTTTCTTGATTATGAGATACTGTAAACTACCCAAAACAAAAGCGATCCCTCAAACAATGTTTTTCATTTAAAACACCTCAAACAATGTTTTTCATTTAAAACAGATGCATTTTTATGTTACAAAACATGTGCCACAGTAGGCAACCTAGTTACAGATTTGAGGCAATCTAGTTAACCCTTCACCAATACCTCATGATTTTTTATTATCCAGACACAGAATTTTTACAGGGGTTGGAGACAAATTAAGTCTTACGGTTTCTCCCAATCAAATGGCATCTCTTATACAACATAGAGACACATCTATGCTGGAACAGGTTCGGGGACTTAGCCATTGCCTGCTGGAGTTAAACTATCATAGTATTCCACCAAAACTTTCCAGCCACCAGGGCACATAAATCCATCCGGAGGTTCTCTTTGTTCTTCGCAAGCGTTCGCATCTGAAAAAATTGCACGGGGACCATTCATTCGGACAGTACAATATCGAAACTAAGTTGTGCAAAATTAAAATGAGCATCTGCATTGCATACCTTGGTACCGGATATGAAGAGAAAGTCATCTGGCCTTGATGGGTCAAAGAAAGCCATTTTGCCCTGAGTCTTATCATATGCAGCGAGCTAAAGTAGGATTTGAAAAATGATCAGATGAATTCACAGTTATAACAAAATGGTAATTGCAAATCAAAAGGCCCGACAATACATACCCTGAAACGAAGCATGTTAAGACGCTCTAATCCAGGAGCCATATGTTAGAAATACATGTTAGTGGACTACTATAATCACAACTTAATTCTATATGCCTAACCACAAATTGAATTGCCTAATGTATATTTAATAACCATAATGGGATGGTTAAGTTGCTCATTGCATTTGAGACACATGGTGGTACCCTAATTACTATATATTGGCCCATTAAACTATAGTCCATATTCTCATTAACTATGATACATTGGGTCCTTCTACCCTTAGGGTAGAACATGTCATAAATATGACATAAGGTGAGATTGTTGAGTTAAGTGACATAGTCTGTGTCTATTGGGGAAAGTACAAGGTATTCTACCATTACTCTCTTTGCAAAATCGCGTGCCTCGACCCTTCCAGACAGTGCATGCGTGAGCCCACGCCTCGACTCAGCCGCGATCCGCCTGATCGCCTTTAACAGCCCTACCGAACCTCCCAATTCCACCTAATAAAATATTATTATTTTATTTTATTTTAAAATTAAAAAATGCATATTTTTTACGTACTATTTTTCGGACATTTTTGTGTGTGTTTTGCTCCAAATTTTATTTCGATTTTTCCTATACGCTTATGCATGAAATTAGTTAGTAAGTTTATATGCTAATTTAAGTTGTTTTAATCTTGTTATGAAATTAGTAAGTAAGTTTATATGCTAATTTCATTGTTTTAATCTTGTTATGGCATAAACATATTTTTGTTCGCAATAGTTAATGCCTATTTTACCGTCAGAGAATTAAGCATGTGAAACTATTTATGATGAGGAATTGTTTTAAATATTAATGATATTAAAATTTGTGTTTTTCCTCTAAATGACGTTAAGATCCATATGGGTAATTAATTGTCCTGTCGATAATTACTACTTTGTAGGATGCTTAATATGGTGAAGAAATTTTATTAAAATATTATGAACCGCACAATTTTTCTATCCTTTCGATAGTATATTGATGATTTTGGTTGTGATATGTTAATAAATTGTTTTTACCTGTGAATGAGTTCTAAAGAACTCTAGCATGAATGTTCTAGTTGATTTTGAGGAAAAGAGCATGAATTCCATGATTATGTTTTAACATGTATATAATAGTGATTGCTCTTGATTCTCATTCAGCTTTGAGCAATCCAAGAGCCTCTGCTATCCTGATGTTGAATGGAACGAACCATAAGCAGTGGGTTGAATCTCTCATGATGAATTTAGCAATCATACGAATGGACTTGGCCTTGAGAGTAGATCCACCACAGAAACCTGCTGATGATGCTAATGAGAAGGAAAGAAAATCTTATGAAGAGTGGGAGTACTCTAATCGATGTTGCTTAATGATTATGAGATATCAAATGGAAGAATCCATTCGTGATACTATTCCCGAGGCTGACAATACAAAAGATTTTCTTGCTGCTATTAAGAAGAAGTACATGAAGTTCTCAAAGAATGAGAAGAATGAGTACCTGAATATGCTTCATCACACCATTTATGATGGTTCTAGTGATATTAGGGCTCACATCGACAAGCTTATGGGTTGCTATCATAAGATGAAAGCTATGGATATGGACCTTGGTGAGGACTACATGGTATGGTTTGTGATGGGGACTCTTCCCTCTAAATTTGACTCAATTAGATCGAGTTATAATGCTCAGAAAGGACAATGGACTGTTGAGGAGATGACTGCTATTCTTGTTAAGGAAGAGGATGATATGAAAAAGGGAAGGGCAAGAAGCATCTCTATGGTGACAGAACATAGCAATCATCAAAAGAGAAAGTTCACTTTACTAGCTCGAGGATCACAAGATTGTTAAGAAGAAATGCATGGGTGCTAAAGGAAGTGGATAGGCGAGTACATCTTCGTTAATCAAGAACAAGCCCTTTAAAGGGAAGTGCAACTTTGTAAGATTTTTGGGCACAAGAAAGCGATTGTTGAAAACTCAAATCTCATTTAGAAGAAAGGTAATCTGTCTTGTGATGTTTTGTTTAGAGTCAAATGTTATTGATGTTCCTTAAATACTTGGTGGTTGAACATCGGGCAACCATTCATGTTATAAATTCCTTGCAAAAATTGACAAGTCAAGAAGGCCGACTAGATCTGAGCAGCATGTATGCATGAGAGACGATACAAAAGTCAAAGTTGAATTTTTTGGGACAGTTGAATTGCAATTAAATACAGGGCATCTTTTGGTGTTACATGATGTTGTTTATTTACCCTCTATTAGGAGGAATTTGATTTCTGTATCTGTTTTGGATAGACTGGGTTATATTTTTCTTTTTGGAACTGGAAAATTGACTTTGTATCATGACTCTCTTTTGGTGGGACATGGAATTTTATGTGAAAATTTATACAAACTTGAATTGAATGATTGTGTTACTGTTGCTTCTTCTTCTTCTCTTAATGTTGTTGTTGGTTCCAAACGTATGAGATTGGATTTGAGATCTTCTATGTTATGGCATAAATGTTTAGGCCATATTTCTAGAGACAGAATGGAGAGGTTAGTAAAGGATGGTGTGTTACAGGATCTTGATTTTTTAGATTTTACTGCTTGTGTTGACTGTATTAAAGGGAAGTTGACTGCCAAGGTTAGAAAATGCAAGACAGACAAGAGTTCAGACTTGTTAGAGTTGATTCATACTGATATATGCGGACCATTCACTTCACCTGCTATGGGTGGTTATAAATATTTCATCACTTTCATTTATGATTTTTCCAGGTATGGTCATGTGGAGCTCATTCGTGAAAAATCTGAATCTTTGGAAACATTTAAGATTTTCAAGACGAATGTTGAACTTCAAAAGGGGAAGAAAATCAAGATAGTTAATTCTGATAGAGGTGGAGAGTATTATGGGCGTTATGATGAGAGTGGGAGGAATCCAGGGCCTTTTGCTAGATACTTGCAAGAATGTGGTATTGAAGCAAGATATACAATGCCAGGGACACCCCAACAGAATGCAATCGCTGAGAGAAGAAATTGCACACTTCTTGATATGTTACGGTGTATGTTCATTCATTTTAGTTTGCCTGAATTTTTGTGGGGTGAAGCATTGAAGACAGCAGCTTATATCTTGAATCAAGTACCTAACAAATCAGTTCCAAAGACTCCATATGAGTTATGGTCAGGTAAGAAACCAAGCTTGCGCCATTTTCATGTTTGGGGATGCAAAGCAGAAGTGAGGCCCTATAATCCACAATCTAAGAAACTTGATCCGAAAACTATCAGTGGCTACTTTGTAGGCTACACCATCGGATCAAGGGGTTCCAGATTTTATTGCCCATCTCACACAACCAAAATTATAGAATCAGATAGAGCTGTCTATTTTGAAGATGAATTTGACTCAAGTCAAGGGTCAAGAGAAATTTTATTCCGGGAAGAACGCATTATAGTCCCTGTACCTATTACTTCAATTCCTACTGATAATCCTGTGATTGAACAGATTCCAGTAGAGTCTCATGATGAACTTCAGAATCAAGCACAGGATGAAGTCACTGATACTGGGAACGATGAAGTTGTTGTCAGGAGATCACAAAGAACACGTAGACCTGCCATTCATGATGATTACATTGTTTATTTGCAGGAACATGAGTTTGATGTGGGAGACAATACCGAACCAGTCAGTTTTCAAGAAGCTATGAACAATCCTCAATCTGCATTATGGATGAATGCAATGGAAGATGAGATGAGTTCGATGTCACAAAATGAAGTTTGAGATTTGGTTGACCTACCCAAAGGTTGTAAACCTATTGGGTGTAAATGGGTTTACAAAATCAAACATGACTCAAGTGGGCAAGTAGAAAGGTATAAAGCCAGACTTGTAGCTAAAGGTTATAGCCAGAGAGAAGGGATTGATTTCAAAGAAACCTTCTCACCAATTTCAATAAAAGATTCATTACTTAATCATTATGGCTATAGTTGCTCATTTTGACTTGGAACTCAAGCAAATGGATGTGAGGACCGCTTTATTGAATGGAGACCTGTATGAGGATGTCTATATGACGCAACTAGTTGGTTTTGAGATGACTGGTAAAGAACACATGGTTTGCAAACTCAAGAAATCTATTTATGGGATAAAGCAAGCATCAAGACAGTGGTATCTCAAGTTTGATATGATTGTCACTGCAAATGGCTTTAAGGAGAATGTAGTTGATCAATGTATATATATGAAGTTCAGTGGGAGCAGTTTCATTTTTCTGGTGTTGTATGTTGATGACATCCTACTTGCTTCTAATGAAACTAATCTATTGTTTGAGACAAAACAACTGTTGTTTAGTCATTTTGATATGAAGGATCTTGGTGAGGCCTCTTATGTACTCGGAATTCAGATTCTTCGAGATAGAGCTAATGGGATCCTTCGATTGTCTCAAAAGACTTACATTGATCGGATCTTGAAAAGATTCAACATGCATTCTTGTTCTCCTGGAAAGGCACCAATAGTGAAAGGTGACAAATTCTCAAAGGCTCAATGTCCACAAAATGATAAAGAGAGAGATGAAATGAAGGTCGTTCCTTATGCGTCACTTGTCAGTAGCCTGATGTATGCTCAACTACGCACACGCCCTGATATTGCTTTTGTTGTAAGTGTGTTAGGAAGATACTTGAGTGATCTTGGTCTTAGCCATTGGAAAGCGGCTAAGAAAGTCATGAGGTATCTTCAGGGTACCAAAGATTATATGTTGACTTATCGACGAGCTGACACTCTTGATATAGTTGGGTTCAGTGATGCTGATTATGCAGGATGTGTGGATGATAAAAAGTCCACTTCAGGCTACATCTTTATGATGGTTTGAGGAGTCAGATCGTGAAAAGTGTCAAACAAACACTCACAAAGATCCTCTACCATGGAGGCGAGTATATGGCGTGTTATGAGGCAGCTTGTCAATCGATATGGTCATGGAATTTTATTTCAAAGATTGAGTATTGTAGACTTATTTCGAGTCCGCTGAAATTGTATCAGGATAATTACGCAAATGTAGCTTTCTAAGAACACTAGAGTACTTCTCGCCAAAGCATATTGATATAAAGTATTATTTTGTTAAAGAGAAAGTCGCTGAATCCTCGCCATCGCTGAGTATACGCCACAGCTAGCATGTTAGCAGATCCACTCACAAAAGGCTTACCTATATGTGTGTTTGCGTAACACGCCTCCCGCATGGGATTGTTAGGAGCCTAGTGAATAAGATTAGTGGAGTTTGTTATGTCAGATTGAACATGTTGGCACTTTGTATGGATTGTTTATGATTTTATATGATACATGCATAATGATGTTTGCAATCATCTTTGTTCTATATGTTGATATCGATCGCATTTATGTTGTTTTATTTTGGTATTTGAACATCTCTGGGTTTAATCATGTGTAGTATATATATATCCCGTCGATATGATATTGCATATGATTCATTTGATTGCTTGTGGATGATGGAGATTGGTATGGTGGTTTGATTATATTGTCCAAGTGGGAGAATGTTAGAAATACATGTTAGTGGACTACTATAGTCACAACTTAATTCTATATGCCTAACCACAAATTGAATTGCCTAATGTACATTTAATAACCATAATGGGATGGTTGTTGCTCATTGCATTCGAGGCACATGGTGGTACCCTAATTACTATATGTTGCCCATTAAACTATAGTCCATATTCTCATTAACTATTATACATTAGCTCCTTCTACCCCTTAGGTAGAACATGTCATAAATATGACATAAGGTGAGATTGTTGAGTTAAGTGACATAGTGTGTGTCTATTGGGGGAAAGTACAAGGGTGTTCTACCATTACTCTCTCTTGCAAGGTTTGTATTTGTTCTTTCTTTTGATAGGTTTGAAGAAACATGGAGAAGATGCAAATCTCAATACCAAATCTTGGTGGTATGTTCCTTGAATCTTGTTATGCTCTAACTAAAATGGATCTTGGTGATTTAATGATGCATTGATTATAACACCATACTCAACACCTTCTTTCCATGATCAGCATCATAAAGATCCCATCTCTCGACCGGATGGCTCATTCCGGCTGGATCCCGACCCAAAATATAGAAATTAGCACCTGCATTGATCCGAGCTTTTGCTTGCCATCAGACTCACTGACCAAAGATAGTGGTATGGGCGATAGAAATGTCGATGCAACAGCTTGTCATGGACCATGAACACCATCCTCAAGAACCTAAAACTGCAATGCGTTAGCATTTCTGAATAAGTCTTTTAAACGAGCAGGGGAAGTTTCTGACGAAAATGTATTAGACAAAAGTAGACCTCAGATTTCTGAAAAGATAGCTCCAAATAAAGATGTTGATTAAAATGTTAGTACATTAACTCACCTTCTCATGTTGCCTCATTCGCCAACCGAGCGAAAATCATCTGCTTTTGTAACCTCCTAGTGGATGAAGCGTAGCATAGGGTTCTTATAGCCCATTTCAAGCGCTTATTTACTTCACGTGACCATCAGGACAAGGTTTCGAAATGGAAAGCGATAACGGATCTGCATTTTGCTTTGTAGATTCCTCACGAAGTTCTCGCAGATAACAATCGAAACGATCAAGTTCATCATTGTACTTGATCGGTTCTATAACCCCAAGCCCCCACCAATCAACCAATTTCCGAATTGTTATAGATTCTTCAACATAAGATAGACCAGAGCGATGGTTCCTATGTTCTGCTATCCGCTCTTCTCTAGGGTGCTTGTAAATCTCAATATCACACACAGAAAAAATAACTCATGATTTTTTAGCCATATCCATATTGGAGCACCAACCAAGAAAGAGAAGAAAGACTATAATTTTCATGTTGCGAAAAGATGCACTCAAGGTTGAAAAATCATCAACTCAAAAGAATCTCTCAGAGTATTCGTAAATTGAATAGATAAGGCATAAATAACCATGCTTGCTCAAAATCCCAACCCCTGCTCATCAAGTCAATTATATGATAAGAGAATTAAAGGTAAATTAATTTTGTTTAATTTGTTTAATATTAAATACTATATAGGATTATAATTTATATTTAATACCTACATATTTAAGAATTTAATGGGTCACACATAAAGAAAGAATAGAGATATTTTAATTAAGTTAGACTTGATTGTAAAATTTGATGAATTTTATGATTAAATATGATATATTTAATAAATAAGGATCAATATGAGATATTTGATTTTATTTAGATATAATTTAATTAAATTAATAAAATATTCTAAATCTAGTATAAATAGGTTTAAGCTCTAATGTAGATAACACTCTATGCTTGACACTTTATATAACAATTATAAAATTCTCTCAACTTAGTATGTTGATACTTTAGAGGCTAAATATTTGTGTAGCTTGTGGTAGTTAAAATGAACCAACTTAAAAACAATTTGTTGGATACAACATGAAAATTATTAAACTTCAAATAAAATACTAATTAAGATTAATGCATTAACTATCTCATAAAACTTTTGTCATCTTGACTTTCGAGAAATCAATCAAACAAAATTTCATAATTGTTCCGTTGTGCGCGAGATCGCAACCCGAACCGATTTCTTAACATAATTCACCCAAACTAAATCAATTTGCAACTTACCCTTTTGTTTTTGTTCTTTTTCATTTCGTTTTACATATTTACAAAACGGAACTTGTTACAAATTTATTTTTCTTTTAGGATAGTGAAGTTGTAAATGACAGCAGCATGGTAAAAACTTCATTAGCAAAGTTCAATCTTTTTTTAATTTTTAATCTTAAAAAGCTCAATGTTTTTAAATTTGTCCAAACCCATAGTACAGTGGCTTGAACATCTAAATTCAATCTAGGGCGAAGGATGACAACGCAAAACCTTTTAAATTTATAGTGTTTAATCAATAGGACCTATAAGTAGGGCTGGGTTCACCTTGCTCGTTCTAAAGTAGAGATGTGGGCTGATTAATAAGTCAGTTTTATCTATTTTAAAAATATTTTTAAAATTGAAAATATTTCTTTAAGTCTATCCGATGTGCAACTTTTTAAACAAAACGGTAACAAAAAAAATCAAAACAATTACGTACTATATACAGTGTCAAAGTTTGTCCTGAACAATCTCGTAGGCAAGGATGGATGTAATTTACTTCCATAGAGATTTAAGTATTAATAATAATCTAATGTATTATCAGCAAAATTTTGAGCTTTTAATTGAATAAAATATTTTATAAATTTTAGAGTTTGAAAATTTGAAATGAGTTTAAAATTTGTCAAATTTAAGAAACGTCCTTAAAATTTTTTTTGAACAACTTGGTAAAATTTATTCAAAAATTTTAAAGTTTTATTTTAAAAAGTATTATAATAAAATCTACAATATATATTTTATAATCACAATATATAAATTTATAAAATTGTAATTATAATATGTTTAATATTGGTTCATCGGATTTTACGAATCAGACACATTGCTTGGATCCACGAGTTGGTTGCTTTTTGTGATTAATCCGACGTGAAGATACTCAAGAAACAAAGAAGGCACGTCGGGGTCAGGTCCCGATTAGCCCTCCGACGCCAAGTCAATATTTTTGTGAAGGTGAGGTTGATCAACGCAGAAAAGCTAGGTTTTGATTGCGTCATCATATGAAAGAATTATACCTTATATAGGGATGGACGCCAGGTTAAACCTTTACGTGTTTGCATGAGAATCTCTTACATGCGATGGGCCGAGAAGAGCATAGATCGGGCTTGGGCTCGTCAGAGCCGCTGGGTTCGAGACTTGTTCTACGAAGAATGGACCGATCGCCCAAGGGTTGTCTTGATCGGTCCGCCCAAAGATCGCCGACCGACCATAAGCCCCCTACCCTCGAGTCCGAGCGAAGAGAAAAGTCGGAGGAGTATGTAGAGGTTTATAGCTCGTGATTTAGAACGGCTCGTGATCGGGGCGATCGGTCGGACATCGAGATATGGCTCGTCCAGAGGTCGGCTCGTGAAGTAATCGATCGGTCGGGCATTGTTGTTGTAGAGTTCGTCACGGAAAGTTTCGGCGATCCCGATCGATCGATACCAACCGATTATGCATGACCGTTCGGATGTCGACCGGCTGAGCGAATCGCCATATGCCACCGCTTGAGCGAATCGTCAGATGCCGACCGGCCGAGCATAATCGTCAGATGTCGACCGGTCACGCGAATCGCCGCTCGATCGGCCGACTTTGTGCCCAATTGATCGGCCTCGCCACTTGTTGTCTGCGATACCGCCGCAAAAGTCGATCGGATGGTCATCATTGGCGACGTGTGAAGGTACTTGAGCATTTATTATTTGTTTGCGCACGCCCTTTGACAAATATTCGAATCAAACGACGTTTCAGAATCAGATATATACCGTCCCACGCGCCCTTCAATCGACGCGCCTTCCGGATTTCGAACAACCCTAATTCCTATGGTCGGATCATGCCACGGTCCAAGCATAGCTCGGATTTTCCACGTGTTATACTTTGATTGATGGTTCGTCCGAGTGCCTCCCTATAAATGTTTAGGTCGATTTAACTATTTGGTTTTCTTCACGCTATTTCCTTCTTGCATACGCTTCGCTTTCTCGTTCTTTCTTGCTCCCGCTTCCTAAACTTCATTCAATCGTTGTTCGATTTCTCTTTCTCCATCCAACAAAGAGGTACGCCCTTCCTCCTCTAAAGTTCTTTTCAAGAGCTCTTTCTTCGTAATCATGTCAACGGGTAGTTCTGTAGTACACGAAGAGGGTACCGAGGAAGTGTCGACGAAGGAAAGAAGGGACGGGTTGGTTGTGGAGGCGTACCGAGAGGTGAATCAAGATGAGGTCAGGGGAACTGCAGTACCGATCATTAGTGTAACATTCCTACGCCCCGGGGCCTAGGTCGCCATCGAACCGAACGGATCTTCACAATCTGAAGCGGTATTTTGCTATATCTCGAGAGCTTTTTCTTGTTGGCGATGAGGCTTCCAGACGCCTGATTATTGACGAGGTGCGCGTCCCATGAGCTAATGCCGAGTCGATCCCCAATGGTCGGAGGTTTATTAATGGTTTGGCTCGCTATGCCATCAATTCGATTGTCCTCCGTCATTGACATTCTCCACCACTTCTAAGAATGGGTCGAGCCCCATAATTGGGGTGAGATTCCTCATTTTCAAGACAGGATGCCCGTATCCCCGGATGGAACTCCGGAAAGTCACTTCGGGCGATGAAGTACTTTTTCAGAAGCCCCTGAGCCTCCTTCAAGCTCGACCGGAGGTACCCTCTAATCGAGCAATGGAATGACGGTCGACCATATCTCTTAAGAGAGGAGTGGAGGTGGTCGGCCAGATAAAGAGCTCGGCAGACACGACTTTACTCACCATGCAGGGTACTTCGGGGTCTCGCCAATTCATTTCTCATCGACCCTCCTCTAATTAGCGGCTAGAGAGAAGACCGCCTCGTCTGGTTAACTCCTCGTGATTGAGCTAATTGTTGTATTTTTAGCCTTGGTTTCATTTTTTAACTTAATTTATCGTCAGGCAACCATGGTGAAGATGGGAGATGCTCCCCCGCCTCCAAGTCAAAGAAGCGTGTTATGCATGTAAGAAGGGACGAGACGGACCGGTGATGACGCCACTTTGTCTATGAGGTCAGGCTCGTCAGAGTATCGACGGATGTTCACTGCTCGGGACCGACCTTCCGATTCGGGTCATTGCAACAGGCTGTGCCGGTCGGCGCGGCCGTAGTCCCGACAGAGGAGGAGGATGCAGTCCTCCTCTAAGAGGAAGAGATTGGTTCTACTGGGATTCGTTGCTCGCCCTAAGTCGAGCCGGACTGGAAAGGAAGAAGGGCAGGGAAGGCGCAAGCGCAAATCCGTGACAGGGGAGTCTACCTCAAGTTGGCTAAGAATGCCACAACGGGGACCTCAAGTGTCCTGTTACATTGCTGAGAGGATTACTCCTTTGTGGACGAAAGCAGCCATGGAGAAGAGGAGTAACTTGAGCTAGGGTCTCACTGCTCGCCTCTCGGTGTGCGGAGGTGACGACGACCTTCGCAAAGATCGCAACGTTGAGACTCGGACCAGAAGTCCAGACCTCGATGATTAGGTGAAGGCTTTGAAGGGCGAAGCTGAGGTGAAGGAGGGAGAGACCTCCTCCGTTCAAAACGATCCTCGGAGGAGGAAAAGAAATCCCAGAGAGGAGGTGGGCACTTTGTTGGCTCGACCGCCAAGGAGAGGAGGAGAAGGACTAATGGAGGAAGACTGTTAGGCGGAGCGGAGCTTAACAAGAAACTCCGCTAAGATTGCTGCCCCGCAGAGAGGGTAGGGACAGAGCCGAGGAGATCTCATGGAGGTGCGGCGTTCATGAGGATGCAACGGGTCAAGGCGATTAAGCGATGGAGACGGCGGTTTCAGACGAGGAGAGTTTAGAGCTCACGCGACATAACCCTCTCTGCTCGAGGAGGGCCACGAACTCTACACTCCCTGGGCTGTGTGCCCTTCATTCGAGGAGTATGCCGAGCCGCTTCTTCCCGCAGCCTCTCGGGCTTTTTTAGAGGAAGTCGTGGAGAAGGTCAAGGAGAACGGACGCCATTCCGGACGAAGAGTGGATCTCAGCTCACCAAGAGCTTCCCACGAAGATAGTCCTCCGGCCGCCCCCGGCCCCGCCTCCTATTCCTTGCCAGTCGCTCTTCAAGGGAAGAGCTTCCTTGAGGATATTCCTCCGGTTGTTCCCTGGTCCCGCCTCCTACTCCCATCAGGCCGCCTCCTTCCGAGGCTTCTCCGCCTCCTTTAGCTACTTGTTGCCCCTTCTCCGTAATTCTAGAGCTCACCTGGTCAAGCCAGGCTGTGGTAAATTTAATATGAATGAAAGTCTTTAGTTGTGTTTCATTTTCTCAAGTCATTTTTTCAAGTCAATTTTCGTGCTTATGTGCTTTGTTTTGACGATAGTAGGTTAGGTGTTACTCGTGGTCACTGTCGATGTCCCAAGGATCTTGTCTTGGCGATCGATCGACCGCAATCGATCTATGGAGATGTCGGGCGATGGCGAATGAGGTCCCAAGGATCGTCTTGGCCACCGATCGACCGTAGTCGATCTATGGAGATACCGAGCGAGGTCCCATGGATCTTGTTTTGGCGACCGATCGACCGTAGTCGATCTATGGAGATGTCGGACGATGGCGAATGAGGTCCCAAGGATCTTGTCTTAGCGACCGATCGACCGTAGTCGATCTATGGAGATATCGAGCGAGGTCCCAAGGATCTTGTCTTGGCGACCGATCGATCGCAGTCGATCTATGGAGATACCGAGCGAGGTCCCAAGGATCTTGTCTTGGCGACCGATCGACCGTAGTCGATCTATGGAGAATGCCGAACGATGGCGATGACGAGGGTCCCAAGGATCTTGTCTTGGCGACCCGACCGACCGTGGTCGATCTATAGTCGAAAGCGAGCAATATTGATAGGCTTCCCTTTGAACGATTTGCTAAAAGCTTTGTCGAGAAATTTGAAACCCTTTATTGATGATAATGAGGGCGTGGTCGTTAAAAAACCTGTCTGACAGGGACAGGAAAAAGGTACCCACATATTTTGTACAAAACAAGAATGATCAAACATTAATCAAAATAAAACTTATTCATCGGTAGGACGCCTTCAAAGATCCTGTAGTTCCGTGGCCTCGACTTTTCACGGGCGATCCCCGATCTTTGTGTTGCTCGGCTTTACTCCTGCTGTAGAATTTTGTTGCCTTCGCGCTAGCGCCTTGAACGAGCGGTCGCCTCGTCTCCTCGTTTTCACTAAGCACGAGTCCCGCCATGGCTTCATTATTCCTCTCTTCTTATCTACTCTCCCATCAAGGAAGCTCGTCAGACTACCGCCCCATCTAGTGTTTTTGTTTCGCAAGTAACATTCCTCGGCGATTCTCTCACGACCGACAATACCAACTCCGGGGTGTCGGAACTTCATAGCTTGGTAGTATGTGGAGACGATCGATCCGAGGGCATTTTGAGTAGCCCGCCTGATTATTGCGCTGTACGCCCTTGAAACTCGACAACCAGGAACTCAACGCCCTTTTCTATCTAGCACGGCTTCGCCTCAACTTCACTTTCAAATTCACCCGGCGAATCTGTATGTCGACGCTCGTTACTCCTTTGATTGGGTCGTTGTTGGTAGTAGACGATCTTCGGTACCTTCATCTCGCTTGAAGGCCTCATAATACAAAGAGTCGACCGAGCCGCCCAGATCAATCATCACCCACTTCACCAGAATCGCCCATGTTCGATTTACCACGAGGGCGCCATCATGAGGGCAACTTACTCCATCGAGGTCCGACTCATCGAATGAGATCATCTGCCGTTGTCCTTCGGTTTTTAGTGGACGAGTCTTTGCCGACCGCTTAGCATATCTTTTTCTCCTTTGGCGTGGATCCCCGCTGCGCTTCCACCAAATATCATGTTAATGACCCCTGCCTCGGTCGCCTTTGCATTCCAGCCGTTCTCGCCGCCTCTTTCCTCGATCGCCCTCTCTTCGCATCGATTGTTCGTGTTCGCGTTGTTCCTCCTCCGTCATTTCCATCATTTCGCCTCCAAGATCGCCGCCATCGTTTCGGCCGACCGATCCTATTGTCATTGTCTCGATCGGCATTCCATTCGCATTTTATAAACCGACCGAGCTTTCCCTTCGATAAGGGATTCGATTTCTTTTTCAATGACCAGCAATCCTCCGTGTCGTGGCCGGCGTCTCGTGGAAACGCAATATAGATTTGGGTTCCTCTCCTTATAAGGGTCTTCATTTTACTTGGCTCTCGAATGGATTCCCCATCCGCTTATACCGCCAAGATTCCAAGATATCGCTTGTTAAGCGGTGTGAAGTCTTGATGATGCCACCGTCGACCGGTAGGTTTCCTCCAGTCGATCGATCCTTTGTCTCTCGTGATACTCATCCGCCTACCACTTGGCCCGCATCATCTTCTCGGTGTTTCAGATTCTTTAATACTTCTTCGATCCGAATGTACCTATCCGCCTACTTTTATTTATCAACAGATCGGGCTGATCGAGGGCTAGTGACTTCTGAACTCCTCATCCTCAGATTGTTCATGAGCGCCAAAGATGGAAGAGCAAGTGAGATCGGAACCTCGACCGCTTGTTGTTGAACCGTGATGAACTCCAAACTCTCATTCCTTCCTTGGTAAGTTGCATCACCTCTAAAGTCGCCTTCATGGTCGCCATTAGTGGCGAATTGGTTTAGGAATAATAATCTGAAATCTTCGGCATGTGATACACTGGGGCAAGTCATTGAACCATCGCCGAGCTCCTCTTGAAGGCCGCAGAAAGCCTTGCATTGATAGCGTCCGAACACAATGTAGGTTCATCATGGATCGGAAGTGCCGCAGTAGTCCAGGGTCGATTTTTCCGTATTTCTTGGGTCGATATTTTTATGCCGGCGCCAGAGGCTATCCAAGATGTCGGAGGAAGGGAGAGTCAGATCGCACCGTCGGGCGATCGGACTAAACTCATAGCGTTAATCCGATCATCTACGATTTTCTAGGCTTTGGCCATGATGATTAGTCGTTATGCTAGTCCGTCGGCGGCATTGCGTGCGCATTTTACGTCATTCTTGCTACTGTTGAGATCGCAAATTTGGCGGATCAACAGATCGCCAGCCTTCCTCGACCTGCTGTCGTAGGTAGTGTACAATGAAGAGGATATGCACCCGGCCGGAGTTGGATATTCGGCGCGATTGAGCGCGGCGTTATCCTCCAAAGCTACGCCTCGTTCTTCTTGTTCAAGATTCGAGGTCGTGGTTGATCGTTAGATCCGAGGATTCCGTATGCGAAACATGTGGTACAAAGCGATGAGTCAGCAGTAGTCGAAAACCTATGCGTTGATCGCCAGAGCCGCTGACAATGGCTACATCAGGTTCGCCGCCGCCGACTTATCTGTGTAGCGGACGTGGTACCCAAAAGTCGGGCCCCACGGTAGGCGCTTAATTGGTTCTGCGATTTTGGTCGAATCAGACGCTGCTGCTTGGATCCATGAGCCGGTTGCTTTTTGTGATTAATCCGACGGAAGATACCGCAAACAAAGAAGGCACGCTTGGGTCAGGTCTCGATTAGCCCTCCGACGCCAAGTCAATATCTTTGTGAAGGTGAGGTTGATCAATGCAGAAAAGCTAGGTTTTGATTGCATCATATGGGATAATTATACCTTATATGGGGATGGACGCCAGGTTAAACCTTTACGTGTTTGTACGGGAGTCTCTTACACGCGGATGGGCCGAGAAGAGCATGGATCGGGCTTGGCCTTGTCAGAAGCGATTGGGTTCGAGACTTGTTCTATGAAGAATGGACCGATCGCCCAAGGGTTGTCTTGATCGAGACCGCCCATCATCGCCAATTCAACCAAATATTATTGAAAATCCAAAATCTTTTAGGTTAAGAAAGGACGATGCTTTGGTATCATGTAATTTTGGAGTTTCGACTACCAACTCAAAGAAATTGCTAATCGGTTTTGCAAGATATAATTCAAAGTGTGCCGATTACAAGATAAATACAATTGTAATGTAAGTTCACGCTGACTTTCCCCAAAGGATCTCCGACAAACCAAATTGAATCGGAAAGAAAAGTAAAAGTTACTTGAGGTAGAAATAAAATATATTATTTTAAATTTAAAATTCATACGCGACATAAATTCAAGATAGAGTAGGTGTATGATAAAATACTAATATAATATAACTCATCATGCCTAAGTCAATAAATATATTAT
This sequence comes from Erythroxylum novogranatense, assembly GCA_029891385.1. Lineage (NCBI taxonomy): Eukaryota > Viridiplantae > Streptophyta > Magnoliopsida > Malpighiales > Erythroxylaceae > Erythroxylum > Erythroxylum novogranatense. Next base: position 133,281,867 of record CM057228.1, read on the forward strand.
TTTGAAACAATTATTGAATAAATATGTTATCGATAGTTAAACTCGATTGAGTTTTCTTTTTATTGTATATATTCTTTATCATATAAGTATAAGGTTATAATGGTTTCAAAACTTTTAGATTTTGCTGTAGTTACTTTTAGTACAATCAAAAATTTTAAAAATTAAACGTCCAAATATAAATTAATACTAAAATTTGATATCTCATTGACACACTTTGTCTACGCTATTTAGACCTTCACGAAGCTTTATTTTTTTTACTAACGACAATAGTTTTATACAAGGTTTTACTAAGCCGATATCACTCAACCCTTGACATTATCCTTCTTACAACCTGTGAAAGAATTTCAAACCCAATAGTACGATCGTCTCGTACTAACCTCAATAGAAGAATTTTCTCAACAATCTTTTAACGAAAAAATAATAAATAAATAACTTAAGTGATTAAAATAACTAAAAACAAAAACGAATACACTTAAGATTAAAAAAAATGACTCTCTAATGTTTTCAACTCTTCTAAAGATAAATTTGACAGTTGTTCACCAATGATACTATCATAGTTAGTCTAGAAAATATATCGGCTTCTAAGTTCCAATTTACATTGGAGAATTAAAGAAGATACCAAGATGATTCATATAAACACCAACACAAAATCACAGTTACACCGATAACACATTTACCAACCAAAGTATACCTAACCTACAAAGAAATCAATTGACAAATGTTGTTGCCCGATGCAACGAAGAAGTCACGCACGCAGGGAATCACACATTCCCAATTTGCCACTACCTTATAATATTCTGCACTCCATTACAACATGATCTACTTATTCACGCAATACCATCCGCAATGTGATCTACTCATTCACACAATACCATCTGCAGCAATCTAAGAATATTCTTCAATCACCCGGTATGATGCACATACACTTCCATTAATGATAGACTTATTTGTCACTTCAACGCTTATCCAAAAATCCAATTTAAATAAGAAGTATTACTTGGTTACATCTCATCTTAATTTGAATTTTAATCATTATCTTAAAGATCTAATAATAAAAATGTCAAAATTAAATAATGAGATATATAATAAATATCTTAACAATACCCATCCCTCCCAATTGAATTTTAGGTGGACAAAGCGTTGCAGATATGTTAGCAACTATTTTTATTCGTATGAAATTCAATATTTTGGTCTTCCAAACTGGTATAATTGCTTCTAAAAGAAGATGAATTTGAATGTAAAATTAATGATAGAGTTATTCTCCTCGATCAGTACGACTTGATTCACAAATTTATTCTATCACTACTAAATATAATATTTAAATCTTCCTATCGTCACAAAATCAAGGAAAATATATTGAGAATTCTTGAAATCTGATTTTATTTTATTTTATATTTTAAAATTATTACTTACTCTTATAATATTATTTAATTGTTACGTAATTTATTCTATCATATTTTGTTATTTATCTATTTTATTTAAAATAATAAAATGACAAAATGATTTACATAATAACTAAATAACAAATTTAAAAATATAAAAATCAAATCATAAGGAGAGACTGATTTTAATTAATCTTAAAGTAAAATCTCATGAAAAGGAATTTTAAAGAAGAAAATCACAACTTTTAAAGTAAATAGGAAAAGCTTAGAAAGAAACAACTAAGTCACTAAGACAAGTGCTCACTACATTTGCATGCAAGGAGTTTTGTTGGTAGTGGTGGGCTGGAACTCAAATAGAAAGAAAATATGATTAATTGTGTATTAAGTTAAACCTATTAATTAGTTAGTGCACTTCTTTTATACAGGTCACGTCAGCAAGCTCCAGAGCTTAGTGGTGCATGACACTTCTTTTATAAATGTCACATCACCAAGCCCTTGGCATGAAATTGTTTCCATTAGCCTATGCTAACATATTAAGCTGATATCAAAATCAAGGAAAATATAAGAAAGAAAGACTTTCTTATAACCAATATCATATGTAGGAACATATCGAGCCAATTTACGATCACATAGTTTTCTTATCGACCCCACAATTAAAGGGCAAAGCAATTTTGGCGTGGACAATCGGGTAAAGGATACCTTGATCTTCGATACCTTCGTGTTGTGTCAAATTTTCAACAAATTCAATTCAAGAGAGCTGAAGAAGGAGAACATTTTCAAGAGGATACAAAAGCAAGTTGTTCGTGAGCATCGTTGGATTAGTAATTGTTCTTCGAGTTATAATGGTCGAGTTCTCAAGAGGTTTGCAAGTACAAAGAGGTTAAGTTAGGTGCAATGGGGTGAAGCTCGGTGATTCTTCAAAAGGCCTATGGAGGAGTTGACAAGTCAAGAAAGTGCGCCTTCAAACATTGAGAGAAGAATTTGAATCCTTACATATAAAAGTTGATTTCAGGTTGTATACGATGAATTTGTAATACAATGCATAATTATATGATTGTTGATGTTGGGACCCGATCCAAAACCGGATCCCAACCAAAAAATGAAGGAAACAAAGTGAATTCAAATTGATAGATTGAATCAAGGCTAATCAATAACAAAATGCGAAAGAAACGAATCGAATACAAATAGAATCGAAACCGATTTCACATCCGTGAACAAATATCTTAGAGAACATGATCGCGTTGGAAACCTAGACTATCCGATCCGAAAAATCGGTATAAAATTTTCTTTTCTTTCTTTCTTATTCCTCGCTCCAATTTGTCCATTGATTCCTTCTTTCTTCCAATTTAACTTCACCTAAATCAATTTCACCCAAATTCAACATCATAAAAACCATAATCCTCACAATTTACTATAGGAAACTCATAATCATCATGTTTCCAAGCTTTTTAAAGCAAGAATTTCTAAAATCTCCAATTCACAAAATTGACCTAAACCCTAACTCACATAAATTCAAAATTAAACCCCTAATACTTAGCAATCATCAATATTAACTTTATACTCTACAAACCCATACCATTTTCTATATTTCTAAACCAGAAATTCATCAAAATTCACAGATCTCAAAATTCCGCATCTTACCTTCTCTCATGCCATTTTCGGATTTTTGGGCTCCATAAGAAGCTTTCATCTTCTTCTTCACCTTCCTTTGAAAAGCACCAAAACTCCTCAAGAAACTTCAAGAAAATCGAACCTTTGAGCTCTCTTCTTCTTCTCTTGGTCTTCTCCACCAACAAGCTTTCTCTTCTCTCCTCTTATTTCTTTTAAGTCTTTTGGGTAATAATCGTGATTCTCCTCCAACCAACTACAGCCCCTTGCTTTTATAGTGCCAGTCAATTAATGAATAAGGATTTGGAAGTTAGATGTAGTGTTCACTCTCGGTGTTGTAATGGCTGAACAAAGGTTCAAGAGTTTGGAGATATATCGATCGCTAGAGCTCGGATTGAGCTGATTATTTTTGAAAATTTAACTAGAGAGATGAGGTTACAAACGTTATGAAAGAGTCGATCGACAATAGAGCCTCTAAGACTTCCAAATATAGGTCGGAAGTTAGATGTAGTGTTCAGCCTCTTGTTGTAATGGCTGAACAAAGGTTCAAGATTTTGGAGATATATCGATCACTAGAGCTCGGATTGAGCTAATTCTTTTTAGAATTAAATAGAGACATGAGGCTACAAATGTTATAAGGAGCCGATCAACAATGTAGCCTCTAAGACTTCCAAATATGGGTCGAAGTTTGGTGGTGTTCAAATTTCTGTCTAAATAATGTACTTCCAAAATGTTTGAAAATGATGTAAATGTTTGAAATTATGATTTGAAGGGTTAAAATGAGTTTTAGAAAATGCAAGAATTATGAAATTCATGGTTTTCAAATTATTTGATTTATGATTTAAATGATTTAAAGAATTAGTGCATATATTGTGATGAATTTGATGAATATGCGATTTAAGTGAATTGCATTCGATTTGTTATATGAATTCACGTGGATATATGTTTGTGTCATTTATGACACATTATGATGTTATGATATGAAAATTTAAAGAAAATTAAGATTTTGAAAAGTGCCTTCGGCAACTGAAATTCCGCTTTGCTTATGTGCATGTGGGTTTGGTCAGTCCTTTTGTGAGTCGCAAGACCGTCTCCTCCGATAGCCTTCTCCCGGCTGCATGCAAGTGGCTTAGGAGTTCCGATTTCGGACTCCCCTCTGTTCACGGCTGCACATGACCGCTATGCGGGAATGTGTAGTATGTCCTGTTAGGACCGAAAACAACCATTTAATGTGTTATTGTGATTTGTGTTGGATGCCGCGGTATAACCCGCAAACACACGCCGCAGTATAACCTGCAAACACCTACGGGTGGAGTGTGGGGTCCAACATCAAACCATTATGTTATGTTATGTGATTTTGATTTTGTTTATGTGCATGAAATTTTCTTATGTGATGCATTCATGTTGAAATTTTGCATGATTTGTGAAAAGGTTGAGAACTTGAGAAATGAATTTCGGAAACTGTTTATGAATGTTTTGAAAGAAATTTTTTTTTTGAAAATGAGTCTTTGGATAAAATTTCCGAATGGGAAAGGTTTGAAAAGTTTGAAAAGAAAATTTTCGCTTATGTTTCATTTATACATATGTTACCCACTGAGTTGTCAAGCTCACCCCACCTCTCATCCCCATCTCCAGGTTTCGAGCAAGAGATCGGATGAAAGAGCGTCAAGTTCAATTTTGCCGCATTTGTATTTTTGTATAAATTGAGAATTGATATTGTTTTGGCTTGAATTGCCTTTTGTGTATATAAAGCGCTTATTACGGATGTATATGAATTGAGACTTGGATATTGATTTTATGATCATAATCGAGTATGCTTATGGTTTATGTATGGATTGATTATGATTTGAATGTGATAGAGTAAAGAGAAAAGGAATGAAATATGGGAAAAAATTACCGGTTTGGATAGTCTAGGTTTCCACGCGACCCCTTTCGAGGCTTTTCTAAAATATTTGTGCGGATGTCGAATTTGTGTTTCAATTGATCGATCGCTTGTTTGGTTTGTCTTCGAGCCAATTCGATTTGACATTGTTCGTATGCTTTGCTTCCAAGCTCGCCTTCGATTCGTTAATGATTTGGTTCACTTTGTGATCAATCGCTTTATCCGCTCCGCCTTCTGTTTTCGGGTTGGGACGCCGGTCTCCGGATCGGGTCCCAACAGTTGAAGTTGATTTGTTGTCGTTAACAACTCATTGACATTCAATTCCATTGCCTTGTTTCCTGTGACACATATATGTATGTGTGTGTGTATATATATATATATATATAGTGTAAAATATTGCATTCAAATTTTTATATTTGTAGAGAATTCGATAAACATTATATTTCATGTAACAATATGGGCCAAAGAGACAGTATGAGGTTACGCGCCACTTGCTTAGACAGATGTTCGGAGGAGCCTATCAGAAGGTGGATCGTCACACCGCTACTCGCATTGACTCACTTACTTTTCCTACACACCTTACTCCTTCAAATGAGCCACCACCTCCTCGCTCCTCGTATACACCATCCCTTCGCTAACTCATATATCATCCAATACCTCTTTCGTGGATGGAGACGCTTGCTAGCCCGGATCAATGGAGATGATGGGAGGAAGTATATCACAATTATCAATGAACAAGAAGTCAAATAACAATAATCTTTATTTGCTTTACTATAAGCCTTAGGTTTTCAATTCTTTTCTAGACTCCAATTACTCTTTATTTTAGGTTGGTTCCGTCGAATGAGTTCCGATATATGATTATGACTTCCACATTTAAGGAAAAGATTGATCCCGAGGGTTATGCGTGGAAGAATATATCCGAGGCTACAAAACAATTTTACTTTCAGGAGTTTGAGGTACAATAAATATTTATTTTCACTTTATATTGATTTATATAGTCTAATTAGATAAATAGGATAACATTATATATAATAGTCTTTTTTTTCTTCTTCATTCAAAAAGAATTTTTTTGGGAGTCTTGTTGGGACGCGAGCATATATAAAATATGGGAGAAGCAAGCTCGTACATGTTATCGCGACTTCATTAACGCGATACACAAGGCTGGTGCACGATCCCGTTATATTTCGGAGGCAATTTAGAGTCGTTGGCTGGAGTATTGGGTATCACCTGCGACTATGTCCATCTCAGAGCGTAACTCGACCAACAGACATAGAGTTTCGGGTAGAGAGAGTCTTCCCGTATATACGGGAGGATCCATAACCCAAACAGGAGCACGCAGATAGACTTGTAAGTATCTCAACTTTACACTTATTTTGTAACTATTTTGTTTTGTTGTATTATAGATAATGATAATAGTATAAATGTCTAGGTCATTAATGGTCGTGGTGAGTTATTTTTTGTTCAACAGGGGCAAATATCATACAAATAGAGAAAACTCTTTCAAATTTTTTAAATAGTAGTTCACATCTAACGCTTTAGGTTTTTATGTAGGAAAATCATCAGGCATCAAGCCTACACCAGCCGAGCTTGTTTTGCACACTCACACGAAGAAGCATGACGAGTCACTTTCATCAACAACCGATGTAGAGAACTAAATGTATGTCAACTTAATCCATTTTTCATTGTCTTAATAATGATCCTTCCTTATAATGTAAACATTGCTTCCTTATAGACCAATTACAACAAACTCTTCATCGGCAGCCTCGGAGGAAGAACTCAGATGAGACTCAGATGTATCTTAAAGCGGTGGGTGGTAGGGACCGTCGTGGCAGGATATTCGGATTAGGTTCATATGCGAACACATGCTATTCGCAATCTTCCATGTCCAATACAACTGCATCTACTAGGCCAGCGAACAACAACGAAGTCATCGAGCTTCGGGCTACATTGCAAACATTGATGGACAAGATAGCTCATTTGGAAGAGGATCGGACGGAGCAAATGGAGCAACGGATGAGAGAGCAGGATCAACGGATGAGAGAGCAGATGACTCGCATAAGAGAGGAGATGGAGCAGTTGAAGGGAAAGCTTAAATACGACCCCCGCGATCACAAGTCTAACTCATTATGTTTCAATCACAAACATAAGAATTTATGTACACTTTAATGTGTTTATTATCAAATTTGAATCAATTTAAATTCTTTTAATTATATATCGTCATTTAATTTTCTGATTACACAAATTTTATATATATGCAAATTAATTTTGTATGTACAGATTAGTGAAAACTCTTGCATATTACAAGACTAGTTAACAAATGTCTTCAAACCTATTACCGACGGAATCCCAAAGACCATCGATGAAAACAAAATGCATTTATCGACGGAACCTATTATACCGCTTCGGTGAAAACAAAATGAATTTATCGACGGAATCAATATACCGCTTCAGAGTAACAGACGATTTATCGACGGTTAACGATAACTGTACGTCAAGAGCTTTCACCAACTGATCAGATACCGCTGGTCATGTTATGTAAGCCGTTGTAATTTCATCATTTAAAATTTTCAAAATTTATGTTAGAAACTATACCGATTTTAACATAAACCGTCGCAAAATTTACTATGTTCCGTCGTTAACACAATCGATAATATTAACCAACGTCCGGCTTGTATGTATTACCGACGGCCTTTTTAATAACGAGATATTAGGCGATAAAAATTCCGCCGTAATTTTTAATTGCCGATGGAACTATCGCGAGGCAAACAACTTATTTCTCAGAGTGTATGAAGTCAAATATGTTGCAGCTACTTCTTGTATCACACATGCCAAGATTCTCATTGTTCTTTTTTGTTCTTTTGCTATTTCTTTCATAATTAACAATCAAATATAATTAGTGATTATCATAATCAACTTAATTTGTAATATGAAAAGATGACTATTTTTCCTTAGATATGACTCCTGCATCGTCTATTATATCTTTTTATCTTTGAAATACCTTTATAACATAATGTAAACTTATATCGAAATATAAATACATTAATAGATTAATATAATAAATTTGATTAAAATTGAACCAATACAAACGGCTTAATAATAAAAATCTTAAATTGATCAACTTTTTGTTCGACTTTTAATTTTTCAATTCAATTTATTTTAATATTCTTTGTAGATAAAAATTGATTAGTTTACTAATTTATTTGGTGACTTTTTGTAAACTAATTAATTTTATCAACTAAAATAAAATTTTCATTTTCATTTAACAGTCTTATTTTTAATTAAATTTTAAATATTTGATAGGCAATGATAGTTTTTCAATTATTTTCAGATTTTTAATTTTTAATATTTAACCGATTTTATGATAATTTAATATCGATCAAACCTTTTAAATTTTATACTTTTTTATTACCAGTTTCACCTGCAATTCGGTTTTATATAAAAGAAGTGGAGATAAAATTCACAGAAACTATATCAATTTGGAACTAACTCTTTTTGTTTTCCAAATTTTTCATTTCATTTTACGTATATAGGAAACTGAATTTGTTACAAATTTATTTTTCTTTCATGTTGGTGAAGCTGGAAATGACAGCAGCGTTGTAAACACTTCATTAGCAAAGCTCCACGTTTTTAAAGTTGTCCTAACCAAAGATATAGTGGGCTTGAACATCTAGATTCAAGCCGGGCCAGACAATGATACCGCCTAACCTTTTAAATAGGTTATTAAGATATTTAGAGTTAAATTATACTTCTTGAAAATTATTAATAATGTAAATTGATTATAAATAAATAATTTTCAATGAGACCAACTAATTGTGCTGGGTCGTCATGTCACATCATAATTCTCTCCTTACCTACCCCTTCTTCAAATGTTGAAGCTTAAAATCAAAAGCGTAAAGAAAATAAGAAACGGAGAGCCAACATTGAATCTGTCATTTGACTCATTTCGTTACCGTCTGAAGAAGAGATGGAGCTCTAATTTAAAAACGCGTGAACATCCGCTTCCGCGTTCCGAAATAGGCATTTGCTATCGCTTCTTCTACTTTTGGTTGCTCTAATTTAAAAACGCGTGGAGAACTTTTGTCATCTCCTAGAATATTATCAGTCTTTATCCAAGTAATTAGTTACTTTTTTTTATTTTAATTTTCTTTTAGATAAAACAAAATTATGTTTAATTATTAATGTCAATATAATTATATTTTTATTAAAATTATATATTAGATTAAATTTAATTGATAATAATTACATATTGGATAATAAATTATTTTAATTAAATAAATTTATCTTTAATCTCTTATATAATATTTATTAATAAATTATTTTTAAAATAAATAATTCAAAGTTAACTTTTATTTAAAATTAATATTTTAATTATTAAATCAACTTTTATTTGAAGTTTGCATATTTTAAACATATTTTAAATTTAGTTATATTTTTAAAATTATTAAATTTAATTTAATTATTCATAGTTGTAGTTAATAATTTATTTAATTGATAGTAAATTAGATTATGAAAAACTAAAGGAAAACTACTTTTCATAATTTTTAAAACGGAAAGAAACAAAAATAAACCCAAAATTGTTTGACGTTGATATTTTGGGTTTAACCTGAACTCTTCCTCACGTGTGCAGCTCAGACTCAAAACCGAGACCTTGGTAAAGGATGGAGGAGCCCCAGCCATCCACCTGGTTTAACAGAAAACGACTTCCTTCGCTGTCATCATGTCATGTCATGTTGAAAATAATTTCCTATCAACTTCCTTCCATGTCAATTGTCATAACGGCAGAATCCCCCGCCCCAACTGATACGCTAGCTGTTATGAACTAGTATAACAGGAGGTAAGGCCCACCTTAGAAAAGGATTAAATAATTGACCCAAGCCTATAAAGAGTGAAGAACGATTACACAAAGTACTTTATACATAGCAAGGGTGCCAAGGATTGAATCATCGAGAATATTATGCTATTACTGTTGTTCTTCTTTCTCATCTCAGATTCTCTCTTTCTTCTCTCATCAAATTCTCTGTTTCTTCTTCCCATCCCCTTCTCGTTTACTTTCCTGCAATAACCTTTAATTCCTTGTAATCTTCCTTTTTGCTGAATGAAATACATCACTGAATCTTGTGTTGGTTGATAATTGCTTGGTCGATCTACTTTTCCCCTGTTGGTTACTGTTGTTTTTGCTTGAGTTCACAACACTAGCTGGCTATAAAACATCCTCTCTTGAAACTTCCACTCCTACCAATTCTCAGTCAAGCACTTCCTCTGTGATTAATCCGTTACTAGCCTGACCTCTTTCTTCTGTTCTTTGTCCAAATCATGTCCACAATTATCCATGCTCCTGTTAAGCAGAACCGCAGGTGGCAAAAGGCCTTTCTTACCATCTATTGCTCCAGAGCTCTATTCTCTCTGGTGGCCAAAAAGGTTTATGGCCGTTCTGTATCTTATGTTGCACTTGATGTTGCACCAGAAGAAGGCCACTTTGGTATTGATCAAACGAGCCTTTCTCAACTCGTGAGGGAGGAAAATGTCCAGAAGCTTGAAGATTATGGAGGAGTTAAAGGTCTTGTTGCAGCTCTCAGAAGCGACGTAAAGAAAGGGATTAGAGGTGATGATGATGACATTTTCAACCGAAAAAAATCCTTTGGTTCCAACATATACGAGAACCCATACACAAAGAGCTTCTTCAGATTTCAGCTTAGGGCAATGAAAGATCCTCTCGTCATCCTCCTGATACTATGTGCTGCCTTATCTCTTGGTTTTGGCATTAAGAAGAACGGGCTTAAAGGAGGATGGATTAATGGAGGCAGCATATTTCTTACCATTTCTCTGGTTACTACTGCATGCTCTGCCAGTAACTGCTGGGCAAACAGACAATTCAACATGTTGTCCAACAGCAATGAACATGTCGGGGTGAATACCGTCAGAAATGGATGGTGCCAGAAGATCCCCGTTGATGACCTTCTTGTTGGCGAGGTTGTGAGCCTGAGAACTGGAGGTAAAGTTCCAGCTGATGGACTGCTATTAGACGAATATGGTTCGTTGCAAGTGGACAAATCAAATCTGGTGGACTGCACCCACCATGTGAATCTTAACAGCACCCAGAATAGATTTTTGCATTCAGGTTCTATAGTGATTAAGGGTAGTGCTCGCATGCTTGTTACAGCAGTTGGCATGAACACGACATGGGCCGAAATCCTGAGGAAGAAATGGAAGGATTCTCAGAAATCAACACCTCTGCAAACTCAACTCAACAAGATGGCCGCAGTAATTGTCAAAGTTGGCTTGTCAATAAGTTTTCTTGTTTTTGCAGTCTGGTTGACCCGATACTTTGTGGGGAGGCGGAACAGGAATTTCTGGGCCCAGCCAAAATTTGGTGTTATCAGCGATATAGTCGGAATTATAGCTACTTCAGTTGCTATTGCATCAGCAGCATTTGCTGATGGTTTACCATTGGCTGTTGCAATTGTGCACGCTTATTCAATGAAGAGTATAATCAACAATCATGCTTCTGTAAGAAATCGTTCTGCTTGCGAAGTGATTGCCTCAGCTGACACCATCTTGAAAAATTGGATCAGATGACAGTAACCAAGTTTTGGTTAGGACGAGAGTTTATTGAACAAGAAGCCTCCTCTTTACTTACATCCCAAACTGTAATTGAACTACTGCAAGAAGCAATAGGACTGGACATTAGTCAGTCGCCGTCAAAGGTTCTTCTTTCTTTTGGACTCCCACAGAAAAAACAATTATTTCCTGGGCCAATCAAGAGATTCGCATGGATGTGAAGGAAATAAAAAGGACTGCAACATTCTCCACAGTGAAGCATTTGATCAGATGAAGAGATACGGTTGGCTTTGTATGAATAAGAAAAGTAATAATACAATGCATATCCACCTCAAAGGAACATCAATGGCTGTACTGTCCAGGTGTTCACATTACTACAGCACGGCAGGGAGGGTCATAAAGATTGATCATATTGCAAGGAAAAATGAAGCAAGCAATTCAAGCTATGGAAAGTGATGAACTTCGGTGCGTTGCTTTTGCTCATAAACAAATTTATGCAGAGCCCCTTGTGAGTGGGGAGTATTCCAAGAATCCGTCAAGGAAAAAGCATGATATTATTAGGGTTTGTCGGAGTGAAAGATCCGTGTAAACCTGGATTCAAAAAGCTGTAGAAGAATTCCAACAAGCTGGAATGAACATCAAAATTGTGACAAGAGACAGCACTTCAATTGCCAGAGCTATAGCAACAGAATGTGGCATACTCAAACCCGATCAGAACATAGAAGGTGAAGTAGTTGAAGGCCTGGAATTCCAAAACTATACGCAGGAAGAAAAAATGGAAAGAGTTGATAAGATTCTGGTGATGGCAGGAGCAACTGCAGATCAGACGCTGCTTATGGTGGAATATCTGCAAAGAAAAGACCACATCGTAGCAGTTGTTGGTGATGCTCCAGAAGATTCAGCAGCTCTAAGGAAGGCAGATGTGGGAATCTCGATGGGTTCTCAAGCAACCGATGCAGCCAAGGAGAGCTCTGATATAGTCATACCCAACGATGATTTTATGTCAGTTGTTCATGTTCTGAAATGGGGAAGGACCATGATCAACCATCTTCAGACCTTTACTCAATTTCAGATCACGGTAAGCATCACTTCCCTTGTGATTGACCTTGCCACAGCAGTTTCAGCTCAGAAACCACCTAGCATAAACATTGTTGCAACCGTTTCATCCGGAGAAATCCCATTTGCAGCACTTCAACTGTTGTGGGTCAAGCTGGTTATAGGTACATTGGCTGCTTTAGCTCTTACTCTAGAACAACCCGCCAAAAAATTCACGAGCCGTCCTGTAAAGAAAGACTTTCTTATAACCAATATCATGTGGAGGAACATATTAAGCCAGTCTATGTATCACATAGCTGTCTTATTGACTCTACAGTTCAAGGGCAAAACAATTTTTGGTGTGGACGATCAGGTAAAGGATACCTTGATCTTCAATACCTTTGTGTTGTGTCAAATTTTCAACAAATTCAATGCAAGAGAGCTCAAGAAGAAGAACATTTTCAAGAGGATACACAGAAGCAAGTTGTTCGTAAGCATCGTTGGACTAGTAATTGTTCTTCAATTTGTAATGGTTGAGTTACTGAAGAGGTTTGCAGGTACAAAGAGGTTAAATTTGGTGCAGTGGGGTGTAAGTATAGGACTTGCAGCCATATCCTGGCCACTAGCTTGGTGTGTCAAGTGGATGCCTGTTCCAGACGATCCATTTCTCAGCTATCTGAAATAGAACTAGGACTGCGGATATGCAGAGCTTCTCACCGTTCATTGTTTTGTTCTGTTCTGTTTCTTTGATAAACTTAGTTCTGATTTTCCTAAGATATAATAGTGTTCAGTGCTTGTACCTGGAAATGTAAACATAATCCTAAGATATAATAGTGTTCAGTGCTTGTACCTGGAAATGTAAACATAATCCCAATTTACTGGGGTACTGCAATATAGAGACGAGCAAAGGGAATTAAGAAATCTCGTTTACCTCAAGCCTTCAATTCTCTTCAGTTTCCTTGCAGTGTTCCATCTTCTGAGAATCTGTTTTATACATACTTTATTAGATAAATATCAAATATAGGAGATAAATATCAGATATAGGATATATATTAGGATCCTTAAAATAAGGGATCCTCAGATAAGGTTAGATTCTTAGTTCAGTAAGAATTAGGAGATTAATTTCTTAATCTATGTTGTACTCTTTATGTATATATATCTGATTAAGTTTCAATAAAGAAGGTACTTGAAATCCTAAATTCTGATACATCTTTAATTCAATTTTGACTACGATCGATCAAACAGGAACTGCTATTTCTTTCGGAATACGGAAACAGCACTTGGAAAGAGAATCGAAGGATGATGAACATGTTAGAAACTACATCGAGAAAAGTTCAACTTGTAATCTGTTTGCCGGATATTCCTGTTTCTTGATTATGAGATATTGTAAACTACCCAAAACAAAAGTGATCCCACAACCAATGTTTTTCATATAAAACAGATGCATTTTTATGTTACAAAACGCCCTTGTGCTAGTGCATCAAGGCAATGTGCCACAGTAGGTAACCTAGTTACAGATTTGAGGCAATCTAGTTACAGTAGGCAACCCTTCACCAATACCTCATGATTTTTTATTATCCAGACACAGAATTTTTACAGGGTTGGAGACAAATTAAGTCTTACGGTTTCTCCCAATCAAATGGCATCACTTATACAACATAGAGACACATCTATGCTGGAACAGGTTCGGGGACTTTGCCATTGCCTGCTGGAGTTAAACTATCATAGTATTCCACCAAAACTTTCCAGCCACCAGGGCACATAAATCCATCCGGAGGGTTCTCTTTGCTCTTCGCAAGTGTTCGCATCTGAAAAAATTGCACGGGAACCATTCATTCCGACAGTACAATATCGAAACTAAGTTGTGCAAAATTAAAATGAGCATCTGCATTGCAGACCTTGGTACCGGATATGAAGAGAAAGTCATCTGGCCTTGATGGATCAAAGAATGCCATTTTGCCCTGAGTCTTATCATATGCAGCGACCTAAAGTAGGATTTGAAAAATGATCAGATGAATTCACGGTTATATCAAAATGGTAATTGCAAATCAAAAGGCCCGACAATACATACCCTGAAAGGAAGAATGTTAAGACGCTCTAATCCAGGAGCCATACTCAACACCTTCTTTCCATGATCAGCATCATAAAGATCTCGCTTTCGACCGGATGGCTCATTCCGCTGGATCCCACCCACAATATAGAAATTAGCACCTGCATTGATCCGAGCTTTCGCATGCCATTGCACCTCAGTTGGACCAGCATAGTGCATAGGCGATGGAAATATCGATACAACAGTTGTCTCTGGATCAAGAACACCATCCTCAAGAACCTGAAAAATGCAATTCCTTTATAAAACCGTTCTAATCGAGATACAAAGTTCTGAATAAGTCATTTGAACAATTAGGTGAAGTTTCTGACACAAATGTATAAAACCAAATTCGACATCAGATTTCTGGAAAGATAACTCCGTCCAACTAAGATGCAGATTAAAATCTTAGGTCAGTAACTCACCTTCTCATGTTGCCTCATTCGCCAACTGAGAGGAACATCATCTGCTTTTGTGTAACCTCCCAATGGATGAAGCAGAAGGATAGGGTTCTTATAGCCCATTTCAAGCAGTCGTTTACGGGTGTCTGTCATTAGTAAAGCATGACCATTATGCACAGGGTTTCTGAGCTGGAAAGCGAAAACAGCATCTGCATTGCGCTTTGCAAATTCATCACGAAGTTCTGCAGGTGACAATCGGAAACGATCAAGACCATCATTGTACTTGACCGGTTCTATAACCTCCAGCTCCCCACCAATCAACCAATTTCCAGAATTCGTTATAACTTCTTCAACGTAAGGTAGACCAGGAGCGGTGGTTCCCCATGTTCTTGCTATCCGTTCTTCTTTGGGGTGCTTGTAAATCTCAATACTGTCACACAGAAACAAATAACTTACGTCTTGATGGAGTACAAGAACTTTTTAGCCATATCCAAATTGAAGCACCATCCAGTAAAGAGAAAAGACTATAATTTTACATGTTGTGGTACAGTCCTTGAATGATAAAAATCATCGACTCAAAAGAATCAATAGGATTCAGAAAATTGAATAGGACAAGGCGTAAGTAATCATACTCGCTCAAAATCGCGACCGTGCGGTCATCAGAGTCCACGAGAGCGACCTTCGTGGAGTCGCCGATGCGCTGCTTCGTCAAATCATCGATAGAGAGGACAATCGGCACCGACATGTTGACAACCGACCCGTCGCCCAGACGGAGCGAGTTGAAATGAAGAGTTTGGAGGAACTCGTGCTGTTTCATGAATCCACGTAGAGGGCTAGCCCATCCTTCGCTCAACACGTGAACCCACTGCACGTCAATCTTAGTCAGCTTCACTTTAGGCAACGAAACGGCCTCTCGTGTCTTCAAATCCTTCCGGGACTTGTCAACGAAGAGCTCCACAAGTTTGCCACCATCCGGCTCGATCAACCCGGCCTTTACTCCATACCGCGCCCTGTTTTGGCGTGTGTGCGAACTTTAGCACAGGAGTGAAATGGGTAGTGAATGGTTTGCGGAGGGAGGGAAGAGGGGTAGAGGTTTGGGTGAAGAGAGGGACATGGAAGCCATTGGCAGAGAGAAACAGAGCCTCTGCTCTTCTGGGGCTATAACAATAATAATAAAGGAGGAAAACAAGGAGTTTCAATAATGGAAGGAGGGTAGTTCGGGAATGAAGATAGGCTTAAAGAAAAAGGGGAAAGATACGGATTAATCAGACGTTTGAGCGGAACACAGAGACAGACAGACGACAGTGATGTGTTTGGGTTTGGTGTGAATTTGTTTAAGGAGCGTGACAAGGAGTTTAAGATTTTATATAAAGGAGGACCGAGGAAGCCACATGGAAAGTGAACCTGTTGGATTCGGGAGGATGAACCTGGACACTTTTTCGTTTATCCTCTTTACAACGCCCCCCTTGCTCTTTTCGTTATGCTGTATAATTTAATGCACCCCCACTTCCACTTGCTTTCGCTTTTTCTTCCACTAATCTAAATATAAAATATAAATGCTTTTTGTCAAATTATAATATTATTTTATCTGAAAATTAGGTACACGTTTATTATTTAAATAAAAGTATGAAATTCTTACTTTCGGTACCCTTCGTGAACGCCTTTTTCTTCTCAAGTGGGTTAAATAATTTATTAGCGTATGATTAGCAATTAAATTGTTTATTAAGCTATCTTACAAACATATTTGGTTATAACTCCTCGCAGATCTGAAGGGAATATTAATCACATCAAATTTGACTTTAATTTCACGTCGATTTGAAACATTTAATAAAAATTAAAAATGAAATAAAGATAGACTTATACGTGAAATTTGGATAAGACATCAAAGTCTTAGATATAAAAGTTTATGTAATTATGATAAACACATCAAACTTGGGAGCCAATAATTTATCAAATCTAATAATTAGGTATCATTTAAAGTGACTTATAAATAAAGGTTGTCTTTTGGAGAAGTTCAAATCTCCTGTCTAATATTATGATGTCTTATTATGTCTAATAAATTTCAGTCATTTATTTATGTAGTCCTCATATATAAATCTCAAAATGAATTTTACGTGAATCTCACAAAATAAATAACTGAAATTTTATAAAATAAAATAAAATAAGATAATATTTGACAGAAGATCTTGTGTCGTTTGAAGTGTTGGCTTCCAAGAGCCATCAGCATTTTGAATTCAAAGATGAACTACTGCTACAGTTACTGCTCAATATAATATGTAGGAAAGAGTAAACCAAGTTGATCTCTTTTCATGCATGCCTTGACCTATGTCCCTTCGACCGAGAAGTGAATAAGTCCCATTTTAAGGGTAGATTCACAGGCAGACGGCTTAGTCAATTGTGAGTAGACGGGTCAAAGACTATTTTATTTTGTTTTATTTATTGACAGTCACCAAATGGAAAACGGTAGTCCCGATTCCCAGCGCATCAATGATTTGTATACTTAACCCTTTATTTAATGTACTGGACACTGATGTAATTAGCACAAATTTTAATTAGTGTGATCTAGATATGTGAGATAGTTTCTATTTTCTAGGTAGTTTTAACAACTTATAAGATAGACCAATGTTCACTATTTTAGTGGGTAAATAAATTCCTAATTTTGTGGTAACTTCTCCTTAGTCAAGCACGTTGATATATTTATTTCAAATAGGGCTTTTCGTCTCTAAGCTCTTTTTAACTTTTCTAAAATACATCATTAATTGTAAAACTAACAACTTTCAAAAAATAAAATGTTCAAAGCTTTCCAAGCAAGACCATCAATGATAGGAGACACGGCTATCTCTTTCACCTTCCAGTTTAGTCATGATTATAGCATATATTAGTGTTGAATTATTACATTTGGTATTACAGTAAAGTCTATTTTCTACCTTGGTATTGTGTGAATGATTGGTATTGGTTTCTTGTTTACGCTGTGGCGTCAAAATTTTGTCAAATTTATTTTATAAGTTTTGACATCATAGGAAGATTAGAGAGAATCAAGAATAATTTAGGGTGTCTCTTTGTTGTAAATATTTTTAAAACACAATGTCTTGTGATCCATACATCTTTTAATTAATTAGGCAATAGCCAATAAGACCATAAACTAAACAAAATTGAATATTAAGTTTTAGGATCACATTTAGTATCAAGATATTAATTGTAGTTAATAGTTAATATAATATATTTTATCCCACAAGAATTTTAATTATATTTGAATGATTAATTATGATGAAATATTTAATTATTTTCTTGATTTGAATTAGAATATGATTTGATAGTTTTATCATAAATATTAACATAAATCTGTTCTAATTATAAATTTAACGTATAGGTGATTTCTATATCATCTTATTTTTGTCTTTGGAGGGCTAGGCAGACATTAAAATGAAATAGGCCCTCTAATATATATAATGTGTCTGTTGCTGCATTTGTAAAACATATAAATTGTTTGTTAACGTTAATTTACTGATAATTAACATAGATGTTTAAATTATGTAGTTGTTCAAACAGTTAGTTTATCTTATACAAGTTGTGAAATTATCGAATTGAGGGGTTAAAATTATAAGATTTAGAAGGAAATAATTCTTCTTTACCTGGGATAGATGGACATTAATTATGCTATCTAAAAGGATGAACCATCTAAACAAGGACGGAGATATGCGAGGTCCATGGTGCAATGCCCCCCCCCCCAAGTTTTTAAAAATTAAATAACTTTTTATTATATATATATATATATACATATAATATAATATATCTAAACCTAAGTTGTCGTAAACTAATGAAACGAAGAGCATTGTCATCTATAATATATATAAATTATTAAAACCTTAATTCCTCTTTGTTGCCGTCATCTACAATATATATAATATATTAAAACCCTATCATAGGTTGCTTTTGGAAGATCTTAATAGAAGTCGTTGTCGCTGGGTTCCATCTACTCTTCATGAGATTATAGACAATCAGCTCTTGGATGGTTCATAGGGTGACGACTGACGATTGAAAAAGGTAAGACAAATACAAAAGTGATAATGCGGACAACAGATTGATTAGTTTTTAATGAAAAAAATTGCATTTTGTTGTTAAATAGAAAAGTGATTACGCGGATTGATTAATGTTTAATGGAAAAAAATAAATTTTATAGAATTCGTAAATATTGGTTCTAACTAATTTTTTATTTTGCAGTTATGGAAAAATATTTTAAAAATTAAGACCGACTCTTCAGTCATCATCGTGTGATTTAAATCAGAATGTTAATAAAGCACCTCCAGCATCGAAAGAGGTTATTATTGAAGAACTTGTGATTGACTTAGAAAATCCTCCTTCCGATCCAGGATTGAGACCTAATATAATGAAGTATCCTCCTGAAAAACGAGATCAGGTGAGTAGAGCTTATTTATTAAAAGGTTCTTGTCAACCTCGAAATCATAACTTTCCTCAAATTATGGATGGAGATCGTAAGCGGAGATTTATTGTATCATGGTTTGATGATTTCAATGATTGGTTGGAATATAGTGTTGAAAAAGATGCTGCATACTGCTTATATTGTTATCTTTTTTCATCCGATCCTGAAAGAAAGCATACTAATTTTGTATCTGAGGGTTTTAGTGCTTGGCGAAAGAAAGCAAGATTAAGAGAACATGTACGAAATAATGACTCTGATCATAATCAATGTCGAATTGCTTGTGAAAATTTAATGAACCGTCCCAATCTATTCAGTCAGCTTTTTCAAGGCAATCGGAGAAATCAAAAATTGAATATCGGTGTAGGCTAAATGCATCAATATGGTGTCTTCGTTATCTCTTGATGCAAGGGTTGCCTTTTTGGGGGAATGATGAGTCTGAGAATTCAACAAACCAAGGAATTTTTCTAGAATTACTAAAATTCATAGCTTCTAACAATGAAGAAATTATGAATGTTATTTTAGGGAATGCTCCTGAAAATCCCAAACTTACATCACCCAATATTCAACGTGATATCATTAATGCAGCTGCATTTGAGACAACAAAGGCCATTATTTTAGATATGGGTGATAATTTGTTCTATTTTAGTGGATGAATGTCGAGATGTATCGAGAAAAGAGCAAATGGGAGTCGCCATTATATGTTGATAGTTTTGGATGTGTCATTGAAAGATTTCTTGGTCTTGTGCATGTACGTGACCTGAGTGCAACTTCACTTTTAAAAGGTATCAAGTCATTATTCTCTAACTATGGCTTGAGTATTGCTAGCTTGAGAGGTCAAGGCTATGACGGAGCTAGTAATATGCGAGGTGAATTTCATGGTCTTAAAAGTCTAATTTTGAAGGAAAATTCTTGTGCTTACTACATCAATTGTTTTGCACATCAACTTCAGCTTACATTTGTTGTTGTTGCTAAAAAGCATTTAAATGTATGTTCCTTTTTCAATACTATTACTCGTTTGTGCAATATTATTGGAAGATCTTGTAAGCGTAGGGATATGCTTCGAGAAAAACAAATGGAGAAAGTGATCGCAGGAATTTCACAAGGGGTGATAGAAACTGGGCAAGGGTTGAATCAAGAAATGACACTAAAAAGACCCAGAGATACTCGTTGAGGTTCTAATTTTGGTACGCTCATTAATTTGCTACATTTATTTTCTTATGTCATTGAGGTTCTTGAATTTGTTGGAGAAAATGGGAATGATGATTCACAAAGGGCTGAAGCTATTGATTTAATTGATATTATGCTTCGCTTTGAATTTCTCTTTGTATTGCATCTTATGATAAAGATCTTGGGAATCACAAATGGATTATCTCAAGTTTTACAGAAAAAAAGATCAAAATATAGTGAATGCAATGCATTTGGTTAAAGTCTCAAAATGTCATTTACAACAAGTTAGAGATGATGGTTGGGAGTTTTTATTGAAACAAGTCGTTGACTTTTGTGGTGAAAATAATGTAAGTGAGATAGATATGCAAGATATGTTTATAGTTAGAGGAGATCAAGGCGTAGAAGCGAAGACATGATTTAATCTTCATCACTATCGTGTTGAGCTTTTCTATTCGTGATTGACATGCAACTTCAAGAGCTTAACAATCGATTTGATGAAGTCAATACAAGTTTGCTTTTATGTATGGCATGTCTTGATCCTAAAGACTCCTTTTCCGCATTTGACATGGACAAATTGATTGAACTTGCAAAATTCTATCCATCGAGTTTCCTCCTATTGCTTTAATTGAACTGAATATCGACTTGGAATTTTATCATTGATGTAATGATGGATAAGAATTTCTTTCAATTGAGTGGAATTGGAGACCTTGCTAAGAGAATGGTGGCTACAAGAAAGCATCATGTATTCCCTTTGATTTATTTGTTAGTCAAATTGTCATTACTTTTACCAGCTTGCTACTGACCACAAGTGGAAAGAGCTTTCTCCATGATGAAAATTATCAAGAGTTCACTTTGTAATAAAATGGGAGATGACCTATTGAATGATTGTTTAGTATGTTACATTGAAAGAGATGTATTTGCAAATATTGACAATGATGTTGTTATGAAAAGATTTCAATCTATGAAAAGTAGGCGAGGATCATTGTAATTTTAGCTATTTTATATTATTAATAAAACTTTGTTTTTTATTTAGTTTTGATATGAAAATTTTTGTGAAATTTATATTTTATTTGGGCCTCGCATATCTCCGCCCTGGCTCAAAATCGCATCTAAAGTAACTGAAATCAATAGTATAGCTAAGATTGCTCTGATCGCCTAAGTGTGATATTCATAAAGAACAAAATATTTGCTAGTATTCGTGGTTTTGTAGAACAACATGACAATGTGTGTGCTTAGACTTCGAATAAAGCTTCGCTAATACCTTGATTATGAAGTTTTCATCAAAAGTTTTCAACGCGTGCATAAGCACATCATGAAAATGAGGATGTTACACTTAGTTAAAGAAACTTGAGATTCAGATGTATATTTCTTTTTCATGTATTACATTTTGAACACCCTTCCACTACCATACAAACCCTTTAAACTCTCTTATAATAAATATAAGGATAAGTGGTCAATAAATGAAATTTGACCATATATGTTCAAGAGGAAGGGAGATTGTTATTGGAGCTTGGGCAAGTATTTGACCTTTTTCTATTGACTTGAATTGATTTTCTTCTTTCCTTGAACAACCAGATGTGCACTATGCACATCTGGTTGCCTAAATGTGATATTCATAAATAACAAAATATTTGCCAATATTTGTGGTTTTGTAGAACAACATAACAATGTGTGTGCTTTATTAAAGGCTATTAATGAGCAATTCGAAACTTTAGACGAAGTTTTTGCCAATACCTTGATTATGAAGTTTTCATCCAAAACATTCATCGATGTTCAATGTGTGCATAAGCACATCATGAAAATGAGGGATGTTACGACTTAGTTAAAGAAACTTGAGATTCATATCTATTTTTTTCATGTATTGCATTTTGAACACCCTTCCATATGAACCCTTTAAACTCTCTTATAATATATATAAGGATAAGTAGTCAATAAATGAAATTTGACCATATATGTTCAAGAGGAAGGGAGATTGTTATTGGAGCAAGAAGAGAGTTTGCATAATGCACATCTGGTTGTTCAAAGAAAGAAGATAATCAATTCAAGTCAAGGGAAAAAGATCAAATACCTGCCCAAGCTAACACTGAGAAGGAATCCAAGTGTTTTCTTTGGAAGGAAAAGGCCACAAGAAGAAAGATTATGTCAACCATAAGGGACGACTTTAAAAGAGAGGTTTGTTTTGAATCTAATATGGCAAAAAAATTTCATGACTTATGGTGGATTGATTATGACGTACAATCCATATTACAAATGAGTTGCAGGACTTACGAAACCTAAGGAAGTCAATAGGAAGTGAGTAGTACATCTTATCCGAAAATAAGATGTATCCACTTGTGAAGGCTATTGAGGCTTGCAATTGAGTTTTAAGTACTTATTTTATTTTAATATTAGAAAAGACATCTTATATTCTCAATTTCTCTAGAAAATTGATTTCAATTTTGAGAATCATACCTTGTGGATGTTTCTTTCATTTTGTATACGAATCTTTAAATTTAAATTATAAATTTGAATTTGATGGGCATGGTGTATTGTCTGATGGTCTTTTCCATTTTAATTTTTAAGACAATGAATGTTACAATGCAACATATGTTCGTGCAGGAACAAAATGATGTGTTATGAATGAGAATTCCTCTATATTATGGCATCTCCGTATAAATGATTAAAAGATTGGTGAATGACTGAGTACTGAGTATTTTAAATTTCAATGATTTTGAAACATATACTTGGACTGCATGAAGGTAAAGCAGACCAACAAATCAAAGAAAGGTGACAAAATAAGTTCAGACATATTAGAGATCATATATACGGATATTTGTAGTTCAGATACGAATTCGTTTGGTTATAAATACTTCATCTCATTTATAGCTGATTACTCGTAATATATGTATCTTTATTTGCTTTATAACAAGAACAAAGCACTAGATGATTTCAAAATATTCAAAGCTAAAGTAGAGAAACAATACAGTAAGAAAATTAAGATCATGGTCTGATAGAGGTAGAGAATATTGTTGTAGATATACTGAAGGTGAACAAGCATTTGGTCCATTTGCAAGGTATTTTTAAGAAACTGAGATAATTACTCAATACTCTATGCCTGGATCTTCGATCCAAAATGGTGCGACAAATAGAAAAAATTGAACATTATTGGGTGTGGTGTAAAGCACATTGAGTAACTTTAAAATTCCCAAGGCCTTGTAGACTGAAGCTCTTAAGACGACAATCTATATATTAAACCAGATACAAACTAAGGTTGTTTGAAAAACGTCGTTTAAATTATTTAAAGGTTAGAAATCGAGTTTGCAACATACATGCATCTGGGAATGTTTGCCTGAAATAAGAATTTATAATTCACAGGAGAAAAAATTGGATCCAAGGACCATAAACAGGTATTTTACTAGATATGTCAAAATATCTAAATGATATATGTTCTATTGTCCATCAAATCACACTAAAATTGTGAAATTAAGAAATGCAATTTTTTGATAATGATCATTTGGATACCCAACCTTTACCTCAAGAAATTAGGTGATTGTCATTCACAGTGCTCCTCGGTTTCAAATGGGCGTTGTGCAATCAATTGCTAGAATTCAACAATCTATGGTTAATACATATGACAATCAAGAAATTCCACTGTTAATGATAATTCAATATATCCTATTTTAAGGAATTACATGAAAGCATTTAACAACCAGTTAAACAATAAACTCTATATGGGGATATTAGTGCAACATTAAAGATATCTACTAGAACAAGAAAATCATCCATTAGTAGTTATTATGTTGTATATCTATAAGAATCTAACTATCATATTGGATTCGATAATGATCCTAAAACCTATTTACAAGCCATGAGTAGCAAAGAATAAGATTTATGATACAATGTTATTAAGGAATAAATGAATTCCATGAAGAATAATGATGTCTGGAATCTTGTTGAGTTACTTAAAGGGGTAAAACCCATAAGGCACAAATGGGTATTTAAAATAAAGAAAGACTCATTAGGCAACATTGAGGATATAAGGCAAGATTTGTGCCAAAGGATTGAATCAAAAGGAATGAATTGATTACATAGATATATTTTCTCATGTGTCTAAAAAGATTCTCTCTGCATAATTTTGACATTGGTAGCTCATTTTGACATAGAATTATATCAAATAGATGTGAAAATGACTTTTTTAAACAGTGATTATAGGGAGAGGTTAACATGAAACAACAAGAAGGATTCTCCTTTAGTAATGTAAGCATTTGGTTTGGAAGCTTAAGAGATCAATATATGGGCTAAAACAAGCATTCCGTCAATGGTATTTAAAATTTCATGATGTTATCTCATCGTTTAGTTTTGAAGAAAATATCATAGATCAATGTATATACCAGATGGTTAGTGAGAGCAAATTTTGATCTATTATGTTATATGTAGATAACATATTACTTGCAACCAATGATGGTAGTTTGTTACATGAAGTGAAAAACTTTCTCTATACAAATTCTAAAATGAAATATACAAGTGATAGATCTTATGTTATTGACATTAAGATCTATTGAGATAAATTCCTTGGTATTTTGGGTTTGTCTCAAGAAACCCATATTAATAAAACTTTAGAAAGATTTTGGATGAAAGATTGTTCACCAAGTGTACTATATCTTAAAAGAGTGACAAGTAGTCCTTGACTGCTACTCCCACCATTGAAGCTAAATTTGTTTATTATTTTGAGGCTACATCATATAATATACAACAAAAGAATTTCATATTTGGGCTTAGACTCATTGATTCTATTTTAAGGCCATCGAGAATGTATTATGACAATTTAGTTGCTATTGTTTTGACTAAAAACAACAAGAGAGATAGTTAGAGCAAACACGTCGACGTTATTTTTTATCCATAAGGGAACAAATTAATGAAAAAAAGTGGTCATTGAACACATTAGCATTGAATTTACGATAGTTGATTCTTTAACAAAAGGTATGCTACCAATAAAGTTCAATGATTATGTTATTAGACTAACACGAAAAATGTTTTCATGAAACTCTTATTTATAATATTTTCTCATATTATGATACACATTATTAAATTTTGAAAAATTAATTTTTTGGACCTGAATTGAACATAAGATTATCAAGTAATGTTACCACATTCATGCTGATTTAAAATGTAATACATGGAAAAAAATACTTGACTACTAGAGGACCTATCACTATTATTCATATACTATATTTTGGAACAAATTAGGATTTGATACCAAGTTGAATATATAGACCAACTGGGAGAGTGTGAAATACTTCCTTTTTTCCAGGTAGTTTTAACAACCTATAAGATGGTCCAACATTCACTATTTTCTGGTGTAATTGTCGGAAAGATTATGGTTAATATACAAATAATATTCCTCCATAATTTTCTTTTCATGAGAAACGAACAAGAAGAAGTTTTAAGCTATAAAAGTTAACTTCAAGGTTGCTAGGTCTGATAATTCAACTTGGATTAGAGATCTTAATACTGTGCAAATCGAACTAACGTAATATGCTACTCACAATTTTAATGCTTTTCGGTTTTTGTTAGCTGCTCTACTGCGGATATTCTTATAAAAAAGTCCTCTAATTACAGAAAAGCTGCAACTGAACCATATGGTTTTTTTCAGAATCATTGAATACCCAAAAAAATAACGAAATTGTTATAAAAGATAGAAATAATATGGTGTAGCACTAATTGTAGATGCACCATTTAATAGTTAGTGTACATATAGATTGGTTTGGTTTTACCTAACACAAGAATGAAGTAGGTGGTTATTGGTTTGGTTTTACCTAACACAATCACACATTTGGAGTAGGTGGTCACATGTGTATTAGGTGTTTGAAATGTACTATAAATAGAAGGGTTAACTTGATGTAAGATACACCATTTTTTTACAAGAAGAACTCTCATCTCCCAAATATTCTTCAAGTTTAGTTTCGGTTTTATAACACGTTATCAGCACGAAGCTCTCATTTCTAAAATTCGGCTTATCAACATCAAGCAATCGTAAGGTTCTTCCGTCTACCTACATCGTACAAACGTTCTTCGGTTTACGTACATCAAACAAACGTAAGTTCTTCCGTTTATTTATCCTACTTACGATGTTGTTAAAATAAAGTTCTTCCTTTTATCTACATTAATTCTACTTATGATATGATTAAAACATATTATAGACGACTCACTATTTTACATCCTTTAAATAATGAAAAGTTATTACCACATCTAAATACGTAATTTATTGTATAGTATACATCATCGTTGTTTAAAAATAAAATAAAATAAAATAAAATTTATAACGGCTATATATATAACGGTAAAATACATACATATATATATATATAACGGTAAAATTATAACGGCTAGTTAACAAGAATAATTTTTTTTATAAATAGATACCACTCCTACATAATTTACTTCATCCCTACACACTTTTTCTTACCTCAAAATTCTTACAAAAATTTTCAAATGTTGTCCACTATTTCATTTTTTGTATAATTATTATCATTATATATCTTTGTTTCATTCTTAGTGTAGAGCTAAATAATTCAGATCGCATGTTTTTCTCTTAGTAATACCATGTATTATGATCCTATGTTGCTTCTTGGCATAGCATTTGAGCATGGCATGTAATTTATTTAATGTAATACCGATTTGAATACATGTATTAATTATTTCTCTAAATAGTTGCCAACATGTCCAATCTTGCCAAAATTGAGTTCACTGCTCTTGATGTTGCAGGCCATAATTATATGTCGTGGATGATTGATGTTGAAATGCATCTTGAATCAATGGATCTTTTAGATACCATTAAAGAAAATAATACAACATCAAAACAAAATAAAGCCAAAGCGATGATCTTCATTCGTCGTCATCTTGATGAGGGATTAAAAAGAGAATACCTCACAATTAAAGATCCAAGTCATTTGTGGAAAAATTTACAAGAAAGATATGACCATCAAAAGGAAGTTTTACTTCCGCTTCGTGATAAATGGAGCGCTACGCTTCCAAGATTTTAAAAGGTCAATGAGTATAACTCATTTATGTTTAGAATTGTCTCACAACTAAAATTTTACGGGCAAACAATCACCGAGGAAGATATGTTAGAAAAACATACTCCACCTTCCACGCATCGAATGTAACCTTGCAACAACAATATCGAGTACGCGGATTTAAAAATACTCGACCGATTTCATGCCTTCTTGTAGCCGAAGAATAATGAACTTTGATGAAAATCATCAATCCCGCCCTCATCGGCGCCGACAACATTTCGAAGCAAATATTGCAATTCGAAATGAAAATGAAAGAAAAAATCATCATGGGCCTAGTCGTGGTCGCGATCGTGGCCATGGTCGTAACTACATTTGTGGTCGTGGTCGTGGACGTGACCGAGGAAGTTATCCATATAACTCTCTTCAAAGAAATACGAGCCACCACAATAACAAGTACCGTATTAATGATGTTCATGGAAGTTCTTATAGGACTTCAGGAGATTCTTGCCTTAGATGTGGTACAAAAGGACATTGGGCTAAAGTTTATCGAGTTCCTGAACATCTATGTCAGTTATACAAAGCATCCTTAAAAGGGAAAGAAAAGGAAGTGAATTTTACTGAACAACACCCTTTAGGTGATTCAACTGACTTTGGTACTTTTGATTTTGATTTCATTGAGAATCATAATCCTTCAGATGAATCTACATATCTGAATGCTTCGGATTTTACTGATGATTTTGTGGATCAGGGCATTGTTGGTGGCAGTAGCAATGGAAATTAAAATAATGTACTTATGTTTGTGTTAAGTATTATTATGCTTATTATGTCACTCGGTTTCAATTGCTTGTTATGTTACTAGTTTCAATTACAGTATTGTAATTTTTTTTAACATAACATCTCTTTCTCTTTATTCTTAGCAATTTTCTCATTAGATTATTTATTTTATCTGAAGTTTTGATATGGATCGTTCAATAAGAGGAGCGGAAAATAATGATAATTTATGCATACCGGATAAAGGGCACAACGCACTTATCACGAAAGATAAGAGGTTCTTTCGAAATTAAAACCAACAAAACAATTGTGAACACAATATCAGGTCCTATAGACTTGATTGAAGGAATTGTGAAAGGCAAATTTCACATTACCAAATGGCACAAAGTTCTCAATACATGATGCCTTATTTGCCAAAGTCTAAAAGAAATTTGTTGAGTTTTAATGATATATATTCTCATAAATATGATACTACGATGCATCGAGGGAAATATGAAATATATGTATCTTACAACTGTCAATCGGAAAGATAAACATATTGGAAAACTACCAATGCTCCCTCTTGGATTACATTATACATATATATATGATTGAATCTAATATGGTAGTTAAAGCAAAACACGTTGATCCTTCAATAATCTCTATTTGGCATGATCGTCAGGTCATCCAAGATCAACAATGATGCGAAAAATAATTGAGAATACACATGGACATCCATTGAGTAACAAAATAATTACTCAAATAAATAAGAGTTCATGTACATCTTGTTCTCTTGGAAACCGATCATAAGGCCATCACCAACTAAAATAAAATTTGAATCACCGCTTTTCTTGCGTATTCAAGGTGATATATGTGACCCATTCATCCACCTTGTGGACCATTTCGATATTTTATGGTATTGATAGATGCCTCCAGCAGATGGTCTCACGTCGCTACTATTAACTCGTAATATGGCATTTCCAAGATTTCTTGCACAAATTATTAAATTACGAGCACAATTTCCTGACTATACAATAAAGAAAGTCGACTCGATAATGCTTGGTGAATTCACATCCCAAACTTTCAATGACTATTGTATGTCAATTGGGATTATGGTCGAGCATCCTGTTGCTCATGTGCATACTCAAAATGGTTTAGCTAAATCTTT
Organism: Erythroxylum novogranatense; assembly: GCA_029891385.1. NCBI lineage: Eukaryota > Viridiplantae > Streptophyta > Magnoliopsida > Malpighiales > Erythroxylaceae > Erythroxylum > Erythroxylum novogranatense. Next base: position 133,311,340 of record CM057228.1, read on the forward strand.
AATTAAACGCCTTCAGCTTATTGCTAGACCATTGATGATGAGAACAAAGCTTCCAATTTTTGTATGGGGTCATGCAATTTTACATCTTTGAGGCATTAATTAGCATCCGACCAAGTGCATATCATACATACTCCCACTACAACTTGCATTTGGTCAAGAACCAAATATCTCCCATTTGAGAATTTTTGGTTGTGCAGTATATGTGCATATTGCACCACCACAACGTAGTAAAATGGGACCTCGAAGAAGATTGGGGATATATGTCGGCTATAAAAGTACATATATTATTAGATATCTTGAACCTCAAACGGGTGATATGTTTACAACACGTTTTGTTGATTGTCATTTTGATGAAAATACTTTCCCGACATTAGGGGGAGATAATAAACAGCTGATGAAAGAAATTATATGGTGCGAACCATCATTATTGTATCTTGATCAACGCACAAAACAATGCAAAACAGAAGTGCAAAGAATTGTGCATTTGCAAAGAATTGCAAATCAATTACCAGATGCTTTCACATATACGAAAAGAGTGACTAAATCATTTATACCAGCTGTAAATGCTCCTGCTCAGATTGAAATCCCAAAAGGACAATCTGAGAATATGGTCATTCATGAATCTACGACACGCATGAAGCGTGGTAGACCAATCGGTTCCAAAGATAAAAATCCTCGAAAAAGAAAAGGAGCAAATGTGATTAATGACCCCAAGATAGATAAAAGGGTTCCTTTAGAAACACAAGATGAGGATAGTGTCCCAGAAGAGACACAAACTGACATTAATCAAGAATCGCAATAAATTATATTCACACAAAAGAATTATGGAACCGAAATGATATAAAAGAGATTGATAAAATATTTTCTTATGCTATAGCATGTGATATCATCAATGAAAATGAAGATCCTGAACCAAGATCTATCATTGAATGTCAAAATAGACATGATTGGGTTCAATGGAAAGATGCTATTGAAGCTGAATTAAATTCTCTTAACAAGCGTAATGTGTTTGGACCTATTGTCCTTACATCCCAAAGTGTAAAGCCTATAGGTTGCAAATGGGTTTTTATTCGAAAATGAAATGAGAAAAATGAGATTGTGAGATACAAAGCTCGACTTGTTGCACAAGGTTTTTCTCAAAGACCGAAATTGACTATGAACAAACATACTCTCTGTTATGGATACAATTACGTTTAGATATTTAATCGACTTACAGGTTCTTGAAGCTGAAATGCGTCTTATGGATGTTATTACTGACTTACATCATGAGATCACTTGATAGTGATATTTACATGAAAATCCTGAAGGATTCAAAGTGCATGCGGCATTAAAATCACAACCAAAGGAAAGTATTCGATCAAATTGCAAAGATCCTTATATGGACTAAAGCAATCTGGACACATAATGGTACAATCGTCTAGCGAGTATCTATCAAAGAAAGGATATGTAAATAGTCATATTTGCCTTGCGTTTTATAAAGAAAACAACATCCGGATATGTGATTATCGCCGTCTATGTTGACGATTTGAATATCATTGGTACCGCTAAAGAAATCCAAGAAACAAGCGTGGTGTACTTAAAGAAGAATTTGAAATGAAAGATCTTGGAAAAACTAAATATTGTCTTGGTCTGCAAATTGAACATAGACCAAGCGGAATATTTATGCATCAATCGACATATACGAGAAAAGGTATTGAGGCGTTTTAATATGGATAAAGCAACTCAATTAAGTACACCAATGGTTGGTAGATCGCTTAATGTTGAGAAGGATCCATTTACATACTCATGAAGAAAACAAAGAAGTTCTTGATTAAAACGCCATATCCGAGTGCAATAGGAGCTCTCATGTATCTTGCTAATTGTACTAGACCGATATAGCTTTTGCTATTAATCTACTAACAAGATTTAGTTCATCTCTACTGAAAAGGCAATGGAATGGAATTAAACATCTATTCCGTTATCTTGAGGTACAATTGATTTGGGATTATTTTACACTAAAAATGCAAAACAAGTTTTGGTTGGTTATGCAGATCTGAGTTACTTATCGATCCGCATAAAGCCGGATCACAACGGTTATGTATTTACGTATGGAGGCACCGCAATTTCTTGGCGTTCACGAAACAAACACTTGTTGCTACTTTTTCAAATCATCTTTGAAATCATTGCACTTCACGAAGCAAGCCGAGAATGTGTATGGTTAAGGTCAATGACTCACCACATTTTAACAACTTGTGGCTTATCGACCAACAAAGAACCAATAATCATATTTGAAGACAATGCAGCATGTATCGCTCAAATAAAAGAGGGTTGTATCAAAAGTGATATAACCAAACATATCCTCCAAAATTTTTCCAATTCACCCAAGATCTCGACAAGAGCAAAGAAATCAACATCCAAAGATATTCAATCAAGCAACAATCTGCGGATCTTTACAAAGGCACTTCCTACTATACCTTTCGTGAAGCATGTCCATGAGATTGGAATCGACATCTAAGAAATTTATGAGGAAGAGCTCATTGTGTTCAATGAGGTGGAGCTTACGCAGTTGCACTCTTTTTTTCTTATCATGGTTTTTATCCCACTGGGTTTTTCCTGATAAGGTTTTTAACGAGGCAACACCAAATGCGTTTAAAGGCCAGAGAAGAGACAATTATATGGCACACCAAAGGGGAGTATTATAAAAGATAGAAATAATATGGTGTACCACTAATTGTAGATGCACCATTTAATAGTTAGTGTACATATGGATTGATTTGGTTTTACCTAACACAAGAATGAAGTAGGTGGTTATTGGTTTGGTTTTACCTAACACAAGAATGAAGTAGGTAGTTATTGGTTTGGTTTTACCTAACACAATAACACATTTGGAGTAGGTGGTCACATGTGTATTAGGTGTTGAAATGTACTATAAATAGAAGGGTTAACTTGATGTAAGATACACCATTTTTTTATAAGAAGAACTCTCATCTCCCAAATATTCTTCAAGTTTAGTTTCGGTTTTATAACAGAAATACCATTTTTCTCATAATTAGATACTTAACTTTCATTTACCTATTTTCATAGACTAAGAATTGATGGAAAAATAACGCAAGATCAAATCTTAGTGCAGTGGAAATAATATAATTTTTTTCCATATAATTAACTTTAATAGAGTTTAATTAGAAACATAAAATAAGAAATTGACAAAACTTTACTAACCTGTTTCGATTTCGTATTACAATTTTTTGTTTCTTTGAATCCGTTAATTCACGAGCAGTTCAATCGTCCGACTTCTAATGGTATCCACAAATCTATTAAGAGAAAACTCAAATCCAAGTTGAGAGGAAAAATGTAGAAGTGCTAGCATATATTTTTTCTAACTTTTTCTTTATATAAAAAATATTATTTTTCATGTTTTTGAATTTTATTAAAATTACAACTAAAATCAAACTTTGATTATAATTATAAATTAATCATTCTAAGATCAAATATCACATATTGACCCTTAAAGTTTCTAAAACTTTTCAATTAAGTCTAACTTAATTCAAATTTCACTTTCTCCTTTATAAACCTTTTATGTGTAACTTATTAAGTTCTTATTATGTTGGCTATGATTATAAATTATAATTCTAATTCATAATTAGAATAAGATAAATAAAACTTTTTAATTTATTTTTAATTTCCTAATTAAACAATTTATAATCATAGATCATAATTGACGCTCTAACAACATGTCATAATCACCTAAATATTAGGAATGTCAAAATAGTTTGACTTGAACTGTCTGTGCATGATTATGATGTATAAATTAATCCTTTCGTCGTCTAATGTTCTAATTGGAATTAGAGTATGGAATTCATGTTTACTCTAAATAATCCAATCATGTTCGTGCTTGCTAATTAGTAAATGATTTATAATTAATGTTTGAAAACAAATTTTCCAAATTTCAATTTACTCTGACCAAGGATTTCCAAAATCATTACTAATTAAGAACAACAAAACATTCTTCCTAATTACTTTAGGATAACGAATTATTTATTGATTTACTCAATTATCTCGACATAGTTCATACTATATCCAATAACCACCAATTGAACTACTCCATTAATAGAATATAAGTAGTATCAAAATATAGTAATTCCTACATAAGATAACTTTGGTAATCTCAATCCTAATGATTAATTATACAACCATCATAATGAGATAATCTACAAGCACACAAGTAATATTTCATTTGGGATTCTCATGATTGGGTCAGTTTAGTGAACTTATTATCTAATAAGCACTCACATATTTATTTAAGTATCTCAACACTTTAATCTATGAGATCGATTACTTTCTTTATAAGAAAGCAACAAATATGTACTAGTCTAACCATTTTATCAATGCTTCGTCTTGATGAAACTATGACTAGGATCACTTTAGGAATAATACAAAATGCAATTTGAATCTCATAATTATAATCACATTATAATTTCTAATTACATAACAATTATTCTAGAATTTATCTTTATGATAAATAATTAAATCATTAGCAAATACACAAAATAAAGAATGTATCTTTATTGAAAAAAACCAAATTTATATAAATAAATATACAATCAAAAATTGATTGTAAAGACATAAACCAATAAGAATCACATCGGATCTCTTAATTAGACTTGAATACTTTAAATTTGAATGAAATCAATAATAATTTAGTTTATTGACATTTGATTTAATTTTAATAATTAGTTAAATTTTAAAATATTATTAAATTTACTTTTCATTGAATACGTAACTTTTTCACCATTTCTATGGTAGACAAATTTCAAAATGTTTGCTTTTTATACGATTTGATTTTTACTATAGAAAATAACACGTTTTTCTGGTGAGCTATATCACGTGATGCTTTAAAATACACATTTGGATATTTTTATTCCTCGTAATAATAACATATTCTAGATGTGATCAACAAGACGTCATTTCCGATAATTATGCTTGCATCTTAAGGTTATAGTCTAATTGTCCCATATTGGTAATAAAAGAAACTAATATAAGGCTTATAGGCTTAGAAACTCTCCTATTCTTTAAACTAACTTTTGTAGTTAGTTCTCTTATAAGACTTGTCACAATTGATATCAGAATTAACATTACTCCTTCAAGTTTTCGTGTTACGCTCACGAGTGATGACGCCAACATTATAGTGTTTGTCCGAGGCTAAAAAGAATCTAGCCCACAATTAGCTCGTAGGTACATAAGTGGTGACACTAGCATAGTAATGTTCACCTGAAGTTAAAAAAGTCTAGCATATAGCAAACCTATCAATGCCTAGATTGCATAATAAGATATTACAGTTTAATTATTTCACGTCGGTAATAAAAAGATTGATTTAAAATTTATAAATTTATAAACTCTTACACCCTTTAAGCTAACTTTTAGAATTGGTTCCGCTTTAGTCCCAGTAACAATGGTACATTCTTATTGAATAAAAACAAAATTTATATAAATAAATATACAATCAAAAATTGACTTGTAAAGACATAAACCAATAAGAATCACATCGGATCTCTTAATTAGACTTGAATACTTTAAATTTGAATGAAATCAATAATAATTTAGTTTATTGACATTTGATTTAATTTTAATAATTAGTTAAATTTTAAAATATTATTAAAATTACTTTTCATTGAATACGTAACTTTTTTCGCCATTTCTATGGTAGACAAATTTCAAAATGTTTGCTTTTTATACGATTTGATTTTTACTATAGAGAATAACAAGTTTTTTTGGTGAGCTATATCACGTGATGCTTTAAAATACGCATTTGGATATTTTTATTCCTCGTAATAATTGTTAAAATTTAGACCTTCCAAACTCACACCCAATGATATTTAATAGACAAAAATATATCAGAAAATAATAACACAAGAGAATTTACGTGGAAACTCCCAAACCGGAGAAAAACCACGAGCACTGAGAAGAAAATCCACTATGTGAAAATTTCTTACAATCACACAATTTTTCCTCTCACTCAATCCCCTAATACACCAACACACTCACAAAGAAATACACAAGACAAACTCTCAAACTCTCACCTCAAAAGAGGAATTTAACTAGAGTCAAATTTGTCATACAAATCTTTGACTTTGTTTGGTGCACTAACTAAGGAAGTAGTCACTTCCTTATATAATTAAGAGTCTTGCCTCAAATGTTGTCCCCAACCAATATGGGACAACAAAGAAGCCAAACTCAACAATCTCCTCCTTGGAGACTTTGGTTGATCCCACAACCACACTCCACCTTAATGTAGATCTCCTGAAAATAACATAACTCTCACTGTAGAGAATTATCATGCTTCACAGCATCATGCTCCACCATAAAAACATACCCACTTAGAATAAACCAATTCTAAGCCTTTTACTTCGGCACATGTCGAAAATAACCTTGCTGAAAAATTATGGTGCAACTCCCATGTTTGGCTTTCCTGGAAGTTCATCAGCTATCGACATAAATTCCACCACACACCTTGCATTAATGCCAAACCAATGCCCATATGTAAACTTGTGGACCCGCTAACAGTAACACATCCTCTATTATGGCAACTTTGGGATTAGCGGCATGCCATGAGGATGTACATGCCCCCTTCTTAGAGAGCAAGATCATCATCCATGGAGACAATGTTAGCGACATTGTCAGTCTCTCCATTAACTGACCCAAAGCCTCTTGCCGAACCCGCTCTACCTCTCGGACAATTTTTCTTCACATGTCCAGATTGTTCACAATTCCAGTAAACGACATTTTTCTTCATGGAGTTCTTCTTCCGATATCCAGCTACCATCAAAGCTGAGTTTTTCGGAACATTTCCACCACCCAATCTTCTCTCTTCTGAAAAGAGTTTTCCGACAACTTCAAAAAAAAAAAACTATCTTATCCTTCCCATGAATCAAAATCGGATTCATGTGTTCATATGAAGGTGGAAGAGACCAGATGAGTCTCAAAGCTTGATCCATATCATCTATACGAACTCCAATTGCCTCTAGTTCAGAGACGATCCCATTGAGAATACTTAAATGATCTAAAATTGTAGTACCTTTCTTCATCCGCAGTGTATGAAACTGCTCCTTTAAATACACCCGATTTGAGACACCTTTTGTTTGATACAACTCCTCGAGCTTTTCCCAGAGCTCCTTTGCTGTAGATATTCCATGTAGCGCCCCAAATTAGGGGTTATAATATTAAAGGAAGTTAGTACGAATTATGTTTGTTATTTGCTTAATTGTGCATAAGTATTATGACATGCATTCATGTCATTTTTCGGGTATATTGGTTTAATGAAACTTCGGATTGATTTGGACAGTATTATTATAATTTTATTCATTTTTGTATACTTCAAATATTTTTAGAAATTGATGAAGGATTAGTTTTAAGTTGAAAATTTATTTTGAGAGTCATTATTTTATGACGGCATTTTGGTAAAATTTCAGAAGTTTTCTGAAACTTTTGGGTATTTATTTGTTATAAGAATTCATAACAATGTTTTTGGTTAATTATTACTATTTGGACCACTATTTGGACCTATTAGTTGTTTGTTAGTTGTATCGCATCCAAACCTACACGCAACGAATTAAATAGAGCATTATCGTTTATTCTTCACCGAATGCATCCTTTACCCATCCATTAGTAGAGATAGCGAAGCCATTCACTCACCAACACCTACTTTAATCGCACTATTGGAGTTTTCTTTGGAAAGCTGGTAAGTAGAAGTTTACGGTTGGTAATATAGCCAATAGTTTATCATCGCGAATTACATCTTTGTTTTTTTTATTCTTGATCATCTTTGGATTGGGAGACGCATTGGTGTTAACTAATACCGTAGAGAAAGAAAGGGGAAGGAACTTTTAGATTTATCATGTTTGAAGATTAAGATAAGTCGATAGGTTAGAATTGCTAAATAGGTTAGTTGTAAAGTGAAGAAGTTAAAGGAAGGTGATAAAAAAAGAAAGAAGAAGTTTCAAAGTCGAAGTCGAAGGTTGAAGATGATGAACGATCAAAATAGTGAGCAGTGCGAGAATAGTGAATTGTGAATGCGATCGGGTCAACGAAGGTTTCGATGCCGATTAAGCGATCGGATCCACGATGTCGGTGAACAAGATATCTTCTTCTGATGCTACACTATAGCCTCCGTGAATGATGCTCGGTACATCTGATCCGTGCGTATTGTGGCGATAATAATGATTTTGTCACCCAAAATAATTTATTAAAAGGTATAACGGCTAGGTAATAACGGCTAGTTAACGGTACAAAACGGCTAGTTTACAAAATACTCTATAAATAGATACCACTTCTCCATCATTTACTTCATCCACTTCAAAATTTATTCTCGACGAAAACCAAATTTCAAATGTTGTCCGCTATCTCATTTTTTTGTCTACTTCTTATCATTATGTATCTTTGTTTCATTCTTAGTGTAGAGCTCAATGATTCAGCTCGCACTCTTTTTCTCTTCTTAGCATGCCCTATGATCCCTATGTTGCTTATTGGCATAGCATTTGAGAATTAATGTCATATCTATTCATTTGTTCTCTCTCGTGTATAATGAATTTGTACATTTTCATATTTAATTGGTAACGAATACTATGAGTTTTTGATTAATCCCGGAAATTTGTCATGAACATGCATCATACAGTAATTAAACACAATAATAATTTGTGTCCGTGTTCCCTATTATAGAGGAAAGACCACTGCAGAACGAGTTATACAGATTTTGGAAGATATGTTAAGGGGTTGTGTGTTAGAATTTCCTAGGAGTTGGGATAATTATCTGACTTTGATGGAGTTTGCTTATAAAAACAGTTATCAGACGAGCATCGGCATGGTACCTTATGAAGCGTTGTATGGTAGGAAGTGTAGAACTCCGGTATGTTGGACGGAGTTAAGTGAAAACAAGATGATCGGGCGGACATTGTGAAAGATACGAAGAAAAGATTCGATAATTCAGCATGATATTAAAAGTCGCTAGTGATCGGTAGAAATCTTATCTTGATCTAAAAGGAAGGATATTGAGTTTCAAGTGGGTGATAAGGTGTTTCTGAAAGTGTCACCATGGAAGCATATACTTCGGTTTGGAAAGAAGAGTAAGCTTAGTCCGCGATTCATTGGTCCTTATGAAATTCAAGAGGGTTGGACACGTGCTTATCGATTAGCTCTTCTTGGAGAATTGGCCAGATTGCATGATGTGTTCCATGTTTCTATGTTGAGGAGATATCGGTCTGATGTCGCACATAAGATTCCGGTGCAAGAAATTCAGGTGCAACAGGATTTGACATATGAAGAAGGGCCAATTGCCATATTAGCCAGAGAAGTGAAACAATTGTGGAACAAGTCAGTACCGTTAGTAAAAGTCCTCTGGCAACATCATGGACTTGAGGAAGCAACCTGGGAACCAGAAGAAATCATGAAGGCTCAGTATCCGCAATTATTCGGATCGGTATGAATTTCGAGACGAAATTTCTTAAGGAGGATGAGTTAGGCGCCCCAAATTAGGGTTAGAATATTAAAGGAAGTTAGTATAATTATGTTTGTTATTTGCTTATTAAATATTTGCTTAATTGTGCATAAGTATTATGGCATGTATTCATGGCATTTTCCGTATATTGGTTTAATGAAACTTCGGATTGATTTGGACGATATTATTATAATTTTAGTAATTTTTGTATACTTCAAATATTTTTAGAAATTGATGGAGGATTAGTTTTGAGTTGAAAATTTATTTTGAGAGTCATTATTTTATGACGGTATTTTGGTAAATTTTGAAAGTTTTCTCGAACTTTGGGTATTTATTTGTTATAAGAATTCATAACAATGTTTTGGTTAATTTTACTATTTGGACCACTATTTGGACCTATTAGTTGTTTGTTAGTCAGATCGCATCCAAACCTACATGCAACGAATTAAAAGCATTATCGTTTATTCTTCACCGAATGCATCATTTACCCATCCATTAGTAGAGATAGCGAAGCCATTCACTCACCAACACCTGCTTTAATCGCACTATTGGAGTTTTCTTTGGAAAGCTGGTAAGTAGAAGTTTACGGTTGGTAATATAGCCAATAGTTTATCATACGCGAATTACATCTTTGTTTTTGTTTTTGTTACTGATCATGCTGGATTGCGGGAGACGCTGTTGGTGTTAGCTAATACCGTAGAGAAAGAAAGGGGGAAGGAACTTTTTAGATTTATCATGTTTGAAGATTAAGATAAGTTTGATAGGTTAGAATTGCTAAATAGGTTAGTTGTAAAGTGAAGAAGTTAAAGGAAGGTGATAAAAAAAAAAGAAGAAAAGAAGAAGTTTCAGAGTCGAAAGTTGAAGGTTGAAGATGATGAACAGTGCAAAATAGTGAACAGTGCAGAATAGTGAATTGTGAACGATGATCGGATCAACAAAGTCGATAAACGATCTGGTCTGATTTGGTGAATGAAGTCTTCTCACATAAAGAGCTACGCTTCTGCCTCCGTGAAACGATGTCGATGATACAAGATCCGTACGTATTTGTGGCTAGTAGTAATACGTATTTTTGTCACCCAAAAATAATTTATTAAAAGGTATAACGGCTAGTTAACGGTACAAAAACGGCTAGTTTACAAAAATATTCTATAAATAGATACCACTTCTCCATCATTTACTTCATCCCTTACTTCAAAATTTATTCTTGACGAAAACCAAATTTCAAATGTTGTCCGCTATCTCATTTTTTTGTCTACTTCTTATCATTATGTACCTTTGTTTCATTCTTAGTGTAGAGCTCAATGATTTATCTCGCACTCTTTTTCTCTTCTTAGCATGTCCTATGATCCCTATGTTGCTTATTGGCATAGCATTTGAGAATTAATGTCATATCTATTCATTCGCTCTCTCTAGTGTATAATGAATTTGTACATTTTCGATTTAATTGGTAACGAATACTATGAGTTTTGATTAATCCCAAAATTTTCATGAACATGCATCATACCGGTTATCATACAGTAATTAAGTACAATAATAATTTGTGTCCGTGTTCCCTATTATAGAGGAAAGACCACTGCCAGATATTGCCGGGACAATAAACACTAAGGGCAATTTAGGTAAGTAATACAGGTAACACAGTCAATGTTAAGAAGTAAGAGATCCGGGACGGTCTCACTTTGATTTGTTCTGTACTGATTGTGTATTGTTCCGGACAATGAATGTCCAAGTGCTCATGTGTGCTGTACTGATTGTGTACTGTTCCGGACAATGAACGTCCGAGGCGATTGTTGCATGATTATTTTATTGGAAGTGCTCATTTTATTGCACATGAAATGTCTGAAATGATTTGTTCTGTCCGAGTTGGGTAAATAGGCATGCCTAGAAGGGTCTGCAGCTGCTCATGGACACATTTGTGTCAAGACTTCGGTCTCTCCTAAGACACTTCGGTGTCGAGACTTCGGTCTCTCCTGAGACACTTCGGTGTCGAGACTTCAGTGTCTCCTGAGACACTTCGATGTCGAGACTTCGGTCTCTCCTGTGACACTTCGATGTCGAGACTTCGGTCTCTCCTGTATAAGTCCCGTTACCCACTTCTATTCATGGACTTCTGATATAAAATCTATTCTGAAGTGCATTTTGCCTGATTATTAATCTCTGAATGCATGCTGCTATTGTTATTGTGAAAAGAAATCGGTTAATTTAGATAAATGATTACTCACTAAGCTATAAGCTTAACACGGTGGATTTGCCCCGTGTAGGTTCAAAACGAGGAGATTAAAGACTGGGACGAGTCAACCGCAATGGCCAAAGGAGTCTATTTTTGTATTGTTGACCATGTTTTTAGTTAACACTTTTGGGCCTGTAATAACGTTGAATTTCTGTTTTTGACAGTATGATGTGATGTATTGTAAGCACTGTTTGAGATGTTGTGTGTGAACTAGTCTGATTTGATTGTATTGTCTTGGGTGGCATCCACATATCCTCCCAGGGGGTATTTGGGTGTTACATTCCATGCACATTCGCAAGGACATTCTTAGCCAAACACAATCGTATCCCACTTGCTGCTTTCAAACCCAGATCCTCTCAATCTTCATCGCCTATACTAGATTTGCCTGTACTGCTATCAGGGATCTGCTTGCCTTTCAATGCCTTGTGTAACCTCGACTGAATCAAAATATCCCTGACTTGTACTTGCCACAAGCCAAAATTGATTCTCCCGTCGAATTTCTCCACCTCAAATCTAAGAAGATTCGAAGCCTTATTTCCTGGCATTTTTCTTGTGCTCCTCTGTCTTAAAGAATTTTACCGTAGAATGAATAGTACACCAGGAAAGTTTCCAGGAAAGAGAGGTGGGTCACAACGAACACGCTTAAATACCAAGTCTTTCCTTAGCCAAAACTTTCCTAGACATGTACTATCACACTACCATACTAAAACTCCATCGCACTTAATAGACCTTTCTCAAGAAAATCTTTTCTGATATGGAAGATCAGTCAAAACTGCGACTATAGAGCATACTTAGAATTTTCAAGAAAAACACACCTTGGCTCTGATACCACTTGTTAGGAATTTAGACCTTCCAAACCCACACCCAAAGATATTTAATAGACAAAAATATATCAGAAAATAATAACACAAGAGAATTTACGTGGAAATTCCCAAACCGGAGAAAAACCACGGGCACTGAGAAGAAAATTCACTATGTGAAAAATTCTTACAATCACACATTTTTTCCTCTCACCCAATCCCCCAATACACCAACACACTTACAAAGAAATACACAAGACAAACTCTTCAACTCTCACCTCAAAAGAGGAATTTAACTAGAGTCAAATTTGTTATACAAATCTTTGACTTTGTTTGGTGCACTAACTAAGGAAGTAGCCACTTCCTTATATAACTAAGAGTCTTGCCCCAAATGTTGTCCCCAACCAATATGGGACAACAAAGAAGCTAAACTCAACAATAATAACATATTCTAGATGTGATCAACAAGACGTCATTTCTGATAATTATGCTTGCATCTTAAGGTTATAGTCTAATTGTCCCATATTGGTAATAAAAGAAACTAATATAAGGTTTATAGGCTTATAAACTCTCCTATTCTTCAAACTAACTTTTGTAGTTGGTTCTCTTATAAGACTTGTCACAATTGATATCAGAGCTAACATTACTCCTTCAAGTTTTCGTGTTACGCTCACGAGTGATGACACTAACATTACAGTATTTGTCCGAGGCTAAAAAGAATCTAGCCCACAATTAGCCCGTAGGTACATAAGTGGTGACACTAGCATAGTAATGTTCACCTGAAATTAAAAATGTCTAGCATATAGCAAACCTATCAATGCCTAGATTGCATAGTAAGATATTACGGTTTAATTATTTTACATCAGTAATAAAAAAGACTGATGTAAAATTTATAAAGTTATAAACTCTTACACCTTTAAGCTAAGTTTTATAATTGGTTATGTCTTTAGTCCTGTAACAATGGTACATTCTTATTAAGTATATATACTAAGAGCGGCGGATGGACGACCCGCACGCATCCATCTCATCGTCCATTTAATCTAACTACTTACATTCTTCTTCTTCGCTTATTGAAATATACACGCAATCTTTCTTCAGTTTATTGAAATATACACGCAATCTTCTAACCCAAATATTTTGTCATTTTGTCTAGATATGCACGCAATCTTCTAACGCAGTTTGTCAGGCGGCCGCGCTTGTGACTATTTAAAGAGCGAAAATAGATCTCTGTTTTGTTTTTCCTCTCGCCATTGCCTTCCTCTCGCTTTTTCCATTCCATTTGTGGTTGTCGTGGTATTGTTGTTGGTGTCGAGAGAGTATCAATGGTTTCGAGGTGAATCTAGCACGTGACGCCTAGCATAAGGTTGTTGACCAACTGGACGTGGGATGTTGTAACCGCATCGTCTCTATTTCCAGTTGTTCTTTACTTGTAAATCTTCTTTAAGCTTTTTTTATTTTGTTGTGTACAAATGTTTTCGGAGTTTAGTGCAGACTTGGATAAGAGGAGATTTATCATAAATTACAAAGCTGCTACTTCACCACCGGCATCCTCTTTCCTTGTACATATATTTTTGTCATGTCAGAAAGTAACTCCTCTGTCAAAGCAGAGGTTTCATCAGGAATCATCTACTTTTATCTGAGCTAGCACGTGAACCTAGCATAAGGTTATTCACCAACTGGACGTCGGATGTTGTAATCTCATCATCTCGGTTTCCAGTTGTTCTTTACTTGTAAATCTTCTTTAAGCTTTTTTGTTTTGGTGTATGATGTTTCCGAGTTTCGTTGTTGTTGCCGTACGACCGTTGTTGTCCCACCGTTGTTGTTGGCCTACAATAGACTTGGATATGACGAGATTTATCTTGTTGCCATCGGTAAGACAGATGGCACGAATACAAAAGATGTAGTCGAGACTTCTGGAAAAGAGTGCCTCAAACAAAGAAGGCGTAGTGCGAACTGGATATCGTGAGATTTATCATAAATTGCAAAGTCGCATTTCACCACCGGCATGCTCTTTCTCATGTCAGAAAGGAACTCCTCTGTCAAAGTAGAGGATCATCTACTTTAATCTGAAAAAGGATGCCTGGAACAAAGAAGGCGTAGTGCAGACTTAGATATGAGCACATTCATCGTTAGTCTCTGTCCATATAGCAGTACTTGTGATGCAATAGAAGATTGTAAATGTGTTGACCAAGATTTTCTTGTAGTCATAAAGTTTTAGAAGACGATTTGCGATATGAATAATATAGTAACTCACATTTCGCTTCGTGCTATTTTTCAAGAATGTGACATATCGCTTTTAAAGTTTTACGTGTTTACTTTCGCTTCACGTAACTTTTTCTCGCTTATGCTTTTCACTTCTCAATATCGACTTTGATGGTTTCACTTCTATCGCCTCACTTGTGATTTGCTTTTTCTATCATCTCGCTTCTTAATTGGAGGTGATTTGCTTTAAATACTGCTTCACCTTCTGCTTTTGGATAACTTTCGCCTAGATGAACATCATATGAGCAGCCATTTCAAGAATTGTAATATTAGATAGCATAATATTGTAATCACATATATCGCCGTGCTAATTTACATGCCTCTTATTTTGGTCACATATATGATTTTGATGAATAACGAGGCGAAGTTGAAAAGATGATCGAAGAAGAGAAAAGCAGATGGAGTTGAGAAAGTAGACGAAGTTAAAATATATGGAGTTGAAAAGTTAACCAAGTTATCAATATAGACGGAGTTGAAAAAGTATACGGTTAGCAGATTTATCATGTTGCCATTTCACGAATTGTAATATTAGATAACATAATATGGTAATCATATATCGCTTCGTGCTAATTTTCAGCCTCTTATTTTGGTCACATATATGATTTTGATGAATAATGATTTAAGTTGAAAAGATGTATCTAAGAAGAGAAAAATGATTGAGTTGAGAAAGTAGAAGTTAAAAATAGATGGAGTTGCAAAAGTTAACCAAGTTATCAATATAGACGGAGTTGAAAAAGTGAGCGAAGTTAACAATACACACGGAGAATACAAAGGTCGACGAAGACATAAAGATGCATTTAAAAGAAGGCGATAAGAACAAAAGCAAATAAGCACAAAAGCATACTAATCGTAAAGGCGGATTGGAAGTTCAATTTCCTTGTGAGAGAAGTAACGAGCTGTGACAAACTACATCAAATTTGCTATAAAACAACAAATAACAATCAAATATTTCTTTTTTGTAAAAAAGAAAGTTCAAATGTTTTTCAAATTGATATTATAATAATTGAAGGTATGTTCAAAAAATCCTTATTTGAAACTATTTTGGAATATATATTTTTCTTAACATAATATCAATACACAACTTAAAAATCTCATGTAGAAAGTAAGTGACTAATTTTACCTTGTCCTTTGCAAGTACTTTTAAAACATCTTTTGCATCCCATTATCTACTACGTGTATTAGGATATCTAGATTCTTGACGTACAACTTCCTTTCCCATTTCTTCCATTAAGTCATGCATTTCTAATGTGTTTTCGGAAACGCACAGTTCGTTGAAACAGAGTATCAATGGGCGGACATCTTCACTAAACCATTAAGTGAAGAACGGTTCAGGGAAATCAGACGAAATCTCAACATGGTTAAATATATCATAAAATCAAAACCAGAGGCCAATGAAAAGAAGACGAAATGTGACAAGTAGACGAAAGCAGTTGAACACGAAGGTTATAAATAAGAGTCGAAGTCAACATATAATTTATGCTTTTGCATTCTCCGTCTGTTTTTCTACTTCGTCTGTTTTTGTACTGCACATATCGCTTCGTGCTAATTTTCAGCCTCTTATTTTGGTCACATATATGATTTTGATGAAGTTGAAAAGACAGACGAAGAAGAGAAAAACAGACGGAGTTGAGAAAGTAGACGAAGTTAAAAATGGATGGAGTTGAAAAAGTTAACGAAGTTATCAATATAGACGGATTTGAAAAGTAGACGAAGTTAAAAATATAAACGGAGTTGAAAAAGTAGACGGTTAACAATACACACGAGAATACAAAGGTCGACGAAGACATAAAGATGATTTAAAAGCGCAGCGATACGAACAAAACACACGAAGCACAAAAGGCATTTAATCACAAAAGGCGATGAAGTTCAATTTCCTTGTGAGAGAAGTAACGAGCTGTGACGAACTACATCAAATTTGCTATAAAACATAATGGACACTGGAGTAGAAAACTGGAATGCTTAATAGAATTGATCCTGATATTAGGAATATAATGGAGTGACGTCGCACTTCAGGATTTCTGTAGTTCCATGTTCATCTAAATTGAACTTGAACAAGGCTACAACCCCTAACGAATAACCATGGCCATCTATCCACTTCTGCATTTGAATCTATCTCCTGTATTTTGGACACTTCCAACCTTATGCTTTCCATTGCTCCGGCTCCCTAACAAATAACAATCAAATATTTCTTTTTAGTAAAAAAGAAAGTTCAAATGATTTTCAAATTAATATTATAATAATTGAAGGTATGTTCAAAATATCCTTATTTTTGCAATATATATTTTTCTTAACATAATATCAATACACAACTTTAAAATCTCATGTAGAAAGTAAGTGACTAATTTTACCTTGTCCTCTGTAAGTACTTTTTAAACATCTTTTGCATCCCATAATCTACTACGTGTATTGGGATATCTAGATTCTTGACGTACAACTTCGTTTCCCATTTCTTCCATTAAGTCATGCATTTCTAATGTATTTTCGGAAACGCACGGTTCGTTCTAAACCATTAAGTGAAGAACGGTTCAGGGAAATCAGACGAAATCTCAACTTGGTTAAATATATCATAAAATCAAAACCAAAGGCGAATATTTTTAGGACAATAAATTCATATTTAGGTGAACTTGAAAAGCAGACGAAATGTGAAGAGTCGAAGTCAACGTATTATTTATGCTTTTACATTCTTCGCCCTGCATTTTTTACTTCTCGCTTTTGTACTTCGCCTGCATTTTCGTCAGTACATTATTCATTAAAATCATATATCTCAAGTCATTTTGACTTAACATGCTTTTCAATAGGTTCCGTGTATTTTTCTTCATCTGTTTTTCATCGTCTGCTTTTTCATCATTATTTCATTTTGACATAACAATCTCGTCCTTTTTAAGTGCACAGATTTTTTCTGTCACATAGATTGAGTTTTCAATTAATAGGTACAATCTTCTAGCCGCTATAATAATATCAAACACTGCCAATAGCGTATTGCAGAAGTAGACCAGAACAAAGATTGACCTTTCAATTCATACGTTAACGTATTCCAGAACTAACCAAACATGAGGACTGCAAAGAGAAGAAGAGGACCAGAACAGAGATTGACGTTTCAATTAATAGATGATAGATTTCTCACCTGCTACTCCTGACAAGTTGACCTTCTACAATTATTTTCTCTTTTTTGAAAATTAGTGTCATTGCTTCCCTTTACTCTTCTTCACGACAGATGACCTTCTACAATCATTTTCTCGCTTTTCAAGAAGAAGATGACCGTAGTAGATTGCTTGAATCTTGAAAGAAACGGTTATTCATTTGAGTTTTGTAACTAACTCAAACTGATTCTTAATTCACACGTGGTTTGCTTCGCTCTACTTTTGCGGAACTTTAAATGCAGTTTTGCTTTCATCCGCTTTTCAACTTAAGGCCTCGCTTTCAACTTCGCCTTGTTTTCATCCTCTCCTTTTCATCATTGTTTGTACTTCATCAAAATCAACACCGCCAATAACGTATTGCAGTAAACACCGTAATGTAGATTGACGTTTTAATTCATAGGTGAGAGCGACATAATTTTTTACCAAACCAGAGTAGAGGTCGACGTTTCAATTCATAGGTGATAGATTTCTCACCTGCTACTCCTGACAGGTTGACCTTCTACAATTATTTTCTCTTCTTTGGAAATTAGTGTCATTGCTTCCCTTTACTCTTCTTCCTGACAGGTTGACCTTCTACAATCATTTTCTGTTTTTCGCAAGAAGAAGATGACCAATCGCTTTCGATCCTTTCCATCGCCTCGCTTACTCCCGCTTACTTTTGCGAACCTTCGCCCGCTTTTGCTTCCGTCTGGTTTTGCTTCCATCCGCTTTCAACTTAAATGCCTTTTGAACTTCCGTCCTTTTGAACTTCCGCCTTCTTTTCATCCTCTCCTTTTCATCATTGTTTGTACTTCATCAAAATCATTTATGTAAAGTCGTTTGACTTAACAATCTCCTCCTTTTAATCGCATGCATTTCTTCATCCGGTAGATTGACGCTTCAATTAATAGGTATAATGTCAAACCCCGCCAAAACGTATTGAAGAAGTAAGCAAACATTAACAGAATTAGAGAAGAAGAGCACCAGAGTAGAGATCGATGTTTCAATTCATAGGTGATAAAATTATTATACACGTGCTACTCCGGACAGGTTGACCTTTGTTTACCTTTACTCTTATTCCTGACAGGTTCACCTTCTACAATCATTTCCTCTTCTTCTGAAGCTTGGCTTTTTGCATCCGTTTGTCAATCAATCATTCAAGGGCCATTTCTTTGGCATCAAAATAACTTACAACGAAATTTGATCTCTCGCACGCACTCCACTGACACCTTTCACACCTTCATATTCTAACTTCTTACCTATTTTCCTGTCTTAACCCTTAAAGCAAATCTACCCCAACCGCTGAAATATTTTCTGCACCCAAACTTTACTTCTTTGAACTACCCTCTTCTTTTAGTTATCAAATTCTCCGTTCTAGATTCTGACTGCATTTATACTCCATTTTTTAAAGGCCCCATGCTTATTCTCTGTTGCATTCTTCGAGTACTAAGGTATATATGCTTAGGTTAAATAAATTTATTGTAAAAATTCAGCTATTGTTATTTATTAACTCAATCCAAAGAAATTTCCTTTCTACGCTCGACCGCATGTATACTCCATTTTTATAGGTCCTCTCGCTTATTCTCTCGCTGCATTCTTCGTAGTAAGGTATATGTAGTTAAATGAAATAAATTTATTTTATAAATTCTGCTATAGTTATTTAAATGGTTTATAATCATGTTTGTTCAACAAATTGTTTGTTAGATCATAAATGTAATGTTTTTTTACATGTTTATTGTGATACGATTTATAATATATATTCAATTTTATTTTTCTATATATATATCGATATAGCTATATAGATATATATTTATATATATATGTATTTATACATATATATATCAATGTATGTAGGCACAGATATATATATCTCGACAATTCATTTTTACCGAACATCATGAATGGATAGATCAAAGACGTTCATATTATGTCGATTCCTCAGGTATTTACATATGGATAGAAATGCTAAAAGACGTCAAAAATATGCTGAAATGACAAATGAAAAAGAACAAGAATTGTTGCGACGACGTAGAGAAAATCGAGCTGCAAAAAACACAACTTTCACTTCATCTACACTTCAACAAAGAATTACTCCTCAACAGAAGGATTCTTTCATTAATATCGAACCTTCCACCACTCAACTTCGGAGTCCTGAACCCTCTTTTCATCAAATACGTGACCCATGTATTGATATCCATGCTGATCGCATAAATGAAGGTACCTTTTTTTTCACTATATTGAAACTATTTCCAGCCTAACTAGTCCACATAATGATAATGTCTTTTTTATACGTTTCAAGGGATAAATCATCGCACATTTCCTTCAACATTAACATCGTTGCAGAATTTACCAGTTGAACCTGAACAACTCCCTTCTGTTCCAGATTGTCAATATTGTAACGCAAAACGATTTTACCTTGAACCTCCATCGTTTTGTTGCTTGTCCGGACAAATTTTTATTGTTGCTTCTCAGATGCCTTATGCTTTAAAGTGTTTGTTTCTAAATAGCGACGAAGAATCCGAACATTTCAGAAAGAATGTTCGTACATACAATAACAATGTAGCTTTCACTTCCTATGGAGCCAGATATGATCGTGACCTCACAAAAAACACAATGGGAGTTTATACATTCCGTGTTCAAGGACAAGTTTACCATTTCCTTGATAGTTTAGTGCCGACAAGCAATAAAGTATCTGGAATCTAACTTTATTTCTTTGATACCGATGAAGAACTACAAAAGGGTGGCGAGCGCTCGATAAACTTCGTGAAAGTACATTGAAGTCGATTATGACAATTCTTGAAGATAATCCTTATGGTAGGTTCTTCGCCGTCTTAAAGATATTCCTTCCTTGAAAATCGTGAAATTGTTCTGAGATGTTATCCGGTCTTGATCGGTAGCGTTTACAATCTTCCCATCTTGCATCACAAGTAGGCTGCTATATGGATCAAACCGATGATGAACAGCATGATAAATCTCCTCATATCCAAGTCTACAGTCACTCAGGTCCCAGCTATAGAATTCGATCTTATTATGCATGCTACGACCCGCTTCAATACCCACTTCTGTTTCCACGGGGTGAATCAGGATGGTATCCTCGCATTAAGCGGTTAAATTCACAAACAAATAGCAACAATGGTTTTGATCAAACAAGCACTGCTCCTTTATGCACTTTTACTGAACCAGCTGAATTATTTGCTCTCGAAAACATAGGTTAGTTGTGTGCTTATTCCCTTGGTTCCCAAATATTGTCTAATTGGGCTAAATTAATTTATCAATTTTTCTTGCTATTACTAATTACTCGAAGTTTAACTCCAAACATGGCGTAGTATCTGCGAGAGAGTATTACGCTATCAATTCAAATGAGAAGTTATGATGAATCCATGCTTATCCACACTTAAGACTACTACAACAATTCGTTGTTGGTTCTTATATAAAGATTGAAACATCACGGCTTGACTTCCATAGGAAAAAGCAGCGAAAATACGATCGAAATTTTGCGGGGTGTTTTAGATAGCGTTAATATTGGTCAAACCGAAGCTTCTACAATTGGCACGAAGTTGTCCTCCCAACTTCATTTATCGGCGGCCCAAGGGACATGAAACGGCGTTATCTGGATGCAATGGCTCTAGTGCAAAAATATGGCAAACCAGATATTTTTCTCACTATGACTTGCAACCCTATGTGGAAGGAAATACAAGAGAATCTTAAATTCCACGAAAAAGCACAAGACAAACCAGATTTATTGTCCAGAGTGTTCAGGGCGAAATTTGAGATTCTAAAAAATGAGTTGATCAAAAAAGCAATTTTCGGAGATGTTGCCGCATTTGTTTACGTAATTGAATTTCAAAAGCGTGGATTCTCTCATGCTCACTTGCTTCTAATACTTCAACCACAATTTAAGTTGTTGAATCCAGATTCCTATGATCAAATCATATCAGCTGAAATACCTAATCCTGATCACAATTCCAGATTATATTCTCTTGTTATTAAGCATATGATCCACGGTCCTTGTGGTTTTATGAACAAACACTGCCCTTGTATGAGAAATGGTGTATGCAAAAGTCACTACCCCAAGGATTTTACTCCTTTCACTGTCCATGGCGAAGAAAGTTATCCGTGCTATAGACGTAGAGATGATGGAAGAAAAGTTAAAATTTCGCACACGAGGTTGATAATAGATGGGTGGTTCCTCATAACCCGTACCTTCGATGTTGGTTGACCGCCACATTAATGTTGAAATATGTTCCATTTGAAGCTTGTTAAATATTTATACAAATATGTATTTAAGGCCACGACCTTGTGAACTTTAAGCGCCAACGACCAAGAAACCAGTCCGATATTGACGAAATCACTAATTTCCAAAAGGCCGTTGATTTCACCTCAAGCTTTATGGCGATATATGAATTCCGCCTCAGAGATTAATCCATCCATCTATATACTCCAAGTTCACCTTCCGGATCAACAACTGCTTGCTTCGCAAAAGATGCTAATTTGTCATATTTATCGAGGAATATTGACTTCACCAAAACAATGCCGACGAATTTTTTGGACCAATTCAACAAATCAAAAGGTCGCATAAATGAAATGTCTCAGATGCGGATTTCCCAACATTTTGTTTGGCATCAAAAACAAGGACGTGGTCGAAGAAAGCGGAGAAAAGTCATAGGACGATTAGTTATCGTGACCTCGAGAAGGAGAAAGGTATTACTTGAGATTATTGCTCGCAAATGTTAGAGGACCAACATCGTTTGACAATTTGTTAACTGTTGATGGTGAAAAGCTGAATTGTTTCAGGGATGTTGCACTGCAATTAGGATTGCTAGCATCTGACTCTTACATACAACAAACACTTGACGAAGTCGCCATATTTCAAATGCCAACATCCTCGATTGTTATTTGCTACACTCTTGTTCTATTGTTCACCGCAAACCTAGGGAACTCGGGAAACTTCGCAGCCACCTCCTGCTTCGACTACCTATATGCTTATTCTTCCTCTAATACGTATACATCTGATGATATTACAAAAATGGCTCTTCAAGATATCAATAAATCTCTCGAACAAATGGGAAAAAAGCTTAACTAATTATCATTTCATTGAACATGAATTTCGTAATGATTACCGCCAGCAGCAGACTAAGGAGGTAGAAAGTTAGATGAATATAGAGATTGATGAACAAGACCTCTTATTACAATCAAAACTAAACAGCGAGCAAAAGCACATATTTGATTTAATAATGAATTCAGTTCTCACTTCAACGACTGCAAGTTATTTTATCGATGGTCCCGGGGGAAAAGGTAAAACTTTCTTATATCGAGCTCTTCTTGCAATTTTACGATCGCAAGGACATATTGCAATCGCAGTCGCGACATCAGGCGTTGCTGCGTCAATTCTTCCAGGCGGTAGGAAAGCTCACTCAAGATTTAAAATCCCGCTTGATTTATCAAAGCAAAAAGTTTGTCAGCTGAGCAAACAGAGCAGTGTTGCAAAATTGATATTTGAATCCAGCCTTATTTTATGGGATGAGGCTTCCATGGCAAAACGAGAAGCCATTGAAGCATTTCACAGCTTACTTCAAGATATAATGAACTCTGATCAGCCTTTTGGCGGTAAAATTGTTGTATTTGGTGGCGACTTTCGCCAAACATTGCCAGTTATTCACCAAGCAATGAAACAACAACTCATTGA
The DNA here is from genome assembly GCA_029891385.1 of Erythroxylum novogranatense. NCBI lineage: Eukaryota > Viridiplantae > Streptophyta > Magnoliopsida > Malpighiales > Erythroxylaceae > Erythroxylum > Erythroxylum novogranatense. The sequence goes on from CM057228.1 coordinate 133,334,900, forward strand.
TTCAAGTCTTCTAAATTGACATCTCTGGCGCCACATCTCTAAATTCTGTTTAACGACAAATATGAGAGCTATCTCAAATCCAAATTTTTGTGATTTCTTATTGCGGGTTGGAGAAGGCGCTGAACCAATGGATGAACAAGATCAAATATGTTTACCAAATGAACTCATTATTCCTTACGACAACAAGGATCAATCTGTTAATAGGACACTTCTTTTTTCATTAAACGACATACTAACCTTTTTTCCCACTATGATTATATTTTTCTAATATACAATTATCCTCACTAGGTTATTGGAAAACGTCTTCTCTGACCTGAGCTTATATTCATCCGACCCATATCAGATGATAAACAGATGTGTGCTATGTCCAACAAATAGTTGTGTTGATGAAATTAATGACATTATGATTCAAAAATTAACAGGAGATTTGCATTCATATGTGAGTTTTGACAAGACGGTTGATCGCAGACATCAAGCTGATTATCAAGATTTTCTCAATTCTTTGAATCCTAAAGGCCTACCTCCTCATAAGCTTTTGCTGAAAGAAGGCTCTCCAATTATGCTTCTGAGAAATTTAAATCCAACGGAAGGATTATGCAATGGAACAAGGTTGATATGCAGACAACTAAAAGATCATACAATTTCAGCTGAAATTGTGTTTGGACCTCACAAAGGAAAAATCATTTTTATACCTAAGATTCCCTTGCAATCTCCGGAGAACGAAAAAAATGGAATTTCTTTCATCTGAACACAATTTCCAATTAAATCATGTTTTGCAATGACTATAAACAAATCCCAAGGTCAAACACTTGATCATGTTGGAATTTATCTCCACAACCTGCTTTTCTCACACGCAGCGGTTATATGTAGCTCTGTCAAGGCGCGAACTCCTAATCGCTTAAAGTTCTTATTATTCCTGGAACTTTTCAATCTTCAGACTTGGAAAAAAAGACAAGGAATATTGTTTTCCGTGAAATATTCCAATTAGTCAAATTATAAAACATCAAATTTCCTATGAGGTATATTATTTGTTTGTTTTCTCAGTTCACATAATTATTTGTCTTGGCTTGACCATCCAACATTTTCTTTCAAAGATAGATAATCGCTTATTGATGAACAATATTTTTCCCGGAGCGCAATCATGGTCTTGTCAAGTGATGGTCCAAGAAAAACAACAGGTCGTTGCTTCGGTTAATTCACCGACTAAAAGACAAAAGTTTGTCTTCTGCGATTCTGAGATATATCAATTACACTTTCTTCCTTTTACATTTTATCAACTTACCTATCCATAATTCCTTCATAATTAACAGGGGTCGCAAGTTGAGGGTATCATATTCAACAATGATATCCAAAGAATTGGGGACATCTTACAGCCGTGTCAGGAATATATCATTTCTAATGCAATTGTCAAATCAATTCCCCCTCAGTATCAAACTAAAAATTTGGAGATACAGTGGATTCTCACCAACCGCACGGTCATCGAACTTGTCACACAAGATGATGCAGTCATCCCTCTGATTTTCAACTTCACACCTTTCCAAAGTCTTATGGACTATGTCGACGACAAGCAGAAATCTGTTGGTTAGATGCTTAATACATTTGTTCATACAATCTTACAATAACTTTTCCCTTAGTGATTACATTAATCTTTAACACATGATAGATATTTTAGCCATCGTCGTTGAAGTGTTGGAAAAAAAAGATGTCATGAGAGACGGAAAAGCTTCGACTGTCTAAAAATTTGTTATCATGAATAAAGAGTAATTCTCACTCTGTATCTTTGTTATTATTTTGTGTCGAGATAAACAAATTTATCATCTTCTCGTAATCTCTTGTTTTTTTAGGCAACAAACAAATCATACTATCGCTTTGGAATTGTTTTGTTGAGAACGAGGGCCGAAGATTATAGAATCACTTCACTCTCATCCGCTTATTGTTTGCACAAAGCTCAAAGTTAATTTCTTTAACGATATTTTTCCTTCCTCATAATAACACATCTTACTCTGTCCTTTTCATTCTATCTCAAAAATGTTTTTGAAATGTTAGTCATTGCATTGTCAACGTGGTTCGACTCGACCATCCTCGTTGACCCACCCATGCAAGAAGTTGCGATCTCAAAATTGGTAATCCATTATGTTACCTACAACCTTTTTAACATTTTGTTACAAATTATGTACGAATTTTAAAATTTCTTTATTTTGTCACCTATATAATTACTATGTTACATGGCACAACTAAATAACAAATACATCAAAAACCTCGCAAGGGAAAATCTTACTTTAGATATAATCATCGATATCTTCTCGGATCTCACCGAATATCACCAAGATCATGTCTCTAGATTCTACCCCAAGGTAATCGTGATCTGCATATTCCAAAGGACATATTGAATTTGAAACTTCTTCCTCTGAACATTCTTATCGACTTTTCCTTAGATATCATGGATTGAAGCCAAAATTTCCTTTCAGCACATTTTGCAAAAATTTTGGTATATGGCATGCAACAAATGCTTTCGGTCTACAGCTGCTGCATCTGGAGTTCTCTTCACTTGTAATTACTGTAGAGAGAAACGGACAGCAGAGCCAAGGTTTGTGCTTCTATTTGCAATCTTCCATTTCTTGCTTATTCTTTCCGTGTCCAATCCATAATTTTCGCATCACTTTTTTACTTCCATGTCACCTGCACTACTTTTTTGCCCACCCTTCTCCTTTTTGACTATTATGACTTTATTGAACAGATGCCGATATGACATGGATTTGACCGACGAAACTGGAACTATAACGGCTTCGATTTTCGGCGACCTCGCTGAGAAACTATTAAACTTAACCGCCGTTGAAGCCATGAAATATTACAATGAGGTTATATTTTCCCTTCCTTCTTTCATTTACATTTCCAGTTTAATCAGCCCCAAATATCTTCATCTACTTATTCCACTGACAATGGACATTTTTTTTCCGTTATAAGAATATGGATCTCCCCTTGGAGAAACTGTACGCACAATTGAAAAGCGATAACTTTCTTCTGCACGTGAAGCCAGCAAACACTCGGTTTTCAGGTGGGGTGCAACGATTTACTGTTGTTTACTGCCAGAAAATTGATGCTCATGAACTACAACAGACTTCGCTTTCACCGCTCTTAGGTGCTTCTTATTCTTACTTCATCTTGATTTTATCTATAACATCATCTTTAATTATTTCTGTATGTGCCATTTAGTTTAAATTCATCTCCGCTTATATCGCTTGCTTAATATATATTGATTTACGATATTTTCGTAAGAAAAAATCTGATTCTTCTTCATCGCCTAAACAATGTCTTGAAAAAGATTCTCGATGTTGAATACCACTTGTCGTCACAAATGGATAAGTCGATCGCCAGCAGAATAATGTACGCCGCAATCGGGCCAATCTACTACAGATACTCGTCGTAATAGGAAAAAACCCAGATTCTCATAACTTTTGACTTGTATTTAGAACTTTCATCTCTAACTGCTTCTTGATTCTTTCTTCTTGAATCTTGAAAGAAACGCTTATTCAGTTGAGGTCTGTAGCTAACTCAAACTGATTCTTGCATATGCTTCCGTCTGCTTTGTTAACTTCATTTGTGTTGTTAACTTCGTCTGTGTTGTTAACTTCGTCTATGTTGTCAACTTCAGTTGTATTGTCAACTTCGTCTGTGTTGTGAACTTCGTCTGTGTTGTTAACTTCGTGCGTGTTCTCGGCTTAAATGCATGTTGTCAACTTAAATGCATGTTTGTATCTCTTCTGATACTTCGCGCTTTTACGACTTCATCTATTTTTCAACTTCGTCTGTTTTGCTGACTTCGTCCATTTTCTCTCCAATAATTAGATCTTCTGGATCAGAACTCCCATACTTCCAATCTTTTTTCAATCCACTGGTTTCTGGAATATCCTCAACGTTATCTATCTCAGTTCCTGATGATGGAGTTTCTATTATATCATCTAATTTCTTTGAAGCGCTTCCACTCCCCATGTCATCTTCTTTATGGGGTTGCGAACTATCATCATGAAGATGAGTAGCCTACAAGCATTCCTGACAGATAATCTAGTGAAAAGTCTTCAACACCTTGACGAAAAAATGACAAACAACCAACGTGTTCAAGATTTTCCACTAAATTATCTGTCCAGTATAACAGCATTCTTCATCGTGATATGGACTAACGAATTTAAAGCAGTTAACTTGATGTCATTTCCAACTCGCGTTAAATTTCAGTTACCGATTCCATAATCCTTCTTCGAGTATACGAATTGACTAATCCTTCTTGAAAACTATTCTGTACACATGTAAACTATTTTTAACCTATCTCAAGGTAAATCGTTTCTGTTTCACTTTATCATCTTGCAGTACTGCCCCTCATTTAATACAGTGGAACTCTTCAACTTTAATTTTTTCTTACGCGACTATATATCTTCCCTGCCAGACGCCCTGCTGACACCTCTATATCTAAACTTTCCAAGAACATCCTTTATTGCAAGAACATAACAACCATCAAACTTACGTCTTCTATTTCAAACAACAAAGAACAACCTTTCAGTTCACTAAGCTATTCTTCTTTTAAAAATGTTTTGGTAAATACTAAGTTCTTTTCACAAAGGCTCTGGTAAATCAAATTTAATCAAATCTTTGAAAAACTTGTTTAAAAACTAAGTGAAAATAAGAACTTTGAGCTTGGAGAAGATGATGGAGGAAGCTTGAAGATGATCGATGGAGAAGAGATGAAAGCTTAGGATTTTCTCAAAACCCTTCTTCATTCTATTTCAAAACCCACGATCATCCACCTCTTTTAGTCTTCAAATAGGTTTTTTCCTTCTCCATATGGCCACATGTCACACACGAACACCATCTTAATTTTTGTCTTTTAGTCATTTAATAATTTTAAATGCAACTTTTTGACAAAGCTTATAAGAAGCTTCCTCTCCATCCACGTAAGTCACATATATATATATATATATATATATATGATAACAAATTATACAAGAAAAACAAAAAATAGAAAATACAATAAGAAAACACGAACTTCATATTTTCTTCGTCTTCATCTGCGTCTGTGTCTCAGTTTGATCTTCCTCCCCTTTGTCATAATGGTTTCATTTACTTCTCCCATATTCTTCTCCATTTTCTTCTTCTCCCCCTATTTGTTATAATCAAAAATAATTAATGGTGATGACTTTACATAAATTCTGTCAGCATCTTCTGCATATCTATCATCCTCGTCTGCATGTCTGTCATCATCTTCTGCATATCTATCATCCTCGTCTGCATGTCTGTCATCATCTTCTGCATATCTATCATCCTCGTCTGCATGTCTGTCATCATCTTCTGCATATCTATCATCCTCGTCTGCATGTTTGTCATCATCTTCTCCATTCGATTCATTGTTTCCTTCTGTTCTTTGACTTCTTGACGTAAACTTTGTACTTCATTATGCAAGTCACAAGGCAAAAAAGGTTGATCATTATCTGCTGGGAGTTCTAGAAACGCAACTGTAGTATCATATGCGTCTGCAGATGGGATGTAGTCCTCTGCTTTCCTTTTTGACCCACCTTCTGTTATCTTCCGTAAACCCTCCCCCTCAGTCCTAGCTGTGTTCTCAGAATCTCCGTTTCTACTGTTGAGATTCTTCAAGCCCATTCTGTTTACATTACCTAAATTGATAGTACTTTTTACAGGCACTCTTAGGTTTTTTCCACTTCCAAGACGAATTCCCGATTCTCTGAAAATTCTTGTCAACAACATGTCGTACGGATAACTTGTTGTATCTTTCATTCCTTTCACCATATAATGAAAGATCAAAAATGGTAAATTTACTGGTTTGTGGTTCAGCAGGTAGAATAGGCACTGTTCATCCAAGGTAGTTACCAAGTGTGTTGAACCCGCTCTTGGTATGATGCAGTTGAGGAGAATCGCATGAAGAACCCTAGCTTTTGGGACCAGACTTGAGGTCTTCCTTTCCGATGGGTCATTCACTCCATAAAGCTGTTTACTAACATCTTCTTCCTTTAAACCGACCGTTGTCATCCATTTCGCCTTGGTAGAAAGCTTCTCTCCAACGGATGAACATCCAGTAAGCTTCTCAATCAAGTCCATTGTCACAATAATGGTAAGTCCGTCTACCGTAGAGACAATAGTCTTTTCCACCATCTGTGCATACTTCCAAAAATCAAATACCTGATTTGGATATACATCCTCTCGGACTTCGAAGAAATTTCTCCAACCGCCTCCAATAATCTCCGGTTCGATATCCATTGCATCTCTTCGCAGAGATTCGAAGTCCACATGCCTTCCATACATCATAGCTCCCTCTATTGCTTCTGATTTGAATCTAACTCTGTTCTTCAATGGTAATGTCCTTGGAAAGGATTTTGAGAGAGAGAAAGATAAAACGTCTAAAGGTTGATGCTACTCGAACGGTTTCTGATTTGAGGTTATACAAAGGGTCTTGTCAGGCGTGCTCTAGACTCGTTGGGATTCTCAAGACTGAAATTTTTGCTCGAGAACTTTCCTTGTACCAGAACTTACTCACTGTTCTTGACACCGTTACTCTTGACGCCCTTTTAACCTGATTGTGTCTTGGCTAAACCATTAAGTGAAGAACGGTTCAGGGAAATCAGATGAAATCTCAACATGGTTAAATATATCATAAAATCAAAACCAAAGGCCAATATTTTTAGGACAACAAATTCATATTTACGTGAACTTGAAGAGCAGACGAAATGTGACAAGTAGACGAAAGAAGGAAAACAGACGGAAGTTGAAAATCAAACGAAAGCAAAAGCAAAAAACAGAACTTAACTAAATAACTGCTTGTTTCAAGGTTCAAGAAGCAAGATTGAAGAAGCAGCACTAAGGTTATAAATAAGACTCGAAGTCAACATATTATTTATGCTTTCACATTCTCCGTCTGTTTTTCTACTTCTGCTGTTGTGATTCGCCTGCTTTTCTTCGCTCATTATTCATTAAAATCATATATGTCAACTCATTTTGACTTAACATGCTTTTCAATAGGATCCGTCTGCATAGTTTTTTCTGTCACGTAGATTGAGTTTTCAATTAATAGGTACAATCTTCTAGCCGCTATAATAATGTCAAACACTTTCCCTCTAAAAAATAATAATAATGTCAAACACTGCCAATAGCGTATTGCAGAAGTGGACCAGAACACAAATTGACGTTTCAATTCATACGTGATAGACTTCTGGAAACCGTCATAATTATTTATTTGTGGCAAGGAAATACACGGTAACCCCCAAAATGTATGAATCACTTTCACATCTATTTTTCTTCTATCCAATAATCTTCTAACTGCTATGATAATGCCGATTCCTGCCAAATGCCAATAACGTATTCCAGAAGTAAGCAAACATGAGGACTGCAAACAGTGGAACTCTTCAACTTGAATTTTTTATTGCGTGACTATATATCTTCCCTGTCAGACGCCCTGCTGATAACTCTATATCTAAACTTTGAAAAAAGCCATTTGTTACAAGTAAAAAAAAAACCTTTTCAAAATTTTGATAGATTCTAATTGCTCAAAACTTTGTTTACTAATTAAGTTATGATAACGTCAATCTAAAATCTTTAAAGAAACGATTAATCGGTTGAGTTCTCAGAATTAACTTTCGATCGACTCTTGCGTCTGCTTTTCTATACGCGTCTTCGTCTGTTTTTCTTAGCGTCTGCGTCTGCGTCTACTTTTCTTTGCCTTTCTGTCTGCGTCTGCTTTTCTTTGCGTCTGCATGACTTCGTCTGTCTTGACTTCGTCTGTGTTCGACTTCGTCTATATTCGACATCGTCTGTGTTCGACTTTGTCTGTCTGACTTCCTCTGTGTTGACACCGTCTGTCTGACTTCCTCTGTGTTAACACCGTCTGTGTTCGACTTCGTCTGTCTTCAACTTCGTCTGTGTTCGACTTCGTCTGTCTAACTTCCTTTTTATTTATTTTCTTTGTGATACATCAAAACATTTTTAAGTTAAGTCATTTGGACTTAACAATCTCCCCTTAACAAATTAAGTTAAGTTAATTTGTTATAATTTGATGATAACGAATTATATACAAGGGAAAAAATACAACGTTATGAAAAAGAAAAAAAAACTTATCTACAAAACTTCTTCTTTGACTTCTTCCTTTCTTCGTCTGCTACATTCACAACTTCTTTTCTGAGCATCCTCTTCTCGTCTGCTCTCCTCTCCCTTTGTTCATTCTCTTCTCCTCCTATTTGTTATAATAAAAAATGATTAAGGACGACGACTCTTTAGTAGTTCTGTCATCATCTTCTTCAAATCATTCATCGTCTCCTTCATCTTATTAAATTCCCCGCGTAATCTGCTGAGTTCATCTTCGGAGTCACTCGATAAGGAGGATTGATCTTCATCTGATGAGGGAGCAATGAACGGAATTGTAGTAGTATAAGCATCAGAGGTCGGAGTGTACTCTTCATTAAGCACAATAGACGGTGGACGAATAAACGTATCAGCTTCAGGAAGATCTAAGTCAAATGGAGCAGGCAGCATCAGTAACTGTCTTCCTTGCAGGGGTAACGCTTGTGCTTGAATATACAGTGTATTAGATAAGGGTCTAATATGCAGAACTTTTGAACAAGGGATTCAGTGAATGTCCCTGTGATTATTCTTCCCCCCACTGGACAGTCTTCTTGCTTATCAGTATAGCTGCAGCTCGCATCATCTTTATTTTGTGTAGAAGCGCATGCCTCATTAATTTTCTGCACTTCTTCTGCTATTTGATCTGCGGACAGATCATCACTATCTTCTTCAAGAAATAGCTTCGATTTCCCCTTATTGAAATTCAATGGATATCGTATGTATGTCCGTACAACCTTTATTATAGTCGCTCACGTATCGGATAAATAGTGCACGCAGTCGAGAAGACATTTGAGTAGGGTATGGCCTTATAGCAAATGCATCTTAAAGTATCATAGAAGTTCCTTTCGTCTTCATTCAAAATGTGCCATGACTCACTATTTATCAAAATAGGTTGCAAGACAGCCTTTATTTGTCTTCTGGGTTGGCTCAAGATAGCGATTGCAGACTCCTTCTTGTCACAATCTCAACCACCGACTTCAAGCTTATCCTTTCTTAAAAATTCAGAATAGTCATGAACGATCAGACTAGATTCAACAGATACTTCCACTGGTGTCCTCACTGAAGTTGAATCTGCTGTAACTTCAGGTTGAATCTGCTGTAGCTCACTGTTTCTGACGCCGTTAGTTTTATCGTTACTTTAGCTCGACTGTTCACTTAACATAACCATGTTGACATTGCGTCTGATCTTCTCAAACCGTTCTTCATTAATGGTTTTGTGAACATGTCTGCCTACTGATACTCTGTTTCGATGAACTGTAGACGCACCACCTTCCTCTGAACATAGTCTCTCAGAAAGTGATGTCTGACTTCTATGTGCTTCACTCCTGAATGCTGAATCGGATTCTTTAACAGATTGATTGCACTAGTGTTCTCGTAATAGATTGGAGTAACATGTGCATCTGTTTTTGGCTTCCATCTGCTTTTCGACTTCGTCTGTTTTTTTTCTTTCTCCGTCTCTTTTTCTACTTCGTCTGTTTTTTATTCTCCGTCTGTTTTTCTACTTCGTCTGTTTTTCATTATCCGTCTGTTTTTCTACTTAGTCTTTTTTCTCCGTCTGTCTTTCTTTCTCCGTCTGTTTTTCTACTGAGTATTTGTTCTTAATCAAAATCATAAATGTGAAGTCATTTTGACTTAACAGATGGTTCATCACCTTCTAATGTTATTGTTATTTGCAAGATCATGATTATTCAATTCATGATTATTTTTCAACTTCATTCATATATTTTTTCTCATTTGCAATATCAGTTTCTAAATATTTTTATCATGATTATTATATTCATTATTATTATTCAACTTCATTCATATATTCATTTTTTTTATACAATCATAATAACGGTTCATTGCATATTTGTTTTTATTAATTTAATCGAAAATTTTTATTATACCTAATAGGAATAATACTATTTACATTACGATATTAAATAATCTGAATCACTAATATATATATCTCTTGTCATAATCTATGTGTCTTCGCGCGATATACGCGCAATCTTTTGACACAATCTTCTGATGCAATATTTTGTCAGGCGGCAGTGTCGCGCAATGCATGCCCTTGTGACTACTTATATCTGTTTATATCTTTTCATTCATTCATATTGCCATTCATGTTGTGTCGCTTTCTCTATACACACAATCTCCCGACCCAATCTTCGATGCAATATTTTGTCGGGGACCACGACGGGCCCCACAATCCATGCCCTTGGATCGCTATATAGTGTCTTCTTGCTCATTCGCAGATATCGCTTCCTCTTAGTTTTATTCCTCTCGTTACATGTAAATCTTCTTTAAGCTTTTTTTCTCTGAGATGTTTTGAAGTTTCGTTGTTGTTCTTTGTCCACTTTTGTTCTTTGTCGAAAGAATATCAATGTTCACCAACTCTTGGCGTCTGACAGACTTGGATATAAGGAGATTTATCATGTTGCCGTCCTGAAAAAAGATGGCTCAAATAAAGAAGACGTACTGGAGACTTGGATATGACGAGATTTATCATGTCTAACATTCTCCACGTCGGTCTTCACTGTCCTTGTGATCCAATAGGAAGATTGTAACAATCTTGATCTTTCTTGTAGTCATTCATAATGTGTTAATCAGTTTTTGAGTGATACAAACTTCCAGCATCTACATTAAGGAGAGACAAATCTAAAAAAGGATGCCGCAAATAAAGAATGCCTACTGCAGACTTGGATATGAGGACATTTATCATGTTGTTTATCGTCAGTGTCAGTCCATATAGCAGCTACTTGTGATTGAATAGGAAGATTGTAAATACGTTCATCAAGATTGTACTTTGAAGAATTGTAATATTACATCGTGTTATTTAAGACGATAAAAGTTGAGACTTCAATCAAACAGGTTGTACCTTGTGTATTTCCCTTTAAAAAAAAACCTAGGAAAACGCTTAATTAAAACAAACTTGTTCTTTTCACAAGACCTACTGAAAAAAATTATAAAATTGTTTTGCTCTCGTCCACTTTTGCATCCGTCTGCTTTTGCTTCCCTCTGCTTTTGCTTCCGTCTGCTTTTCAACTCCGTCTGTTTTACTTCTTTTGTCTGCTTTTAGGAGTTTCGTCTGCTTTTGCTTTCCTCTACTATTCAAATTCCGCCTGCTTTTCTTCTTTCCTCTCGCTTTTCAACTTCCGTCGCTTTTGCTTCCGCTCGCTTTTCAACTCCTCTCTGTTCGACTCAACTCCGCTTTCTTAATAGCTTCCTCTCTTTTTACTTCATTTTTCATCGTCTCTTGTCTCATCATTATTTCTACTTCAACGATCCAAAACTCTAGCATATCAGACACAACCTATGAAGTACCTTATAGACAAGGACACTTGAGTCTTACCCAAAACCGATTCACACATTATGAATGACTACAAAAAAGATAAACATTTCGTATTGTTCTTTCCGACATTTTCCACACATAAGTCAACACATGAGCCATGTTTGTTGTTTTTTTGCCAAGGTGTTGAAGAATTTCCATCAGATTATCATGCAAGATGTCGCCTGCTTTTTGCTTTCGTGCCTTTTGCTTCCGCCCGCTTTTGCTTCCGCTTTTGCTTTTGCTGCCGCTTTTGCTTCCGTCTGCTTTTGCTTCCATCTGCTTTCTAACTGCCATCTCCTTTTCTTCTTTCGTCTGCTTTTCACCTTCCGTCTACGTCTGTTTTTCATCGTCTGCTGCCTCATCATTATTTATACTTCAACGATCCAAAACTCAAGCATATCTGTACACAACCTACAGAAGTACCTTATAGACAAGGACACTTCAGAGTCTTACCCAAAAACTGATTCACACATTATGAATGACTACATGAAAGATAAACATTGTTACAATCTTCCTATTGTTCTTTCCGGCATTTTTCCACACATAAGTTAACACATGAGCCATGTTTGTTGTTTTTTCGCCAAGGTCTTGAAGAATTTCCATTAGATTATCTGTGCAGTATCGTCTAGTTTTGCTTAGCAGATTTTGCTTCCGTCTGGTTTTGCTTCCGTCTGCTTTTCAACTGCCATCTCCTTTTCTTCTTTCGTCTGCTTTTCACCTTCCGTTTGCATCTGTTTTTCATCGTCTACTGTCTCATCATTATTTCTACTTCAACGATCCAAAACTCTAGCATAAGAAGGCGTAGTGCAGACTTCGATATGAGGAGATTTATCATAAATTGCAAAGCTGCTACTTCACCACTGGCATCCTCTTTCCTTGTACATATATTTTTCTCATGCCAAAAAGGAACTCCTCTGCTCCACATATCAGTCAACAGATGACCCTTGTTTGTCATTTTTTCGCCAAGGTATTGAAGATTTTCTATTAGATTATCTATCCAGTATAACAACTGCTTTTGCTTTCGTCTACTTTCAACTCATTTTTGCTTCTTTCAGCTTGCTCTTGTTCTTCTTCATTTAAAATAGTTCAGTTGATGTCATTTCCAACTCCGATTAAATTTCACTTACCAATTCCCTATGTCTTCTTCGAGTATACGAATTGACAAATCCTTCTTCCAAAACATGTAACCCCCAAAATCTAGAAAACAGATATCGAGACGTCTTTTCGTTATATCCAATAATCTTCTAACTGCTATAATAATGTCAAATACTACCAATAACGTATTGCAGAAGTAAACAAACATAAGATCAAAACATAGATTGGCGTTTCAATCAATAGTCAATGTTACTTCTTCTATTTCAACAAACAAAGAACGACCGTTCAGGTCAGTAACCGATTCTTTTCTCGATTACTTTTTTCATCCTAATTTTTTAAATTTATAATGTCAACAAAACCCTTTCTTTATCTTGACGTAACATTTTTTATAAGTTCCCTCCTTATTCTGTGGTGCATTTTGCCTCACCAACGTTCGTTTGATTCTTCCTTCTCAATAAAGTTATGAAATAATTATCACATTTGTTGAGGTTGGCTTCTTTGTTGTCCCATATTGGTTGGGTGTGGGTTCGGGAGGTCTAAATTCCTAACAACATTTATACACCAATTTCGTTATTTTAATGCCGATATGAATTCCAATTTATTTCGAAAGCAAAAAGATATTTGAAAATGTCATAAAGGAGACATATGATCGTCAAAATCAGCAAGATGAGTAACTTATCCAATGCCATGCACAAAATAAAAAAGCACATAGTAGTTCAGATGCACTTCGCTACGTCGAGATGTATGAAACTAGTCGAATGATAAAGATGGCCAACGATCTCAAAGAAGTAAACTTCGACACTAGGAAATCTTATGAAGCCCACATTAAAAAACTTATAGATTAAGGTATCTTTATACCGCAGATGTCAGTAGTACACATGTAAACTATTTTTATCTTATCTAAAAAAGTTATTTCATCTTAATTCTTTTCATGTTAAATTTTGCCTCATGATAAATTCACGAACACTTTCATCATGCATTTCTTGCGTTGTTAACTCGCTAGTCATCCCTTAAGAGCTCTAGCTTTTTCGGTAACTCGGATGGCATTCCTTCTACATCTTATCCATTCCTACCTTTGTGCCTGCCCTATTTACCCAAACCAAGCTAATAACTTTAAGCTCGTGTGATTGAAGCCCAACCACAAAAAGATCTGACATGCTCTTGTTGTGCTTTCCTTCATATTAATTTCCGTACAAATGATGTCAACTTATTGTCATGCTATTTCATGTTTTTCCTTTGTAAAAGTATAATTAGTTATATTGAATGAACTAATTAATATATGGAAAATTAATCTATAAATTACATATTTTAAATCAATTATGTAATAAATTAATAATTTAAATTTAGCGTTAGGATCAATGTATTTATCTATCCTCCCAATTATTAAAAAGAAAAAATCTTCAATTGCGATTCAAATTTAAAACTTTTAATTAATCATTTGGCTCATCTCATTTACCTACAATTTTAAATCTTTAACTTTGTGAATATAAAGACTTCGTAATTTATATGTTATGAATAGGGTTAAGAGTTTGAGTATGTTAACTTGTAAATATATGTTATAAATAGGATTCACATTTTACTCCCATTTAATCTAATATGAAATCAATGAATCAAATCTAAATTGATCAAAATTTGGGCAAGCCTCAAACTTGAGAGACCACTTGAACGCCACCAAATGATTCAACATCATTTTAAAATAGAACTCAAACTTGATCTAACTTTGAATTAAGTTAAAGCCACAGAGGGTCAAAATTAGTCCAACGTTTCCATATTTCGTTACTTGAACTTGGAAGGCAATTTTAAGTTCTTAACAGGTTAAAGGTGCATTGGTAGGCTGGTGGGAGTTGGGATTTGGAGTTTTCATCTATCTATCAACGCAAATTTGGATTTATACTCAGATCCTCTCTTTTTCCCCCTTAACAATGCTTGCTAAAACAACCAAGTGAGAACAGTTGGAATAGGCCCAATTTTAGTACCCACAATTACTTTACAGATTATGAACCAAAGTCCAATGCCAATATCTCAAGTTCAGAACTTGTTTCAGCTGCCAAGCAAGTAATTCAACCCTGATTTGCTCCTTAGTTGGGTCACTTGCCATTAAAAGTTTAGTCCCCTGTATTATACAAACAATTGTTGTGGCGGTTTGTAAAGTAATGCAAATATCACCAATAATCTTTACAAGAACAAGCTCCATCGGCGAAATGATGGAATCTAGTTCGATCTCTCATTACAATTTCTCGCCTATATATCTTGGATATAAGCTTAGTACTTGCATGGCAATCCCCACAAACACGAAGGTTCTTTATGATCCTAATAGGACAATTGGAATCAACCATCAGGAGAGCAAAAGCTACTGCAAGCCTTTCACTATGGTACAGCAAAGCTTCTTCCTTCTCTTCCTCCTCTATGTCAAATAAAACTTCTTTTGTGCTTGGCTTGTGCCCATATTCCTGTAGGCTGAAACTAATCTCTTCAAGCTTCAAATGAATGTCATCCAAAAATGGGTGTGTCCTGTCTCCCATGATAAACTCATGAATTGCACCACCAACCTCCACCAAACTAGTTCCAGGAATTTTGGTAATCCCCTGATGTTTCATCAATTTCCTCATACTCTTCACATCTTCCCATTTGTCAATGCCTGCGTACATATTTGACAAAAGAACATAGTTGCCACCAGTTTTTGGCTCTAGTTCTAACAGGTGCTTAAGTGCAACCTCGCCAATGTCTAAATTCCCATGAACTCTTGCTCCTCCTAGTAAAGATCTCCATATTATGGCGTTCGGCTTCATTGGCATTTCCTTCACCTTCTCCTCTGCTTCTCTGAGTCGGCCAGCTCGACTTAGAAGATCAACTATGCATCCGTAATGCTCAACCGTTGGCTCAATACCATACACCTCTTTGATAGACTCAAAAATCTTACAACCCTTCTCCACCAATCCCACATGAGAGCAACCAGACATGGTGACAACAAATGTCACATTATCAGGAGCTAGACCCTCCAACTTCATTTTCTCGTAAAGATCAAGTGCCCTGTGCCCATAACCATGAATTGCAAAAGCCCCAATCATTGCATTGTAACATAGCCTATCTCTTTGAGGCAATTGATCGAACAGTTGGCGTGCCAACTCCAAACAACCACAATGCGAGTACATCCCAATTAAAGCTGTCCCAATGTAATGGTTTAGCCTAAGACCGTTCTTTACCACATATGCGTGCGCCCACACGCCTTGACTAAGCGCACCCAAATTGCCACAAGCGCTAATCAGAGCAACAAGGGTAATCTCGTTGGGCCTAACGAGAGAATCCTGCATCTCTTTGAATAAAACCAAGGTCCCGAAGGTGTCAACAACCATTCCATTATCACTATCAATTCGCGAATAAGCAGATAAGATAGAGTTCCAAGTGGGCAAATCAGGATCGGTGATTTGATCGAACAAGTATCGAGCCACACCCAACCTGCCGCAATTGGCATAGTAATTGATCAACGAAGCCTGAACATAGCCATCGTATTCGGGTTCAAGAAATTTCAAGACGTGGTTATGAAGGGCTAAACCGTACCGCACCCACGGTTGGGAAGCACAGGCCTTGAAGAGGGATGGGTAGGTGAAGGAATTGGGTTTAATGGAGGTACGAGACAGAAGAATGCGGTTGTATAAGGAGAATGCGATGTGAGTTAAGTCTCTGTGATTGATAAGTGATGAAATGACAATGTTGAAGAGGAAAATTGTCGGGTTTGGTATGTGCGTGAAAATCTCGAGAGTGTAGGTGATGTCCAAGACAGAGGAAGATTGTAGGAGTCTGCTAAGTGGGTATGTGTGACGTGCGAGACCGGTTGTTATTATGTTGGCATGGATTTGCTTAAGAGTGTACAAGGTTTTGCATTTTCCTAGGAGGTGAAGAGCTGGGTGTGTTAAAACTGGGTTTAGAGATTTCATGGACTAGTGGAAGTTCCATGGGAGTGGGAACTTGAAGCTCGAGTGAAAAGCTGAGTGGAAATGGCCGTTGGGTTAAATAGCTTGAAGTTGGCTTCTTTTGAAGAGGCATACATTGTGTAAATTGGGCTAAGGAAGCCACATCCGCTTATGCTTTTGGTTTTGTAGGACAAATCCTGAATCCAAACCCTATACTCAAATTTCGGACCAATTAGTTGTTGGAAATACTTGAAGAGTTCAAGCTGGGCTGAACCGGCCCCAATTGTCAACTTTAAAGGTGAGTTTAGAGATGTAAAAAATGAGAATTTGAAAAAAAAAAAAGAGAGAGAGACTAGAACTCACTCCAACCTTTATAAATTGTCTAAAGAATGTAGACCAAATTAGAGTATATGACAAACAATTATACACATTTCATGTGATATAAGGGCTAACAAACTTGTGTTGAGTGAGTGGTTTGTTAGGTAATTATTTAAATAAACTAAATTTTATTAAAAGAGGAAACACATTATCGTTAATTTTAAATTCAAATAAAATTTAGATTGAATTAATTAAATATATTCAATTTAACTCAGACATTATTGTTAAATTAAAATATATAGCTTAAAAAATTAAATATCGTTTTCAGTGATAGAATAAACATAATATAGAAAATTGAGAATCGAATGGTTACTCTTTAAATTTAAGCATCAATTCTACATTATTAGCTATTATATATTAAAAAAGAGTTCCATATCAAAATATTTTAAAGTTGGACAAATTTTGATTTGAGTTAATTATATTAAAATTTTATATCTTTCTTTCAATTTCAATATTTACATTTTAATAATTATTATGATATTATTTAGTTATCACATAATTTATTTTTCATATTTTATTTATATATAATTCTAAATTTGCATTATATTAAAATTAAGAATTTTAATATCATAGTCATGTTTGACAATCAACGGATTATATTAGCTATTAACTAATTCTACCGACAATTAGGTGATAATGGATTAATATAGTTGATTTGACTAATGGATAATATCGACTATTTATTTAAAGATGTTGGTAAAATTAACTGCTTAATATTAATTGTTTATGTAAATATTCTCGTGATAATTTAGAGAGAGCAAAAAGTCACACCATCATTTAAAGTAAAAGTTTATAATAATCTAAGAACAACATTTAATTGTCATCAAACTAGAAGTAGTATTATCATACACCATCATTTAAAGTAAAAGTTTATAATAATCTAAGAACAACATTTAATTGTCATCAAACTAGAAGTAGTATTATCATAAATAGTTACGTATTCTAACTCAAATATGATATTAATTCAACTTTAAAATTAAAATTAAAATTATTAAATTTAAATATCTCTATTCTATTTTTATTTCTATCTCTATCTCTTTGAGTAATTTGTAATAATTATTGAAAATAATAGTCTTTTAGTCCTTAACTTTTCAATCATTGGAGGAGGAGCGTTTTCAAAATTATGGTTCAATCTAGGGGTGAGCATTATTCGGTAGGCTGACATTCAATTTACCAATTAATTCGGGTAAAAATTTCAAATTTCGGTAATTGGTATTACCCGAATTATTTTCATTGAGGTCGGGTAATTCAAAAATTTTAACACCAATTACCTAATTAGGTTATAAAATACAAAATTTCGGTTTTTTAAAAATTATAAAAAATTATTAAAAAAAACAACTTCGGATAATTCGGGTAAAGCCGAACAAAATTTAGGGTAATTCGGGTAAGAAAAAGTTCAGATTCAAGCCGGGTAAGCTAAAAAAAAATTCGGGTAATTCGGGCCGGACCCGAACAGTAAAATTTAGGCCCGAATTACCCGAATGCTCACCCCTAGTTCAATCTACCACCCTAATAAGCTGGTTACTAAACATAATTATCAACAGCTTGATATAATCAAATAACCAAAATCTTTAAATCCGTCAAAAAATGATTGGTATGTTAGAAACATGTGGACTAGTATAATTGCAACATTAATTCCATACGCATGACCGTTAATCGAATTGCCTAATGTATGTTTAATAATTATAATGGGTGGTTATTAATTTACTAATTACATTCAAGGGACACGATAGTACCATAATAATTATATGTTGGCCCATTAAACTGTAGTTTATAACATCCTTGAAATGACACGATTATCATTTTCTATCATTTAGGGTAGAACGTGTTATAAGATATAACATATGGTCAAGTAAGAAACCAAGCTTGCGTCATTTTCATGTTTGGGGATGCAAAACAAAATATGTTTGAGGATGTAAAGCAAAGTGAAGCCCCATAATCCGCAACCTAAGAAGCTTGATCCGAAAACTATTAGTGGCTACATTGTCGGATTAAGGAGTTCTAGATTCTATTTCCCGTCTTACATTACCATAATTATAGAATCAGATAGAGCTCTATATTTTGAAGATGAATTTGGTTTAAGTCAAGGGTCAAGAGAAACTGTATTAAGAAAAGAACGCATTCTAATCCTTGTACCTGTTGCTTCCGCTCCTACAGATTCAATAAAATCTCATGATGAACCTTAGAATCAAGCATAGGATGAAGTCATTGATACTGGGAATGATGTCGTTATTTTCAAGAGATCACAAAGAACACGTAGACTTGTCATTCTTGATAACTATATTGTCTATTTGCAGGAACATGAGTTCGATATGGGAGATAATACTGAGCCAGTTAGTTTTCAGAGAAGCCATAAATAGTCCTCAGTATACGTTGTGGATAAATGCAATAGAAGCTGAGTTGAGTTCCATATCACAAAAAAGAGTTTGAGAGTTAGTTGAACTACCTAAAGGTTGCAAAATTATTGGGTGCAAGTGGGTTTATAATATCAAATATGATTCAAGTGGACAAGTATAAAGGTATAAAGTTAGACTTGTAGTTAAAGGCTATAGTTAGAGAGAATTGATTGATTTCAAAGAAACCTTCTCAACAATTTCTACCAAAGATTCACTGCGAATCATCAAGGCTATAATTGCTCATTTTGACTTGGAACTCAATCAAATGAATTTGAGGGCTGTCTTCTTGAATAGAGATCTGTATGAAGATGTTTGTATGACTCAACCAATTGGATTCGAGATAGCTAGTAAAGAACACATGGTTTGTAAGCTTAAGAAGTCTATCTATGAGTTAAAACAAGCATCAAGACAGTGGTATCTCAAGTTTGATATGGCCGTCACTACAAATAGCTTCAAGGAGAATGTAGTTGATCAATGTATATATATGAAGTTCAGTGGGAGTAGTTTCATTTTTCTGGTACTGTATGTTGATGACATTCTACTTGCTTCTAATGATAATGATCTATTATTTGAGACAAAAATAACTGTTATTAGCCATTTTGATATGAAGGATCTCGGTAAGGCCCCTTATATACTTGGAATTCAGATTCTCTGAGATAGAGCTAATGAAATTCTTCGATTGTCTCAAAAGCTTTACATTGATCGGATCTTGAAAAGATTCAATATGCATTCCTATTCTCCTGGAAAGGTACCAATAGTGAAGAGTGACAAGTTTTCAAAGGCCCAATGTCCACCAAAATGATAAAGAGAGAGATGAAATGAAAGTCGTTCCTTATGTGTCACTTGTGGGCTGTCTGATGTATGCTCAAGTATACATACACCCTGATATTGCTTTTGTTGTAGGCGTATTGCGAAGATACTTAAGTGATCCTGGTCTTAACCATTGGAAAGCAGCTAAGAATGTCATGAGGTATCTTCAAGGTAGCAAAGACCATATGTTGACTTATCGGCAAACTGACACTCTTGATATAGTTGGGTTCAGTAATGCTGATTATGTAGGATGTGTGAATGATAAAAAAGTCCACTTCAGACTACATCTTTATGATGGATGGAGGAGCTATATCGTGGAAAAGTATCAAACAGACACTCATAATATCCTCTATCATAGAGGCAGAGTATATGGCGTGTTGTGATGCAGCTTGTCAAGTAATATGGTTGTGGAAATTTATTTCAGCATTAGGTACTGTAGACTCTATTTCGAGTACACTGAAATTGAATTGTGATAACTCCACAATTGCAACTTTCTCTAAAAACACTAGAAGTACTTCTTGCTTAAAGCATATTGATATAAAGTACTATTTTATTAAAGAGAAAGTTGTTGAATCCCTCACTACTGTTAAGTATACACCTACTGCTAGCTCGTTAGCAAATCCACTTATAAAAGGATTACTTATATGTGTGTTTGCAGAACACATCTCCCGCATAGAAATGTTAGGAGCCTAGCTTGATAAGATTAGTGGGAGTTTGTTATTTTGTATTAAATATGTTAGTACTTTGTACGAATTGCTTATGACTTTTATATAGGAAACATACATAATGATGTTTGTAGTCACTTCTTGTTGATATTGACATATATATAAGTTGATGTATATATGTAGTTTGACGAAATAAGAGGTGTAAAAAGAGACAAATGCAAAGTTTCAGTTGTTGTACTACATACATGTTGTTTTAATGGTTATTGTGGCATTTGAACATTTTCATGGCCAAATCATGTGTAGTTTATGTATCTTGTTGATATAATATTGCATATTTGCATACGATTTATTTGATTGCTTTTGGACGATAGAGATTAGTATGGTAGTTTGACTCTATTGTCCAAGTGAGAGAATATTAAAAATATGTGGACTAATATAATCGCAACATTATTCCATATGCATAGTCATTAATTGAATTGTCTAATGTATGTTTAATAACTATAACAGGATACTTAATAATTTACTAATTGCATTTGAAGCATATGGTAGTACCCTAATAACTATATGTTGACCTATTAAATTATAATTCATAACATTCTGAAAATAACACAATTATCCTTTGTTGCCCCTTAGAGTAAAACATGTTATAAGATACAGCATATGGTGAGATTGCGTGCATATGGTGTGCAGGTGTGAAAAACAAAATATTGAGTCTTTTATCATTGGAGGTATGTCAATTTCATTGCATTGTTAATGCTCTAAATAAAATGTTGATATTGGTTTAGTAATTGTTGATGAACGCATCTTTGTATAACATAATAAGCTATTTACTAAACAAGTCATTTTAAGAAAAAATATGTAAAACTAATTAAAGTATACTTAACATTTAGCAAAGTTTAAAAGAAGATTGGATACGACTGATTTTTGCATCATGAAGCCCATCAGCTCAAGGGCTTGTAATCTGCTTGAAATGGGGGAGTAACAACTAACTCTAAACTTGGTGCAGCCTTATCCTTAAGGAGTTACAATTAAGAGGTTGGAGAAATATAATTTAAATAGATGGAATTTTAAATTAAATTTACGTCATTTAAACGAATTTAAATTAATATGATCTGCTTCGATTTATCCTCATTCATGAACTAAACAATTTAGCTCAAATTTTGATAGTCCACGCATGTCTGTTCCCTTCATGATTAAGCTGTTGTTCTTCCATTTTATATTTTATCCAAAACATCAGCTTGCTTCCTCCGAATCTAACCTCTTCTCAAAGAGGGTGCAAAAGAAATTCCCGACCTTCCTAGTAGTGAAGAACCCAAGACATGAACATCAGCTTGCTTCCTCTGAATCTAAACTTCTTCTCAAAGAGGGTGCAAAAGAAAATCACGAGCTTCCTAGTAGTGAAGAACCCAAGACATCGAACCACTACACGCCAACATACCAAGGACTCCAAATAACGACAAAGAGGCAATTTGGGGCAAGCCCCTGTCGGTGGTTCTTAATCCAAGTTTATGACAAATACAGTTTCCTAACCCCTTGAATCAATGTCTCGACGAAGAAGCCTATCTTAGCTTGGTCCCCATAAACAAAACGAGGTCTAAAAACCAAACCAAACCAAACCAATCCAAAATGAGCCGCCTCGTCGTAGGGACAATAAGTTTATAATTGAGACAAGACTTGCAGATGAACGTGCAATTATAACCCCCGAAAGTTGTGCCAATATTTAGTAAAGGGTCGGTTTTACTTTTAGGAGTAATCAAATTGGGTTTGGAGGGCACTCAAAAGAATTTACAATTCCTTGAGATCAAGGTTTACCAACTTATTTTACAATCTACTTGAAATGCATAAAAAGAAAAGCAGCACGTTCCCCGTTATCAGGAAAAAAGAAAAGGGACGCAACATAAATATGGTAATAGTGAGGAGCCAGAAACAGTAAAGAGGACGAAAAGCAAAAGGCTAATGTTTGGTCTTTAACGCATCAAATCTCACTTTTGGTTGGTCCCATAAACTAGCAAACAAACACAAGAAAACAAGAGCCAACCTTTTGTCATCTCCAATAAAATCATAAAGCGAAAGTGAAAACCCATTCAAACCTCCACACCATCCATCCCTCCTCCCACTTTTGACGAAAATGATGTAACAATCCGTCAACATTTTCGATCGAATTATTGGAAGACTCCACCTGAAACAGCCAAAACAAAAGGGGAAGAAAAACTATATATAAATATATATTTGCGAGAAATTGTAGCCTAGACAGGAGAAGAGATATATTCTCGTCTGTAATGATGCGGATCTTCGATCTATCGCTGTCAGGCAGGAAGCAGCAAAGTGGTCAAAAGCATCCTCTTTTTCAGTTTTTTTTATCACCCAAAAAATGTATGAAAATTAAAAAAAAAGAAAAACCCATCGTGTCTGTGAAAGGTACGTTTAGCCCATATCACTGTACGGTCTTGCAGACGACGGATTATATGGGGCCGACCAAAAATATATATACATGTTTAGTCTAATGGACTTTGAAATTGAAGATGTCCGGTGAGGGTCCAACAAGACAACTACAAGACAAAGTTATAAACTTAAATTTCCTCAAGTTTTTTATTTGCCTGCAAAAAAGTTGATGCAAGCACAGAATATTTTTCTAAATTGTAATTTTACTATTTCAGAGTAAACTGATAATTTGTATTTGCATTATTGAACAATGAGAGTTAATTATGACAACAATGTTTAAATAATTACCATATATTTAATAATTTCTTAAATATAATAATATAAACATAAAATTATATAGAATTTTAGACTAAAAAAGTTTAGCACCCAATTAATTTAGATGATTAATATGAAAACAAAGTTTTTTTAACTAAATTATCGTAAAGGACATAATTTTATTGAAAGATTAATTACATATCATTTTAATAGTTATTGTGATGATTGTAATTTAATTTACTAAATCATCTTACATTCGTAAATTATTTTAATCACAATATAAATCATAATGATCATAAGAGTTATAATTTACAAACATGATGGCTCCTAATCATTTAATTGTTCCCTTTGAGTTCTTTGTCATGATCGTTACTTTCTACTTCTTTTAGTGGATGGAAATGCACTTGTTGCCTTTTCAAATAAAAGGGATATAAAAGGTTAAATTTATAATTGGTTTATCCGAAAAGAAAAGGATAAATTTAAGAATTAAGTAAAATTTTAACTAAATTAGTATAAAAGTCATTATTATTTTAATAGTTTTGTTGTTTTCATAATTTATATTTAGTAATTTTTCTTGCATATCTTAAATCATTTGTTAGCGTATTAAGAATAATTTAGTCTACATAAAAATTATAATGAACATAAGAATTATCAACATGATGGCTCCTAATCGTTTATTCTTTAAGTATCTATCATGCCCTTTTAGTTCTTTGTGATAATCATAACTTGGCTACCTCTTTTAGTGGATGGAAATGCACTCGTTGCTCTGTCAAACAAAAGGGGTAGGAAAGGATGAAGAAGTGCTGTGATGGCTGAGATGATTAAAAGTGAGAAAAATATGATGGCATAAAGTAGTTTGTGGCTTTAGGGTATCGTGACCCTTCAGCTTTTGGGTTGAATGATAAAAGGGGTTTTAGAAGAAGCTTTGTCCATGAAAAGACAGAACACCACCAACTTTAATCGTGACTAATGACTACAATTCTCAAGGTTCTTTGCTTGATTATCTTAGGAAAGAAAAAAAAAAGATGATATCGCATAGGTAATTCAATAGTGGCTTATCTCTACAGACAATGAAAGGCAAAACACAAGAAGGAGAACAAAAAAGAAAAGATTGGAGGTATGTAGATAGTGGTTGTACCTTTTGATTCATTGCATCATGATGATTTGTTTGGTTCCTGGCGAGTAATTTACTAGTTTTGCATGAAAAGACAAAAGGTGATATTATATTCACTTCATGCTTAGGTAATATAGGAGAATAGTGAGAAGATAAAATAGAGATAGAGTGACATGAAAATATGGATTTGATTCTCTAGTTTTGTAAGATAACTTGTAGCTTCACTTGAATTTATGACAATATATTAACTATTTGAAATTTTATAATTAAGTTTATGACTCATTTTAATAAATTATTTATCATCATTTATTCATTTTAAAACAGAAATTGAAAGTTGAGAAAGTTGAAGATACATTATTACCTTAAGACACATTTACACAAAACATTAGGTTTGGTTCTACAACATCTTGTCCTTTCTATGAAAGGGTTGGATAGACCAATAATGACACGAACTGGTAAAGTTAAAGAGTGATTTGGCAATCATTTCAAAATGATGTTTTGCCTCTAATGGTGCCTTTTAGGCTAGTAATCACACTCTTTTTGAAGCTGTAGGTTCCTTCCTTTTTAGTTTTTTCAACTGAGGATAAGAGTTTTTGGACGTTGATATCAGATGGGACCTCTTGGTGTGGCCCAAAGGAGAGAGCACTTATTCATATAACATTGGGCCTGACCTGAGCTAGTGTGTGTGTGTGCATGTTGTCCTTTTCAGGATTTGGTCACCATGGATAGAGAAGCAGTCCACGTGGCAAAAACATAGGCATTGAAGCAATGGACCTCGTTCCACCAAAGGAGAGAAAGGATTTGGCTACTGACACTGCCCCACCTCTCAAAAGCCAACAAAATTTACCATCTTCATCTCTAGTCTTGTAAAGGTGAAAAAAAAAGGGTGAAAAACCCTAGAAAAAGACTGCTTTTTATTGTAATCTCCCAGTAATAAAGCTGGTTTTTAGGTCCTTTCTTTTACCATTACTGTTCTTCGGGAGTGTACTTTATGAATTGAATAGAAGAGATGAGATGAGATAGAACCTCTAGTGTCATATAACATGGCAGTCACTGTTCGAGTGCAGCTTTCACTAATACAGCTTGGTGGATAGCTTTACTTCAGGCAGGGATACTATACTAATTCAACATATTTTCTTTTTTATAGTTAGCTCGAGAATCATGATTTATAGTGTATATTTATATGCAATGCAAAAATACCCATCATAATATATAAGGACAATATTTTTTTAATTTTTTATTACGGTAGTAAATTCACAATAATAAATTTTAAAGTATGCATTAGATAAAGGAAAATAGTGTTTAGCTCGTATGATGAGGACTACCTATAATTCACGATAACAATAACAATTATCACTAAAATCAATAAAAAATTAATTCAAAGTTGAGTAAAAATTTAATTCAATAACAATTATAGGCACCAATGTCGTAATCTCCAAGTTGCTGGCCTATGTCCCTTTTGTCAATATTGCGAGGAAGATGAACTTTATGTGTTGGTGTATTGTGATTTTGCACGGGCTTGTTGGCTCTCCACCGTCGTTGGGTTTTCTTTAGGCCAATATGTGCGATTTCGTGATTGATTTGCAAGTATGCTGGATGTACTCCATAGATCTGACTTGCAGACTTTGGTGGTGACTTTATGGGCGATATGAAAAGCCCGGAATGCATTGCTTTGGACAACCAAACAAATGACTCCGTTGCAGGTTGCTAGACATGCGCTTAATTTCTTCCATTGTTGGCTTCAAGCTAATGAGTCCCCCTCTTCTTCTGTTGTTTCTTTCAACCCGGCTAGATAGTCTAAACCGGCTCACGGCCATCTCAAGTTGAATGTTGATGGAACTCTTTTTGATGATCTTTTTGTTAGCTTAGGTATTGTTGTTCGTGATTCTCTTGGATCTTTTGTTAGTGCTATGAAGGTAGCTGTCCCGGATCACTTTGAGGCCAAAACTGTCGAAATTATAGCCATTCGCAAAGCCTTGAGTTGGATTAAGGATGTCGGGTGGTCGCCTACTGTTCTGGAGTCCGATACCCAATCATGTGTTCGGGCTATTCTTGACCCTAACTATATGGATGAATCTGCTTTTGGACTACTAGTTTTCGATTGTAAATCCCTTCTCACTTAAGTTAGAGATGTGAGATTAGTCTTTGTTAGACGTTATGCGAATGGAATAACTCATCAGCTTGCTTGAGCTGTTACCATCTCGATGGATAAAGTGGTTTGGTCCTAATGACCGACTATATATATTTATGACTCTATTCGCTAGAAAGTTAATAATAGTTCTTTCTATTTTTATCCAAAAAAGAAAAAAAAAAAAAAGATGAGAAGTAATCCCTCGGGCTGGCTGAAATTTCAAACATTCGGATTAAAGAATATGGAAGGCAAACCTGACCGTTCTTTGGGTCAAAGAAAAGGCTGTTTACGGTTTGAATTCGACGATGTTCAATTAAATAAGGTTTAAAGATCGAAGCGTGTATTAAATCTTATGTCAAGTGTCCGCTTTAAAGGACAGGATAGATATCATAAAAGCATGATGAACTTAAAAGAATTAAAAGTACACAGCTTTGTCCAGTTCATCTCAAGAGATCCCTTTGTGTGATAAAGCAGGCAGGAAGGGTATTAAAGAGTTGCGAAAAGTGTGCAAAAAAAGCCGCTTTTAACTAGTAAAAAATAAAAAAGCATCATTAAATTAACTCATAAAGAAGTGATACAGACAAAAACCAGAGAAAAAAGAGATTAATGAAAGTAAGGATGCCATGCACATCCTTGCCTCGCATCCACCGTCGGCGCTATACTACCGGTCATCTCACCGGTGATGTATACATATATATATATAGAGTCATAGACTCTAGGGGGAGCCATCATCAAGACCTACCAAGCTGCATAATAATCCACGAAGTTGGTGCGTGCACATAAGTAAAATATAAAACCACGTGAAAATCAGAAAGGTCATGAATGCTTGGCATATGGTCTTGCTACTAGAGCTTTCATAAAATTATGTAATAAGGATTTATAAATTATTTTTTAAAATAAATTATTTTATAAATTAAAGATTTAGAGTAAAAATAAATTTAATTTGCTTATATTATTTAATCAACTAACGGCTCATAATTGTAATAAATCGAGTTTTTCATATAAAATTAGGTGAATAATTTGATATTTAAAATAATTAAGATATATATTAAATAAAATACTAAATATTAGTAAAATCTATTAATTAATTTATCCCACATAAGTTATTTGATAAATTAATAACAATAACAACAACGTCAGTTAATATGAATATACAAAATTTGAGATAATAAATCAACTTATACTCAAATAATATATTGAATATTATATTTAACATGTGAAACGTATTTCTACCTTCTTTCAAGTTGTGGGAGGCACTTGACTTCTCTTATCACCGACTGTTATGATAGCTTTTGGTGTAGAATTACTGAAGCAATTATTTTAACACAGCGATATTCAATTCTTAAGACCATACCCTATAAAGTCAGTAGTCAACGGATCCTACCTACCAATAAATAGGCTTTGTTAATTAATAATTAGTAATATTAGTTACAAGTTAACAACCACTGTCGGCCGATATTAAATTGTGTGGTCAGTAATATAATGACGCATTCTAAAAAAGAAATTTTGATGAAACGCTGCGTTTGATATTGAAAAGGTGAAAATCTTTCGATTGCTTGCTTGCCTAAAATCTCCATCTCTAAGGTTGTAGGCAGATTAATTGGGAGCCAATTTCATTCGCAGATGAATATATTTTCTTTTTCTATCTATAGTTTAAATTGCAACTTAAAGTTTCTCAACAAAATTGTAAATAAATATTTGCTATTATTTTAATATTATGCTATATTTTAATATTATTGGAACGATATTAATAACACATTTAATCATATAAGATTAAAATTTCATTAATTCCTATCAATTGGTATAATTTAACAAAATAGTTTCTTTGAATAAGTTACAAAATATGATTTATATTTAACATTTTATAAAATTTTAAATGAATTGTACCATAAATATTATTTGCATATATTAAATAAAAATATTGTTCTGATAATTTTAAAATGTAAAGTGATATTTGAAAAACATTAAAATTTGCTTAATTTTTTATGTCTTACAATGCATACCGAATTTTTAATATTTCTTTTCTTTTATAATGATATATTTAAAAACCTAAATTCAGAAATATTTTTAAAAATTGTATTATGTTTCCTTTTTACTTAACTTTTTTAGCTTTATTCGTAGCTCATTTATGTAAAAATAAAAGAGAATAGCTAAATATTTAGCTTTTTACTCGAAATGGTTGCCCCATTGTTCGTCAACTTATACTAACGACATGTCTGGTTCAACGGAGTAAGTATTTTATACCTAACGTATTCTTCAAAATTACAAATTCTTGTGTTTGGTTATAAAAAGAATTAAGAATAGTTATTCTCGAATTTAATTATTCCCCGAACTTAAAAAATAGCTAACGTGGCACAACCTTATATTTACCTATTCTAGGTATGTCGGAATAAAGATTACCACTTTGAGAATTGAAATATTCTTGTCTTTTTCGCTCTCGTCTTCATGCTTCGGGCTCTTGTCCTCCTTGCTCTCGTTTCTCTCTGCCTTCACAGTCTGGTCTTTTCTCCAACATTTTTCCATTGTTTCTTCTCTATCACAATCGTGCAACTCGCTAATATTTCCTCTATACTAAATGTTAATCACAAGGTAACTTAAATTAGTCACCTTGTGACTAGCCACTTAGTCATCCTCGTGACTCTAGTCTTGACTAGCATTTACACGGTTAAATGCTAGTCACGACTAGAATGCTAGTCAAGACTATAGTCACGGGGGTGACCGTGCATGACTAATATCTAAAAGTTAATCATACCACCTTATTAAGGTGGTGAAGAAGAGGATAATTAATAAGAATAAAATTAATAATCATAAGAAGAAAATTAATAATACTAAGGAATTTAATAATAATAATAATAGTACTTAATAAAATTTATATTAATAAGAATAATAGTAAGTGGTGTACATGAGATGCAAGAGAAGTTATGACTTCTTAGTGTTTTTGAAGAACTTGAGTTTTAGTAAGTAACATGTTAATTCTTATGAGTTGTACGAATATAAAACAAATATGGTGATTAATTGATATTGCATAATCATGAGAATAGTGATCATTATACATGTGTATCGTAGATGAAGAATGCGAATATTGATGTCCTTTTTTGTGTTTATGATGATTAATATTTTATGAGTTTGAAATAGAAAGATCATTGATAATGGTGTAGAAAATGGCGAGAAATTTAGTAATGAACATATACGTATGTAAATGTTTTGTTTTCATATTATGATCAAACATAGAGTATGATTTGTTTGTGATTGAAATTGAACTGAAATGAAAGTAGGAATGTAGAGGAAATAATGAAGATATAAGTTAGAAATGATAAATTAAGTAAAAGAGATGAACTATGATGAAAATGGTGATGAATTGTCTTTGGAATATGGTAGATGAGTGTTTTATTGAATATGCATTTGTAATTTAGCTATATCCCAATCTGTAAACATCTAAATAGGATGATTTTTAATTTGAATTAAATTGGAGACATATGGATACATTTTTATGAAGGAATCAAAATTGAACTATGTCCTTAAAAATTTTAAATTTTGACTTGAAATTAAGTGCTGTGTGCAATTACTGTTTGAGAACAGTCGGTGGTATTTTGTGTATAAGTTTCAGAATACTGAACTAAATTGTATGAATTTGATGTCATTAGAAACTTAATAGATATTGAAACAATTTTTTAGAATAACATTTTTGCCTAAATCCTTCTTTTTTGTGTCAAAATGGTCATGGAAATTGATCTGAAAAATATGTTTTGGAGAGTTGTTGAAAGATTGAATATTGATCATTAAATAGTGCACGATTGTGCACATGCACGATCGTGACAGAAAAAAATTCTTAGGATAATGCACGATCGTGATAGAGGGGAAGTATCAGGTAAAGCACGATCGTAACAAAAAGGAATCCTCAGAGTAGTGTGCGATCATGACAGAGAGGAAACTTTAAGAGAGTTGCACGATCGTGTACAAGCATGATCGTGACAGAGGGGAAGCATCGGGTAAAACATGATATTGACAGAAAGGAATCCTTAGGGTAGTGCATGATCGTGCTTGTAGACAGAGAGGAAGCCTTAAGGGAGTTGCATGATCGTGCACAAGCACGATCGTATCAGAGGGGAAGCATCGGGTAAAGTACGATCGTGTACGAGCACGATCGTAACAAAGGAGATTTAATAGGAAATGTACGATTGTTTAAATTAACATAACAAATTTTTCAAAAAGGAACAAATAGTTTAAATTAACATAAAAACATTTAAATTAGTAAAATTATATAAAATACAAGAAAATTTTTAAAATTATTCATAATTTAAACTTAAAAATATAAATTCGTCTACAGCCAATCCAACCTCTTTTATTATCAGCACATTACAATTTTTTTTTTAAAAAAGCAAATAAGACTATAAGAGCATGCAACCCAACAACCTCTACTGGTTGACTTGAGCATGCGCTTTAATCATGAATTGGATTGAACCATATATCATCCTTTCATAATTACGAAGATAACTTGGCTGGGTCTACATATCTCATTATACCATGTTATGATTGAAGCATGTTAAAAGGGCATTTCCTTTTAACCATATAAATTTCCTATGATCACCCCATGAGAGAAAAAATAAATAAATATGAAAGTGCTCTTTGAGATGATACAAGCTCGTTATCTCTTCTATAAACCAACTTATTACTGTAGATGGGGCTCACATGGCATGATCTGAGCAAATCGTGTCAATTATTGATTGATCGTGTGTTGCAATTCCAACTGGGTGGGTGCATAGAACATAAGCTATCGAATTGCCCATATTGTTCTTTTTTTTTTCCTTAATTTTATCAATGGTTTATTTAATACCGGATTCTAAGTAGAAGATGCTACTTCAATCAAAATTAATATTGTTTTTTTTAAATAGTATGATAAGAAAGTTTCCCCATTCAAAATCAATTCATTTGGATGATTATAAGACTGTATTATCGTAAAAAATGTGGTGCACTCCCTCTTTCTTCTCAACTCGACCTGGGGAGTTGGGTGGTGTGGAAGACAGTAACTTGGGAAACCCCACATCCACAACCACCACCGCAACCATCACCACCACCCACTCATCCCCGCCATTGCCAAACTTCAAATATATCTCCACAGCCACAACAAAACAAACTCTGCCCATCTCATATCACACTACCACCTTGTACTTAAATCTATTATTATGTTTCTTACCTTTTTATTTTAAGCAAAGTAAGGTAAATTCCAAAACCAGCCCATACACTACACCATTTTCTACTTCTACCGTTCCCGAAGTCATTAAACCCTTATCGCTTTGCTGCTTTTATTCTAGGGCTACCCAACTGCACCCACTAGCTAGCTCTTGCTGCCTGTAAAAGATCTAATCTAATATACTACAGAAGAACCGAGGTATAATGATTTGGTGCATTTATGGTATTGTGGAATTATGTGTACATGGCTCCTGAAAGCATCCACCAATGGGTACATTCTCATTATGATGCTCAGGGCCTCGTCTCAATAACTGGCGGCGATTATTTACTTGCTTCTCAGATCAAGTGGTCCTCCTCCTCCACTCTGCCTTCTAATTACGTTTTTTGTGTTCTTGAATGGGATATACTTCTTCTCAGATCAAGTGGTCCTCCTCCTCCACTCTGCCTTCTAATTACGTTTATTGTGTTCTTGAATGGGATATATATAAATAATCGCGAGTCCGTGAGCATCATAATGAGAACGTACCCTTTGGTGGAAGCTTTCGGGAGCCATGTACACACATGTATATATATACACATATACATATGTGCTTGTTATTTTGGCAAAAAAAAAATGAAGGTAAAAATGAGTTCTAAACATGTCCAAATATAAATGTCACTCTTTCTTCATGTGAAATGAGAGGAGATGAAAAAAAGGAGGTTATGTTAATTTAATAGAATAAAATTCCTTAAAATCTTCAAAAGGTTTAGAAATATATGGGAAGAGGAATTGTAATATTGAAATAAAAGGATAAAAGAATAAGAAAATATATAACAAGAGAGGAGAGAAGATAACAAAAATAGAAAATGATACATTATAAGTTGTAAATTAAGAAAATAAAATATTAATGCATTTAAAAAATTAAAATATATTTTAGTGAGGGTTAATTTTAGTGTAAATATAAAATTATAATATAATTTTAAAACTTTTTTAATATGATTCACCTTAAACAAATTTTTATAATTAAACAGTTTATTTATTGTGATATATATTTATACACTCAATAGTCTCGTTCTTTCTTTTAACATCTTAATTTAAGGACTATATATGTTCATACTATTTTTTGAATTCAATATATTTTTAGTTATTATAAGTCTAACTAAATTTAACTACATGTTCATAATTATGATATCGAACTATTAGATATTTACTTTATACATACTATCATATTAAAATTATAATGGTGAGTGGTGAATTGGATTGAACAGGCAAAAGGAGACAAAACACCTGTCTTTTAAAATGGTCAAGAAGCCAATAATCCTACTATTGACTACCAATCAAAACTGCAATCATCCAAAGTAAGAATCAAGTTGCCTTTTCTTTTCTTTTTTTTTCAATCTCAAAAC
This sequence comes from Erythroxylum novogranatense, assembly GCA_029891385.1. Classification (NCBI taxonomy): domain Eukaryota; kingdom Viridiplantae; phylum Streptophyta; class Magnoliopsida; order Malpighiales; family Erythroxylaceae; genus Erythroxylum; species Erythroxylum novogranatense. Next base: position 133,368,104 of record CM057228.1, read on the forward strand.
CTCACAAAGTGAGCTTTCCCATCCCACCATGCACATGCTCCCTAGTGGACGGAATTATCTTCATTAAATTTGAAACCAACTATAAGTTAGAACTTATTGTGTATATATATAATGGAGACTCTTTATCTTTAGCAATCGTTATCTTTTAAATGCGTACTCTAAAAATAGCGATCAGGATGTAATAATTTACAAATTATATTAACTGAATATTCCACACTAAATAAGTTAAGTATTATAGGCTTAATCAAGAAAATGTAAGTAGAAGGATTCAAATAATTTAGAAGATATTATAAATATTAATTAGATAAAATATCATTTAAATTTAAATTTATGGAATAAAAATTTAATATTAAACAATTTTTAAATTTAATATCAAACATTTTAAAATTTTAATTTTAAAACTTGTACAACTCAATTTAAAATGCTATTTTTATCTGAGTGTTTATTTGCTAACCACATTAGGAAAAATCGTATTTTGTCTTAAATTATATGAATTTGAAAAAGTTAGCTATTAATTTAAACATTATAAAGATTGGCACTAAATCAATTTTTTAAAAAAGTAAACACTTTTAAATTTATGATTAGGAATTATTGCATATATTTAATAATTCGTTTAATACATATTTTAAAAATAAGGAGTTTAATTCACGAATAAAAGACTTAATTATACACGTTTTAATTAATCAGGGCTAAGAATAATTTAAATAAATATGTTATTATTTAATTTAAAAGTATTAAATAAATGAATAAAATTTTATTAAAATCTAATTTGATCTAATGCCCAAATAATAAATATCCGAAGGCTTTCCATCGAGTACTTGGCATTCCCTACTTACTAACTACCCTATGATCATGACCATGTTGCTTTGCAGTTTGTAGTTTGTAGTTTGTACCCCAAGCCAAGACCTTTGAACTCTTACACACATCTTCGTCACAAGACACGCTTAAACTTGATGGCTCCACACATGATGTGATCGTGGATAGATGAGAGCCATTAATAACAAAAGCCGGCGGGGGCCACAAGAGGAGGAGGTGGATCCTCAAAAGGCCCCCATTGAATCGACCGTTAAAGGGAAGAGCTTTGCTTTGGACTTGGTTGGTTTGGCTTGCCCAAGGGTGGTGGAAGTGAAACCGTGGAACTGGCAGGATCATGTGCTGTTGGTTTTTTATGCGCACAAGATTTACAAATATATGTATGTATAGTCACACAAAAAGGAATTTTGGAAGGCATTACATAGGGAATCGAGAGAGAGTTTGAGTTGGGAGAGTCATGAAAATAACCAAACAAAGGAAAAAAAAATTATATTTTATTTATTAATAAATAAGGAAGAGAAAGTACTGCAACTTCCAATTATTCCTCTTCTTCTGTGGATCTCATTGCTTTTAATAATAAATAATAACAAAACACAGTAAGTTCTTTTGGACTTTTATGTATAAAAATCACCCCCCATTAACTCCACTAGTGCTTCCTTATTCCTTTTTATATTTATGATAAGTTGATATATGTTAATATATATATATTCTTTGGATTAACTTGTATCTGTTTTTTGTTAAGATTGATATAGAACACAACACAACTACTAGGTTGATGGATGACGACGATGATCCCTTTTTTAAGGTAATGTAAGAGAGACGAGCTTTGCTTTGCAAAGACACGAGATGTTTAATAATATTTAGTCGTTGTACGTCCTCGAGGCTGCGCGGCTCAGTCCTCCTCAGAACCGAAACTTAGACAGAGAGAGTTGAGGGAGGTGTGAGAGAGAGAGACAGATAGATATTAAAAGGAAGAGGGCCTCACAAAGGCTTTTACACGTGATAAAGAAAACACCAAAAGCACTTGCATGCGTGTATAAAGATTCATCATCATCATCATATCCCTCTCTTCTTCTCTATACATGTCTCTCTCTCTGTCTCTCGATCTATCCCTCTCTTTGGCCCCTCTCTCTCTGTGACTGTGTCTGTGGGAGAAAAATTGAATCTTTCGTCATAAAAATCCCATCTTTACTTGCTGTTTAGCTGTTGTTTTATATACCATCACTTTCTTCGCCACCCCATCTTCTGATTCACCTTCCTTTGCTCCTCCAAGCTCGCCTTTTTCGATAGAAAGCTTATAGCTACGTAGCTTATAGGAGTTGGTGAGTGGTTTTAATCCTGTTGGAAGCCTTGGTGTTTATTGTTGGGTCATTTCTGTCCAAAGCACTACATTTTCTTGCCGTAATTTATTCCTTTGGATGGTGATTTCACTGGCCTTTTCGGAGTTGTGTACACTTCCTTTGTTCCTTTTGTTTTCTTCCATCTGTAGTCTTGTTGGTTACATATCTTCCCCATTGAATGGAATTCCTTTTTAATGCTCCTTCACTGTTTTTATCTGCTTGGGCTTATCCAACTTCAGTATGATTTTCATTCCTTTTTAACAATATTTTTAGTTTTGGAAGGGACAAGCATTAGAGTATCGTTTTCTCTCCTGTAGGCTTCTGTTTCTTGGGTTCCTACTTTCTACGAGGACCCTTTATTTTCGATTTTTAAATTTCATTTTGTTCCTTTGCTCTCTTCTTTATACTTTGTGGATTGCTCATAGAACCATCTGTATCAGATTTTGATATTTGGGTCGTGATGCCAAGTTTTGTCTTTGCATTTATTATTTCTGGAGTTGCCGAGCTGATTTTAAGCGTCTGGTCTGGTTTGGGGTTTTGCGTTTTTCCATGTCCTTTGTTGCTTGGTCCATTGGTTTTTTCAGTATAAGCCCTAGTGAGAACTGAGAAGAACTATAATCAAAGTTTCCACTAAATAATAATTTACTCTATACCTTTGTTTTGCCTTCTCCACTCAATGATTCTGCAATATCAGCAGTCAGATTGCGACTGTTACTATTGTTTTGAGTTTTGTTATTTTCTTTTTTTGGGTGTATCGGTTTTTGAGGAGTTTGCTTACTGAATCAGAGGTAAATAGTTGGGTGTCAAATTTTGCAAAGGAATAGTAATGCTTGTAATGGGCAGCAAAAGACCCGTCCTTTACCCATACCTGTTTACTTTTCGTATAGAAGCATGCTTTAGCATCATCGTCGTCATCAATATTTGTGTTTTCTTTACAAGTCTGCAAATTTTGGTTACTTGACTTGCATCCATTTTCACCTGTCTCCTTTTGTGTGATTGATCACCACAGATATGTTCCAAGTCCCGAATCTCGCTGAGACTAGGAGAGAAGAAGTATAATGGTGTGACTTGGTGAAGCTTCACGTTTTCGAGCCACACAAAGCTTGTGCTTTTTCATACAAATTCTGTGAACGAAGAGCAAAAGAAGAAAATTTTCCAGCAATGCCTGTAAGGCAAATGAAAGAGAGCTCAGAACAGCATCTGGTAATAAAAACCCACTTGCAAAACTCCATGAACCATCCTCAGAAGCACCACAAAAGTGCTCAAAATGGCAAAGGGCCACCTTCCTTAGAAGCAAACAACACAAAACCGCATAACCAGACCTCCCCTCCAGCCAAAAACAAAGGAAGAAGAAGGGGAAGAGGTGGTAGAAAGTCTGATCAAGGAGATGCCTTCATGAGGCCTAGTTCGAGGCCTTGTACTGTGGCAGATAAGCCTGTGAACCAGGCGGCTAATGAACTTTCAGCAAGTGCTCCTCATATTTCTGCCGAAAATTCTGGTAACGTTTGTGATATGGAGATAGGTTTGGGGTTTCCTACCTCGAGCAAGTCTTTGAGTTTTCCTACTAGACCTGGGTTTGGTCAAATTGGGACAAAGTGTATTGTTAAGGCCAACCACTTCTTTGCAGAGCTACCGGACAAAGATTTGAATCACTATGATGTAAGCTCTCTCAGTTGATGGTGTTCTTTGTTTCTTTTTTATTGCATTAGTAGAGCTGATGATACATTGAAGCGGAAAGAAAACTTCTCTTTTTCCATGTTTCTTTCTCTCTTCTTTTTTTTCCTCTTTTGATTTCTGAAACCAACAGGATCCCTAAACTGACATTGAACATGTTCACACTGTTCTTTCTTGTTATCTTTCCGTCGCGTTTTGCTTTCTGGTTGAAGACAATTTATGTCAGTGCAAATTTGTGGCTCTTGATCTGACAGTGTATGCTGGTGTTTTTACTCATCTCTTGCCTGCTGCGTTGCAGATAAAATTGAATAGGTTTCTTTTTTCAACGTATAGTTCTCGTTTATATGGAATTTATGACTGTCTTGAATCAGGCCGTCAATTTTGTTCCTATTGTTTGCTTTCCTATTTTTCACCATCTGTCCTTCTGATCTTTGCAGGTCACAATAACTCCTGAAGTGGCATCAAGAACTATGAACAGAGCTATTATGGCAGAGCTTGTGAAGCTTTACAGAGAATCTGACTTAGGAATGAGACTGCCTGCTTATGATGGCAGAAAGAGTTTGTACACAGCGGGTGAGCTTCCTTTTGCTTGGAAGGAATTCACTGTTAAGCTTGTTGATGAAGAGAATGGTGTCAATTATCCTAAGTGAGTATTTGTGGTCTCTGTTTTGTCTCTTTCCGTTCCATTTTAATTGTCCTTCCTCTTTCACCATCCGTTCTTCGTTTTCCATTCTACTAACGTAAAAGCTTTCTCATTTCTAAAAAATATGGACATCCTCTTTTTCGTAGGTTTTTAACGCATACTTAAGTGTTTCTTTTGCTTCTTCTTTATTGCATAGTTTGTATATTGACTTGTTTATGATTTTGCAGGCGAGAGAGACAATACAAAGTGGTGATCAGATTTGTTGCGCGGGCGAATTTACATCATCTGGGTCAGTTTCTAGCTGGTAAACGAGCAGATGCTCCTCAGGAAGCCTTGCAAATTCTTGACATAGTACTGAGAGAGCTATCAACAAAGAGGTATGATAACTCAATATGTTCTTGATTTTTAACCATTTTTATTGGTTGTGGGTGTTCTATCAGCTGATTAAGTTTCATTTACGCAACAATGTCTTCACCTGTGAAGGTATTGCCCCATTGGAAGGTCTTTCTTTTCACCTGATATTAGGGCACGTCAGCGACTTGGAGATGGGTTGGAGTCTTGGTGTGGATTTTACCAAAGCATAAGACCCACTCAGATGGGCTTGTCCCTAAATATTGGTATATGAATTAGAAAATTTAATGTCTATATTGGAGATTTTCTTCTCAGTTATACATATGAATAATTTATTTTTGGTCTTTTAAATAATACAGATATGGCTTCAGCTGCTTTCATTGAGCCACTACCAGTAATGGACTTTGTTGCTCAACTTCTTGGGAAAGATGTATTGTCTAGGCCACTATCAGATTCTGATCGAGTGAAGGTAATTTGATTGTGTATAGCTATCATGCAACTAGTTTTGTTTTCTTGTTTAATTGTAACTTAAGAGATATCGCTGAAGAAACATTTTAGATCAAAAAGGCTCTTAGAGGAGTAAAAGTTGAAGTAACTCACAGAGGAAATGTGCGAAGGAAGTATCGTGTCTCAGGCTTGACATCTCAACCTACAAGAGAACTTGTGTGAGTGTTCCTTTTTCTCCCTTCTACACTTTTTCGGGTTATACTAGATTCTTTATTTGAGTTCTTCCAGTTTTATTTGTATGAAAGGTATATGCTTGATTATATTACTGGGAAAAGTATTCCTCACTAAAGTTTCCCATTTAGTGGATGTTCTTGTTGAGTCATTGTGCATGGTGGTTCTAGTTATCAGTGATGTTTGTCTTGTCTAGGTTTCCTGTTGATGACAACTCAACCATGAAGTCTGTTGTGGAGTACTTTCAAGAGATGTATGGCTTCACCATTCAACATACACATTTCCCTTGCCTTCAAGTAGGGAATCAGAAGAAAGCGAACTATCTACCTATGGAGGTACAGTGATCTCATTCACTGTCTAAGTCTAACAGTAATGCAGTCACCTTTTTCTTGTGTTGTTCTTGTAGTCTCACACTATAATTAATTCAATTGATTTGGTTTGTCAGGCTTGTAAAATTGTAGAAGGGCAACGATATACAAAAAGGTTGAACGAGAAGCAAATAACTAGCCTTTTAAAAGTTACATGCCAGAGACCTCGGGATCGGGAAAATGATATTTTACAGGTATTTTTGATGTTCTGATCTTTTTTTTTTCTCGTTTGGTTCTGATGTAGTGTTTGTTCTTAATGCTTGATAAAGTTTGAAATATTGAAAAATGTCATTCCTCGATGTTATTTGCAAGCCAATAGTGGAACAAAAGCAGATTCTTGAAATTTAAACATTCCAATGTGCCGGATTTTTTACCAACCATATGGAGATGTTTCTTGAATTCTAAATTCCACTGTTTCTGGTGTGTTCTGAAAGATTAACTTTGAGTTTTCTGTTGTGTTTATGAATTTTTCACAAGTTCCCGTTCACCATCTTTATGATTTGGAATGGAGTAAATTTTGGTTCAATGTAATGGCTTTGGTTCTTGATATATTGGAGAACAATGTGTACGAAGACTTTTAAGTGGTCATGCTTAGAATTATAGCCCTTGTAGACTAAAATTAGGGCTCTATACTCTTGATCATGGGAGATATACAACTCTGCAGCCAGTTTTGTATGGTTTTATGTTTTTTGTATTGCTAGTTTCTGTGGGTTTGTATTCCTTTTGTACATGGTCTATCCTGAATGTCTTTCATACAGACAGTTCAACATAATGCTTATGATCAAGATCCATATGCAAAGGAGTTTGGGATCAAAATCAGTGAAAAGCTAGCTTCTGTTGAGGCTCGAATACTTCCTGCTCCATGGGTAAAGTAGCGTCTCTTTTGTTCCTAACTTCTGAATGATTTCACTGGAAAGATACTTCTTGTCATTTGCTTTGATCAACTCATGCCACTCTTCCTGCAGCTGAAATATCATGAAACTGGAAAGGAGAAGGATTGTCTGCCTCAGGTTGGGCAATGGAATATGATGAATAAGGTATTTCGATTTACATTGCAGAACTTCTTTTGTAAAAGCTTACATCTTTGGAGAAGTATGCTGACTAACTTCTAGAATTACTAATATTGCTGATGTTAGTAATACGTTATCTATCCTCTCTTAACTTTTACCTTTATTTATAATCTGTCTTGTGTTAATTATCTCTTCCCAAATGTACAGAAAATGATTAATGGAATGACTGTGAGTCGGTGGGCATGCATTAACTTTTCTAGAAGTGTGCAAGAGAGTGTTGCTCGGGGGTTTTGCAATGAACTCGCTCAAATGTGCCAAGTATCTGGCATGGTACTTATTCTATTGATTTCATTTCTGCTCAATTTAGTTTAAGCTATTACTTAATTTTTTCTGATGATTTTCAGGAGTTCAATCCAGAGCCTGTAATTCCAATATACAATGCCAGGCCGGAGCAAGTAGAGAAAGCACTGAAACATGTTTATCATGCATCAATTAACAAAACCAAAGGAAAAGAACTAGAGCTTCTTTTAGCTATTTTACCTGACAATAATGGATCTCTGTATGGTATGGTCGCATCTTTACTTGGAAGTGGTTTCCATCGTATTGCATTCTTTTCTTCTTCACTGAGTTTTTCTTACTTGAACTTGGAAACTGTTTGAAGACAGTCCGAAAAGTAAATTTTCTGATTTCAAATATGTCTCTTTCCTTTTTTCAGGTGACCTCAAGAGAATATGCGAAACGGAGCTAGGTTTAATATCCCAATGCTGTCTTACAAAACATGTCTTTAAAATCAGCAAGCATTACCTGGCTAACGTGTCCCTTAAGATCAATGTCAAGGTTGGCATTAGCTTCTAAGCTTTGATATATTTCTAAATCTCAGGAAATATCCTGGACTAACACCCAAATCTTTTAATAACGAGTATATTCCAACAACTAATTAAAATAATAGATACTTATCTATTTCCCTGGGACTTATTACAAACTGTAAAATCATTTGCCCGGGTATTTACATAGTGGATGCTTTTTTCCATTCATTTGTGGCCAAAGATAATTAACTTGTGTTAATCTTTTGATTTCCTTGCTGCAGATGGGAGGTAGAAACACTGTCCTTCTAGATGCTATTAGTTGCAGAATACCGTTAGTAAGTGATATACCGACCATAATATTTGGAGCAGATGTGACTCACCCGGAGAATGGGGAGGACTCCAGTCCCTCAATTGCAGCTGTACATTTTCTTATCAGATATACTTTTTTGATCCTTGTTTTTCATAACATCTCTGAAGATATGGTATCTGATTCATGTTGGTCCTACTGTTAGGTGGTAGCTTCTCAAGACTGGCCTGAAGTGACAAAATATGCTGGATTAGTTTGTGCTCAAGCCCACAGACAGGAACTGATACAAGACCTGTACAAAACATGGCAAGATCCTGTTCGGGGTGCTGTTAGTGGTGGCATGATTAGGTACGCAAGGATCAAATTACTGTTCACATGCATTCTGATTTAATTTACAGCATATCTATTCAGTACTGGTGTTTCATTCATTTCTACTAGCTTGTTTGCAGGGATCTTCTAATTTCCTTTAGAAAGGCCACAGGACAGAAGCCATTAAGGATTATATTTTACAGGTCAATATATTTTTCTGTCTCTTTCTTAAAAATATAGCAAGTTTTAATGACCTAGATGTGTCTTACTAGGTTTTCATGTGATGTCTATTGCTTGCTTCTTGCTAACATTAGTCTCTCTTTGTTCCACTTCGATGCTACGATAAATGGTTGCATGAGGAAACTTTTTTATATGAGGCTATCACAAATCTTCATTGTATTTCTGCAGCCAAAGTATTCTAGATGCATGCTGAAGACTTATTTTAATTAAATAATGGAGTTGTTTTTGAGCAGGGATGGTGTTAGTGAAGGACAATTCTATCAGGTCCTGCTTTATGAATTGGACGCAATCCGAAGGTGAAGATTTAGTGCTGACCTACTTGAAGTATGTAGAAGATTATTAGAAACTATTAAGATTCTAGCTTAAAATTTGTATACAGGCATGTGCTTCCCTTGAGCCAAATTATCAACCGCCTGTGACTTTCATTGTTGTGCAAAAACGGCACCACACTCGATTGTTTGCTAACAACCACAGGGACAGGAGTAGCACAGATAGGAGTGGAAACATATTACCTGGTGAAGCTTGAGTCTTCGTATTTCCATCTTAATTTTCTAACAAAAATAGTTCCTGATTTTTCTTTTTTCAAATGTGTCAGGAACTGTGGTGGATTCCAAAATATGCCATCCAACAGAATTTGATTTTTATCTGTGTAGCCATGCTGGGCTTCAGGTAGAATCCGTTTCAGCTTTCTGCTCTCTCCAAATTTTTTCGCCCCAATCACTGTGTATCATGCTGAGAAATATTACAGATACAGGATAATTGGAAAGCTTATAATTGCTTACATCATGAACCAGACGAATGAGAAAGGATGTTAAACTTTTTCAAGATCCAAATAAGACTGTAGCAATACCTGTGTATGGTTACTGGTGTTGTTGCATTATAGGCTTCGATTTTTAGTTTTGTAGTTCCGCAGACTTTGGATTGGAATGAAAATAGTACTCTTCTTGATGTGACAGGGTACAAGTCGGCCTGCTCATTATCATGTCCTGTGGGATGAAAACAACTTTACCGCTGACGGAATCCAGTCCTTGACCAACAACCTATGCTACACATATGCCAGATGCACACGCTCAGTTTCCGTTGGTAAATGTTTTGCATTTCAGATATTTGCTTCTTGCTTTCTCTCAAGTATAATTGTTTTCCCTCGATTTTTGTTTTATCTTTCGTGCATCGGTTTAATTTCTACACACGTTGGCAGTTCCGCCGGCCTACTACGCACATTTAGCTGCATTTCGAGCGCGATTTTACATGGAACCAGAAATGCAGGAGAATGGTTCTGCATGTAGTGGCAATGGTAATGGTGGTGTGAGGCCATTGCCAGCACTGAAAGAGAATGTGAAGAGAGTGATGTTCTATTGTTAGCATCAGGTGGCCAGGAGTAGAAGCAGCATCAAAAATAAGCTTTGTACATGAGAAAGTTATACCTTGCAGGATTAGTTCCATCAGGGAGTAGTGCAGAAGCTCGTGTCATATGGTTTTACCCGGATAGGAAACATGTCTAGGAACATTGGACAGACAACATAGGTAACAGTCTGATTAGTTTGAGTTCGAGTTCGAGATCGGGATCGGGTCCAAGTTCTCGTGTCTGCATCGGTTATGGAGGAAGGAAGTAATGCAGAAGTAGTAGTATTTCTTGTTCTTTTCTTTGTAAAAAGAAACGCTTGTTTACTAATCAATGTCATATGTGGGAAATTTTGTCTCGTCGGAGATAGTACCCATTGCCATGCCATTTTAGATAGTAACTTGTGAGACACAAATGACAACTTTGTTTTGATCGATAAGAAAAGAATAATTTCAATGTGATTATGTACATATTCCCGTTAACGACAATGGTTCACTTTTTTTGTAGGAAAAAACGACAATCTTCGCTCATATCTAGGATTAGTATTTTGATTTGAATTTGATTAAGTACAAAATTAAAGAGTCGTACGAGTAAAATTCAACTCGAATTTGAATCTAATTTTAAGTTAACGACACCAAAATAATGTCATTTTGTAGAATCCGCTTAGGTCATGCGGCAAGCTGTTTATAGAATTGGAGTTGGGCTGGTGATGGACCCGACCTGACCCGCCCATTTTCTAGACCTGCTCAGGACAAAGTAGATAAAAGCATGTACTGTTGTCCCCTTGAATCGAAAAAGAAACTGATGGCTATACCATAAGAGTTTTTTTGTCGTCGGATCAGATAAGGTGGATTCTGACCTTTTGTCTTGGATCAGAATCACTAGACTAGCTCTGTTTGCTGTCTCTGCAAGAATATATGCTTCCCTGCCGTTTTTTGGATCTTTTGATATCTCTTCTGGGCTTCTTTTCTGATATCATCTTTACCTGTTTTCTGATACAATACAATAGGCGTTATTACTGATGTCCAAATTGTCTCGTGAAATCTTCTGTGTTCCTGTTACGGTTTCAGTTCCAGCCTTGTAATCATATTCCGTTAAATTTTATTCATATGTTTATATAGGGTTTATGTAAATATGTAGATAAGATTTAATGAAACATGATAGGAATATTGTAATCGGAATAGAAAATCTTATCCACCAAATTGTTCCTTCCATTCTGTCGCTGAAATTTCTGCATTTCATATCAATTGCTTGGCCAAAAAATAAAAAATAAAAAGGAAAGAATGGTAGAGCAGAGATGTACGTTCGTCACTTAAATTTTCATGGTTTCGAAGTACTTGTATAAATCTAGCACTTAGAGTAAGTTAGATTAGGTTGGGTTGGCCTTTTCTTATATAAATAGATTATATAAACTCTTTAACTTATAATTACGCAAATAAAATAAAACACTGGGCAATGATTTTCTTATGTGCATATGTCTATTTACAAAATATATACTAAAGATGTAAGATATATATGAAGATTAAAATAAATTTCCTTTATACTTACATATTTATATGATTCATTATCATAATTTAAAATGGCAATACTACTTTACTTACACAATATAAATTGTTAGTATTTGAAAAGACATATTAATCTTTTACATGTTGCGATGATAACATTTCTTTGTTATTTTATTATATGAACAAAATTATAGAGATTTAAGATGGAATTATTTTTATAATTACACATTCTAATATTGTTTATGTTCCTCCAAAACAAAAAAAATGCTTATTGCAATCGATTTGATTTATTACTTATTATTGCAATAACTCAAAAAAATTCGAAAATTTGCAATTACCCAATTTTATTACGCGCATGATAAGAAAATGTAATTATTGATATATATAAAACATATTATCTTAATCTTGTAAACTTTAAATGGAGAAAAGGAGACTAATATCAAAGAAAAGAGATAAAGAACACCCCAAATTCTAAATTGTTTCCAATTATTGATTCAAACATCTAAATTATGTAATATTTTGTTCAAATGATATAAAGCTGTATGGGCTTTAAGGTTTATTTATGCCTATACTCTTCAAATTTTTTTATTAAAACAAGGAATTCTCTTGCTCTAAATGTTGAGAATAAGAAGACTCGAGTCAACCCAGTTGTCATGCTAAAGCTAAGTACTGAAATCGTTGTCAACCTTGTGTTTTATACAAGATAAATTAAATAATGCAACTTCTCACATTTGCAACATACGCTACAAGATAAAGGAGGTTTGCCGTCGATCTCATCTGTTAATAGGTTTGATAAGAAGGTCAAGTACCTAAATTCAATAAATGGATTGGGTCCAAACTTCATTTAAAAAATTAAATTTAAATTTTAAGAAAATCAATTCAACTCAATTTAAATTCAATTAATTCGATTGAAACTCAAAATTTTTATAGAAATTGAATCCAAATTTTGACCTCATATAAAAAGAAGTTTAGACTGATTCTTCAGATTGTCATCCTTAATCTGTCAAGGACTCCATGAAGTGTGTAGACATAAACAAAGCATGGGCTCATGTCATCAAGGTGACAATGGCGGCCCTAGCTATATTTTTTTAAATATAGATTAAATTCGCTCAAAGTTAATAAAATTTTGATCAACAACTCAAAATTGATTTAATTGAGAGATAAAATCGAAATAGTTTTACTTTAACTCTATTTAAATTAAATTAGATCAAAATTTTCAAATTTAAGCGTAATTCAATTCTAATTATTTTAATCTTAACTCATTAAACGTGGTTAGTTTTGGATTAAAATAAGTTTAATCAACCATCCCTACATGTAATCTGTGACCCTATGTTTGTGATCAAAGAACTTGCTGTTACATTGCTTGCACGACAAAAACTAAAGGGATTCCTCCTGCTAGCTTGATTCTATATCTTTCAAACTAATTAATGTCTGTTTGGTTGAGAGTTTTATAATAGAAGGAGATAAAATAGTTCCATTATTTAAAATAAAATTTTATAATGGAATGAAATAAAATAAAATGAGATGAAAGTGAAATATTTTATGTTATATTTTATTATATCATAAACAACGAAAATGAGAAACCTTCGATTCGAGATCAGGATGGAATGTAAACTAATAAATATATACTACCTAATATATCCTTGATAGTTTTCATAATACCAATTATTTCTTACCCTGCCCTAATAACAACCAACACAACACAATAATATTTTTATATAATTGACAATAAATTGTATATAATTAATCATAAAATAATAAAATTTTGTTAAAATTTTTATTAATAAAAATATAAAATATATAAAAACTTATTCTTTATTATTTGTCATAGTGCCTTGACATATTTTTGGTAAGTCACAAATATATTTCTATATAAAAATATAAAATAAATTATTTTAATATAAATAAAATAGAATAGAATAATATTTAATATAATAAAATTTATTAAATAATTAATGATAATATTTTATATAATTAATAGTAAATTGTATATAATAAAATAATAAAATTCTTATTAATGAAAATAAAAATATATAAAAATTATTGTTCAAGAGACAATCATGACTTTAATTGTTTATCAGGAAGTCACAGATTTTTACTGTTTTAAAACTATAACATTTGAGTGTTTATGTATTTTCGGTTATAAGTTTTGAAAAATGTTATATAAGGGTATAATAGTTATTTATTATACATCACATTCTATTTTATCGATCTTCTAAACAACTCTTTATCCCTCTTAAACAACTTTTTACTATATTATATTCCATTTCATTATAAATTGTTTTATTCCGGTTTGTTCCATTTCATTTCTAAATTGCTCCTAACTTGCTCATAAACTTCATGAAGCCCCGTCAAACATTGCATTAAGCTTGTTTTGCTCACTATCTTGTCCATTTGCTTCTTAGAACCACAGTTACAATGACTTCTGGTACCATCGACAAACCCTAGTCTAACACTTCGCCACCAAAGCTATTCTAAAAGCTATACACCAAACCTATAATGCCAGCCAACTAAGGAAGTGACAAAGCATCATATCAGCACGTTATGAGGCTTTGGAGAAGCACAGAATCCACATAGCTCGATCGGAAGTTTCCGTTGCCTTTATTCAATCAACCAGCAAAAGAACACCAAAAACACTGTCAAGGTGGCTTTAATACCATCAAAGCTTTCTTTATTTTATGGTTATTTGGTTATCAAATTTCATTCACTGTATTTGATGAGTCTGATGTACACCTAACTCGGACAAAGCTTTCTTTATTTTATGGTTATTTGGTTATCAAATTTCATTCACTGTATTTGAGTCTGATGTACAAGTAACTCGGAAGAAGAGAAGAGAGACATGTTTCCTCTGCAGATAGCACGCAATAACTCTTGGACACAGCGTAACAGTGCAAGGGTAAGGGACCAGTCTAGCCCACCACCTCTTCTCAAGGACCAGCCCCAGCTGAGCTATCTGCAAAGAGACAGTGTACGGGTTCGGAGGCAACATACATAAACATGTACAAATATATGTATCTAGCTTTCTGCAAAGTAAGAAAAAGCAAACCGGGCAGTAGCTAGAGTATTGTAGCATCTGCATATGCATGCAATGAACCTCTGGTTTCTAGTTGTGATCATTAAACCCTCATGCATTTCGGAGTTTACATTACATGCGTATTTTTGACGTATCTTCAGGCATCATATGCTCAAAGTAACCCAACCCCACTTATAGATTATGTGCCATTTGCCATAATAATTCTATCATCCAAAAGCACGCACACAGCTTTCCCTTTATCTATAAGCTATGTGGGCCGATGATCAAGAACACTACTAATACCGAAAGATATATATATTTTAAATAAAATATTTTTTAATTGAGAATGGTAATAAAACCACTAACTGTTGATCATATGATTGAACGCTATTTAAATACATGGGTAAAAGTTACACGAATCTTTTATGTAGTTTAAGAAAATAAATAAAACATTAAATTTTAAAATTCTCGAGAAATTTTTAACTTTCATTTTGTTTAAAACTCTTATTTTAGACTTCGTTAGTTGAAAATAACGATAAAACACATGCAGTAATAGACTAATCAAACACCATTTATATAACAATTCATCCCAACTCTTAAAATCAACTCAAACTAATTAATTTTGACTCAAATTAATAATTTATTATAATAATCTTAATTTATTGATTTAAGTTAAATTTAATTAATTCACGCCAATTTTAAGAGTTGAATTAGTTTACCTGACATTTGATACTTATATTGTGTGTATTTTGTAGTTATTTTTAACCAAAATTTGAAAAATTTTAAACTACATAGAGTTTTGTCTTTTACCCTATATATTTTTATGAATACTTTTTAAAGATATAAAATAACTACGAACATAGTTAACGTTGTTGTCAAATAAAATTATTTAAATATATATATTTGTAAATAATATTGATACACACTAACTATTAATCGTATGACTTTTGCTTTAGCTTAATATTTGAAAAATAACTTTAGGATTTGTTAATTCATTCTTGTATGTGGAGTAATCTTTTAGTAAGATAAATTTTGGTTAAAATTTTAATACCTTGTGTTTGTTACATAAGTGGAATTGAACTAAGATATGCAATTATCTATTATATCCTCAACTTGTTTCCTCCTTGAAAGAATCATTTTAAAACTTTTGTTATGGTATTTTAGTCTAGTGCATGTCATATATTAAAAAAAATGTGCAATTCTCTCGTTAATTTTACTTAGGGGGTGCTTGTTTGGAGGGTTTAAGAAAAAAATATGGGAATGGAATTAAAACTAATGGTTGGTATGGATATACCATTGCATAGGTATCATTTTCATTCCTTGGTTTTAAGGAATACTCTATTCCTCTAGATTTCTAGAGGAATGGGAGTAATTCCTACACAAACATCCAAAACCAAGAATTAAAACTAATTTTTAAAATTTTGAGTTAAATATTTTAATTAACTATAATTAAAATGTAATTAATTACAATATATTTAATTAAAATATAAAATATAATTAATTAATAACTTTAATTAATTAAGATAAAAGCTAATTAATTAAAATAATTAAAATTCTAATTAATTAATTAATTAAAGTAATTAATCAACATAAAATCTAATTGATTAATTAAAGTATAATTAAAATCTAATTTAATTAGGTGATTAATTAAAATATAATTAATTAATTAAAATGAAATTAAAATATAATTAAAATTAATTAATTAGTTAATTACAATTAATAAATTAAATATAATTTAATTAATTACAATAAATTAAATTAATTAAGATAAAATCTAACTAATTAATTAATTAAAATAATTAATCAACATAAAATATAATTAATTAATTAATTAAAATCTAATTAGTTAATTAAAATATAATTAATTACATGATTAATTAAAATCTAATTAAAATATAATTAATTAATTAAAATGCTAATTAAGATGTAATTAATTAAAATATAATTAATTAATTAAAAATAATTAGTTAATTACAATGTAATTAATTAAAATATTATTCATTAATTACTTAAAATATAATATTATTTGTATTATTAGATGAATGTAAATTGTATTAAACTAGGTTACTTGATTTTACTGTAGTAATGAAATGAAGGATATTATAGTTGTGTTGATAAATTGCACAATATTTTAGATGATTAATTTATATTTTGAGGATATTATGTAACTAATGATATGTTGATGCAATAAAATATTTGAGTATTTTTTCTTCAAGAGTTATTGGAAAGGAAAAATCGCAATATACTTGATTTTAAATATTTTGTCATTATAATTATGGTTCATAAATTAAAAATAATTATTTAAAATATATTTAAAATTTGCTATAAAATAAAATTTTAACAAATTTTTATTTTTTAGTATTTTTAACAAACCAACCACCATCAATGGTAATGGTAATCATTCATTCATCTTAACCAACCATTATAATTATAATGATTATATCCATATCATTCATCACTATATTCATTCTCATTCCCATTCTCATTACCCTTTATGAACCAAGCGCCCCCTTAGGGGGTGCTTGTTTGGAGGGTTTAAGAAAAAAGATATGGGAATTGAATTAAAACTAATGGTTGGTATGGATATATCATTGCATAGATATCATTTTCATTCCTTGGTTTTAAGGAATACTTTATTCCTCTAGATTTCTAGAGGAATGATAGTGATTCCTACACAAACATCCAAAACCAAGAATTAAAACTAATTTTTAAAATTTTGAGTTAAATATTTTAATTAACTATAATTAAAATGTAATTAATTACAATATATTTAATTAAAATATAAATATAATTAATTAATAACTTTAATTAATTAAGATAAAACTAATTAATTAAAATAATTAAAATTTTAATTAATTAATTAATTAAAGTAATTAATCAACATAAAATCTAATTGATTAATTAAAGTATAATTAAAATCTAATTTAATTACGTGATTAATTAAAATATAATTAATTAATTAAAATGAAATTAAAATATAATTAAAATTAATTAATTAGTTAATTACAATTAATAAATTAAATATAATTTAATTAATTACAATAAATTAAATTAATTAAGATAAAATCTAACTAATTAATTAATTAAAATAATTAATCAACATAAATATAATTAATTAATTAATTAAAATCTAATTAGTTAATTAAAATCTAATTAATTACATGATTAATTAAAATATAATTAATTAATTAAAATGCTAATTAAGATGTAATTAATTAAAATATAATTAATTAATTAAAAATAATTAGTTAATTACAATGTAATTAATTAAAATATTATTCATTAATTACTTAAAATATAATATTATTTGTATTATTAGATGAATGTAAATTGTATTAAACTATGTTACTTGATTTTACTGTAGTAATGAAATGAAGGATATTATAGTTGTGTTGATAAATTGCACAATAATTTGGATGATTAATTTATATTTTGATGATATTATGTAAGTAATGATATGTTGATGCAATAAAATATTTGAGTATTTTTTCTTCAAGAGTTATTGGAAAGGAAAATCGCAATATACTTGATTTTAAATATTTTGTCATTATAATTATGGTTCATAAATTAAAATAATTATTTAAAATATATTTAAAATTTGCTATAAAATAAAATTTTAACAAATTTTTATTTTTTTAACATTTTTAACAAACCAACCACCATCAATGGTAATGGTAATCATTCATTTATCTTAACCAACCATTATAATTATAATGATTATATCAATTATCATTTCTCATTATATTCATTCTCATTCTCATTCCCATTATCCTTTATGAACCAAGCGCCCCCTTATTTTTCGAAGAATGTGAAATGAATTATATCAATTCCGTATAATTGAATTTGAAAATGACTTGTACTAGGTTTGCTCAAAATTAACTCGCCTATAAGTCTCTAATCGAACGTTTTCTCACTTTGTTAACTCGGAAATCTTTTCTGTTAATCATAAAGGACTAAAATGGTATAGCGATAATGGCAATCCTAAAGTCTAAAGTTTGTTAAAAATAAGACTGCAATAGCGGTTTGGTAAGATGAACTGATGAGTGAAACCGCAGAGTTTACGGAGAGCAGGTTCAGTGACGGTGTGCCGGTGTGGTCTAGGTTGGAGACTACAAAATAATGCACGCCTAAAGGAACAACTATAAGGACCACGGCATTTGAGCAGGAAGTACGTGATCACTCTTCTCTAGGAGCCGCCCACCTACCACAGGCGGCTTTGTGGCTAACCGGCCTGCCTGCTGATTCAAAGACAGAGTGAGTCAGCAGAAGAGTTAGAGTGTAGGTAAGGATGACAACGGCGAGCTCAAGCCAGATTTCGAGCATTGTTTTAGATGGACGGTTGAACTTTTTAGATTAGATTTGGAATATCTTTGAAATTGAATTTAGTTTGAAATTTAACCAAAGTAATAGATTAAATGTTCCTCCCACTATTAAAGTTCAAAATATATAAAATTCAGAAAAACATTTCATTAAATGCTTTCGAAACTGTTATGGAAGTGTTTGAAAAAATATCAATTTGACAAAGTTCTATACAATTCATTTGGAATTTCTTACATCATGCATGTATTTATATCTAAAATGAAATTATAACAGTTTCATTTTTATTTTACAGACTTGGTACAATTTAAATAAATTTTCAAAAATATTTGTGGAAGTAATTTTCAAATCCGTAACCTTTTAAATTTAAATTGGATAAGAGTTTCAACTTTCAATAGATAATATAAAGCAAGTGCACTTGATTATTGAAAACATATAGTTGAGTAGTAGAAAAGGTTAAGGAGAAATTGAAATTAATTATATTTTTGTTTCAAAATATTAAAATTGATAGTCTCAATTAAAATTTTGAATTCTAATTATGAGGTATAAATTTTGGCCTTAAAGATTAACAGGTGTTTGGAATAGTATGAATTGAATTCAATTGCAAAGATTAAAATCAATTCAAGTATTTAGAAACAAAAAAATGGATGAGTTCAATCATCCTTTATAAATTGAATTTACCTGAAAAAGCATCTAATTGAATTACAACCGGGACTTAAATTTTTCTTTTGAACGTTGAAAATATCATTCCAATAATACCCATCTAACTCTACCACATATCTCTTCATCTTAAATGCCCTTCCACTTCAAACAACCCTCCTACCAAGAAACAAAGCAACAATACCTTCTCTACGAATCAACACGCCTCACCATATCTTAGGTTTTCCTTTTCCTTGTTCATCACGCCTTTTCTTTTTGTTTTTTGTCTATGATCATCATTCTCTTTTAGATCCATCCTTCGATTTAGCTTCTTCTTTCATTTTCCCATCCTGCCTACATTCTTTTGCATTTTTGAATTCTTTTTATATATCTAGATTTTAAGCTTCCATCCCTTTTGTTCATGCACTTTTAAGCTTCTAAATTATAATAGTTTTCTATTATCTTCATAACTCGGTCTAACCTAATGTCATTTGCAATCAATCTTTTCTTTTCATTTTAATAATGAACTTTTTGATGATATCGCTTATAATGAAATTGATATTTATAACTTGCTCTATGTAAGTGTGAATGTTTATTATTTAATAAGATTATTTTTAGTCAAGAGTAAAATGTCATATAAAATAATTGAATTAATTTTGATTGTGTTTCAAACAAGATAATTGAATTCAATTATAATATTATTAAATTTGTTCCTAACAATGTAAATTGAAGTCAATTCAATCTCATTAATGCAATTGAATCCAATTCATTAATGAATTCAATTCGAAGGTATAATATTTTTGCATATATCTAGAGTTTTTTGTTTGTTTGTTTTCGACTACATTTTAAGTGAATCTTGTTTCATTTGGGATCTTGAGGGAGAAATATGTTGCATTAGGAAGGTAGAATATTGTGATATAGAACATGAGAGAATTGGGTTTATATATTTATATGCATCAGTCACCTAGGAAGCGAGATCTTGAAAAGAAGGGGCAAAAAAAGAAAAAAGAAAAACTAACATAAGAGAAAACAAAGACTAGGTAATGAATTGAAAGATTCTCAAGAGGATGAATTAGTTTCTCTGTTCTTATGCATAGGCAGAGACGGATCCAAAAATTATTTTGAGTGAGGGCAAAATATTTAAAGTACTCTTATATTATTGAAAAAGATACAAATATTTGTATATTTAATAAACAAAAAATTACATCATTGTCTTAAGCTTCTAACATACAACCTATTACAATTGTTCCCTACGAATCCTCATATTTTAATATCATTGTAAAATTTTCTCATTACAAATAAGCTCTTCAGATTCTATTATGGTCATTAGAATGATAATCAAGTTTTTTAGGCAATCTGGATCGGATCAAGATTATCTAAATTGACTTCTAAATGAGGATACTTTAAAGAGTTGGGGCTACAATCCTTATTTGTAAGAGGCTTTTGAGAAATTTGTCTATAATTGAAATCAGAGTTACGTAATTAGGGACAAATTGAATACAAAATAAATAAATAAATTATCTATTCACAAAAATTAACTAATTATAACTATTTGAAAAACACTTTACACATATGCAAATTTATGAAATTCACAAACAGCAAAAAGTAAAATTTTCATATATACTACGATTAGACTTGATATGGAAAATGATGTACTATACTATTTGGAAACTTTAAACCAATCATCTATTAGCAATAATAATATATCTTTGTAAATTTTATCATCATTAAAAATGGATGTTATTTTGTTTCGTCATTTCCACTAGGTCGCCCATTGTTTACACCTTTAAATTTAATAATCATGTTTCCTTCACTTTATAAAAGGATAGATGTAACGAATTTTCATTGTGATAAGCTTGAGTTTACCAAATATATCTGTATGTTCTTTCTCCACTTATCAATACGAGAACTTCTGCTATTTTCAATTTAATTCATAAGGGAATCTAGGGTGCTTCTTTTATCTCTATTATCACTAGTGTTAGATAGTTTGTACTGTTTTTGTTCGTTTTTACGACTTGATATGATACGATTTTTCGTCTACAATTTTGTATTTTCTAACAGTTTCATCCTTACCTTGTCAGTTGTCAATCTTCAATTTGCTATCTGTTACAGGCTTACAGCTTTTTTACTTCTAAAAAGACCAAGACTAACGGATCACTTTTTTCAACTCTCCTTGATATTTTCTTCTCTTTGTGTAAAAGTTTCAATGAGAAATTTTATCTTGCGTCTTCACTAAAAGTCTAAAAGAATGTAAAGATTAAAATTGTATCAACTCTATTACAACTTATAAGAACTCGTCTCTAAATTATACGTATTACACATTCTTCCAAAGTGAGAATTTATCTATCAGCAGTAGAACAAGGTTGGGCTTGTGGGAGAATCCTTTTCACAATTGCGTTCAATATAGATTTTTGTTTTTCGCTTTGGATGTGGTAGTCCTTATGGAGTTAGGGGAAGAAGAAACCAAAAAGATAAAAAGTAGTATGATGAAGAAGCCAAAAGGATACAAAAATCTTAATAAAAAAAGCCAATTAAGCATATAGTTTTTATCTCTATTTGTAGGTTTTCATTTAAAAGAATCATGGACCCAAATAATAGTAATCTTAATAAAAATAGATGGGCTCAGATTTTATTTTTATTTGATATCTTAATACGTATATAATTATTATTATTATTTTGTTGTCACTAATTAAATTAATGGGGCAAAGTTTTAATTTTTAATGGAATTAAAATTTTAAATTGAAATTTTTTAGGTTTAGCACTTGCCCCCACTGTAGCTCCGTCCATATGCATAGAGACCATTGAATTTTGCATTTTATATGGTACTTTTTGGTTGATTGTAAAGGTATAAGCATAAGTTAGTCTTGAGATCTTTTGGAAGATTGTCGGGTTTAGAAAAATAAAAGGTATACATATATTATTTATTACTTTCCTAAAAGAAAAGTAGTAATAGGCGACTTTTTGAATCTGTAGGATTCTTAGTATGTATTTACATTTTCATTGTAATTTTACCTTATATTGATTTATATGAAATAGTAAATTTTTTGATAAATTCTACATAATATTAGATGGTTTGATTGGTTTCATTTAAATTTAAATTTCAATTTTTAGCCAACGTCAATATTTTTTTTACTTGTTTTGTGACAATAAATAAAATTTAAATGCAGGTGATATGAGGGGATTTGAAAGAAATGCTCAATTTGTTATGGTAGCTTATGCGGGTTATTTGGTTTGCTTGAGTTATATATATCAATACATGTCTCGGGTGAATAGACAACTAGTGCATTATAGAATTTGTACGTCAAGAATTACCAACCACAACTGAGATACATTATAATGCACATAGCATTTTACAGATGAGTTATGATGCATTTATGCACTTATGTTCAATTTTTTGTGGGAGGGGACTGTTAAGGGATAACCAATATAGTTTGGTTGAGGAACAAGTTGGAACATTTTTACATATTTTAAGTGGTAGAGCTAGTACTCGTACACAAAGTTTCTTTTTTCGACGGTCTACTGAAACAATCAGTCGTCACTTCTACTAAGTACTCAAAGCAATAATTACCCTTGAGGATCAATTTTTGGTTTAACCAAATGGTTTGGTTATCCCTCCCGAAATATTGAAAAGCGAAGGGAGATTTTATCCAATTTTTATGTATTTTTAAAACAATTTATATACAAAATATACATTTGTATATTAAAAAAATTCTAATACATTCTATGAACTTTTTAGAATTGTATTGGTGCTCTTGATGGAACACATATCAAAGTAAAAGTTTTAAAGAAAAATATATCAAGGTACAGAGGAAGGAAGAGTTATCCTACAATGAATGTCTTGGTTGCATGCACTTTTGACTTGAAATTTACATATGTCCTACCTGGATGGGAAGGTTCAGCCTCAGATTCAAGAATTTTAGATAATGCATTATTTAGAGAAGATAAACTCATTATTCCTTAAGGTATCTTTTAGTTTAAGAACATTAAATTCCATATTATATACAAAAAGTGTTATTGTCAATAAGCATATAGTAAATGGTTTTAATTTTATTTATAGGTAAATTCTATTTAGTTGATGCTGGATATATGCTGATGTCCAGATTTATTGCTCCTTATAGAAGTAGTCGATATCATTTAAAAGAGTATTCTCGATAGGCTCTAACTAATGCAAAAGAGCTATTCAACTTAAGACATGCTTCATTACATAATGCAATTCAAAGGGAATTCGGTATTTTGAAGTCTAGATTTCCCATTTAATCTGAGATGTCAAGATATGATGTGAACACATTATCTGAAATTATGTTAGCTTGTTGTATTTTACATAACTTTTTGATACAATACGATCCGAATGAAGAACTTGTTTCAAGAGTTGATAGAGAGTTATTGAATAATGATCATGAGGATGATAATGTCTTTGGAGGAATTGCCAGGAATGAAGATGGTAGAAAAGGATAAATAAGAAGAAATAGTATAGCTGCGCGTATGTGGAATTATTACAATACTCAACATTGATTTGTTGAAAATTTTGTCATTACATTATATGACTTTGTTTATGTTTTTTTTCTCTCTTTTTTACAGCCACTTGTAAGCAAGATTGTTCATCCTTTGAATGTAATTGTCTTTAAAAATTTTATGCTTGTTTATGTTGTTGAGAAAAGTAAGATTAATAACAGTATAAGATGGTTTGTGTTAGATTGTGTTTGGAGAAAAATAGGTGACACGATGGACGCAGAGGTGAATTATGATGGAAAAAATTTGATGGATATTTTAGGTGGAATTATGAAATGGATAAGTGCACGCTTCAAGTTCTTAGGAAGAAAATAAATAAAAATCAAAAGGAGGATATAAATTTTAGTGTTGGTGCATATAGAAAGGTAATAAAGGAAATTAATGAAAAGTTTGGGGTTAAGACTAATCGGAACAAAATTGTAAATTGTTTGAGAACTTTAAGGAAAGAAATGCATTTGGCAATATTTCTTGATGGTAAAAGTGGAATTGGATGGAATGATGTTACCAAGACATTTGAAGCTGTTTCAGAGTTGTGGCAAAGTTTGATACAGGTATTTTATTTAATACTTACCTAGTTAGTTTTTTTATATTTGTATTATTTTTTATGTATGATGTTTGATGACATAGTTTCTTGTATTTTGATTGATAGGTTAACGAAAAGGTGAAACATATTTGAGGAAAGCCTTTACCTATTTTGGACCTTGTTCGCGATATCTATGAGAAAGATAGAGCTACCAGATCAAAATCTGAAAGTGCAAGGGAGAAGATTCAAAGATGAAAAAAGAAAAGGTAGGATATGAATATTAAAGATATTGATAATATGCAAGTAAATAATGAGGTACATTTAGAGAGTTTTTATCCATTTGAGAGCGAGCGTGCTCTAACAACACCAACAACTCAAGCTCCCTCGTCATCAACTCCTTCAGTATTGAAGCCATCCTACACGAGTAAGAAAAAGAAAAGCACGAGTGGAAGATACAATTTCTTCGGAATTACAAGTTATGTTCAATGCAATGAAAGAAATTGTGCAAGTTATTGTAGCCATAAACTCTCGTGTTAGAAAAGAGAAGGAAATATTTGATACAATGAAAGAATTAGGATTGGAAGGGTGTGCTCTCTTGGATACAGTTGATTGGCTTGTAGAGCATCCTAACTTTATTGGTGTGCTTTTTGCATGTCCAGTTGAACTACGTTTAGATTGGTTGTCTAGGAAGATGGGTTGGTGTTAGGTTTTTATAGCTTATTTTATTTAAGTGTGAAACTTTATGGATGATATAACTTACTCTATGCAAGTATGAATAATTTTTATTTAATTTTCTGATGTAACAATCTTATGTGTCCTTATCACAAGAAGACATGTTAAACTTGTTATGATATTATATAATTTGGAGTGAAATTTCAAAAATTAATAATGTCTTGTAGTTGTTAACGCAAGAGAACTATTGCTCGTTCATGCATTTTTAAGCTTCCAAATTATAATAGTTTTTTATTATCTTCATAGCTCGGTCTAGCCTAATGTCATTTGCAAGTTACCAATTAAACGATTTTTATTATAAATAAATATTAATCCATAAATAAAATTTTAATTATTAAAATATTTATTTTATAAAATCTAATAGTTTTACTGAATAATTTCAATAAATTTTTATTTATTTTATAAAATATAAAAATTTTACGAATAATTTCATGTTTTTAATTTCAATTTTAAATAAAAATCGTTTGATTGGCAATTATTAGTAAAACTATTAATATACGAGTTATTAGGAATATGTATGAAAGTGTGTAAAATAGAGTAAGGATGATAAAAAGAAATACATGGTATTTCTTTTTTGACATCAAGTTATACTAAGGCTCCTCATTGAACTCCTTTCTGTTTACAGTAGTAATGAATGAACTCATCAAGAACATTCACGAAGAGGTGTCTTAGAGTCTATTGTTTACTAATAAGATTGTTTTAGTGGATGAGACAAAAAAAGATGTCAATGTTAAATTAAAACTTTGGAGAGATATGATGGAGTTGAAATATTTTAAATTGAACAAGACTAAGACTAAGCACATAAAGTATAACTTTTCAAACCATAGGATGATTTCTAATGTGGAGGTAAAGATTGATTCAGAAGTTATACCATATTTTAAATATCTAAGATATATTATCTAAAAGAATGGAGAAAGTGATAAGACATAATTCGTTATGTTAGATCAGGATAACTTAAATGGAGAAATGTATTAAGAGTTTTATGTGATAAGAAGACACCATTCAAGCTCAAAAGTAAATTTTATCGTTTAGCGATAAGGCCAATCGTGTTTTATAGGACAGAATGTTGGCCCATCAAACAAGTGTATAATTGTAAATTAATGATAACAAAAATGAAGATATTTCATTGGATATGCAACCTTACGAGAAGAGACAAGGACAATAATGTAATGTTAAAAGACAAATTAAGGGTTATTAATATCGATGGAATATTGAGAGAAACAAAGATCAGGTAGTTTGGATATGTTAAAAGGAGCCACCGTGATATTCTAGTGAAAAGATATGAGAAAATTACACTTATAGACTGTAATAGGAAATAAAGGAGAAGGTGATAAAAAATAATATAATTTTATTAAAACTTGCTAGTCCTCGATAAAAAACCCTGTCATACTAAAATAAGGACAAACGATCTCACGTATAGAAGTTTTTCTCTTTCACATAATTATTTAGCCTAAAGGCCCTAAACTCTTATTATATAATAATTCTCCCATAGTTATTTAGCTTAACCATTTCTTTCCTTAACTTAATTACTCTTTAGCAATCACTTGTCTGATTGATTGATTTATTTGTTTTTCTTCTTTGTATATTTATTTACTTATTTTATTTTTATTTTATTCTTTACTTTGTTAAATATTTATTGTAGTATTTATTTTATAACTTATTTTTATACTTACATATGTTCATATTTATTTATTTTAATAATAATAATAATAATTTATTTTATCTTTATTATTACTTCCATTAGTATTACTATTAGTTTTATACTATTATTCTTTATTTATATTTCTATTTTATCTTATATCTTTAGTTTACCTCGTTCTATTTGCATTGTATTGTATCTTAAAAAACTTATGATCTTTTTGCAAAATTTTGACGGGATGAGATAATAATATTATTATGTAATTATTAAATAGACATCCTACCACATTTGAATATTTAAATATTTGAAGTTACTTGATGAACGTAGCGAACTTATTCTAATACCACAAAAATAATTACATTTATGGGATAACTCCATATATACATTTATCGTCTATTTTATATTACTATAATTTTTGAAACACACTTTTTTCACATCCATCTAGTACATTAAAATATTTTACTTTTGAAATACTCTTCAAAATAAATATGCCGATAAACAAGGTTCATGCACATATGTTAGAGGATCATCATAATAGCAGCATCTTTCGTTTAATGGAAGCTACATGAGACACTTTGTTACGATCCTCACAATCACAATTGAAGACACCAGACCACACAAGACCCAATCAAACTGCCGCTTAGATATGCTTAGATATTCCGAGATTCTCATTGGGTTCTTCGATCTACTCCTATTATTATGTGATTTCCTTCCGCTTATCTACTCTACTTTGGTGGAGGATTTATTCGAATAATGTCTAGCAATTCACGTTATTTTCTGTTTCACTTCCGATTGTAATCACTATAAATGCCACTGCGATACATGAAATAAAGGAGGATAAAACATTTTGATAACTTTTCCTTCCTCTGCGCTTTCTTCTTCTATTCATTTCGATCTTTGAAAAATTACTCATCAATTTGGTATCAAAGCCAGGTTACACTCCAGATGAATACTAGAACTCAGAGTAATGCCGAGTTTCGCAACGAAGTGCATGAGGTGTTGGGTCGCCATGAATCCAAAGATAGACCAAGTTCACCAAACCCCGCAAACAATACTCACGAAATACATCCATGAAAGTTACCCAAGAATCTCAACACCGCCAATTACAAGCCATCTCCAATTCCCAAGAAGAAACCAATCCTTTGCCCCACTAGAACCCAACTCTTCTCAACATCCCCTGCACCACCCTACAACGCAACACCACAAACAACACCCCATTCCTTACAGGATCTAATAACCATCACCTTAAACTTAATTTTCCCAAGTTTGATGGCGACGATCCACGTGGTTGGATATACAAGGCGAGCGATTTTGACTTTAAAGAAATAACGAAGGCGGTGAGTACAACTTGCTTCTTTTCACTGAAGGCATTGCTCTGCGGTGGCATCGTTGGCTCGAAGAATTCAAAGGACCAATGACTTGGGATGAATTTACCAAGGCAATTCTTCAACGATTCGGCCCACCGATTATGAAGATCCGTCGAAGCATTAACAAGATTAAAACAAACTACCACTGTGGCAAGATATCAAGAAGAATTTGAAAATTATCACATAGAGTTGACGATTTACGAATCTTTTCTTGTGGGCTGTTTTGTTGCAGTTTGAAGGATGAGGTGAGGTTGGATGTCAAAATCAAGCAACCAAGGACCTTGGCCACTGCCATTGGAGTCGCTCGCCTGATCGAAGAGCGAAACACATTACAAAGGAAGACACTACCTACACCCAAAACTAGCCGGACGACGAAAGGAAGTAACATCTTTGGGTACTTGAGCTCGCACCAACTTCCAAAACCAACACTACAGATGCTACACCAAAGAATGCCAAGACGTAAGATTTCACCTCGAAGCTAAAGAGAGGCGTGATAAAGGGTTATGTTATTATTGTGATGAGAGGTTTGCTCTGGTCATCGATGTCGTCGTCCTCAATTGTTTATGATTGAAGATGTCGGGAGGAGGATATGGATTTGGATGATGACTTACCAAGAGAAAAGGGACACCACGCTCCGAAATTTCCTTTCACGCTATTTCGGCGTTGAACATCCTCAAACACCGCGATTACATGGGAGAATAAAAGGCGGCGATTATGATTTTGGTTGATGGTGGAAGCACCCACAATTTCATTGACCAGTCCCTAGCCAAGAAGCTCGGGTTACAGGTGACGATGGATAAACCATTCCATGTTGTGGTTGCTAACAAAGAACAAATTGAATGTGCAGGGAAATGCAATGCAATCACTTTGGATATACAGGGATTCAAAACTCTTGTCGACTTTTACATTCTTCCTGTGACAGCTTGTGCCATTGTCCTGGGTGTACAATGGTTATCAACGCTTGGCCCCGTGGAGACGGACTACCATAGATTAACAATGTCCATTAATTCAGATGGGAAGAAAATCACCTTTCAAGGCATAAGGCAAGGAGAAGTAGCAGCTCTTAGGAAAAAAGAGTACTGCCTCATTCATGATAATAGCCTCTTTCTTCATCTCACAACTGCAGCCACTGATCAAAAGTCCCCAACAATGCCGCTAGCTGATCTCACTACCCTCCTAACAGAATTTGAGGATATTTTTGCAACCACCACAGTGCTGCCGCCTAAGAGGGAGCACGACCACCAAATTCCACTCCTACCACAAACTGGACCCATCAACGTCCGTCCATACCGGTATCCATATTACCAAAAAACTCAAATAGAGAAGTTAGTGCAGGAGCTATTACAATCTGGATTAATTCGTCCCAGTCGAAGTCCCTTCTCATCTCCGGTACTCTTGGTCAAAAAGGCAGATGGAAGTTGGAGATTCTGTGTGGACTACCGAGCTTTGAACGAAGTCACCATTAAAGATAAGTTTCCGATACCAGTGATTGATGAACTTCTTGACGAGTTGCATGGTTCCAAATATTTTTCCAAATTAGATTTACGCTCAGGATATCATCAGATAAGAGTCTGTGAAGAAGACATTTTCAAAACAGCGTTCCGAACACACGAAGGCCATTATGAATTTTTGGTTATGCCATTTGGGCTTACCAACGCTCCAGCAACTTTTCAAAGCCTGATGAATGATATTTTTCGCCCATACTTGCGTAAGTTCATATTAGTTTTTTTTGACGATATACTAGTTTATAGTAAATCATGGCAGGAGCATTTATCTCACGTGCGAACCGTGTTGGAAGTTTTGAGAAACAATCACTTATATGCAAAAAAATCAAAATGTCATTTCGGAGATTCACAAGTAAGGTATCTTGGGCACCTTATTTCAGAAAAGGGGGTTGAAGTAGATCCAACGAAAATCCATGCAATTCTAGAATGGCCCACGCCAACTTCTGCAAAACAAGTTAGAGGATAAAACATTTTGATAACTTTTCCTTCCTCTGCCGTTTCTTCTTCTATTCTGTTTTCTGATCTTTGAAAAATTACTCATCAATTTGGTATCAAGATAGAGGATTTCTTGGGTTAGCTGGTTACTATAGGAAGTTCATCAGTAAGTTTGGTCAAATTGCAGCACCTTTAACCCAACTATTGACTAAAGAAGGTTTCCAGTGGAACTTACAGGCTGAAGAAGCTTTCAAGTCCCTTAAAAAAGCTTTATCTTCACCTCCAGTTCTTCAATTACCAGATTTCTCACAATCCTTTGTAGTTGAATGTGATGCTTGTGGCACAGGAATCGGAGCAATACTCATGCAAAATGGGCGTCCTATATCTTTTTTTAGTGAAGCCTTAAAAGGATCTACCTTGCTCTTATCCACCTACGAAAAAGAGATGCTGGCCATAGTAAAGGCAGTAAGGAAGTGGAGGCCCTATTTACTGGGGAAACCTTTCGTGGTGAGGACTGATCAAAAGAGTTTGAAGTTTCTGATGGAGCAAAGAATCACAACCCCAACTCAAGCACGATGGCTGCCAAAACTAATGGGTTATGATTATATTATTGAATATAAACAAGGAAGAGATAACTCAGGTGCTGAGGCTTTAAGTAGAAGAGGAGAGATTTTCTTGGCGTTGTCACTACCAGAAACGAATTGGAGGGCAAACTTACAAGTTGAAGTGGCCCAGGATCAGTTTTATGAAAACTTACAACATAAGGAGACTTTCAGCGGTCAACTAATAAAAAGGGATGGTATTTGGTTTAAAGCAGGTCATGTTTATTTAAGCCCTACCTCAAAATTAATTCCTGTCATTTTGCAAGAAGCTCACGCCTCAGCAGTTGGTGGACATTTCGGCTACACCAAAACTCTTAGTCGAATAAAACGATCCTTTGAATGGCCAGGTATGCGTACTTCTGTTAAAAAATTTCTCCAGGAATGCTCGACTTGTCAGAGGTTCAAGACGGACACTATGGCTCCGGCTGGCTTACTTCAGCCTCTTCCTATTCCCACTACCATCTGGGCTGAGATTTCCATGGACTTCATTGAAGGTTTGCCACATTCAAAAGGGTATACTGCCATCTTAGTAGTTGTGGATCGCTTGTCCAAATACAGCCACTTCATCCCAATTAAGCATCCATTCACTGCTTTTGATGTCGCAAAGGTATTTGTCTCTAATATTGTCAAATTACATGGCTTTCCTAAATCTATTGTCAGTGACAGGGATCGAGTTTTTATGAGCAACTTTTGGAGATCCCTATTTAAGTTGCATGGGACAGCTCTCAATATGAGTTCTAGTTATCATCCTCAGTCAGATGGTCAAACTGAAGTCATAAACCGAATTTTGGAACAATACCTTCGATGCTTTGCAGGAGATCAACCTCGTACTTGGGTTGAATGGGTACCTTGGGCCGAATATAGTTACAACACTAGTGAACATTCTGCAACCAAAATTACACCCTTTGAAGCCGTATATGGTATTCCTCCTCCTGCCCTACTTCCATATGTTCCAGGTACTTCGATGGTGCAGGCTGTTGACACACACTTACGAGAGCGTACTGCTATACTACGTGACTTGCAACATAATCTACAGCTGGCTCGACATCGTATGAAATTGCATGCAGACCAGAAGCGCAGAGATGTAAGTTTTCAGATTGGTGACTTTGTTTATTTAAAACTGCAGCCGTATCGTCAGACTTCCGTAGCTTTTCGAAGCTCCTTAAAATTGGCCCCTCGATTTTTGGACCATACAAAATCATTGAAAAGATTGGTCCCAGAGCCTCCGATTGGAGTTACCTTCGGGTTCCAAAATTCATGACGTATTTCATGTTAGTCTCTTGCGTCGGTCACTGGGCTCCTCTCCTGTTGTATTTCCTACTCTTCCTCCTGTGTCCGAAAGTGCCACCATTATGCCACAACCGAGCAACGTCTGGATAGGCGAGTTATAACAAAAGGAAGTATCGTCCCAAACGGAAGTGCTCATACAATGGAAAGGCACTAAACTTGAAGATGCTACATGGGAAAATTTATGGCGCTTTGCAAAACGGTATCCTGATTTCATCCTTGCGGACAAGGATGCTGTTAGTGGGGGAACCTGTTACGATCCTCACAATCACAATTGAAGACACCAGACCCACACAAGACCCAATCAACTACCGCTTAGATATGCTTAGATATTCCGAGATTCTCATTGGGTTCTCACGATCTACTCCTATTATTATGTGATTTCCTTCCATTATCTACTCCTACTTTGGTGGAGGATTTATTGAATAATGTCTAGCAATTCACGTTATTTTCTGTTTCACTTCGATTGTAATCACTATAAATGCCAACTGCAGACATGAAATAAAGGAGGATAAAACATTTTGATAACTTTTCCTTCCTCTGCCGTTTCTTCTTCTATTCTGTTTTCTGATCTTTGAAAAATTACTCATCACACTTGTTCAAGGTCGGATCTTAAATCACAAAAATATAAAGACAACAAACTTATATTGTGGTCACCATAATTAATTAATATATACAGTAGATGTGGAAAGGATTGGCCTACATGATTAGAAAGGGGGCAGTATAAATAGATACAAAATGCATCTAACTGAACTAGAAGCATTACGTAATAATAAGGTACGGACTATGCTGCTGCATCACTACATGTATTGGCAAGAATATATGACAAAAGCTTTAGCAGAGAATCTTTTAGATATTTATCGAGGAGTATTTACAGGCCATGGGAGAGTGGATGCGAGGACCTTGCATCAAAAGCAGGCAACAAACCCTTGAACCCATGTGGTTGGTATGCTATGGTTTTGCGTGGCAACCATTTCGTTTTCGAATAGATGCTTTACATCATTCTATAATTCATCACGCAATCCCAATTAACATTAAACAATCTTATCCTGAATATATCCTACACTAAAACACTACATAATATAATAATGAAAAAGGGTGTGGCTAAATATATAAATACTTATTATTAAAACGTATTTTCATAGCTTTTGCAACTAAATGTGGTCCATCAAAGGATTTTACTTGCAAAAATAAATGATATGTAATAGGCTTTTTTTTCCTCTATGAAATTATAGCAATTTTTCCTTATAATAAGAAATATAACAAATATATGGATAAAGGAGCTCAATTTCATTTGGCAAAAACAATAATATTAAGTCACAATAAAAAATTAATGGCTAAACTTCAAGTCTAATTACATATTAAAAGAAAATTAATGTCTAAACTTCAAGTCTCATTGCTGAGATTTTCTATGAAATTATAGCAAAAATTTTATTTATAAAACATATGGTTAAAATAGCTTATTTTTCTTTGAAAATCCAATAATATTTAAGTCATGATAAAGAAAAATTAATGGCTAAACATCAAGTCTCATTGCTAAAATTTCTATAAAATTGTAGAAAATATATTTATAACAACATATTTAAGAAATATATGGTTAAAATAGCTAAATTTTCTTTGGCAAATAACATATCAAGTCACGATACATTAAAAAAAAGAGGCTAAACATCAAATCTCGTTGTTAAGATATAGTAGATGTAACATTGCTTTGATACATTGAAGAGGAATTGGGATTTTACAGCTTATCATGAGCCGTACGTCAGTTGATGAACAATACCCAGGTTGGTTACTGGTTTTATTGATGTTGTTTGATTTTATGGGGTCTTTCACTCGAGAATTGTAAATAAAATTAGCCAATATCGGAAGGAGAGTATTACTTCGCCAATATCTTGTTGGTTTACTTAATTTTTATAATTAATCAAATGTTATAATTAAGAGATTAAAACATTCTTAAAGATGCATTACAATTTTATTAAATTATGGTAATAGGAACACGACAAGAAAACTGATTCACTTTACAGATTACCCAAAAAAAAAGTGATTACACCTGCCTTGATCTAACTATCATAAAAATTAGTACAAAATTTAGTAAATTCCTTTTGATTTTAGAGCCTGTTTAGTTGAGCTTTTGAAAGATAAATAAGCAATTTTTTATTGCAATTTTTTAAAAAAAATGACTTTTTGACTAATTTTAGTAGATATAGCTTTTTTGGCAACCAAAATACGAGCTTCTCAAAAAAGTATTTTTCAGATAGATTTTGGAATAAATTAATGAGCTTATTTTTAGTCTCTTTTATCCTTAATTATATTTTACATAATTTATATAATATCCACAAACTCATCTTCACGTTTATTTTGAAATTTATATAATATTATTTGATTTTTATATGTTTTAATATTTATTTTTGATATTAGTTTTACTTATATTATAATTATATAAAAGATTTGGTTAAATATATTTTCATTTATGTTTTATATGGGTTAAAATTATATAATAATTAATATATTGTGCTTTGTATATTGTTTAGTATTCTTTAAATAATATTTATATGCATAAATAATTTTATTACAAAATAAACTATAGCTAAAATTAACAAAAGTACTATTTATTTTATATTGCCAAACAGTTTATTGTATGAATCTCTTTTTAAAAGTTGTTTTTAATTGAAAATCAAATATTCAACTGTTTTTTTTATAATAGCTCTTCTAAAAAAACTCCACAAATAAAAATTTTTACTGACAAAAATCTACTAATATAAGTTCGTTCAAACATACCCTTAATTTCTAGACTTTTTGCAGCCTTAGGCACGAAGGTTGAGCGAATCACTGAACGCTTGAATACTATAGACAAAAATCAGAAACACTTTTTTTTCAAAAACCAAAATCTGGAATTGTTTATCGGAATCATACGAGTAGCGAGTTGGAGGAGTTTTATAGGACGCATGTCATATACGATATCAAAATACAATCAGAAATATGAATTAACTAATAATCTAAGAAGAAGTTAGAATATATAGAATAGCTATAGGTGTGATAATGTACAAATTAATAAATATAACTGAGGTTTTAAGAGCATTAGGTCCACTGCTGTACGCATATAGATAGTTATCATTGAAGCGTTAGGTGTTAATTGGCCCACTACAATAGAAGATACGACGAACTTTCTAATCATAGTATATGTCGATATCGTTGAGGAATACAACAACCGAAGGAATATATTCCGATAGTGAAAAGAAAAAAGTTTAGAAAACCACAAGATAAAGGGGGCAGAGTGAAAAGAAGATGTTTAGAAAAATGGAAGATATCTCAAAAAGCTAGAGCCAAATCTACTAATTAGGGTTTTAAGTTGGCAAGACAAATTCCATGGAATGGTCTATAAACTTTATTCCGGGGAGGGAACGAGTGAGTCATTGGACAGGTCGGGTTTCCATGATCAAGGAGGAACAGAAAATGAAAAGAAATCTTTTTACAAACTACGAGTCGTTTTCTTGCTTGTCCGTATCAGCTGTTGCTAATAACAGGTGAGGTGCAAGCTGGCACCAGAGGCAGAATTGGCAAGTATCCAAGATATGGAAAATTTGGAAAGGAAAGGGGTTATCAATCCATGAACAAAGCAAAGATTCTTATACGGAATTGGATTAATCGGACGTCACACATATAATCTCAATCCAAAGAGAGGGAGAGATGGAGATTCACAAAATTTTCTTCGGTTGAGATGCTCTTTCCTTTTAGTCTTTTGCGTGTGAACCTTATGCAAGACCTATACAACCATGCACAAAATGGTCCCCTCATATGCTCTACTATGGAGTTTACACTCTTTTGGCTCATGGCTGAAGCTTTACTACTCACAGTCACAGAGAGAGAGAGACAAAGGCCAAGTGTCCCCCACTCTCTCAGGGCCCAACCTAAAAGTTATTAATGCTCTTTCAGTATATATAGAAACACTCACTAACCTGTCTGCAACTGCAATGGAGCTAGTCTTGGCGTGACAATATTCAATTTTCATCACCAGGGACCACTTCTTGCATCTTACATTTTATTTTCCATTTAATAACTTTTTTTTTTGATATTCCATCTACAAAGAAATAATAATAACAAAATGATAAATTCCCCTTCAATGCTATCCTCTCACTACTCTTCTATTTATACTCCTTTATCCTCTCCATCTCTAAACAACCTTAACCTCAGAACACCATAGCCAGTGCTGGTGATGAGTGTGAAAATGGGCCAATTTAAGTCGCGTTTTCGATCTCAGTGGGATGTGTATGGCTGATGAGCACTTTTCTTATCGTGCACCACTATCAGTTGAAGCTGCCAGCATGATCTTAACTTGCCTCCTTTGTTGAGGAATGATCAGATCATGTGGCAGTTTCACCTGTTGTTGGTAGCATGAGAAACCCTAATTCTATTAAAACCCTAATTTCTTTTCTTGTTCAATCCCTAGAAAAGGGTACGTGATATTCTTTTAATGATTTATTCCCGTCTGGGTTTTTTTTTTCCGATTTGCGTATTTGCTGTGTACTTGGTACAATTGTTTTTCTTTTTTTGTGCATGTCTGTGTACGGATTCTTGTATCTTCTCCTTGTTTTCCATGAAACTTACGAAAAATGGTAAGTGAGCGGATTTTTGTTAGGGTTTTCAGAGACAAATTTTGGGTCTCGGTGCAGTTCAAGGATTTCAAGATCCCCTATTCGTGCTTTGGTGATTGAGCCTTGAGATATCTTGATTAATCTTCCGTACCCCTCTTATTAATAAATTGGTTATGCATCTTCAAAGTCCTGCGCATTGATTTACCAAATCTTATGCCTGTTATTTTTTTCTTTCAGGGTTGTTATACGACAACGACAAGTATTGAGCACCAAATAACTTCGGAATAATAGAAACACTACTCATTTCAGTTTTATGGGGAAAAAACATCTCAGAGATTAAGGCTATGCCTTGATGGTCTAGCTAGGTAGGGATTCTGCAAAGTTCTTAGGCACAGAGTCGCAGTGCGTACTTTGATGTGTATATAAGCATATATGGGTGTGAAGTTAGAAAAAGAGAGACTTGAAATTTTTATTACCTTTCGACTTGTCTCGATCTGTACACCTATGGTTGTTAGTCACCTCTGCCATAACATTATCAAGAGTGAGCGTGTGCACTTGAGTTTTCAAATTCTCACCTTGCCTACATCAGTTTCTAATGTGATTGATCTGCCAGGGCAAAATCGCAACTTCGTTTGAGTTATAAGTAGATTTTGAAAATCCCATTTGTTTGAGAAATTCTACTTATCAATCTGTTTCTTGTTCTCACTTTCAGGGGTCGTGGAAGTGATCAGAAGATCAGATTGGTGGTAAAGCTGCTAGTAATATATATAGAGAGAAGCTACTAATACTCCAATGGAACAGTAACGCTTCACTTGTTTTCTTGCGATCTTGACAAAAAGAGAAATAAGAGTTACAACTTACAACATACAAATAAAACCATCGGATGGGAAATTTTGATAAGCTTTGTTTCAGCAACTAGAATCCCATTTTGCTTCATGATACTCGGAGGAAAGTTCAGAAATCAATTGAACATTATGAAAATAGGCTTGCTTCACTTGTTAGTTCTACCTTGGAACTCAAACAGGGAAATGAATCATGGTCTTATCCTCAATATACTTCCATATATGTCCGGTATGAAAGGTAGAAATATGAATCATGAATCAGATATACAGAAAGAGAATGAGCACGTCTTTGTTTTGTATTACATTTCCCTGGTGAACCTCAGGTCTTGCATAAATGTTATTGACCATAAGACGTTGCAATTGCACTGACAGACACGGCCGGTATTGAGAAATCGCAATCTGTGGTAATTACTCCTAATTTATTGCTTGGAGTACCTGTTCATAACTATTAATTGCTTTTGATGTTGTATACTCTGAGGAGTTGTTGAGTCTTGATAAATAGCTTATAAGCCAGTTTTGATTGACGAAAACTGGTATAAGTAAGATAACGATTATGGGTTCTACCGATATAAACGTCTTCTTGCTCACACAGGCATGCCTAATATACATGATGAAGAAGTTTGAATTAATGCCTCTACCTACTAGCTACCCCTTGGTTGATGAACTTTTGGCTACTCTCTTTTGGTGGGAAAGATCTATAAGGGGAAGATTCCACATACCTTTCATTTTCCACTGGAAACAAAAGAAGCAAAAACGTCATTAGTTTGATTCTCCCAACTCCTTCACAGGACTTGCATTTTGTCAGTTATCATCAATGAAGACAACAGGCTCAGGAGGAGAATCCATCGATAAGGGCTTGTTACCTGCCATTTACGGATGTTCAGGAGAGCTATATATACTGCCCCCATGAAATGGTAATCAAAATGTCATATCGCTATCCGTGTGCTTTTAAGATGGGACCATGAGAGATCAGTTGCTTGGGGAGCTTTGAACAAGTCATATCATATCCCTTGCAAATCCAGGAAAAAGGATGGGTTGGGGTCATCAGAGTTTGTTTTTACATGTTACAGTTGCTGGGGTTTTATTCCTTAAGCTTTGTACTTTCTCTTTAATGGCGTGTTTCTATCTGAAATTAAACTTGGAGTCCATCAATGTCCTGAGCCATATAACTTGAGAAGGACTTTGGTTTTGCTTAATTTGTAAGTACTAGCTCAACTGCGACAAGCTTTGCACTATTAATAAATTTCGTTTTGACAATTAAAGTTGTGATTTAAATTTATTTATTGAATAAGATTTTAAATTATAAGAATAGTATCAGCCACATTAGTCATAAATTTTATTTACCTATCAAATGATACTTAAAAGTTTTGATTAAGATTTTGAAAAACTGAAAATTGCTCTTCCTCAAATGTAATTCAGTACCTAGTATTACGACTATACTTTAATGTAAAAGAAATAGTCAATTTTATAAATAATAAATAAGCATTTTAAAATAAAATTAATTCAATAATAATCCCAAAAAACGGGCATCTTTTCTCAGGATTGAACTCCATCGTGTCATTAACTTGATGCATTTTTAATTTAAGTTAATTCACTTTTTGATAATTTTATAATCATTAACAAAAATTCTAGAAAAAAATCGAAGTATTAGCTCAAAATCTCAATATATATCTTAATTATTTACCCTTCAAGTCTTCAACTCATTAATTTTTTTATGAGTACTTAAATTAATAAGTGAGAAATCAATATAAAATTAAAATTACAAAGTAATATTTTCTTACTTATTAAATTTTTTTTACTATTTTTATTATGTGAAAATTGTTTTATAGCAATTTTAAAGTGTGAAAATAAATAAATAAATAAGCAAAAATTGAGGGGAGTTTAATGTAATTACATTTAGTAGCGGACGGACTTCATCCAGTAAGCTCCCATTTTGAACTCCACACTGTGCGAGGCCACATTTCCCGCCTTCTATATAAACTCGCACTCTTCAATTCAAAACTCGGAGTCTGAGCGTCTTCTTCTTCTTCTACAGTTCTCTGTCTCTTAAATAGAAACAGCCAAACACAGCAATCAACAATTCCATTCATCACAGTTTTGTTTACTCTAAACTCAAGATGCTCGCAACGCTCAAGTAAGTTCAAACGCATCCAGTCTCTGTTCTCTTCAGTTCCATTTTTGTAGAGTTCATTGCATTCTTAATTTCTGAATCTTTTCTTAGAGCTGAAGAGCAAAGCCAGTTGCAGCTCGTTGAACGAGAAGATATTGACGATGAAGACGACCTGTTCGAAGCGATCGATAAACGTAATTAAATATAACACCTCCGATTCTCAATTGTATTGTATTCCTGTTTTTGTTCTTCTTTGGCTGTTTTTTTAAGTGTTTTAAAGTTTCATCTGCTTGTTCCTGATCGTTGAGTATTTTGAAAATTTCTTCGTTGTTATCGTAGCTGTCTCGTGTATTGTTTGCTCTTCTCGCTGTTTAATTTTGATAATCTTCAGTTCGCGGATTGCTGTTCTTTTACTTATTATATTAAGTATAGACTGTCTCATTAGGAAAGATCGAGAATGTGATTTTCTGTTCAGGTGGTGATTTTGTGATGTCTACATAACTCAGTTCGTGTTTTGTCCGCGTTTAAGAACAAACTCGTTTTATTTGCTTTTTCTACTCTAATGCGTTTGATTTACGTAGTGCTGAGCTTGGATTATTAACTGTTCTTCGATGACTGAATTCTAATAGGATCTCTTCTGGTTTACAAATACACACACGCACGCACGCATGCACATATTTATAAGTCCACATCTCTGTCATTTTAACTACATCTTTCAAATATTATGTTCATTTTACCGTTCCGTTCGTTTGTTCTGCGTACGTGCCTTGTAGTGATTGCACAAGGTATCAATGCTGGAGATGTAAAAAAGCTTCAAGATGCAGGGATATACACCTGCAATGGTTTGATGATGCACACTAAGAAGGTATAATAATTTTGAGCGTACATCTTGAATTGTGAAAATTTTCGGGCCAGTAACTACTTATATGTATCCATATACTCTTTTATCTTGTAGAATTTGACCGGAATCAAGGGATTGTCCGAGGCTAAAGTAGATAAGATCTGTGAAGCTGCTGAGAAGATAGTGGTCCGTGTTCATGATGTGCTTGAACTTCATTGAAAATTTTTGTCTTCTTTTTTACTAAATTCAATTATTTTTCCCTTTCTGCTCTTTAGAATTTTGGTTACATTACTGGAAGCGATGCTCTGCTTAGAGTAAGTTTTTCTTCCCCTTTAGTACTTCAAATGAGGTATCTATTTTGAGTTCTTGATATTTCAACCATTTTTCATCAAAAGGAGATTGGCAGTCCAAATTGCTGTTGAAATAAACAACCTAAATTTTGTATTACGAGTGTTAAAGGTTTTAGGTTTTCTTCCAGAGAAAATCAGTGATTCGCATTACAACTGGAAGCCAAGCCCTTGATGAGCTTTTAGGAGGTAATGATATTCCAGTCGTGTCGATGTTTTACACGGGTATTACATATATATATATTCCCGTCGTAGCTTGTTTCAGAATTGTTCATAAAATTGCTGTGACTGGTTTGAAATAGGTGGGATTGAAACTCTAGCTATTACTGAAGCTTTTGGGGAGTTTCGGTGAGAATTAAATCACTTCTCTTATAGAAATTATCCTTGACTCTGTAGTCTGTATGTGGATTTCCTCCCTTTCAAATCGTTAAGGTATGCAATGTAACTCCTTTACTGGACATCTCAATCTCACTTCAGGTCTGGGAAAACTCAACTTGCCCATACTCTTTGCGTTTCAACGCAGGTTCCTACTTCACCTTGCTAGTTATTGTTGATACTGTTGTAGCACCTTCTATGAGCGTAATCTGACTATTAGTTGTTAAGACTGCTAATTTAGCAACTAATTATGCAGAATTTTTTTAGGGATGCCACATTTCTTCTATTACAATGACATGGTTGGATTACTTGGATACGCACCTCAATGAGATTCATATTCAAACTTTCATAAAGGAATTTCCTAGGATATAGGCATACAATATGCGGATGCAAGTTATATTGGCTTCTTTAACTATGTACTGTTTTTGCCTTTTTGGAGTTTGGAAGCTGGTGCAGGGCTTGTACTTGAAATGCCAAAATTTCTTATTTTTCTGATTGAGCAAACTTAATGTAACAAAATCAACACGAAAACGATGACTAAGTACCAGCACATCGATTTATACCGGATCTAGTTATATGAATAGAATGCATTGTAATCGTTAAATGCAGAAATTCCTTATTTGTCTGGCAGCTTCCGACAAACATGAGGGGAGGAAACGGGAAAGTTGCTTACATTGATACTGAAGGAACATTGTACGCTTTTCTATTTTCCCTTAACTCAGCTGCTAAAGTGGCACTATCTGCTGCTTCTTTTCAATAAAAGTGACGAGAAAATATATGTATATCACCCCCATAATTGCTGTTTTCCTTTTCATGCACGTGAAGCCGGCCTGACAGGATTGTGCCAATAGCGGAAAGATTCGGCATGGATCCAGGAGCCGTCCTAGATAATGTAATCAGTAATATTAACATTTTTTTTATCTTAATTAAAAAGTGGAAATCAAATCTTACATGTTTCTCTATGATTATCAAAGATTATCTACGCTCGTGCATATACATATGAGCATCAGTATAACTTGCTTCTGGGTCTGGCTGCAAAAATGTCTGAAGAACCGTTTAGACTTCTGGTAAGATTTTTGAAATTTATTATAATATCAAAGCATGATCGTAACGGGATTAAGTCATGTCTATGAATTTAGATTGTGGATTCGGTAATTGCACTATTCCGGGTAGATTTCACCGGTAGAGGAGAACTTGCAGAACGTCAGGTGAGTCCATGTTTCTCTAGTATCCCACTTTATATTAAACCTTTGCAACTATACTGTTTCTTTATAATGACATGAGTTCTCTGATGTCTCTGTACAGCAAAAATTGGCACAGATGCTTTCTCGATTAACGAAAATAGCTGAGGAATTCAATGTTGCAGTCTATATGACCAACCAAGGTAATAATCATTTACGAAAGGCTAAACGGCCTACAAGATCCCCAGTCTGTGTGGAGCATCCAGTTCAAACGGATCAAAATCGTCCAAGTATATATGTGTTTTAAATGTTAGCTAAATCTGATAACTCGTGAATCGGCTCATTGTTGCAGTTATAGCCGATCCGGGCGGAGGAGTATTCATTTCAGATCCTAAAAAGCCAGCAGGAGGCCACGTGCTTGCTCATGCAGCTACAGTCAGGTTGATGTTCAGGAAAGGCAAAGGTGAACAACGGGTCTGCAAAGTGTTTGATGCACCAAATCTACCCGAGGCTGAAGCCATATCCTTAATACTATTCTCGTTTGTTTTTCTTCTACACTTTGATTAGCTAAATCACTCTCCATGAAATAAGATCCTGACGGGACAAAAAACCCTATTGTAACACACAAAAACACAACGGCTACAATACCTAAATTGGATCCTTGACAGAAGCACGTATTCCAGATAACTCCAGGAGGCATTGCAGATGCAAAGGACTAATATAACTACCTCTTAGAAGCTGAAAGCCAGAGGCCACGGAAGACTTTTCCCGCCTGCTCTTCCGGTAGCATACATTTATCCGAGGAATTGTTTAGCATGATGACCTTAACCAATAGTTCTGTTAATTGGGGACCTTTACAGCATCGAGTTGCTGAACACAATTGGGCATACCTTTTATGGTTTCCAATAGCACTTCATATGACGACTCTTTATAACAGAGAGCTCTTTACCTAACCTATCTCCAACTCAGAAACCCATCTTTCCACCTCCATCAGGTATACAGAACATGTATAAACATGCACATATATACAAAAACATTCAACGCAAATTTCACATCCGGATGTCACATTCCCTTTA
This sequence comes from Erythroxylum novogranatense, assembly GCA_029891385.1. Lineage (NCBI taxonomy): Eukaryota > Viridiplantae > Streptophyta > Magnoliopsida > Malpighiales > Erythroxylaceae > Erythroxylum > Erythroxylum novogranatense. The sequence continues at coordinate 133,411,419 of CM057228.1, forward strand.
TGAAGGTAAAACTTTATTCAATCTTATATCCATCAAAAGTGGATGTAGACTGATAGTGGTGCAACATGTAAAGCTGCATATGGTAATCATCTCATTACTGGAATTACTAGCTACGAGTTGGCATGCATGAGCATGTAAATGTCATCTAACATGGACAACAGAAAGTTAATAAGTCGTCTGACAATAAAGGAAGGCCCACAAATAAGAAACACCTTTCCAGAAAGGACTCAAACTCATATGTCCGAGGACCAGTTATATGAACTCCCAACACGTGGCATGCCAGTTTCCTTCTTTGTCTCCTCGTCAACCTTGAAATTTGCACCACAAACCTGACCTGAACTATCCACTCTTGGCACTGGCTTCAGTTCATTTAATGGGTGCTCGAAGCTACGAAGGCCTCCAGAAGTTGTAAAGAAGCACCCTGGGAAGAACAATACAAACTGGTATATTAAGCAAAATCAAATCCTTTTGCTGATTAATCATTAAAGAGATCAACTTAAATGACAATGTAACATTTTAGGTTGCTAAGGTTCAATAGAAGTAAAAGTGGGAGTTCTATACAAGAACATAAGAAATGGGAAAATCAAAGCTATCTATATGAAACAGAACTAAAAGGTAAAGGTTCAAATTTTAATCCATGCTGTATCATGAAAACGTATCAATGATGCAACAAAAAAGATGCAACAAAAAAGAAAATATGAATGTAAGGAACTCGGAAGTTTCAAACATGATATCATTACAAGAACAAATGTAACAGAACAGCAAGAACAAAAAACCAATGGTCTCACTTTCAATGTGTGGCAATCACCAAAATTAACAGGTTAGCTTTACCAGTAAAATTGTCACAAAAAAGTTATTGAAAAGATATTAAGGGAATGTGTGCTGCATATATACTCTCTGGAGATCTCAATACACCTGCATTTCTTAAATATCTGGCATCTTCAAATTTTGCTACAAACTTGTACTAAATCTAAATCATATCACAATGCATATGTGGACATAGCTTTATCACACAACAAGATGGCAGGGTCAATGAAAAAGGCAAATAAAGAGTTTCAGAGATTGCATGGTAGATGAACCCGTCATGATTTCAGAAGTTATTCACCTTTAGGGAATGGTGCATAGGATTGCCCACAGCCTTTCTTTACAATTTCGGCATCATCAGAAAGAACAACATTGCCTTCAGAATCAGTACCCCAGAAAAAGGGCACATTTCCATCAGCATCCTGCAAAATAGGATACTTGAGCTTCATCCAAACAGCACATTTTTTAGAAACAGAGTGAACAAGAACAGGGAAGAAAACAGCAAGAGGATAAGAGAAACTTGGGAGAATGAAGAAGAAGAAGAATCCTCGTATAATAACTTACAGAAGCCAAAAATGTAGCTTTTGATGTGCTATCGTATAAGATGAATGCAAACTTCCCTTGGATGTCTCTCACAACCTGATCAGGAGGATACGGGCCTCGATCTCTGAGAGTTCTGTAAGCTTCAATAATGATGATCACCTCATTTGCAGTTTTGTTTAAGCCGTATTGCTGCTTCAGAACAGCAACATTGTCGATATGGCCTTGAAACAGGCAATAGATGTCATCGAAAACAGCAAATAATCTAGAAAGAGAAATAGGATACACACGTGTTAGATAACAAGAAGGCAACAAAAGTATATATACTAATAAAGAATCAATACTTAATCTACAAATCAATAATAGAATGTGATGCATAGTTAACATGTTATTGAACCAAGCTAAGTATATCTTCATTTGTACGTGAATGCATAATTAGCAGTCAGAAAGAAGAAACTGAAGGTCAAATTCCAAATCACGGGACTTGAAAAGTTCAAAGTGTAAGAAATTAATTCCTCAACATGATCTGATAGTTCCGTCCAACAAAAATGCCCACAGACTTGATCCATTCAATCAAAAGTACTACATACATAATAGGAGGAACATTTCTGTAACAAAAACAGAATAGGCAAGAAACTAAATCTATCTTTTGTCTTTATCAAAGAATCAAATCTATCTTTTGTCTTTATCAAAGAATCAACTATCTTTTGATGGAATAACAGATTATAATCCAACTATCAGATCAGACTAGAAATGGTTAAAAGAAGCGTTATTTATTAATCCAGATATCTGAAGAAATTGACAATAAAAATCAATAAAACCTAAAAATTCTGATCGCCCCAGTTCATAGCATTTTTCACAAAACATCAGGATCCAATTTTACACATGTAAGCCACAGTTATTACAATATTCTGTTCATCGCAAAGTTTCTATAATACCCTACAGATTTTATGGTAAGGATATTTCACAACAAGGGCAAAGAAGCATCATCAAATCCAAGGTTCCCAACTTTCTACTTTTCCATTTTATCACCAAGAAAATATCCTATTAACCAAAACCAGCGATCGAACAAAATCAAACACAAAAAAGAACCCTAGAACATAATCAAAAGCGACTACAGGGTAAGCGAACAGGAACATGGCTATGGATGAAAATCACCTGGGAAGGAGAGGGTTTTGCTTATGAGCAGAGTAAGCAATGAAACCAGAGGAGCCAAGATTAACTGTGACAGAACCAGAGTGGATCGACTCAAAATGCTTCGCCAAGACTCCATCTTTCAGGGCCAGCACATTCTGGGTCTGCGGGCTCTGCAAAGCTTCAGGGCACTTGGCCACTGTTTTGTCAAAAACCGCTAGCATTATCTTGATTCCTTTGCAGATCAGTGATCGGCAGTGCAGAAAACTAGAAGCAGAGAAATATGAGAGAGAGAGAAAGTCCAAGATCGTAAGTTGTGACCTGTGAGAGAGCGCTTTTAAGTTCTTGATATATACACGTGCCTGACGCAATTGATCTGTTCTTACTTAATAATCGTCCTTTACGATAAACCGACAATGTCCTTTCGATATCTCGCGCGATTGCCACTTTTATTTATTTGTCTCATCTGTATTTAAGTATTTTTTTAGAGTGTTTTTAACAGGACAAATTTCCAGATTTTCTCCAGAGAGTGATATACATATTTGCAATTTTCAGTGATAAAAACGTAATTTTTCACCAAAAGTATTCAATTCTTTTACCTTTGGGAGAGATTATATCGAAGTTGTTAGACAAACAAGTTGATCCTAATTATTAATACCAATACCAAAGTACACAACGAATATCCAATATGACTTAAAAATGGCTTCCCATGTACCAAGGGAAAATGAAGTAAAAGTTGCTAGTTGGCTTTAAGCTTGTAGTATTCTGAACATGTATTTAATTGAAGATGCAAAAGATGAACAATACAAGCCGGTAGATTGCTCTATTTTTCTCTGAACATGTAAAAGAACTTGTCTATCATTAATCAACAGCCAATAACTTAGTGAAGAGCCTCAAACTCGATTGTATGCCACTGACTTGCTGAAGAGCCGGCGGATGTACACTACTTGAAGAGCACTAGCAATAGCCAGCAAAATGTACTCTCCAACTGTGTATCCTATTACACGCTTACGAGTGCTCTCATTTGCTGCAGAAGAAACAACAAATAGGTCATCCAGCTGACATTCTCTGAAACATTAGTTATGCTACTAAACAAGTTTAACTTGTTCCTACAAAGGGGAAGGTTTTTTTAAGCACCCGCGGATAGTAGTATTTGATTATATAAAGAGGAAATTCAGAATCTTACATGATTCATGCAGTTACTCAGATTAACATGTTCATGATTTGACTAGAAGCAAAGAAAGATTTATGTGAATGTATAACAAGAAAACTGGTTCCATTTGGACATGCAACAGGGATTTTTATGTCACAAAAAAGTAAGATCGGGAAGAGGAGGAAGAGATGTAAAGTAAGAAGAAATAAGTATAAATAAAAGAAAGGAGCATACTGTGACGGTGTCGAGAATCACGTGCTTTCAAATATTTCTGCTCCGCTGTAACAGACTCCAGTGCCTCTCTCAGTTCAGCAATTTTAACATTAATGGGGTCCAAATGCTCTGCACATAAAATTACATGAAAGGTGAAAAATACCAAAGGTAACAAATTTCAAATTAAAAAAAAACCTGAAACAAGTAAATCCAAGAATCTAGACATTTTGTTTGGATGTATTGTTGAAATTCCACAACCAACATGAATAAGAATTATAGCTTTAACAACCTGATTGATAACATTCCAAGCAAAAAGCAAAGGGATCATACCATCCTTAGCAAGGTCATGCTCGTTGGGAATGTGACCTACATGAATATAGAATGACACAGTCTCTGGTGTAGAATATGGATTGTGGAAACAGAATTTGTACATTCCACTCCTAGGGGCTTTCAATTCAAACTTATCCCCAGACGTTCCCTTCACTGTGTGCACCGTGTTACCAGCAGGAGATGTCACCTGCATAACAGCCAAAACCCCAATATTTCAAAATTACTGACCAAGGGTAACCAACTTTCAAGGATAATCACAAAATATCAATGATTATCTGACAACAGTACAGCATAAATAGGCTCCCATATACTTCATGTGATCCATAAGGCAGAAATTGATACAAGGTTTCTAATGTCTACTATTCTCAGAGGCAATTAATTTAATACAAGGATTTGCTCACCACCACCCTCCCCTGCCACCATCTTTACAACCAGATACACTTCCTACTTAATCACCACAAAGTGGATTATAATTGAATAACTGAAAATGAAAGACCATTTACATGCCAGACTAGGAGAGAACTTCATATGAATGCAGTTAGGTAATCTTAAAAGGAGACTTAAGAAAGCTGATAACCTAGATTTCTACCCAATTATCCCCATGACAAACAATGGTTAAGCATAAAAGGGACTAGTCAAACATTCCCCACTTGAAATGAAAGACACTCCCATAATACAGCATAATCAGATCAGAACACAGGTTCCAAACGGAAAAAACGAAGTAGTATCTCTTTAATTGACCACAAGTTCGGACAAGTCCAAATGCAATTTAAGAAAAAAAAAAACTTTGAACTGAGAACCGCCCCATCAAATCCCCTACAGCAATTGATCAACCCACAAAATTCGTAAACGAAATAATTACAATTTAATAACATACCAACGAGATTCAAAAACCCTAATTTTAATAGAACCCCGCCAATTATAAACCGAAAGGAACAGAGAACCGAGACAGATCTAGATGTAATCAAAATCAGAAAGTCAAAAAGTAAAACACATACGGTAAAATCAATGCCTGGGTGATCAGAGCTCCAGAAGATATCGTGATCAACGACGACGAAGTTGCCGGTGATGGAGTCGCCTTCATAGAGAACGTACTCGTAGACGCATTCAACGTCGTTGACGGTGACGGAAAGCGAAGAAATACGGGCAACAAAACTGAAGAAGAGAGCCACAACAACATAGATCTGTCTTCTCTCCATGTCCATGGTTGTGGTCTGTGGCTGAGATTGCTGAGATTTTTCGATTACCTTAAATTCAACGGTTTCCAAGGTTCTGACGCATTTCCCTTATACAGAGCTCTATTGTCACGTTCAAGTAGCATGGTTAAATATATTAAATGTTATATTATTTTAAAAAAATATGAATTTAATTTTATCCATTAATTTATTATCTACTTTTTATATGGATAAACTTTATATTGAAAGAACTATCGATTTATAATAATAACACCAAAATGATAATACAATATTTTTGTTTTTAAAAATAAAAATCTATTTATTTGAGATTTGTAATAAAATAAAACAAAAACATATTTGGTGTTATCATATTGCTTCTATTTTGTAATTATACTCTTATATTAATAATTTTATAATACATTATATTTTTAAATTAATTAATTATCATTATAGTTAAAATTAAAATATATGCAAATTAAATGCAATTAAAATGACACATTATTTACATATAACAAAATTCTATAAATTAGAAAATTAGCACAACTATCAAATAACTCATTGGTCTGTCCATTCATTCTAATATAATTGTGTATAACACATCAAGCAATAATGATATATTTTATTTCTTCATATCATAACTCAACATGTTTTTAAGTATAAGGAATTTTATTTTTCGAACGCCAAAATATCTTTCAATAACATTTCTTAATGAAGAATGACAATAGTTAAACAATTCATGTGAACTTTGAGGTTTTCCTTTGTCTTTATAATATCATAAATGATATCTTTCACGTATGTTCAAAAAAATCCAGACATATTAGTGTAGCCCGATTCAACCAGACAGTACTTAGCTAACATAGAAATAACATAATATTAAAAAAAGATATTAAAATTGAATCATAATTATTATGCTTATTTAAAATAATATAATACCTTGTAAAGGCATAGGAAATTGATTCGCTGGATTGATTATTGCTTCCAAAAGAACTCAAGAGTCATTTGTAGTGCCTTCCTATCTAATCATTAAAAATGTAAAATACATGACAAATGAGCAACAGCACATAATATTTTAGGTTGGATTAATTCTTTTGCCCTTATATAGTATTTGTTTATCGATCGAAACATGTGCATCAATATATGTATCGTCTATTGTTCCTATACAATCCTAAAAATTAAAAATATATTAAAAAATTAGTAATCATAAAGACATAATTAAAATAGTAATTAGATATATGAATGTACCTACAAACATGAAAAGAATTTTGAGTTATGATGAATCTCAGGAGGTGTGCTAGTAAAAGATGGGAGAGTAATGATTCTTTTAGCAAGACGATTAACTGCGTATAAGACTTTACGAAAGTACTTCGAAATTGTTTAGGTCAAAATTTGAAAGTATTATACATTGATTCTAGTTGTCTCACTATGCCTTATAGTCATCAAGAAAATCGCTACTTGTTCCTCTACAGTCAAATGACTTGTTGCCTTTGAGCTTCCTAAACTTTTCAACTCATCATATAAGCTCGAGAAGATTATCTTTCTCATTCTTAAGTTTTCATAAATCCTTGTAGGATTCTCATTTAAAAGTTCTAATATTCAATCATGACTTAGTAGAGCAGAAGTTCTACATGGTTGCTTTTATAAATGAAAATATTTATCTTTCTCCCAGCTACAGAAATAATAATTACCTTCTTTCGTTCATCATCATAATCTGATTCGAAATCGATAAGAATACATGAAACTACAATGCCAACATTAAATAATTAATAAAACATTCAATCAAAAGATTTAATCAAATATAGAAAAATATTCATAAAAATATAGACTTAAATTAAGTCAAATATTTATACAAAACACAAACTTAAAATGTTCAAAATATGGAATAAAGCTTAATATAAAAGTGTCAAATCAATAAAAATTCGATATGCAATAATGTGAAATTATAACTAAAACGATGTAATCCAATCCAGCATCTTTGTATCTGTTATCTTCATAAAAATACCCCTATAAAGTGAAAAATCATGTAAAACCTTTATAACTTTTCCATATTACACACCGTCATCACCCAATTCATATAAGGAATTCAGATATTCCATTATTATGTTAGACTCTTGAGATCTATTTTTTGCAGTAGATGATGTTTCACTCAATTTTTTCTCAAGTAAATCATTCTTCCTTTTTGATTGTTCACCAAGTATAAGTAAGACTTCTTCTACAATGTTAGAATCTGTCTTCTTTGCCCTCTTATTTTTAGGAGATTTCTTTCTCTTATTATTAGGAGATTTCTTTCTCTTAGATGGAGAACTTTTATCTTGATCTTCTTTTTCATTATACAAGTAATCTTTATCAACATCATTTCCATGTTCTTCTTCTGTACTATTAGATGGAGATTTAGTTGATGGATGTACATGCACACTAGTTGCAGTAGTATCTCTAAAAATATAACACGAGTCTAAAAATTCCTTACATCATTTTTTCTTGAATATGTGAGCCATTTTATGCACCTATAATGATGAAAAAGGAATATGAGAAATAATATTATATAATATGATATATTAATAAAAAAAAGACATATTTACCTTAAATAAATTTTCTCAACATTCATTTGTAGCATTAACTTCACCAGTAGATGAGTTGTAGCTGATTTCTGTTTCTTTGAGTAAGTTCTTGAAATTATTCAATCTAGCCTTTAATCCATTATACTTGTTTTTCAATTGAATATTAGTATACTCTTTATTGAATTTTGTTTGAAGCCCTGCCCTAATATTCTTTCAACCAAATTTAGAAAAGGTAGTAGTTATTCGATTTCCCTTTTTCACTTTTTCAACCATCAAGAAGATTAAAAACATCTCTATGGTATCATTCCATACTCCATCTTTTTCATTTATTTCTATACAATCATTGGAATCGTTCATATTGTTCAAACCTTCCATCACTAAATGTAATCACATATAAGTGATATCAATCACAACAATTTCTATAAAGTATTAAATGCTAAACATGGTTTAAATAAGCATGAGACAAATACAACAATTAATGCAAAATACTAAATACTAAATATAGTTCAAAATAAAAAACAACCAAATCTACAAAGTTACAAATATGGAAGATATAATTAAATGTAGCTATAGAAGATATAACTATAAACTTTGTATGACAACATGTATTAATCAACAACAATAATGCCTTCTTTACATGGAAAAATGGTTTCCTTGCTAACCTGTTTTCTACTAATAAGTAAGTATATATATCATGTTGTGGTTATATGATGCTGCTATGAGTAGAAACTGGACAAAGGGTGATTAATGCCTGGTGTGTGATGGAGGAATGTAAATGGGGAAAACGGTAGTTGATGGGAAGGTAAAATTGTTTCCTTACAAGTAAAGTCAGACAAGCTTTGTGATAGCCTTTATGAGAAATACCATGTTTGCGCGAATGGAGAAATACTTCAAAATGTCACATGATAAATACGGGATCCAGAAACTAAATGAGGCTTCGAAGTGGTTGGATTTCTTCAACAAGTAAATACCCTTTGCACCCTAGTGGGAGGTTAAAGATAAACCATTACAGGGGCTTGGAAGCAGTAAAGCATGGCATGGATGTTATGATGGAAAATGCTCAATCTTATTTTGTGAGAAATGCTAAACTATCTACAAGCTACTGGACTATCAGTCTAGAAACTACTGGACATTAATGTAGAATCTACGACTTTTAAGTCCAAAAGTTACTGAACTTAGCAACTACTGGACCATTGAACTTATCAGAGGTCTAATACAAAAGACATATTTAATTATGCTATAGTAACATGTGCGTGTTACTTTAGCATAACTCTCGTTTCTCTTTTACGTGAATACTGGAACATGAGAAGAAGGTGATTTTGTCATTGTAAACAATGCAATAAGAGACAAGAATGCTTGATACCAAATTGTTATGGTCCCGTGTTTGGGATCGAGTCACAGAGCGAGTATACTGTTTTTTTGATCAACCTATCTTGAATATAATTTCAGCTATTCAAAGGGAGGTTGACACCTTAGAGTTCGATAGAGAGAACTCTGATCTCTTATTTGAATAAATCTTGACTTGCTCTTTATTAATTCCGATTGCCTTTAAATAGGCAAGTCTCCTTACAATAATAGGATTCCTACTCTAAGCATGTTTCCTGCTTTCGATAATCCTACCTTATTATTATCCTATCAATAATAGGATTCCTACCTACCTTGTTATTATCCTATCAATAATAGGATTCCTACCGTATTATTATCCTAATAAGGAAATAACCATAAAACACCAACTATCTAACAAATCGATAAAAATCCAAATTAATGTTTCTTTCTTTCATACGTTTTGCCCAAGAATGCATCCACAACATTACCCCCTCTTGCGGAAAGAGCTTGTCCTCAAGCTCGAATGATGGATCATCATTTATATGTACTAACTCTAACCAGAAAAGCCGTTTGCATTGGTGAGTAGCTGAATATGGTTCATCACAATTATAACACAGCCATTTTGATCTCCTTTCCGCCATCTCTGCTCGTGTCAATTGCTTAAAAAAAGGAGCATGATTGCTTGGTGATTTATCAATCGATGTAGATGACACCTTGGAACTCCTTGGTGGCATAGTCACCGAACTAGAGCTTGATTGGGGAGATTGCCATGTCATCCTTTGAGTACTAGTGATTTTTTGCAACTGAAGCTTCTGTTCATAAGCTCTAGCCAAACTCATAGTAGCTGCTAAATCTGGTGGTTTAAGCGGTTGAACATCCAATCTAATGGAATCATCCAATCCCATATAAATAATCCCACGTGCAAACTTTAGGAATGAGCTCATCACTCTAGCTAGCTTTTCTTGGGCCGGCGATAGTTTTCAATTACGGTTTGTCGAAGAGTGACTAATTCACCCATCGGATTACTACCTTCCGGTGGTCCAAACCTTTGAAGCAACTTTTCGAAATTACGCCCAAGTCATTGATTTTTTCCTCTCGCAATTGATAAACCACAATTGTGCTTCTCTGAGATGAAAACCTGCTAGTCCCACCCTTCTGTCTCCGGTGTATTCGATTTTCAAAGAATTATTCACAGCGGCGAGCCCAAATTAAAGGGTCTTCCATGCCATCATATGTCGGGAAATCCAATTTTGCATACACAGGCACCGTGGATTGATGGCTTCGGTGTGTGGAACAAGTCAGATAGGGCATTCCTTGGTAGCGGTGGCGGTGGTCGATCTGTTGTGGTACAACCAAGACCGCCTCTTCACTTCCATTGATAGTAATTTTGTGACCACCGAGTCCTATGCGGATAGTTCTTGAAAAATATGGGCAATTTTCTCCCAAGACGTTGTTCCATAGTGAAAGCTTGGAGTCGATGAGGCTCGTTCTTCTTGCAATAGGTCTCGATTTCATCACCCATCGTGTTTGGCTCGATACCAAATTATTATGGTCCGTGTTTGGGATCGAGTCACGAGGCGAGTATCTTTGTTTTTGGTCGACCTATCTTGAATAGAATTTCACTCTTCAAAGGAGGTCGACACCTTAGAGTTCGATAGAGAACTCGATCTCTTATTGAATAAATCTTGACTTGCTCTTTATTAATTTCGATTGCCTTTAAATAGGCAAGTCTCCTTACAATAATAGGATTCCTACTCTAAACATGTTTCGCTTTCGATAATCCTACCTTATTATTATCCTATCAATAATAGGATTCCTACCTACCTTGTTATTATCCTATCAATAATAGGATTCCTACCGTATTATTATCCTAATAACGAAATAACCATAAAACACCAACTATCTAACAAATCGATAAAATCCAAATTAATGTTTCTTTCTTTCATACGTTTTGCCCAAGAATCGTCCACACATTACCCCTCTTGCGGAAAGAGCTTGTCCTCAAGCTCGAATGATGGATCATCATTTGTATGTACTAACTCTAACCGAAAAGCCGTTTGCATTGGTGAGTAGCTGAATATGGTTCATCACAATTATAACACGCCATTTTGATCTCCTTTCGCCATCTCGCCGTGTCAATTGCTTAAAAAGGAGCATGATTGCTTGGTGATTTATCAATCGCTGTAGATGACACCTTGGAACTCCTTGGTGGCATAGTCACAGAACTAGAGCTTAATTGAGGAGATTGCCATGTCATCCTTTGAGTACTAGTGATTTTTTGCAACTGAAGCTTCTGCTCATAAGCTCTAGCCAAACTCATAGTAGTGCTAAATCGGTGGTTTAAGCAGTTGAACATCCAATCTAATGGAATCATCCAATCCCGCCATAAATAATCCCACGTGCAAACTTTCCGGAATGAGCTCATCAGCTCTAGCTAGCTTTTCTTGGAACTGACGCTGATAGCTTTCAACAGTTCTGGTTTGTCGAAGAGTGACTAATTCACCCACTGGATTACTACCATCCGGTGGTCCAAACCTTTGGAAGCAACTTTTCTGAAATTCAGTCCAAGTCATTGATTTTTTTCCCTCTGCAATTGATAAACCACAATTGTGCTTCTCCTAAGAGATGAAAACCTGCTAGTCCCACCCTTTCTGTCTCCGGTGTATTCTGATTTTCAAAGAATTACTCACAGCGGCGAACCCAAATTAAGGGGTCTTCCATGCCATCATATGTCGGGAAATCCAATTTTGCATACCTGGGCACTGTGGATTGATGGTTTCTGGTGTGTGGAACAGGCTTTATAGGGCATTCCTTGGTAGCGGTGGCAGCTAGTCGATCTGTTGTGGGTACAGCCGCACTGCCCTCTTCACTTCCATTGACAGTAATTTTGTGACCACTGAGTCCTATGCCAGATAGTTCTTGAAAAATCTGGGCAATTTTCTCTCCAAGACGTTGTTCCATAGCTGAAAGCTTGGAGTCGGTAAGGGCTCGTTCTTCTTGCAATAGGTCTCTGATTTCATCACCCATCGTGTTTGGCTCTGATACCAAATTATTATGGTCCGTGTTTGGGATCGAGTCACGAAGCGAGTATCTTGTTTTTTGGTCGACCTATCTTGAATAAATTTCAGCTCTTTAAAGGGAGGTGACACCTTAGAGTTCGATAGAGAACTCGATCTCTTATTGAATAAATCTTGACTTGCTCTTTATTAATTCCGATTGCCTTTAAATAGGCAAGTCTCCTTACAATAATAGGATTCCTACTCTAAACATGTTTCCTGCTTTCGATAATCCTACCTTATTATTATCCTATCAATAATAGGATTCCTACCTACCTTGTTATTATCCTATCAATAATAGGATTCCTACCGTATTATTATCCTAATAAGGAAATAACCATAAAACACTAACTATCTAACAAATCGATAAAAATCCAAATTAATGTTTCTTTCTTTCATACGTTTTGCCCAAGAATGCATCCACAACATTACCCCCTCTTGCGGAAAGAGCTTGTCCTCAAGCTCGAATGATGGATCATCATTTGTATGTACTAACTCTAACCAGAAAAGCCGTTTGCATTGGTGAGTAGCTGAATATGGTTCATCACAATTATAACACAGCCATTTTGATCTCCTTTCTGCCATCTCTGCTCGTGTCAATTGCTTAAAAAAAGGAGCATGATTGCTTGGTGATTTATCAATCGCTGTAGATGACACCTTGGAACTCCTTGGTGGCATAGTCACAGAACTAGAGCTTAATTGAGGAGATTGCCATGTCATCCTTTGAGTACTAGTGATTTTTTGCAACTGAAGCTTCTGTTCATAAGCTCTAGCCAAACTCATAGTAGCTGCTAAATCTGGTGGTTTAAGCAGTTGAACATCCAATCTAATGGAATCATCCAATCCCTCCATAAATAATCCCACGTGCAAACTTTCCGGAATGAGCTCATCAGCTCTAGCTAGCTTTTCTTGGAACTGACGCTGATAGCTTTCAACAGTTCTGGTTTGTCGAAGAGTGACTAATTCACCCACTGGATTACTACCTTCCGGTGGTCCAAACCTTTGGAAGCAACTTTTCTGAAATTCTGTCCAAGTCATTGATTTTTTTCCCTCTGCAATTGATAAACCACAATTGTGCTTCTCCTAAGAGATGAAAACCTGCTAGTCCCACCCTTTCTGTCTCCGGTGTATTACGATTTTCAAAGAATTACTCACAGCGGCGAACCCAAATTAAGGGGTCTTCCATGCCATCATATGTCGGGAAATCCAATTTTGCATACCTGGGCACTGTGGATTGATGGTTTCTGGTGTGTGGAACAGGCTTTATAGGGCATTCCTTGGTAGCGGTGGCAGCTAGTCGATCTGTTGTGGGTACAGACCAGACCGCCTCTTCACTTCCATTGATGATAATTTTGTGACCATCGAGTCCTATGCGGATAGTTCTTGAAAATCTGGGCAATTTTCTCTCAAGACGTTGTTCCATACTGAAAGCTTGGAGTCGATAAGGCTCGTTCTTCTTGCAATAGGTCTCGATTTCATCACCCATCGTGTTTGGCTCGATACCAAATTATTATGGTCCGTGTTTGGGATCGAGTCACGAGTATGAGTATATTTGTTTTTTGGTCGACCTATCTTGAATAAATTTCAGCTCTTTAAAGGGAGGTGACACCTTAGAGTTCGATAGAGAACTCGATCTCTTATTGAATAAATCTTGACTTGCTCTTTATTAATTCGATTGCCTTTAAATAGGCAAGTCTCCTTACAATAATAGGATTCCTACTCTAAACATGTTTCCTGCTTTCGATAATCCTACCTTATTATTATCCTATCAATAATAGGATTCCTACCTACCTTGTTATTATCCTATCAATAATAGGATTCCTACCGTATTATTATCCTAATAAGGAAATAACCATAAAACACTAACTATCTAACAAATCGATAAAAATCCAAATTAATGTTTCTTTCTTTCATACGTTTTGCCCAAGAATGCATCCACAACATTACCCCCTCTTGCGGAAAGAGCTTGTCCTCAAGCTCGAATGATGGATCATCATTTGTATGTACTAACTCTAACCAGAAAAGTCGTTTGCATTGGTGAGTAGCTGAATATGGTTCATTACAATTATAACACAGCCCTTTTGATCTCCTTTCTGCCATCTCTGCTCGTGTCAATTGCTTAAAAAAAGGAGCATGATTGCTTGGTGATTTATCAATCGCTGCAGATGACACCTTGGAACTCCTTGGTGGCATAGTCACCGAACTAGAGCTTGATTGGGGAGATTGCCATGTCATCCTTTGAATACTAGTGATTTTTTGCAACTGAAGCTTCTGTTCATAAGCTCTAGCCAAACTCATAGTAGCTGCTAAATCTGGTGGTTTAAGCAGTTGAACATCCAATCTAATGGAATCATCCAATCCTGCCATAAATAATCCCACGTGCAAACTTTCCGGAATGAACTCATCAGCTCTAGCTAGCTTTTCTTGGAACTGACGCTGATAGTTTTCAACAGTTCTGGTTTGTCGAAGAGTGACTAATTCACCCACTGGATTACTACCTTCCGGTGGTCCAAACCTTTGGAAGCAACTTTTCTGAAATTCTGTCCAAGTCATTGATTTTTTTTCCCTCTGCAATTGATAAAACCACAATTGTGCTTCTCCTAAGAGATGAAAACCTGCTAGTCCCACCCTTTCTGTCTCCGGTGTATTATGATTTTCAAAGAATTACTCACAGCGGCGAACCCAAATTAAGAGGTCTTCCATGCCATCATATGTCGAGAAATCCAATTTTGCATACCTGGGCACTGTGGATTGATGGCTTCTGGTGTGTAGAACAAGCTGTATAGGGCATTCCTTGGTAGCGGTGGCAGCTGGTCGATCTGTTGTGGGTACAGCCGCACTGCCCTCTTCACTTCCATTGATAGTAATTTTGTGACCACTGAGTCCTATGCCAGATAGTTCTTGAAAAATATGGGCAATTTTCTCCCCAAGACGTTGTTCCATAGCTGAAAGCTTGGAGTCGGTAAGGGCTCGTTCTTCTTGCAATAGGTCTCTGATTTCATCACCCATCGTGTTTGGCTCTGATACCAAATTGTTATGGTCCCGTGTTTGGGATCGAGTCACAGGGCGAGTATATTGTTTTTTTGGTCGACCTATCTTGAATAGAATTTCAGCTCTTCAAAGGAAGGCTGACATCTTAGAGTTCGATACAGAGAACTCTGATCTCTTATTTGAATAAATCTTGACTTGCTCTTTATTAATTTCGATTGCCTTTAAATAGGCAAGTCTCCTTACAATAATAGGATTCCTACTCTAAGCATGTTTCCTGCTTTCGATAATCCTACCTTATTATTATCCTATCAATAATAGGATTCCTACCTACCTTGTTATTATCCTATCAATAATAGGATTCCTACCGTATTATCATCCTAATAAGGAAATAATCATAAAACACCAACTATCTAACAAATCGATAAAAATTTAAATTAATGTTTCTTTCTTTCATACGTTTTGCCCAAGAATGCGTCAACAACATTTTTGTGATAAAAGAATCCTAGAACATGAGAAGAAGGTGGTTTTGTCGCTGCAATAATGTTACTGTAGCATAATTAAAAATTAATTCATTAATTCATGCATGTTATTGTAGCATAACTCTCACTTCTCTTTTGCATGAATGATGAAACATGAGAAGAAGGTGGTTTTGTCATTATAAACGATGTAATAAGAGACAAAAAAAACACTTGGGCCTCGTTTGGTTGACACGGATTGCTGTATGGGAAAGTAATCTTTTTTTTTTAATTTAAATTATTATTTTTGGTTCGTTTTTTTCAGTAGTTAGGAAAGTAAAAACTTTTCAAATTTAGGAAAAATAGTGGCACTTTCCTTGGATTCTAAATCCTAACACCCCCTTGGTATTTAGATTACTTTCCCCAGGAATTTAATCTAAAAAGTACATTAGACAAATTAACCCTTCCTTCTCTCTCAACTCTGTGACTTTAAAATATATAAATTTCAAATAAATTTTGATTTAATAATTAAAAATATATAAAATAAATATTAGTTTATAAATAATATTTTTTAAATTATTTAATTTTAAAATAATATTTTATTAATACTTTATTAATAAATATTATATAAAATATTAAAATAAATTTAAATAAAATATTTTGTAAGTTTTATTTAATTTATAATTATTATTAGAAATAAAATATTTATTATTATTTTAAAACAAAATTAAAAATTCATAATAATTATAAAAGTTGAAATAAATAAAATAACTAATTAAAAACTTTGAAAAATGGGGAATGAGAGATAAGAGGAGGAGGAAATTTTAAATTTTTGAAAATTTTGCAAAAATCTCCCTATTTTAAATTTTTTTGGTATCAATTTGGTATTTAAATTTTGGTTATTTATGCTTAAAATTTTCAATCGACAAACTTCAGTTCATATTTTCTTTATGTAACAATTTAAATTTTATTCTATTTGTAGGGATATAATTAGAAACATAAGTTAAAATTAAATTGCATTGTATAAAATCTTTACATACCAAACATTATAATAAGAATCTACCCAACTTTCTTATTAGAATTCTTATAAGTATCTAAACATGTGAATATTTTTACTTTTCATAAATTTATTTTTAAAAAAATTATAATCTAAATTTACTTTACTTTTCTGCCAACCGAGACTTTGGTGATAAAAGAATACGAGAACGTGAGAAGAAGGTGGTTTTGTTGCTATAATAAGAGTTAAACAATGTAATAAAAGACAAAAAGTGAGTGTCTTTTTTAAGACCAAAGCCCAACAAAATATCCAGCTTATTTCCCTAACTCTGTTCTCCTGAAGCAGACGGTTAGCATGGCCAACCAAGCCCGCCCTCTTATAAGCGACACAAGAAGGGCCTCTCTCATAAAACAAAAATGTGGATGAATTAATGAATTAATTTTTAATTATACGTGCATGTTACTGTAGCATAATTTCCAATTCTCTTCTTCGTATTAACGCCAGAGAAGGTGATGGTTGTATTCATGTTTCAACGCAAATAACAACAATATTTGTCAAGCAATGGGCACACATAAGCTGATACGAAAATAAACCTGAAAATCACAAATAAGAAGACGCAAACACTGATAAGATATAAAGTGTTGAGAGTTCGAATAAGTCAATAATGGTATCAGATTGCCAATAACCGGTTTCAATCACCATCTTCTTCCTTCTTCTTCTTTTTTTCCCCCTCATTGCCATGGCCAACACTACTGCAATTCCTATCCCGTCTATGCCAAACCAAATAACCATTAAGCTCACCCCTACCAATTACCTACTTTGGAAAACACAAATGATGCCTCTTCTCTACAGTCAGAAACTTATTCACCATGTTGATGGTACCCAAGCCCCTCCCAAAACCATCGACAATAACCCCAATCCCGCGTATGAGCCGTGGTTTCTCAAAGATCAAATGGTGCTGAGTTGGATCCTTGGCTCGTTGTCTGAATCCGATTTGTCGCAGGCCGTCGGTGCAACCACCGCTCACGCAGCTTGGTCGAAGTTGCAAATGACGTTTGCTTCCGGATCCCGTGCACAAGTCCGGACTCTCAAGGGCTCCTTGCATGCTCTCTCTCGCGGAGACGATTCTATAGTCACGTATATGGATCATGCTAAACGTATTTTGATCAACTTGGAGCTCTCGATGCCGCTTATTTCGAAGATGATCTTGTTGATCATATTTTACGAGGCCTTGGTTACGATTATCGTCCTTTTATGCGTAACATAGAGGCAAAATTACAATCTATTTCTTTTGATGATTTATTTGGTTTGCTTCTCTCGAGGAATTGCGATTGCAAGCCACCGGTGATACACTCGATCCTCCTGCCGTTGCTCATTATCTTGGTACCGACGTCTTCTTCTGCTAATCGTGGTCGAGGCCGTGGTAATCGGCGAAATGGTTTCTATTCGGGCGTGGCGAGTCACCTCTCTACCACCGAACCCACTTGTTACAATTGTCGTGGCCGTGGCCATACAATCCGACAATGCCCCACCCAAATATGCCGAAACAAATCCCAAGCCGTCAGCCAATTATAGCTCATCCCTCACACCAATACCAAGCGGTGGATCGTTGATCTGGCGCTTCCCATCACTTGACATCGAATTGGAAAACCTAGGAATTCATTCCGAGTACTGGGGACCGATGAAGTTACTCTTACCAATGGTAAAACCTTACCTATTTCTCGTGTTGGCTCAACTACTTTGTCTCTTAGTTCTCGTTTTTTAATTTATCAAATGTTCTTCATGTTCCGAGGCTAATCTTAATTTGTTGTGCATTCCTCGGTTTACACTCACTAATGATGTCTCTGTTGAATTTTTCCATGATTCGTTTGTGATTAAGGACCATGATCAAGCAGCCACTTCATAGAGGGTCATCCAAAATGGGTTATATCGTCTTACTCTTGATCCGGTGTCTCACCTTGTCATTCGGTTTCCTTGCCTACTTGGCATGCTAGATTAGGCCATGCTTGTTCGAACACCGTTAATAAAGTTTTGAGTCTAAATAAATTGTTCGCGTCTTCTAAGCAAGATTCGTCATTATGTGAAACTTGCTATGTTAGTAAATCTCACAAATTGTCTTTTTCTGATTCTACTTATGAAGCAAAGCAACCTTTAGAATTAGTTTGTTCGGATTTATGGGGTCCGTCACCAATTGCTTCGGTTGATGGTTACTTATATTACGTTGTGTTTTTTGATCATTACACAAAATATACATGGATCTATTTTTTGCGACGTAAGTCCGATGTCTATAATTGTTTCATTAAGTTCCGTGCTATCGTTGAAAAATACTTTGGTAAACCTATTAAACAATTTCAATCCGATTGGGGTGGGGAATTTCAAGCTCTAGAAACATACTTAGCCTCCAATTCCATCATCCAACGAAGCTCTTGTCCCCATACACCTAAACAAAATGGTTGTGCTGAAAGAAAACATCGCCATATAACCGAAACCGGCCGAGCCTTGTTGCACCATGCCTCCGTACCACCTAAATATTGGGATCATGCTTTTGCTGCAGCCGTATATATCATTAACCGATTGCCAAGTCCCTTGCTTAATCATAAATCACCATACCAAGTTATTTTTCAACGAGACTCGGATTATAATTTTTTACGTGTCTTTGGTTGTTGTTGCTATCCTTGGCTTCGTCCTACACTAAAAACAAGCTTGAGCCTAGATCCACAAAATGTGTTTTCTTGGTTATAGTATTCTCCACAAGGGTTACAAATGTTTATCTTTGTCTACCAATAAGGTGTTTTACTCACGTCATGTTATTTTTGATGAGCAGTTTTCCGTTCAAGACAAGTGATGGCAACGCATCGGTTCTCGGTCCACCGCCTTCCCCATCCACCATCTTTTCTCTCGGCCAAAGACACCATCTGTCCCTCAACCTCCATATCGTCACCTAATATATCTCCCATTGTCCCGCCTTCACCTAATTCTACATGATCCGATTCTTTGCACCAATTGCCTCG
This sequence comes from Erythroxylum novogranatense, assembly GCA_029891385.1. NCBI lineage: Eukaryota > Viridiplantae > Streptophyta > Magnoliopsida > Malpighiales > Erythroxylaceae > Erythroxylum > Erythroxylum novogranatense. The sequence goes on from CM057228.1 coordinate 133,431,159, forward strand.
GTGAATTGTCTTCAATTGCCACGGCTTCCTCTGCTCTGCCTCCACCCAACCTCGCTATCAGTCCCTCGGCAGTACCATCAGCTGCTCCCGCAGCTCCCTTGCGCCATCATATGACCACTCGGTCCCAAACAGTTCCTTGAAACCGAGAGTCTTTGCCACTGCAGTCTCCGATGTCTTGGCTGCACCCTCCTCATACACTGATGCGGCTAAACATCATCATTGGCGCAAAGCAATGTCTCGAAGAAATCGATGCCTTGTTATCTAATGGCACATGGGATCTTGTTCCTCGATCCGATGCATCTAATATTATTGGTGCAAATGGGTGTATCGTGTTAAAACGAAGCGATGGTTAGCTTGATCGTTACCGCGCTAGGCTTGTTGCTAAAGGTTTTCATCAACGTCCGGGTATTGATTATGTTGAGACATTTAGTCCTGTTATTAAACCAGCAACAGTGCGGCTAATCCTATCTATTGCTGTCAATCGTAAATGGTCTATTCGGCAATAGATGTTTCAAATGCTTTTCTTCATGGGGCACTTGATGAACCGGTTTTATGGAAGCGACCTCGAAGGCTTTATCGATCAAACTAAGCTGATTTTGTATGTGCTCTCAAAAAGTCACTGTACGGTTTAAAGCAAGCACCCCGGGCCTGGTATTTCTGTCTTGCAAATGCTCTTCAATTGCTTGGTTTTCAAGGCTCGAAGGCTGACAGCTCCTTGTTCATTTACTCTTCCAATAATGAACATGCTTATTACTAGTTTATGTTGATGATTTGATTTTGACAGGCTCATCGGCTAGTCTTCTGCAGCAAATTATAGCTCAGCTTGGCCGATCCATTGCTCTCAAGGATTTGGGGCCTCTATCATATTTCTTGGGTGTCGAGGTTACATGGCTCCATGACGGGTTCTGACTTCATAATCCAAATATATAAAGGATTTGCTGCATCGTGCTAATATGCATGAAGCGTCTTGATTTCGACCCGTCAACTCCTCAAGTTGATTTGACTGGCACCACCTCCTCGGCATTTGATGATCCAACGCTATATCGACGGGTTGTAGGGGCTCTACAATATTTAGCTCTAACGCGTCCCGATATCACTATGGCCGTTAACAAGACTGCTCAATTTATGCACTCGCCTTGTACTCATCACTGGCAAGCCGTGAAACGCATCCTTCGTTATTTGCGTGGCACAATTGATCATGGTCTTGTTCTACGGTCCTCTCGACAAGCCTCTCTCATTGCTTTTTCTGATGCTGATTGGGGCGGAGACAAAATTGATCGTAAAAGTACTTCGACCTACATTGTTTTCTTGGTTCAAATCCGGTCTCTTGGGTGTCAAGAAAGCAAAAAGCGGTTAAAGATCCAAAGACGACTCAAGTATCGTGCCGCACCTCAATCGCCTCGGAAGTGTATTGGCTTCAATGCCTTCTACGTGAGTTAAACTACACTCTACCCACTACACCGAGAATATGGTGTGATAATGTCTCACTACTTATTTAGTCGCCAATCACATTTTCATTCTCGATCTAAGCATCTTGAGTTGGATTTTCATTTTGTCCGGATCAAGTTAAATGAAAAATCTTCTTGTTTCTTACATATCAACGGTTGATCAATTGGCTGATGTTTTGACGATGGTCTTTAATTTAAAAGTTAATTGAAAAATAAAATAATAACAATAACAACAACTCATTGAAAGTCTCATTGATATGTAGGGCTTGGAGAGGTTCGATAGCATGCAACCTACTCCTAACTGATAGAGAGGTCATTTATGATAGATCCATATAATAATAATAATAATAATAATAATAATAATAATGTTGTTGATGATGATAATAATATAGCATATATATAATAAAAATAATAATAGATATAAAAGATAATAGTAATAAAATATAAATAAATAAATAAGTGTAAATAAAATATAAAATAAGTAATAACATAAATAATACAATAAATACAATAAAATAAATGATAAATAAGTAAATAAATGCATTAGCAAGAAAGAAGATAGGTAAATAAATAAATAAACAAAACCATCACTAGAAAATATGCAGATTGAGTAAGAAAATGTTTAGGCTAAATAACTTTAAAGAAAAGTACTATATACTAAACGTTTAAGCTAAATACAAGATATAAGAATCAAAGAAATAATTTGAAAGACCTATGGGATCATTTACCTGTATCTTAGTACGTAAAACTTTTTTAACGAGGGTTATGTCTTTTGTAAATTCCAACAAAGTCATCTCATTCTTTATCACCTCTCATCAATTCTTCGTAAGTCTTTTTTTTCCCTTATAATTTTTAAATACAATCATTTCGTATTTTCTCACTAAAGCATTAAGATATTTTCTATTAACATGTCTGAACTACTTAAGTTTTGTCTCTTTTAAATTTTCATTAATATCAATCACCTTTAATTTGTTTCTTACCGCTAAATTTATGATCTTATCTTTTTTAGTAAGGTTACACATTCAATAAAACATCCTTATCTTTGGTACCATTAACTTATGACTATAAGTCTATTTGATGGGACAACATTTCGCTCCGTAAAATATGGTCAACTTAATTGCTAAGCGATAGAATTTACCTTTGAACTAGAATAATATCTTATTGTCACATAAAATTTCATATGCATTTTCCATTTAAAGTTACCTTGATTTGATACATGAACTTTATCTTTATTAATATTTCCATTATTTTAGATGATAGATCTTAGATACTTAAAACACAATTTTATATTATAACTTTTGAATCAATTTTCACTTCCATATTGAAAACTACCCTATGAACTAAAAAGTTACACTCTAAATAGTCAGTCTTATTCCTGCTCAATTTAAAGCACTTCAACTCTAACGTATCTCTCTAAAGCTCTAACAAGACATTGATTAGTTTAATTTAATTTATAAAAATTCATTTGTTTTCAAAAATCGATCGGTTAATAAATGAACTAATCATTTTTTAATAATAAGAGTTATTAAAATAAATTGAGTTAAAAAGTTGAAAACTAAACTTTTAATAACAAGAGTTATTAAAATAAATTGAGCTAAAAAGTTGAAAACTAAACTCAAAAGTTAGTCGATTTAACATTTTATGGTCAATTAAATCTAAATCGGTTCAATTTTTAATCATAAAATACTAAGATAACAATTGTGATTATATGATCTGATCCAATTCTATTTTCACAGTTTGAATTAAATAATAGTCAAAATAACGTAATTTGTCTTGATCAATTTTATTGGCTTGGATTATTGGAGGTAAATCGAACATAATTCAGAGCAAATTAACTTAGATTTATTTCAGTTACGTAGGATCGTACTAGACTTAATTTTCATCGTTAAATACTACTTTAAGTCTTAAACTTAGATTAATGTAATATAATTTTATATTTTCATCTTTCAAAAAATTATTTTTAAGTTACACATTATCAAAAGCAAAAATCATGTTTTATAATATATGATAACTATTATTCAAATAATTATTCTAATTAGTTGATTTTCATAGAAAATGCTATAATAAATATTGTCAAAATTATATGAAGTTTTTAATTTTATTTACTTTTATTATGTTAAAGATGCAATGTTTCATTCATTTTTCATAATTTTAAAAAATTTAATGATCTTATCTTAATTTTAAAATTTTAATGAGAAACAATTATGGATCAGATTTTATTAAATAAACATACAGGTCTAACAATCCTAACAACTAATAAATTAAACAATTTAAATGAGGAGAAAATTATAAAATTCAAACTATTTAACTCTAATTTTAGATGGTAAAATGGATAAAATAATCTTAAAATTTGGTTTAGATGGTAAATTAACCCTTAACATTTTGAAAGGAAAAAGTGGTGAAAATATAGTATTGTCAATATTTTATTACCTTAGTGTTAAAGTGAAAACAATTTATTTAATATTAGGGCTAATTACAAAATAAATCACGAACTTTCAATTTTACAATTACAGCCAGAAATTTAAAAAGTGACAATAAGTGCTTAAATTTTAATTTTTAAAATGTTAGCCCGAACTTTAAAAAGTGATAATAAAATGTTTAAATTTTAAATTTTCAATGCTAGTCTAATATTAGTGTCTATGTTAAGTTTGCTTACGTCACTTGTTATGTGTTTGAGAAACCTTAACTATTAATATACACCAGCCAAAATTAACACAGCAAATGAAATATGAAATTTTGCTCAATTTTGAAATGAAAAAGTGATGAAAGTATAATATCGTCAATATTTTATTACCTTAGTGTTAAAATGAAAACAATTTATTTAATATTAGGATTAATTATAAAAAATCTCAAACTTTGCTCAATTTTACAATTACAACCCAAACTTAAAAAAGGGCCAATAAAATGTTCAAACTTTTAAATTTTTTTTAATATTAGCCTGATGTTAGTATTTACGTTAAGTTTGCTTACGTCACTTGTTGCGTGTTTCAAAAACTTAACTGTTAATACATATTATTCAAAATTAACAAAATAAATGAAGGTTAATGAAACGTTGTTAAAATTGAAATCCCTATATTATTTTACACAACCTCATCCACTTATTATATGTTTGTTCTCTTGACATCCTCAATCTTTTGTTTTTTGTTTGTTCTAGTGACTCTCTAATGCATTCGCATTGCAATGTACTATACAAATAAGTTTTTCGTTTTTAATTCATTCTTTCAATGACCTCAACGTGAGAACATCAAAACTGTATAATTTAAAAATCAAAAGGTGAAAACATTAAGAGAGCAAACTCAAAACAAAAGAAAAGCTGAAATCAAAACATGAGGTTGTCGATGATGCGTAATCTGATTTAAGTCAACAAATTTAACAGAGGTACTAATATTAGGCTAAAAATGAAAAAATTGAAATGTTGAATATTTTATTGTCATCTTTTGAAATTCATGCTATAATTAAAATAATTAAATACTTAAATATTTTATTATTATTTTTTAAAATTTGCACTATAATTACATAATTACGCTAAATTTGAGATTTGTTAATTTTAAACGATCTTAACATTGAGATTTTCTATATCATCACCGTTGATCGCCAAAGTCTGGATTCTTCTCAAATATTGCGCCCCTCGGATTCCATTCTTTTCGGTGAAACATTACCCCCACCGGCACTATTTCACGTGTTAGCTTTGAAGGAAGCGAGGGCAGCAATCTCAATTCATGTCACGAAGAGGCAGCGATAAGATGAGGTCTCCAGTGACAGCTTCTTTAGACAATTATAATCCGCTGAAGAGGAAAACAGTCGAAGAAGATAGCTGTGAAATTTTCTTGCACTCTAAGAAGATGATAAATGATGGCAGCTACTAGAACAATACGACATCGTCAGAGAACGATGAGAACCCCTACGGCCAAAACTGGTCTTCATGTGTTTCAGCATGCCGAGAGTTGACACAGAGTTAAAAATTCGGTGATAGAAGACGGAGACGGCAACCCACGTAGGCAGGGATGTACATGAGTTGAGTCAGGATCAGAGCTGGGTCAGGTAGGTCTAAGCAAGCAGTCGATAGCTATTGTTAGAGCCAGTCCAATCGGAATTATTTTTATTTTTAAATTAAAAATACAAAATTGATATTATTTTTAACAGAATGGCATCGTTTTATATAAAAGTGTAAAGTTTCGAATTAGGTTGGACATAAATAGCTTGAAACTTAGTCAATTTGAATTTAACATGTTAATTTTAGGTCAAATCGAGATTAGACTCATTTATCATCTCTAAATTTAGGTCGAAGCGGATTTGAAAATATTGAGATATAAGCAACAAATGCGACATTTTTCTCTTCATAATTTTGAGTTTTCATATTGAAATTTTATTCTTACCTTAACTAATTAATTAAAATAAATTGATCTCACAATATCACAAAATATTAATGATATTATATTTTTGTTACTATTTTATTTGAACATTCTTCAAATAATAAAATTTAATTTAAAGCGTTAAATTTTAATTATTAGATGTAAACTTTTGAATATTTTTACTTAAAAAAAGGTCAAGTCCAACACGTAACGTTTAGAGATATTAAAATATCTTCACCCACCAGCCACCACTAACACCTTCTTGATCAAGTGCAGTTATCGTGATTTTTTTTCCCCAGCAAGGTATCTTAAGATTTAATTATGAGAAGGTATTTTTAAACCATCTATATCTAGATTAACTTTTACTTAAATTGGGTAGGTTCCTTACAGAAAGCAAAACTTTGATCTTAAGTTTTTAACTTACTACATACATGAGAGCGGTTCAAACTCACAACTTCACTTAAACTAAAAGAGGACCTTACCAACTCACATATGCCTTGATATTATTACCACAAAATTTTTTATCGTTTTACAATAGCATAACGTTTGGAGAGATTAAAATATCTTCAGGCGCCACTGACACCTTCTTGATCAAGCACAGTTATCGTGGTTTTTTTTCCCTTGCAAGGGTATCTTGAGACTTAATTATGAAAAAGGTATTTTTAAGTTATCGACATCTAGATTAACCCCTATTCAAGTTAGGTAAGTTCTTTGTAGAAAGTAAAACTTTAATATTAAATTTTAACTGATTGCATACACAAAAATGGTTTGAACTAGTAACTTTATTTAAACTTTATTTAAACTAAAAGAATTCCTTACCAACCTACATATGCCTTGAAATTGTTACGGCAAAATTTTTTATCGTTTACCATAGCAGTGACCATAAGTATCTGACTATTCTATTCAATTGATCCATCCCACTTGCAAAAGTGTAAAGAAAATGATGGACCAAGGGCATCCAATGCTGTCGTTTACTTAATAAAAAGGCATCCTGCAGGCTTTAGGTAGGTGTTGAACATAAAAATGAGAATAGATTGAGCCAACCCGATTACGAGCACCTTGTACATTCAACTCAAATCAAATTCAAAGCTCAAAAAAAAAAAAAAAAGATTGTTTGATCTAAGTGATTTATAACCGATGTTATCTTTTCTTGAAATTAAACCTAAAATAATTCATATATATAGCTACTTAATAATTTACAGTATACTTGTAATATTAATAATGATAACTTATGACCTTTACACTAACCAAATCAAGGTATCTAAAAGTAACGCTTTAAAATTTGAAGTAAAAGTAAAAGAATAAGATAAGAGATTTAAGATTTGAAATAATAAATATTAAATTGTTATAAAATTGATTAAAAATAAATTAATTAAAATAATTTGAAATATGATTTAAGGTGAGTGTCTTTATTTATTAAAAATTTTGAAATATTGAAAGAAAATTTTAAATAAAAATAATTGATTTATTTTGTTTATAAAATTGATTAGTTTATAAAACTGACCGACTAATTAATAAATTGATTAATTTTAACAATAATAGTTATTAAAGTAAATCAAATTGAAAAATTAACTAATTTAATTTTTTACGATATGACAGTTTCTATTTTTAAACATTGTTTAAAAGGACACTTTGTAACATCCCGTCACCGATGGATGGGTACAGTGATTGTGCATTCATAATTTGACATGTTCATGCATTACGTAGCCTTTATATTTTGATAATTGGTAATTATTGCACTAGCATATGCATGTACATACATGTATGACATATTCCCGGTACCATGGTGTAAATTTGGAAATTCTGTGATCTTTGTGTGGATCGTGTTTTGAATATTGAATTGGAGTGAAAAATGAATTCTAGATATTTGAAAAATGGAATTGGAGTGTATAATCATGTGTTTTATATTTTTGAGAATTTTAAGAAATTTTTCTAGAATTTTCAGAGTAGCATGTCTGGATCGAAAAAAGTGACTTAATGGCTGATAAATTGGATTCCGGTTCCGAAATTGATTGGCAAATGGCACGGGAAAATTTGAGTTATGATTTTAGGATTTATTGTATAGAGCCATTGCAAATTTGGGAGAAATTAGAATAAGAATTGAATTTTTAGACCCTTAGAAGTGGACATGTGGCAAGTGAATTGCCAAACATGCCTTAACCATTAAATCCCTTGTTTAAAACCCTTGTCTTTTGAAATTGCCCCACGATACTCCTTTGCTTTGAAAGAAAAATTGGTCTTTTTCCTTATTCTTCTTCTCCTTCATCGTGGATCTTCTTCTTGCTTGCTCCTTCCATTTTCTTCTTGTTTATTTGCTCCATTCTTCATTTTTAACCTATTCCTTGAGCTTGGTGTTGGAGAAGTTGATCTAGGGTTTGATGTTGGATGATTGTCGTGGGTGTGTGAGAGTTTGAAGGGTGGGAGTTTTGAAGATTTCAAGGTTTAAATCAGGTAAGTTTTTACTCTTCTTGCTTTAGATAGTTTGATTTGTAGATTTATTGGAGTATATTGATGATTAAGAAATGTTTAGGTTTTGTATGATATGATATTTTGAGCTTATTTTGTTTTGATTTGGGTAATTGAGAGATGATGATTATTTGATGGAATGGAGGTTAGGGATGAGTTGCGTGAAGAGTATTAAGTTGTTTTGGAGTGTTTTGAACTTAGATAGTTGGATTAAAAGTTGGCGTAATCGAGAAATGGGTTTGGCGTGTTTACAGGTTTGCATGCATGACGTCGATGAACACGCCATGGCGAACAAATTCTTCTCGCGCGCCCATGGCGTGAGAGGCCACGCCTGATGATCTTGTAGAGGCATCGCCATGACGTGGCGAGGGTCTCGCCACAAGAACGATCTTCTTGCCATGGCCGACATGCCATTTCTCTAAGAGTGTTTTGATTCTTTTAAATGATGAGTTTTGGGGTTTTAACCCTAATGAATTGGTTTTAGATTCATTGCAATTTAGAGACTAAGGACTACAGATTTATAAGAATGAAAGTTCTGAATTAATTTCGAAAGTTTGTGAATTCGGATGGCAATTGAATAGTGAATTTGATTTCGATATACAGATAGTTCCCATGTCTTGGAATTTAACTTTTGAAGTTTAGTGACGAGAATTGCCATAAACATGTATTGTACGCGATTAAATCGTTGCATGTGCATCATCGATTATTGTAACTTGTGCAATTAGTAATGTCTAGGTATTTCGATTGTTTTAGAGGCACAAGTGGAGCTTTGATCCTCCGACGTGGCTGAGACTTCTCGGCATTAGCTCGGAAGTTTAGAGGTGAGTAACCTAATTGGTTCCTCAATCTTTGTGTGTTTAAATTATGCGCTTATGCCATGCGGAAGAAATGGAAGGTTTATGTGATTGATTTGGGTTGATTTCGGACCACAGGTGTCCGAAGGATCGGTAATTTGTTATTGAAGTGTTATGTGTATAAATTGTACTACTTGGTGTAAATGCGAAATGGGGCATGTATTATTATGTCGTAAAGTGATTGATACCGAATTGAAACATATGCATCTCATGCATAAAGGCATGATCAGATAATGACAGTTGTGACCGGAGCAGCCAACGTATTTCAGAGCTTAAAGCTCAACGCAACAGGGCTTCGAGCCCAACGTAATTTAGAGCCACAGGCTCACCGTATCAGGGCATTCAGGCCCAACGTATTTCAGAGCCACCGGATCACCGTTAATGTGCCCGTCATTGGGACAGTTCAGGCGCACGGTCACAACACCGTAATAAAATGGGAAGTATCACATGTGCATTGCATAACCATATGATTGAAAATGGACTGTATGAAAGGCAGAATGCCTTATATTTGTAAAATGATAGTACACGTGATATTTCTGTACATGATACTGTGTGACATTTTGTGAATTGACTGTATATGCATGAGTTGGGTGGACCATCGATGATGGTTTCTTACTGAGTTCGCAAACTCACCCAACATTGCAATATTTTTCAGGACCGTGATAGTAGGCTCCTAGCTCCAGAGTTAGAGATTTTCTCTTCCTTGTAGATCGTTCCGGCTAGAGAAGTTATGGCACAGAGGTGGGTCAGCTGGGACTTTTGGAAATAACCTAGATAGGAGTTGTTTTAGTTTCTTTTGAATATTGTATGGACAGAATTGTGTAATTATGGATTCGAAAATGAAATGAAAAGAATTTTAGTTTCAAAGATCGGTTATATTTATTTTGATGCCATGTGGAGTATAGTTGGTTTTGCTCGGTAGTGCACCCTTATCGTGGGTTATGTGTCGGAATGACCTACGGGCGTCCTGGTGCGTACCCTACGGTGAGGGGGTGCTACACACTTTGAAAAAAGACACGGTGTTATTCATAAATACAATCATCAATAACCACAAAGTCAAGATCTACATTTTATTTAAAGCATTAAGTACATAATAAGATTAAAATACCTCTAATGTTTGACCTGGGAACTTGACACATTCTCTCCATTGTAGACACAACAACCTATCAATATCAACAAATATTATGCAAGAGATGAAGTTTATGGTAGAAGATCCAATTTTTTGCACAGACACCCATGGCTTCCACAACTACAATCTCACCTTATGTTATTCTTTATAACATACTATACCCTAAGGGATTAAAAAAGGATAATTGTGTCATTTCAAGGATGTGATGAACTTTAGTTTAATGAGTTAACATATAGATATTAAGGTACTATCATGTGTCTCAAATGCAAGTAGTAAATTATTAACCATCCCATTATAGTTATTAAACATACATTAGGCAATTCGATTAATGTTTGTGAATATAGAATTAATGTTGTGATTATATTAGTCCATATATTTCTAACAGTCTCCCACTTAGACAATATAATCAAATCACCATATCAATCTCCATCATCCAAAAAAGGCAGTCAAATAAATCATATGCAATATCATATCGACATGATGTATTTAATACATATGATTAAGCTATGGAGATGTTCAAATATAACAATAACTATTAAAACAACATGCATGCAGTACAATAACTGAGACTTCACAGTTATTTCCTTTTGTGCCTGTCATTTTGTCAAACTACATATATACATCAACATATATAGGTTAATATTAACAAGAGTTGACTGCAAATATCATCACGCGTGTTTCATATATATAAGTCATAAGCAATTCGTACAAAAGACTAACATGTTCAATACAAAAAATAAACTCCCACTAATCCCATCAAGTTTGGCTCCTAACAATCCTATGCGGGAGACGTGTTCTACAAACACACATATAGGTAAGCCTTTTGTAAGTAGATCTGCTAACATGCTAGTCGTAGGCGAATACTCAACAGTAATGAGGGATTCAATGACTTTCTTTTTAACAAAATAATATTTTATATCAATATGTTTGGAGCGAGAAGTACTTCTAATGTTCTTAGAGAAAGCTACAGCTGCAGAGTTATCACAATTCAATTTTAGTAGTCTCAAAATAGAGTCTACAATACCCTATGTTGAAACAAAAATTCCATAGCTACATTGATTGACAAGCTACCTCATTCCATGCCATGTAATCTACCTTAATTGTAGAAGACGTTGTGAGTGTTTGTTTGACACTTTTCCAAGATACAGCTCCTCCAGCCATTGCAAAGAAGTAGCTTGATGTGGATTTTTTTTATCATCCACGCATCCTATATAATCAGCATCACTGAACCAACTATATCAAGGGTGTCAGTTCACCGATAAGTCAGCATATGATCCTTGCTACCCTGAAGATATCTTATGACTTTATTAGCCACTTTCCAATGTCTAAGTCTAGGATTACTTAAGTATCTTCCTAATACGCCTACAACAAAAGCAATATCACGACATGTGCATACTTGATCATACATCTGACTGCCTACAAGTGACACATAAGAAATGACTTTGATTTCATCTCTCTCTTTATCACCTTTTACTAATGGTGCCTTTCCAGGAGAATAAGAATACATATTGAATCTTTTTAAGATCCAATCAATGAAAGTATTTTGAGACAATCGAAGAATCTCATTAGCTCTATCTCGGAGAATTTGAATTCTAAGTACATAAGAGGCCTTACCAAGATCCTTCATATCAAAATGGCTAAATAATAGTAGTTTTTCTCAAATAATAGATCAGTATCATTATAAGCAAGTAGAATGTCATTAACATACAGTACCAAAAAAATGAAATTGCTCCCACAAAACTTCATATATATACATTGATCAACTACATTATCCTTGAAGTCATTTGCAGTGACAACCATATCAAACTTTAGCTTGCAAATCATGTTTTTATCAATCATATCGAAATCAACTAGTTAAGTCATATTAACATCTTTATAAAGATCTCCATTCAAGATCGCGGTCCTCACATCCATTTAATTGAATTCCAAATCAAAATGAGCAACTATAGTCATGATGATTCGCAATGAATCTTTGGTAAAAACTTGTGAGAAGGTTTCTTTGAAATCAATCCCTTCTCTCTGGCTATAACCTTTAGCCACAAGTCTAGTCTTATACTTTTCTACTTGTCCACTTGAGTCATGTTTGATTTTATAAACTCACTTGCACTCAATGGGTTTGCAACCTTTAGGTAGTTCAACTAACTCCCAAACTCGATTTTGTGACACGGAACCCAACTCATCTTCCATTGCATTCATCCACAACGCAAATTGAGGACTATTTATGGCTTCTTAATAATTGACTGGTTCAATATTATCTCCCACATCAAACTCATGTTCTTGCAAATAGACAATATAGTCATAAAAAATGACAGGTCTTTGTGTTCTTTATGATCTGTTGACAACAACTTCATCATTCCTAGTATCAATGACTTCATCATGTGCTTGATTAATAGGTTTATCATGAGATTCTATTGGAATCTGTTCAGTCATAGGGTCATCAACTCCAACACTTTTGAGCACCTGTCTGTTTTGCTTTTTTTAACTTTGGCGGTCAACTTTCCTTTAATACAATCAGCACAACCAGTGAAATCTGAAAAGTCAAGATCCTGAAGTATACCATCTTTACCAGCCTCTCCATTCTGTCTCTAAAAATATGGCACAAATATTTGTGTCATAACATAGAAGATCTCAAATCTAACCTTATATGTTTGGAACCAACAACAGTATTAAGAGAAGAGGAAGAAGCAACAGTAACAACATCATTCAACTTAAGTTTGTATAAATTTTCACATAAAATTTCATTTCTCACCAAAAGAGAGTCACGATACAAAGTCAGTTTTTCAGTTCCAAAAAGAAGATTATAACCTAGTCTATCCAAAATAGATACAAAAATCTAATTCCTCCTAATAAAGGGTAAATAAGTGACATCAAGTAACATCAAAAGATGTCCTGTATTCAACTGCAGTCTAACTGTCCCCAAAAATTCAACTTTGACTTTTGGTATTGTCTCCTATGTACACATGTTACTCAAAACTAGTCGGCTTTCTTCGACTTGAATTATTGCTCCAGTATCTAATTACCAAGTATTTGAAGGCACATCAATAATATTAGACTCTAAATAAACCATCACAAGACAATTAACTTTCTTCTCTATTTGAGCTTTGAGTTTTTGGCAATCAGCTTTCTTGTGCCCAAAATTCTAACAAAAGTTGCACTTCCCTTTGTAAAATTTATTCTTCTGATTATCTTCAGCCCACCTGTCCACTTCCTTCAAGGCTAGCAACTTTCTTCTTGAAAGTCTTTTGGTCACTTGAGCTATTAGAAGTGAACTTTCTTTTTTGAAAATTGTTGTGATTTGTAATCATGGAGATATTTCTTGCCCTTTCCTTTTTCATGTCATCCTCTCCTTAGCAAGAATAACAGTCATCTCCTTAACAATCCATTGTTCTTTTTGAGCATTATATCTTGATCTAATCGAATCAAATTTAGAAGGAAGAGTCCTCATCACAAACCATACCATGTAATCCTCACCAAGGTCCATATATATAGCCTTAAGCTTATGGTAACGACCCATGAGCTTATCGATGTGAACTCTAATGTCACTTGCACCATCATAAATGGTGTGATGAAACATGTTTAAGTACTCATTTTTCTCACTCTTTGAGAATTTCTTGTACTTCTTTTTAATGGCAGTAGGAAAATCCTTTGCACTATTAGGCTCAAGAATACTATCACAAATGGATTCATCCATGTGATACCTCATAATCATCAAACAACATCAGTTATAGTATTTTCACTCCTCATAGGATTTCTTATCCTTCTCAGTAGCATCATCAGCAGGTTTAAGTACCAATTCTTAAGGCCAAGTCCATGCACATAATAGTCAAATTCATCATGAGAGATTCAACCCACTGCTTGTGGTTCATTCCATTCAACATCAAGATGGTAGAGACTCTCAGATTGCTTAAAGCTGAATGAGAACCAAGAGCAATAATCATGATATGCATGTTAAAATAAAATCATATAATTTGTGCTCTTTTTCTCAAAATTAATTATATCATTTATGCTAGAGTTCCTTAAACAAATATAGAACTCATTCACAGGTAAGAAAAATTTATTAAATATTACAACCAAATCATCTATCGAAAGGATAAAAAATTGTGTAGCTCACAATATTTCAATAAAATTTCTTCACCATATTAAACATCCTACTAAGTAGTAATTATCGACAAGATAATTAATTATCCGTATGGATTCTAATGTTATTTTAAAGGAAAAACACAAAAATTTTTAAGCATATATTTATATTAAAAAATTTCTCATCACAAAAATGTTAAAGTAGTGCTCTAAAGGTTATCACCTTTAGCACTTTTGTACAAACTTTATTTTGATTAATAAAGCAAAAGGCAATTGTTCATTAATTTGATGCTAATTTATTTATGAATTGATGTCGATCTTTAATGAAGTCGATGATACAAAACATAGCATGAAGAAAATTATGATGAGATCACGATAATGAGATTCCTAACATGTGCAATTATGTTAGTATCTAAATTATCCCTAGTTATAGGATTAATAAGATATGACACTATTAATTCGAATAGACTAACACATATTATACTCATTGATTTGATCAAGCAGTGGATCTTACAAACTACAAGCATGAGATGTTTAAAGTTAACATGTGGATGCTTACTAAGAGTTATAAGTACATCAGATGACCTGCTATGAAATTATCATATAGATGATCTATCAAATGTCAATGATTAATCTCATCATATCAATGGTGCAAATATCATTAGAATTGAGGTACTCAAGGATATCTTAGATACTGATCATGTGCTTTGACATCATTCCTTGTTATCTCAAGATGAGGTCGCTCATAGGGTGGTGATTGGGTACAGCTATTGGTATTCGAAGGTAATTGGGTAGCCAATAAAGGATTCACCACTCCTGATAGAAGGAGATGATACCCACGGCCTCTTGTCTGGGCCATTACTTAGGAGTCTCTGGCCAGAGCATTTATGTGTCATAAAGAGAGTCTTTAATGACATATACAGTAATGAGATCCCAGGACAAAAACTAACATCATTTGGACTAGATACAATGTAATCAGTCTAATGGGAGTTGACACATAGCCCATACTCCAAACTAAGTGGGATATAGCATGGTGAAAGGACGAATTGGACGATAATTGTCTATAGAAAGGTTTGTAAGTCGGATAATTAACCATCGAAGAGTTCGTGTGTTAATCCACTTATATTTCGGTAAATTGGCATTATGAAACCCTTCATGATTTGATTGAATTAATAGTTGATTCAAGTGGCATGAAACCATCCATAATTTGTTCAGATTAAGAGTTAATTCAAATGCCTAAAATAACCGAAAACTTAAGAGTCAAATGCATAAAAGATCAGACAAAAAACAAAGTGTGTATGATTGTTTTTACGTAGGCCATGATCGTGATCGAAGGTGAGGTTGTCAATTAAGTACGACAGATGTACATAAGTGAGTTCTTCATTTCTGTACAAAAGAGCTAACCGGTGAAAAACACACTCAAGTGAGAGAATAAGGTGTCTAGAAGAATTCTAGAGTTAGAGAGAAGTATCTTGAGTCTTATTCGTGCTATATTTGCATGAATCAAAGTGCATGCAACATAGTCTTGATCTTTCTCCACATTAGAGCATCTACTTGAACTCATC
The DNA here is from genome assembly GCA_029891385.1 of Erythroxylum novogranatense. Taxonomy (NCBI): domain Eukaryota; kingdom Viridiplantae; phylum Streptophyta; class Magnoliopsida; order Malpighiales; family Erythroxylaceae; genus Erythroxylum; species Erythroxylum novogranatense. Next base: position 133,447,050 of record CM057228.1, read on the forward strand.
TAGTTTGGTACTCTAACCACCCTTACACAATGTTTCTTCTTCATCTTTTGTGTGTTCTTGAGTGATCAAGGAAGAGTTTGGTGTTTGCAACAACCTAAACAAAAAGAAGAATCAATAAAGGAGGAGAATCAAAAGTTACATATATTGTTATACCATGTTCATATAATCTGTTTATGCATGCATTTGAGATTATGACTTTTGGGATGTCATGGGGTTAGAATTTAGATTCCAACACTTCTGTTGCTTTATCATGAATATGATGCATGAGTCCATGTCTCTCTTTACAAAATAGTTTCACATGCTTAATTTTACAATAGGTAAAAATAAATATTCACTATTTTCAACAAATAATCATATGCTTCTTTAATAAGATTAAAAATAATTACAATTATCAAATAAAAAAGCCAAATAATCTTGTGCATAAACATATGAAAAGATAGGATAAAAAATTGGAGCAAAATGATTAAAAAATGGTTTAAAGATAACCTCTCATAAGCCCTCATGCATTACTATACAGAAAATTAAAAAAAATATTTAAAAATTAAAATATATATAATTAACAAAATCAGGACAATGTCGTATGAGTCGTCCCTGACCCTAAGACAGGTGAGCGGGTCTGACCCGCATAGAACTTCCTCTTCGGCCGCCCATTTCTGACGAGATTTGAGAGGTTTTCTCCCATTTTTCATGTTGTATGGATTTTCAATGCCCATTTTAGCCAAAAGTGCTTCAAAACACGAAAGTCTCTAACTTAGTTCGACCATTAACAAAAACCCCAAAAAATTTCAAAAATCTCACCTAAATACTGTGATTCATTTGTTAAAAACAAAGTTAAAAGGCAACAACAACAACAACCAAAAACATTTTCCACACCTTCAATACATCATTTCAAAGTCATTTATACCAAAAACCAATTTGGAAAAAACGGGGTTATACCCAAATACAAGCCCTAAAATCAAATGACCATAGAGCTCTGATATCAATTATTATTTATAAATACAATCATCAATAACCACAATACCGGGATTCACATTTATTTAGAGCATTAACTACACAATAAGATTACAATATCTCCAATGTTTGGCATGGAATCTTGATACATTCTCTCTACTGTAGATAATACAACCTCTCAATATCAACAAATTTGGTGCAAGAGAGGAGGCTTATGATAGAAGACTCTATTTTCTGTACACACATCCACAATATAATTGTGTCATTTTAAAGGTGTGATGAATTATAGTTTAATGAGACAACATATTGTTATTACGTTACTATTACGTGCCACAAATACAATTAGTAAATTATTAACTATCCAATTATGGTTATTAAACATACATTAAACAATTTGATTAACAGTTGTAAATATAGAATTAATGTTGTGGTTATATTAAGCCATATATTTCTAACACACATTAGCTCCAATATCGTAAAGTTGTCTCGTTAACAAAGAAGTATGACCTAACAACATGAATAATTCATTTGAAAATAAGCACAAATAATTCCTCTCTTCTTTATTCTTTAATCCGATTTTTCCTTTTGTCTGATGAATTATTATTTCAACAAAATAAAAAATTAATTAATATGAAATAAATTATTATTAGTAAGCAATTGATTTATTTATTAAAGATAGTAATTGTTTCATAATAAAAAAATGTGCTTCAATTTTATTAAGGTTGTGTGATGAATGATGATTAATGCATAATTATTTTCCATTAATAATCTTTATAATTTTATTTCTTGTTTTATATTCCAGAGAAACCCTTTTTGCTTTAACTTTTTAGTTTTTACAAAAAAAATCTAGTCAGGGAAAGTATTTGTCAGGTCAAATAAATCTATTTGAATGAATTCAAGCACTCTTTACAACGAGTGTATATTAATGATTGCTTGCAATAATAGCATTCCTCGTATTGGTTGGACCTTGTATCTTATTTGTTGAAGCATCGTCATCATTTGATATAACTAGCTAACCTTGCAACTGGATGATACCCTTTGTCCCCTATCGTTGAAGCATCTTCATCACAGTCTGTATTCTGCGAAGATGGAGCAGAGTTCCTTAGTTCAGATCCCAAGAGTGAAACTGGGTAGTCAAGGTTTGGAGGTAAGACTTATCATATGCAACTATTTCATTTGCTTAGAACATGAACTCAAACTTGAATTTAAGAGAAGCTTTAGTTGCAGGACTACTCCATATTTAAATTGGAATTTGAGCTCTTTTATTCTTAAACCAGAGAAGGGACGAACAAGGATAACTCAATTGAGACAAACAAATCCATGTTCTTCCATGAAACAGCCAGCAATACTGAGGTTTATTTTTATTTTTAACGGTGGTCATGATAGGTTTCAAGATTGGGATTTGGTTGTGCTGGACTCTCCGGAATCTATAACTCACCTCTTTCCCATGAAGCTGGGTGTGAGATGTTGAAGTCAGTCTTTTCTAAGGGTATCACCTTCTTTGACACATCTGACCTTTATGGAGATAATAATGACAATGAGATCATGATCGGGAAGGTACTCTTCTTCACATCTTGGTGGGGTTTAGCTTGTGATTGATGGCTGTTCAATTTAGAAGTTATTATCTTACAGAGGTCTCCCATTTTCAGGCTCTAAAACACCTTCCACGAGATAAAGTCCAGTTAGCAACAAAATTTGGCCTTGTTAAGTTGGAAGGGTTTGAATTTGCAGTGAATGGTACTCCAGAATATGCACGGAGATGTTGTGAAGCTAGTCTTAAGCGACTTGATGTGGACTATATTGATCTTTACTACCAGCATCGAGTGGATACCTCAGTTCCAATAGAAGACACTGTAAGCATTTTCCTCCGTCCTTGCTGCAATTCATTTATAGCAAAAATTTGCAGTATCGTTTAGTTTTGTTGTGGCAGATGGGAGAGCTGAAGAAACTGGTGTTGGAGGGAAAGATCAAGTATATTGGTTTATCTGAAGCAAGTGTAGACACCATAAGAAGAGCACATGCTGTTCATCCTGTAACAGCTGTACAGATGGAATATTCCCTATGGTCACGTGAAATAGAAGAAGACATAATTCCCACCTGCAGGTTTGTTGATTAACATTGTAGCTCTGTTTTTATTTCGTATGTAAAACCTTTTATGGTTGAGAGGGACAATTGCACAGGTCAATTGAATCTCTTGAGTATAAACCTCGAATTTGGTTAAGATCCTTTGCCAATTACTTCTCTGCTGTTTCTCAGAGAACTTGCTATTGGGATAGTGTCATATTGCCCTCTAGGTCGGGGATTCTTCGGCGGGAAGGGAGTTGTGGAGGACTTGCCTGATCAGAGTCTGCTGGTATTCAAACTGCAGAGAATATATTACCGAATACTTTTTTTTTTTAATTGACTTGATATTCTTTCGACTTGATCAGGATAAGCATCCAAGGTTTGCTGGTACGAATCTAGAGAAAAATAAGCTCATATATGCTCGTCTAGCTAACCTTGCTGATAAGCATGGCTGTACGCCTCCACAATTGGCTTTGGCATGGCTTCTTCATCAAGGAGATGACATAGTTCCAATCCCTGGTTTGTTGCCTCTCACAAAGTAAACAGATAAAAGAACATGACTGAGTTTTAAGCTTTTTTACGTGATTTTTTTCCCCGTGTCTTGTCCCTCTTGTACTCACAGGGACAACAAAGACCAAGAACCTTGAGAACAATATTGGATCTTTAACGATGAAACTAACAGAAGAGGATTTGCAAGAAATTGGTGATGCTGTGCCGAGTGCTGAAATAGGTGGTCAAAGAGAATTTGGCCCGTTTGCCAATTACATGTACAAATTGGCAAATACCCCCAAGAGAAAGACATAGATAGAAACGACACAAATCTTCTTCATGGGATTTGTCTAGTGATCTGTCTTCCTCGTCTGAGTTGTGTGTGTAGCTTGGAAGAATCAGACACAGATTTCATATGTTTTTTCTTTTCTTTTTTCTTTTTGGTATTATTGTGACTTTATATGTTGATAAATTAACAGAATTTCTTTTTGAAACATTGTTGTTACCGTTGTTTTATACCAAAATTAAATTCAACGAAATGGTTTAATCGGTTTAACAATAAAAATCTTAAATTAGTTAACTTTTCGATTCATTTTAACTTTTAATTTTGTTATTAAAATTGATTAATTTATTAATTAATCTATCAATTTTATAAACTAATTAATTTTATAACCTAAAATAAACCAATTAATTTTCATTTAACAATCTCTTTTTAATTAAACTTTAAATTTTTATCGGTAAGAATAGTCTTCTTCAATTACTTTTCAAATTCTTTAATTTTATTCAATTTATAAACAACTTTGTTAAGATATATGGTATATATCTTATTATTTAGTTTTGACATTTTTTTATAATTAGACATCTAAGATAATATTGATGAGTTTAAAATTTAAATCCAAGTTAATTGAATTTAATTGGAGATAATCTTCAAGTTGTAATAGAGTCATATCTTTAATTAATGTGTATCTTGACAAGAAATATGGGCATTATATGTGGGGTTTCGAATGTGTGGCACAGAGTTTTTGGATGGACATTAGTCTTTGTTGTGTGGGATTTTGGTGTGTTAATTGACGACTATCTTTAGTACTTTTTGGCGGGTGCCTCAATTGTGTGTTTATGAGTGAGCATTGTGAGTGCTTTGGGCATTGTGTGATTGATGGGTTACTATTGAAGATGTGGGTTGTTTGTTTGTGTGTTCTTTGGTGGTGTGTTCCTTGATTAATAACAATTAAAAGGCGCAATACATGTTTTTTGAGTGAGAGATTCACGGCTCTGTATTGATCGTGTGGAGATTGCTCACGTTGGACTGTCATCCTTATGGAGTGGCTCATGGTTGGACTGAATGTGTGTGAACAACTTTCAGATCTCTTTTGAAGGAGCTAAATTGTAACATCCTGTCCCTATATTAAGGGTTAGAACCCATATTTCAAATAGAGAGAATAGCAATGTGAGAGTTAGGAAAAAAAATTTGCATTTCATGCCCAACGGCATGTTAGCATACTTGTATATGAATTTAAATCTTAACACATACAAAACTAAGTGTACATGCATTCATTGACAACTTGTTTTAAATGTGATTTTATTGAAAATGAGAAGCAGAGGGAGTTGAAAGAGTGATTTTGGTATGAATTGTGATAAGGAAAAATTTGGAAACAAAAGTGGTGGTAGATCTAAAAAATATTTACTGAGTGTGTTTCGGTCTGTTAACCATAACTTTTTCTTTAGTTATCTAAAGGAGAATATTCTTTGTTTGGATTAAATTAGAAACATATAGCTACATTTCTTATGAAGATATTGAATTTCAATTCTATCTCTAAGAGTTTTAAAATTTGTCATAAAGTAAGAACTGAGTGTAGTACTTTGGTGGATGAATGTAAAATTCGTCTTCAAACTTTAAGGGAATATTTGGGATTGATCTATATAGATTTTGGCAAAGTTTCTTTCATGAAAGTTGTAGCTCTTGAAGTCCTCTTTCAAACCATCTAAGTAACACCTAAATCCGATATCTGTAGAGAAAATTATGACAATTGTAAAACATCTTCTGTGTTACTGTTCACAAACTTCTTCTGGGTTACTGTTCATTTTATATTTTCTGTTCCATTTTTAATCCTTCAGAAGATGGAATTTGTCTTCAAGATCTTCATAAAAGTTGTAGCTCTTGAAGTCTTCTTTCAAATCATCTAAAGAACACCTAAATCCAATATCTATAGAGAAAGTTATGCTAATTGTAAAACATCTTTTGTGTTACTATTCATAAACTTATTCTAGGTTACTGTTCATTTTATATCTTCTATTCCATTTTTTATCCTTCAGAAAATAGAATTTGTCTTCTAGGTCTTCATAAAAGTTGTAGCTCTTGAAGTCCTCTTGCCAACCATCTAAAGAGTACCTAAATCAGATATCTCTTGAGAAAGTTATACTAATTGTCCCACGATAAGTTCAATATGATTGAGAATAAAACCATATTGGATTTTTTTGGCCATAACTTCTTCTCTATACACTCAAATGAATTGATTCTTAAACCATTGGACTCATAAGATATTGCTATACATCTCCACCAAAAATCGTAGCCATCTGAAATGAAGTGAGAGAGATTTAGTAAAAAACGTAGGATAGGTACAGTGTGTGTGTTTTTAAATACTATGAACTGGTGTTAGTCCACTGAACATACTTCAGTATTTTGATGATTTTTGGATCGGTAGAGCTCCAAATGAGATGATTCTTGATTTGTGGTGAACTAGAGACATAGAGATACAAATGGTATGAAGAAATTAGAATCTAATTCAGTTTCTAAAATGTTTAAGTTTCAGATAGAAGTTGTGCATAGTATACTAATTTGGACAAGAGCAGTCCAAAAATGTTTGAAGTATATCTTTCGAATTACTAAACCGAATTGAATGATTTGATGTCATTAGAAACTTAAGATAATGGGAGACATCTTCTAGAAGAAAGTGTTATATTAGAATGTTTAAGGGTACTGCTGGCAAGACACTTACATATAAAAGACATAAAGCATAATTGGAAGGGCAAATGAGACAATTATCAATCATTAAGGGCATAATTGGAAGAAGAAGTGTTGTCTTGCTTATCAATGAAGAAGAAAAACGTGAATGGAAGGATAAGCAGAAGAGAACAACGAAAATGTGAGAGAAAGAGGAAGAGAGTTTGGTGGTTTGAGAGAAAAAAAAGAGAGTGGGTTAAGGTTAAATTCTTCTTCGTCTTCAAGAAGATTTTGAAGCTGTTCAAGAAGAGAAAAAGGAAGAGGAAGAAAAGAGCTTCCATTTGAGATAAAGATCTCTTCATTTGGTGAAGAATCAAGGTAAGATCATTTTGAATCTTTTGGATTTTGGAAGGATTCTAGTTTATGGAGTTTAGAAAATGCTTGGGTTTAAGTATTCTAGAATCAATTTTAGTGATTTTGCATTACGGAATTTTCAATTGGATTCCTATTGGATGAAAATTTGGATATTTTGAGATCATATGAGGTTAGAAAAGAGATGACAAGAAATTGAGTTATGATATAAAGTAACCAAGTGTTCTTGAGGTGTAAGCTTATGAATAAGCTAGACACATGCAAAGGGTAAAGATTGAAAGGAGAATTTAGAAAGATTATGTACAAATAAAATGTAAAGCTGAGTTAAATTAGACACATATGAATTATGAAATGGAAATGAGCATAATATGCGTTCTAGAACATATGTCTGGGATTGTTATTGAGCATGCATTGTACATAGTCCATTTATACAATTGTGTATAAATAAATGTTTATACGTGTGCAATTATTGATGAGTGTGCAATGTGTGTCTTGCATAAATGGGTTGTGCAAGTCAAGTATTCGCATTCAGGCGTTCTCAGAATTTGAAAGCAAATGCTAATCTGGGCCGTACTATGAGTAGACCGAGATGGCCTCACTTTATTGTTCGTTATTTGAAATTTTGTATTTTATGACTATTGAATGATTATGTATATGTGATTGCTTATGATGGTTCCGAGCAGAAGGTCCGATGATTGTGATGTTTGATTTGGATATTGAAGTGCTACCTGAATGTGAATTGGATGAGCTATGGATACTTAATGTGATTGTTAAATGTGTCCTGAATGAGCATTTGCATACGAATGATAGGTAGTTATTCAATGTGAATATGAATGAATGGAATTATGCAAATGTGAGTGATGCATTTCATTTCATGAATGCATGAAACATAAATGAGTTGTGATCAGAGTAGCCACCGATCAGAGCTTAAAGATCAGTGAGTGAAAAAGAGTCTCGAGCTCAAAAGTGATTCAGGGCCTCAGGCTCAACGCTTAATGAGCCTTATATGGGGTAGTTATCAATGAGCCCTATATGAGGCAGTTATCAATGAGCCCTATATGGGACATTTTAGACACTCGATCACAACAAAGTAATAAATAGAAAGTGAGTCTCATGTACACTGCATATGCATTATATGAGTGATTAAATTGTATTAAATGTGGAGTGCGAAATGTGAAATGATGTGATTTATGTGTTATGTGATTAGGTGAGCCATCGATGATGGTCACTCACTGAGTTTGCAAAACTCACCTAAAATTTGTAATTATTTTTCAGGATCAAAATAATATCCCGTTAGGCCAACGGGAGTATACCTACGGCATTCAAGTAAAGGATAGAAGTCGGGGTCAGTTCGCGACCGCATTGCATTTCTCTATTTTGTATTGAATTGTGTATTTCGCAACTTGCTGTATAAATTTGTATTCTGAAATAACTCAAGTGTTTTGTATTTGTGAAGGGTCCAAATGGCTATTGAAAATTTTGTTGATGATTTTGTGTTAATTGAAAATGGTTATGAATGAATGTGGGCTCAAATTGAGTATCGATTTCTGCATATTGTGTTTATGGTTCACAAAAAAATTATACCGTTTTCTAAATGATTGAGTGTTTTAGCACGCCACCCTCACGGGACACGGACTCGATTATTACCTATCGATGTCGAATTCGGGTCTTGCGGGAGTGGAGTGCTACATAAACCCATAAAAAAGTTGTTTTGTTTCAATCTCAAATGTGTTCAGATTTTATTATTAATTTTTCAAATATTTGAATCTTTTATTTATTGTTTTTTAATTAATAAATTGTTGAGATATAAATCATTTGTTGAGGTTAGTACGAAGCGGTCGTACTATTGGGCATGAAATTACTTTCACCAATAGTAAGGACGAGGGATATTGTCAAGGGTTGAGTGGTGTTGACTCAGTAAAGCCTTGTGTAAAAGTTATTATCATTAGTGAAAGTAATAAGCTGGGTGAGGGCCCTACAGACGCAGTCATAGTGTGTCGAATTACGTTACAAAATTTCGGTGTTGATCTGTTTAATTTCGTATTTATTTTTCTATTTTCATTTGGTACAAAAATATTAATAGATGCTGATACAGTTACTTTATATCTAGTAACCGACAGATACAGTTGCAAGTAACTCGGCAAAACCTTACAAGTAACAACGACCAAATCAAAATGTTTGTAAAACTACTATCCTCTGTGGGTTTTCAAGCTTTATAACGATATACTATCGGTTAAACCTTAAATTTTTTGTCTTACTTGTTGAACTTTTGTTAATTATGTTAAAATGCAAATTTTAAAATAATTTAAGACGGAGAATACAAAATTTTCCTCCCATTATTACTAAATTAACATATTTGCATTACTTCGGTAATTATTAAACCTACTTTATAAATAAGATAAACCAAGTTGTCTAATGTAACAAGAAGAGTATGTGACTCAATTAAAACGAGCAGTTTAGTTTGAATCACTTAGAAGTTAACAAGACAATTTAATTTAATTAAGTTCAAAATTAAATTCAATAATTTTTCAACGAGATTGGAATTTGTAAATTTTGTTCTTGAATTTAAATTTAATTTAAAATTTGGCTAAACTAAAAAATGTAACTTAAATTTAGTTTAAAATTTAATTAAACTAAAAAATATAACTCATATTTGAATTTGATCAAGTTTTAATAAACTCAAAAATAATTATTTATTAATATATAAAATAACGATCATTTTATTACTTACATAAAACAATATTATTTTACAAATTTCGGTTCGAAATGGGCTAAAAAGTAAAAAATCAAACATAATTCAAAACTTTTAAAAAAAATTAATCTGATTTAAATTGAATGTATTACCTTAGAATCCATCCTTGGGCTGTGCATTTACAGGTTTTTTTTTTTACAAGAGAAAGCAAAACATAAAGTCAAATTACAAATAATGGCGGGGGAGGAGACCCCCAGCTAGGTCCGCCATAAGCAGAGTGGTACACTCAGGAGGTGCTACGGTAAACAAGGTGGTCCCCATGCTCAAGGAGAAAGCATGCACCATGAAACCGATCCATGCAGCATGATTACTCTCACAGAAGTGTGTCGAGGTAGACAACCCGATTCCGGATCGAGAGCTCATTGATGCCCCGGGTAAGAGGATTTAGCTTGAGAGATCGCCGCGGGCCATCTGAGAGTAGCTCAATCACCGCAATAGAATCCAGTTCCAGCACCACTCGTCGGAAGCCAAGGTGCCATGCCAAGCTAAGACCCGAGTAAACTCCCGAGCTCACCAATAATAAAGAGAACATCGGTAGATAAGTCACAAAAACCACCAATCCAATTTCCACAATTGTCCCGAAGAAGCCCCCCAACGGTGGCCAAGGAAGTGTCCCGGCAACAGGCGCCATCTGTATTCAGCTTAACCCACCCAGAGACAAAGGGACCACCCAAGACCATGGGTGAACGTGGCGAGGGGCCACCAAAGGCCGTAGGGAAACAGACGTCAGGAACCCAAAGGACAAAATTAGACACAACTAGGCCAGAGAACCGGGCCAGAAAATCGGTCATCGAAAATGGCCGAGTTGCGCCAGGTCCAGAGAAACCAACAAGCGGTCCCAAAAAGGACTGCCCACTCAAAGCCCGAAACCAGGTGATGGTCAGTCAGGTTAGTGAGGAGCCATTCAGGACCACTACTAGTGAAGAAAGCGGGAGGGAGGACGTGCGGAGGGAAGGTACGCCAAAGAGCCCGCGCGAGTGGGCAGTCGCGAACAATGCGGAGTGCTGTCTCCTCTAAATGACAATGATAACAAGCGGTGCTCGTAGTAAGGTGCCTGCGAGTGCGCTGCTGATTGGAGAGGAGGCGGTCGCGAGCCAACAGCCAAAGAAACGAGCGAATGCGTTGAAGCCCTGGCTACTGCCAAATATAAGATCACAAGCGAACAGTGGGGGCGCGAACGGACTCCATGATCAACGAGTAAGCAGACGCGGTCGTGAAAAGGCCAGAATGGGAAGGGGCCCAGACGAGTTGATCAGCTCCAAGATAAGACATCGGGGGAAAGGTGCCCGCAATGGCCATCCAGATAGAGGGGGGAAGCAGCAGTTGGATTTGAGGCCAGTCCCAATGGCCATGGGAGTCAACGAACTGGTGAACGCGACGGGCCAGAGCCGAGTCTGAGAGAGGGGAGAGACAATGCTGAACAAGAGGGCCCACGTCGACTACCCAAGGGTCAAGCCAAAACCTGGTTCGGAGCCCATCACTAATCATCCATCGCAGACCAGAGAGGACGTGGGGCCAGACAGCCCGGATACTCCGCCACACCATAGAACCGCCTGGTCGAGAAAAAGCATGAGGGTTCCTGGTGGCATCAAAGTGATATTTGGCCGATAAAATCTGAACTCATAAGGCTTTAGGTTTCGTGAGCAAAGCCCACCCTAACTTGGTGAGTAAAGCATCATTTGTGGCGCGGATGTTTCGAATTTCTAATCCACCCATATCCTTTGGTTGGCAAACCTGCGCCCAGGGGACAAGGGAAATCTGTCGAGTGCCCGGGGAGGAGCCCCATAAAAAAACACGAAAAATCTTCTCTAAACCATCGCACAATTCTCGAGAAAGTCGCACCGTTTGCATCGTGTAAGTAGGCAGAGCCGAAAGGACCGATTGGATCAAGGTTATGTGGCCCGAAAAAGACAAGAGGTTGGCTCGCCAGCCAGACAGGCGGTGATGGACATTGTCGAGGATATACTGATAAATCCGTGTAGTGACCCGGTCATGAAGCAAAGAAACGCCCAGGTAGCGTCCGAGGTCCTGAGTCGGTCTGAAGCCCATAGCCTGACTAAGAGTATTCGCTGTAGTCGGGGAAACGTTTCGGGAAAATATATGCGGGATTTAGCGTGACTAACGCATTGTCCTGACGCAGCACAAAAAGTGTCCAAAGTGTCCTGGATGATAGTGACCTAGTTCATGGAAGCTTCAGCGAGCAAAATGAGGTCGTCAGCAAAAAAGAGATGCGAGAGGGGGGGGCCATGGCGGCTGAGAGCGATGGGTGCCCAACAGCCACGATCCACGGAACGGGAGATGAGATGTCCAAGACGCTCCATACATAGTACAAATAAGTAAGGTGAGAGGGGGTCACCCTGACGGATACCTCGAGAGGGGATAAACGCATCTCCCAGGACGTCATTCCAAGTAATCTGTATATCCACCATAGAAATACACTTCATGATAAGATTGAGCAGGAAACCCGCGAGACCTATGTTTTAGAGAATATCTTGGATAAAATCTCAAGAAAGCCTAAGAAAGCCTATCCTAGGCTTTTTCCAGATCAACTTTAATCGCCAAAAGTTTACTGCACTTAAATTTACTACACTTAAAGGACCCGGTTAAGACTAATTACCAAGTACGATGTGAGCTTCAAAACGTGTCGACTTAATGCGGGAAGATCGTGGCAACGCACAAGATCGATCGTAGCCTGGAATGTTCTAGTCCTATTCCTAGCCCTAGTCCTTACCTAGCCAAAAAACCTAGAACATCCCGAAGCTCTGGTTCGTCGAGTGGGTCAGGCAGGCACTAGTGGTCTTGAAGCTGACCACGTCACTCCTTTCCCCCATGTGTGGACAAAGTACCCCACGTTCCCTGAATCAGATTTCCACGACGTGGATCCAAAACACCCGCTACTCCATTTCCCTTTTCTCTCCTATTTATAACCTGCTTGCTTTTGCTTTTTCATCGTTGCAAAGCAGAGAGATCTAAGATAGCAAAAGCACTTCACTCTTCTGTTGTTTAAGTTTTCTTCTCCAGAGTCAGTAGATTACCATATTTTGTTCATGGCTGCCTCAATGAATGCGATTCTTGGAAGTCCGTTCACACAGTCAAGAGCGATCCTCTTCCGTCCTGTAATGAATGTGCCAAGATCGTTAAGAAGAACTGTAGGAGCGCCGGTGAGGTGCATGACAGGAGAGGTTTGTCTTGACTTAACTTTTCACTTCCTCTCGCTAGTACGTGGGTGATTTGTGAGCTAGTTTAGCTAAAGAAAAATGCTGTCTTTACAGGAAGATCTGAAGGAGCAGAAAGTTTCTGAGCCTGACACTACAAGACCTCCTCCTCAGCCACAACCAACCCCTGCACGGAAGAAGGTAGGAAACGAGGATTCATGTCTCATGATCTTATAGTACTTAGTTGTTGCACCATGGGAATGATAATACGTATCGTTTGTTTTGGCAATGGACAGGTTAGTACAAAGTTTTCGGATGTGTTGGCCTTCAGTGGACCTGCACCAGAGAGGATCAATGGGAGACTGGCCATGATCGGGTTTGTAGCAGCCATGGCAGTGGAGCTGTCAAACGGTCAAGATGTGTTCTCTCAGATATCAAACGGAGGAATCCCGTGGTTTTTAGGGACAAGCTTGGTGCTCTCGCTCGCATCATTGATTCCTCTGTTCAAGGGGGTCAGTGCGGAGTCTAAATCTGAAGGGTTTATGACGTCTGATGCAGAGTTGTGGAATGGTAGATTTGCTATGGTAGGTTTGGTTGCTTTGGCCTTCACTGAATTTGTTAAAGGAGGAGCTCTTGTGTAGTACTAGTAATATTATGCAATGTTTAAAATTATTTAGTACTTCTTTTATAAACTTTTTCTAGGCAACGAATGTCTGTTCCCAAATACTGTTGAGCCAGGAAACTTTAATCCTGAAAAGCTTACTGTATAAGTAAATGAACGCAGACAATCACTGAAGGAACTCATTCCATAGCCAAATATTTTCTTTTGGGCCTTTAAATTTTGTTAATAATTTTTTAAAAAGGGTTATTGAAATTAAAAAATATTATGAAAATTGTACAGACCAGATCAAAATTAAAGCGATGGAATCATATGAAAAAGTTACAGCAATCATAGTATGGAATTTGGAATACGTTTTGTCATTGGGCAAAATCAAAGCGTTGATGGGGAAGGAATAACAACACGGTTATACTTACGGCAGTACAAGGTAGAAGGTAAATTGCATCAAAAATATACTCTGGAAACCAGACTTCTCTTATTCATCACACTGTGTAACTTCTTATATATATATTAATCATAGTCTTCTACAATGATTTTAAGTATATTAACAAGAAAGAATGAGAAGTATACACCGTTTTCGCGTATTTACATAACCACTAAGACATTATGAACATCTACGGTAGATTCTATGGGCTCCCTCCCACTAAACTTCAAGTAGAACATTATGATAAGACAAATTCCCATTTTGATGCTTAGTCTGCTCCTCTTCATCTGAATCCACTTTCTGCAACAAGCAACCATTGTCTCAATAAAACAATTTAAGGAAAAAGCATTGATTGTAGTCTCATGAATATATCGTCCGGTGATTACGTAAACACGCATGCACCTAGATGATTGTAACAAATATGCAAAACCTTTCCTGCTTGCAGCATTCTACCTTTAGCTTTACCATTCCTGAATTCAGTGCAATGCTAAGGACAGCCAAAGAAAATAAAATTTCGGGTGTCTTTTAATGTTTGATAGTGAAGTGATCCAGAAAACAAAGAGAAATTGCTTGACTTGTGCCAAATTCTTGCTTAGAATTAATCTTTTGAAGGCCTACGAGATTCTTACTGCCAACATTTATTTTCTACACACTCGGATTAAGAACTTCAACTAAAATAATGTACTGTTTATATCCAATATGTTGAGGAAAAATGTAAATTTCTATGGATAACAAGGACTAGAGACTATTGACATGATAGCTGGGTTGGATTTTAGTCCCCACAAAAAATAACACACAAGTCTATTTCAAACAAAGAAAAACAGAGAGAAATCTACTCAAAGAACAAGGCATCCAAAGCTCAATAAGCCCGCAGACAGAGCAGATCCAACTTAGCTTCATGTATTTTCACATACTAAAAGATAAAAAAGTAGATCAGGTACTTACTTCAACTGGAAGATCAACAGGAAACAAGTTTATGGAACTGGGATCAAAGCTGAGTCCACTGGAAAAGGGCACGTGTTAATGATGTAGACTCCAAAATACACAGAAATATTGGCAAAACAGTGTCAACGGAGATAGTTGCTAAGCCACTAATGATGCACGGAGGGAAATACCAGTGGGATAAAGCTAGTTGCCAAATGTATGGAGTAAAAAACTCCTCTGGATGGCTCTCTTGTTCGTATGAGAAATGTAACTGATTAAACATCTGCAAAGATTCAAGACAAATTCAGTTTTAATAACAAAGTTAATGATGATGATATAACTGAGTTTGCCGATGTTCCAAACATAAAGAATTATACCTTCATTCCTTCACCTCGCCATGACCGACAGTTATAAATAATCAGTTGAAGGACTTTCTCTACAGACCATTCACCATCTTGTGTTTGAGCATCCATACGACTATTAAAGAAATCCAAAACCTGCAGAAGTCCAGTTCTGTAAATCATGCACAAAGAAATATGACATCTCCTAGTACTCAGAAAAATGACAAGAAGGTAACACATCTATCCAAATTGTCATGTAAATAGATTGCAAAATACATGAGTAAACGCTATAAGATCTTACCATGAATATATTCTCAATCAATTCATTAAAACGTGGATGGTTTTTGAACGGTTGGAAAACCTCCTGGCGGTGCATTATTGCATACACAACCTGTGGCAACACACAAACAGTAAGAAGACAGACAATCTGCATATAAACAGCTTTTTTAGATAAAATACAGGACTCTACGTGCAAAGGATTTAATACCTCAGGATTGCGTGGTAGGGCATAGGTCAAAATTGCATTTAATATTTCAAGGACAATTCTCAAGAAGTCAGTATAAATATGTAGCTCTGCTGACTGCAACAGAAATAATCCAATCAGCAGAAAAGATAAGAAGAATATAGTTAAATGCATATCAAATAGCTTATAATCATAGTTGAGAGCTTCATAATGTAAGCCAAATTTGCTACCACATCTTCTGCAAGGTTATCTTGTTCTATTGAACCACCCTTCCACATCTTGTCATCTATCCTCTCTGCAAGCTTGTTGTACCTGAAGTATGTCATAACATCAAGGAACTTGGTTGAAAATGAAACTATATTGGAAAATTAGGATATACATTGGAGTAACCTAGCAATAGGGACAGTAACAAAAGAGGTGCAAAAAGAGAGATTGATATGAATGACCTAAAATGACTTACTTGCGTGAGAGCATATAGAAAAGGCTAACCAGCCTTTGTGATGCATATGCGCTCAACCGGTGGACATGAGGAGCCATGTTTGCGAGAGTTGCTAAACAAGTTGTGTGAAGATAGAGATCCTGTTACAAACTTGCAATATTTTAGATTGGGGCAGCAAATAAAGAGAAGACTTATCTATGATCATATATAGTCAAAGTAAGACCTAAATGGCCCTCATGCCTTCAATCAGATTACCATCAACAGTTATGCGTCAAGATCTAAGAAGTGCGATTTCAGAGCCTATTTACTCCAAGTTAAAAAGCAGTAAGCAACCATCACTAAAGGCAGTCTCAATAAGACAACTGATATAAATTCACATGAACAAACTTAAGAGAGATAGCTCACTTTAAATGTAGTTAATTAAGCTAGGACCAAAACTTGAAGTCATACCCGCAACTTGGAAAGGTTGTACTTCACAGTCCTTATCAAAATTATGACCATTAGTGAACCAAGAGATGTTTGATGAAGACGGTGTTCTTGATACCATGGAACACTAGGCAGTATCTGTAGGAATAATGGGTTAATACAACGGATAAATATAAGAATCTTAACAAAAATTGGAAAAAGTAAATCGATCACCCAACAGAGGAGAACCTCACCATCTTGTGGACGCTTGCATTAAAAGAGGAATCTTGACTAAGAATAAGAAGTATGATCAGTAAGATGTATATATGATTTGAAGTCCTCTTGGAAGCATTATATAGAGTCTCCAGAATAGGCATCAGCTGTAGATTTCATGGGAAGAAAAGAGAATAATTAGAGGCTCAACGAAACAGTACAACTTCATTCATCCATGCCAACACATCAGAAAAAGGAAAGTCAAAATTTATCTTATATGACAATCACATATCATTTGACCCTATGTTTTACAATGCAAGAGATAACACACAGCCCAATGCTGAAGAAGTTTAAACATGTAAATGATTTACTACCTTCAATGCTCAAGAAGTTGCAACATATATAAGATTCATCCAGAAATAAATACAAGATTAAGGAATCAAATACATTAATCTGCCTGTAAAATTCATCTACAAAACAACTCCCTCCTGTAGAACATGCTGGGAGATGCCTCCTTCAAGTGGAGCTTAGTTATTCCACTAGGCAAATGTAGGAGGAACCCTCTCAAAACTCAGCCTAAGCAAAACCTCTCTAAACATCAAAATCTCAGCTTGATTCTCTGGGAACAAAAATTGGCTAGCATGGAAAATGCTTACCAATGTGTCTAAATCTGTTCGCACCAACACATATTCCAAAAAATCGGAGTTTCCATGTACCAATGTGTAAAGCAATAGTGCAGCAGTCTCATCAGCCAAAAACCTGCAGAGGCGAACCCTGTTATGGGGTACTCTGAAAGATGGTGAAAGTGGTGCAATTATTCTTAAAAATTCAATTTGCAAGAGAGTTCAAGACATTAATTAAGCTTCATTTTCAGGGACAAAGGAAACACTGAAAGTATTGAAAGGAGGTTATTTTAATTGTCAAAATACTTCCCCTGTCACTCTTTTTTTTCTTCCTTTTCTTTTCGAGGCCGGGGAATATACTTCCCAACCTTGCAGACAATCAATTGAATTTCAGATAACCTATATATGTACATGTAGCACAAATTGAGCACAAAAATATTTTCCTTAAAAAAGATAACACACTTACATGCCAAGAGTATCGAAAAGGGATGCAAATGGTAATCTCACAAGTGATCCGTTGTGCATATTCCCCTCAATATCAACACGATCAACTGCAATTAGGGTACTCTTCCTTAGGATAGGAGTAAACAACATATGGTTGAAACTTAGGACAAACAAAGAACAAAAGAATAAGATCTCACGTTCAATATCCCTCGCATTTTCTAAGGCTTTGCAGTAAGGATTGTCAGAGAAGTATGTATTTACTTTGGGAAGGGAATCTGAAACAGCACTGTCTTCACTTCTGTCGGTTATTGTCTCATCACCAACAACGCATTTATGGTAATAATTAAGTATAAGCAACACATGAAGACTGCTGCCTGCCAGAGGGTTTCTTAAGCCTTCACCACTTGAACCAACCAAGTAACTGAATGGCAGTAAAACAATAGAAGCTGCAAATGGAAACTAATATCAAAAAGATGCATAAATAACAAGTATAATGAAATAAAGTCTGGCAAAAATGAATAAGACTTAGTTAGCAATCATGAAAAGTCAGAAAGCAATACAATTTGGAGGAAAAGTATTTTCAACTTTAATCAAAGGAAGAATAAAATTTCATATAGATAATACCGCTTTAATATTGCAATTGCATTAGCACCCAAATCCAAAGGTATCAACTGTCTAGTGAAATTTTCAATGAAATAAAATTCAGAAAAGCCACTAGAAATTCATATTTTTAATATGGTCAGCGCCGTTGCAAAGAAACAGTTTACAGTAGCACAGTTAAACTTTAGGAGCTTGACATAGTGTCCAAGAATAGGATGTTAAATATGAGCAACAATCAAGAAACTGTACCAGCTGCAGAACCCACTCTTTGCAAGACTCCAGGCTGGGCCCTCTCAGAAAATACATTATAAGCTCCATCATTCAACGGTGTGGTAGGTCGCATTATATAATTAAGTAACAGTCTGCGAACAATCAAACTAACCAAAGAGCTGTCCTGCAGATGTTAAAGGACTGACTTTAAGATTGTAAGAGCACTTGAAGACATTAAGTACAGCCATAATTAGCTACTAACCTGAGCCATTGCCGCATCAATAAAAGGGTTCATATCTGTTGGTCCTGGAGCTGGGCCATAATGAAGTTGAGTAGACATCGCAACAAGCATGAAGTTTAGCAACTCCTGATGTAGGATGTATGTGCTTGAACTTGCGATGAAAAGAATAATGCAGTTTAGGAGAATAGAAGGCATAAACAATATTTGAAGAGCATGATAAAAACACTTTGATGTACCTTACATCTACTGTGCCAATAAAGCTAAGCACACTGTGCATCACAAGATTCTCAATGTTCTGATCTGCAAATACAAACTCAAAATTCAGGTACTGCCATGAAAGCCTAAAATCAACTACCCAATTACAAAGAATATGCCAGCTACATATAGATAGCCTATCTTAGGAACCTCCATTTGACAAAAACAGTTCGGATTATGGCCTTGGGCTTCCTTTCTCACCATCCAAAAAGGCCAAACATAAGAAAAGAAATAAATAAATTTTAAAAAGAGGCAAATTACCTATTCTGAAATCCTTTGGCACTGGCTCATTTTTGTCCAAGGACAGATAGAACTCGTCAATGTTATTGCTTTGGGCATTTTCAATCAAATACTTTAGAAAAACAGATGAAATGTACAAAGCATTTATTGCCTTCATATATGCAGTGGTTGGCGAACCAGAAGAATTAATAGCCTCTTGCAAACACCATACTAGGTGGATCAAAATCTTTGCCAGATGCCTTGTGCAGCAGTTGTTTTGTGCTGCAGAACAATTACAAAAAGGTGAAACAGAAATTGTAAACAAAGAACAAGAGAAATCTATAATATCAAGGTTAAATAAGGATATGCATGAAGAACAAAAAGTCATGAGCATGAAGACAAAAAATTACATCATCTGTAGAATGATAGTAACATTCGAGGCGTAGTACACCGCGGTACATTAAAACAGCCAGTAATCACCACGATGGAAGCATATAAAACCTAATGCACTGTTCAAAGTTCAATCTCATGGCATACTTGGATTAAGCAACGAAGAAATTAAGTTAAAAAACCGATTTCTTAACATTGACCCGAGAAACTTAAATAGCAGATTTTGGAAACCATCAAAACTACATGGACAGATCAATATAAATTTCGTAGATAGAACATCAAAATTGAACAGACTACTAGCTTATACAAATATTACGACTTACAGACTAATATCACAACGCACCAACTAAAACCTCAAACATCACATATATATTCATTTCAAATCGAAGGAAATGTCGAACAGCTGAATAAGCCAAGGAGTAATTAACCGACCGAAGAGCTGGCAAGCCTCGCGGACGCGGTGGTCAGGCCAAAGGAGATTGAGAGGGAGTTCGAGAAGCTTCTGCCAGAAATCGGAGGTCAAGGGGAAGGATTTCTCGCCGATGAAAGACGCGATCAGGTAGTCTGCCGTGTCCTGCGGCCGGGGAGTAGAAGGCACTGCGCCCATTGTGAAGTTGAGAGGGTCGACGGTTCAGTCTGAGTCCAACTCAGCGATCTCAAATGGCATTTAGAGAAAGACAGAGAAGATGACCGTTTCACAGATCTGGAGATTTCTAGAGAGAGATGAAAAATGAGAGTGAAAATTAGGAGGTGTTGTGTGCCTGGTGAGATTAGAAGGGAACAAGAAAGCCAAGAGGGACACAGAGCTTGTTAACCAAGATTTTCATTTCTCTTTTTTTTTTAATTTTTTTCTTTTTATTTTCTGCGAATGGACACGCCTACCCTTTTCCAACTTGTTCTTCTAATTCTCACTTATACTTTTACCTCGAGAAAAAAAAAACAATTTGTGTTTTTTAATTTAATACAATAAAGATAAGTGATTAATGTTTTAGTATCAACAACCTCATTAATACTAAGGCATAATATTTCGTATAAATATATATATATATATAATAATATTTCGTATAAATATATATATATATATATATATATGACTTTATCAATTTATCAACTATATTTCAGTGTTTATTAATTTAATATTGTTAGGGATATAATTTAATAATATTTAGAACAATTATTTGAAGTTTTATTAAAATTGATTATATTAAATATAGTTTCAAATTTTTATGATTTTAATAATTTCAATTTTAAAAATCATACAAATATCTTTTTCTTTTTCTAAATTTTAATGAATACTTATATAATTTTTAAAATATTATATTTATTAAGAGAATTAAATTATATCATTAGTTATAATACACATGTACATTTTATAAATTATGATATTTATTTATTACTAAATTTAAGATATTTTATAAATAATTTACCTAAATACTAATATAGTCACATATCATTTTATATTTATAATTTCATAATATAAGAAGTTAATAGTTGTAACTATAATAACACAAATTAAGATATTAAATGTTAAAATATGAAATTGTATAAAATTTTAAAAAAAATCATTTTTAAACGTAAAATTTATTTATCTACCCAGATATAGCATTATGCTTTAATCTTTGGTTTACGAGCGACTGCGAGAGAGGGGCAAATTGGTAAATATAAACATAGAAGATAAAACACCTCAATTACCTGAGAGAGTTGTCCAAGCGGTTCAAAGTTCAAACTTGGAAAGACTCTTATGCCGCGTCGGCAAGAGACCGCACCGGATTATTTCCCCAAACCGGTGCCGTGTGCTGTGGAAAGTGATTTTGGCCCACAGTTCCATTTCGTGACTTAAAGAAATGTCGACATCAAGTTTGGATATTAAATTCCGCTAATTAATTCCAAGCTTGTCCTTGATGAAACTCATGAAATTAACCAATTAAATTATTGAAAACGATTTCCTAATTACGTGCGTACGTATTGAATAAAACAATTGGATCAAAGTGGTAGGAAACAAATGTAAGCCATAGAATTTATCACCGTTGACTTGGTAAGATCGTGGCCTTAGTTATCCTATAAGTTGAAAAGTACAATGCACAACAATAATTTAATGTAACCAAGTATTATGCATCCAAAATTAGATAAAAATGACAAATATAATTTTTAAATTATAAAATTAGATAAAAAATTTATTTTTTATTTTTTATCTATTATTTATTATAATTTCATTTACATAATAATTTAACTGTCAGTTTTAATTATTTATTCTTAGACCTATATCACTCTTTTATTGTTACATCTGCATGTAAATTTATCAAAAATAACCTCTATTATATATTTAGTAAATTTACGTCTTATTGTAATCTCTCTGATCCTCGCTTTATAACAAGATTTCGAACTGAGTGTAATGATGACGATAATAATAATAATAATAATAATAATAATAATAATAATAATAATAATAATAATGGTATGATATTTAGGATTTATATATTATTTTCTATAATATATCCGAGTTGGGTAGTAAGTTTCTATCAGAAAGTGACAAGTACAAAATGAAGAAATGCTGCTATTGGATGTGAACCCAATTTAGTTTCTATCTCAAAAATGATAAAATTTGAAATTAGCAGTAGAAAATTGTTGCTTATCATTTAAAAGTGTCATTAGCCAATGCATCAATCATGATTAGCCGTCGATAAGAATTACTTCTCAGCGGTTGCTGTGTCAACCTCAGCCATCTAACCCGTGACATCATTCATAGTACAAACTCTAAAAAATAATAAAATAAATGACGTTGGCTAATAACAAGAAGTTCATATTTAGATTTTAAAATTATATAATTTCCTCTTTTTTCCACTAATGAATAAAAGTTAAAATTAAGAAGCATATTAAGGATAAAAATACAGGAATTATCTATTAAATAAATAAGTTTGTACAACATATTAAATCCCAATGACAAAGAATAAAAATAACAGTTTTATTTTTAAATTTTGTCACTTCTAATTAAATTAAAATTAAAGATTTAAATCATTATTTCTTAAATAATTTTAAATTTTATTAAATAATTACTAAATGTTTCTATGGTTTTATTCACTTAAAGAAAAATTATTTGGCTTTAATACTTACATTAAAATAGATAAAGATATAGTTAGGACATAATTATGTATTTTAAAGCTAAATCTTGTTTAACTCTCGTTCTTTTGAGGTGAATAATTAGTTTATGTTTTCTTTTAGTGTGAAATCCACATCAAAATGACTTAACTAGGTGGACCTAATGTTCCTTTAAGTTGACTAAACATCGGAGAAAGAACAAATCCAACCAACCACGGTGAAGGTGACGCTTGGCATGTTTACCCTAAGCGTCGTTTGAAAGAATCGTCGTGCGAGCACTAATTTCCAGAAGAAAATAACAAATTTGACTAAGACATATGTCTATTTTATAGGTAGGACAATTTTCGTATTCGATTTAAGGAGTTTCATTGTCACATTCCAAATAAAATTTTAATTGGGTAAAAGTATAGACATTCCTATAATTTATAAAAAAATTTAAAATCTTTTATTCTTTAAAATTATCTACTTTTTAGTTTTAATTTTCTAAAATAACTCTTTTCTTAAACTTTGGTCAAAAATAAAAAAATACACACATTATAAACATCACAATTGTTGTAATCAAGTCTACTTATATTACAATTTAAACTAATTAAATTCGATTTAGACTAATAATTTATTATAATTATTTTAAATTATTAATCTAAATCAATTTTAATTAATTTGAGCCAATTTAAAAGTTAACTTAAGTTATCGTATTAGTGAATTAGTTCATGTCTAACATTGAGAAATTAATTGCCTTATGCTTAACTCTAAAATGCCTTATACTTATATAAAATTTAATGACTCTCCTAATTCGTAAAGCAACACTTAAAAAACAAACTCTAAGTGCACATACATAATTTGCTATTTGGACATGTAATAAATTGCACTTTATTTTCTCAAAATTTTATCTTTATATTTATTAATTACTTATGCTAAGAGAGAATTGGACCTGGCTTGTAACTTGTAAGAAAGAAGAAAGATTATATAATGTGCAACTAGCCTCTCAGGAAACACTTTCAATTCACTTCAGGTTTTCAAAATTTTAACAAAGGTTTTCAAGGTTTCACTACGTATTCCTTCTTTTCTTTGTCCTTTTAAACTCTTTCTTAGCAGGGTATAGGAAAAGTGAGAAGGAAAGGAGTTTGCAAGTTTCTCCTTTCAATTAAATGCATTGCTGAAGAATCGAAAGCTCCAAAATTGAGTACAAACAAAAAAATTGTTAGTCGCAAGCGATTTTCTTAAATAAAAACAAAAGTTAAAGACAATGTTGCTCACCTGTCTATAAAAGAGCAAAATAATAATGAAGTAGCCATCACCATTGATAAAAATGGTAGATATTTTCTTATCACACAGAATATTGTATTTGCAGGACTTTATTTATACTAGCCTAACCCTATTTCCATTGGTTGCTTATCTTGGAATCAAGGAAAGCTCTAACTAACAATACTACGATATGCTAGCTGTACAATACCGAAAACTATTTAGCTAATACCATGTACAAAACCACTTGTACAAAAATGAAGAAAAGAAATAATAAAATATGAATTGTGGCCTGTAATTGCTTACCCACTTAGCCCAGCATGCTCAAGCCCATTATTGTGTTTTCAGGTATTTTACCACCCACCATTCAAGTCGAAGCTCCACTTGAAAACGAATAGCTCTGAACTTGCCAATGAGAACTGAAAAAATGTGTGTGGATAGCGCTTTTGTAAACAGATCAGCAAGCTAGTCTTTTGTTCTCTCATGAAAGACTGAGTTTTTCGAGATGTAAATGGTGACTTGATTATCACAGTATAAAGGTATGGATTCTTGAACTTTAAACTGAAATGTTTAGAGCAATTGTGGTATCCACTTCAATTCGTAAGTGGTTGAAGCTAAACTTCTATACTTCGATTCAGCTAATGAGCAACTTACCGTTGTTTATTTCTTCGTTTTCTAAGAAATTGGTGACTTCTTGAGGAACACATAAAAGCCCGTTAAGGATTGTCTGGATAAGACATAACTTCCCCAATCCGAGTTAGAATAAGATATAAGGTGAGGGGTTTCTTCTGCTACATAAAAAAATTCCTAGATTATGGGCTTGCTTAAGATATTTCGGCACCCATTTAACAGCTTCCCAATGTGGTAGTATTGGGTTGCTCATAAATTGGCTAAGTTGTTGTGTCACATATGTAATATCAGGCCTAGTGAAGCCTAAATATTGTAATCTTCCCACTAATCTTCTGTACATTTTTGGTTTGTCTAGTAACTCACTTCTTCAATGGTTAACTAGTTGTTAGGAGTTATGGGAGTTGTACAGGGTGTGCAATCCAACAAATTGGTTTCTTACATGAAATCTCTATTGTATTTGCCTTGTGTAATTATCATCCCATCTTCAACTCTTGCTATTTCAATTCCCAGGAAGAGTTTAGCATATCCCAGGTCCTTGATAGTAAATTTTGCTTTCAATGCCTTCTTAACTGATTCTTTTTGTTCTTCACTGACATCTTTCATCAAAATATCATCCACATAGATGATTACTACCATGAAATCATCCCCTATGACCTTAGTGTATAGATAGTGATTTGCTTATGATCTTGTGAACCCTATAGAGTATAGTTTTGTGGATAATTCTTGCTTCACTACCTGCCAGCTTGTTTTAAGTCATAAATGGATTTAATTAGCATGCATACCTACCATTTCTTAGCTTTAGTGTAACCTTGTGGGGATAACATAAATAGCTCTTCTTCTTAATAGCCATGAAGAAAAACATTATTGATATCATATTGACGGATTGGTCACTACCTAGAAGCAGTAATGACCAAGAACATCCTTGTAGCAACAACCTTTGTCACTGGAGAGAAAACCTCAAAATAATCAACTCCCTCTTTTTGGCTAAAGCCTTTGGCTACAAGCCTAGATTTCAATTTATCTACTGTGTTATCTGGATTGTACTTCACTTTGTACACCCATTTTGAGACTATAGCCTTCTTCCCTTTAGGTAGCTCTATAAGTTCCTAAGTTCCTTTATTATCTAAGGTAGATAGTTGCACATTCATAAACTTTACCCACCTTTCATCTTTACTAGCAGTAACATAGGATAAAGGTTCAAAAACTATCTAGACATTACCTATAAAGTTGTTGTAGATATTGCTATGTTTGATGTTTAACATCCTTAACCCTTCGTCATTTGTTCCTGCAAGACAATAGACTTGCAATGTTACATTTTCATCATCAAGAAAGTGAATGGATTGATGTGTTGTGGTCTGATGGGCATACTCTTGCAGGTATTTGGGGGTGGTGTATGTTCTGTTGCTTGTTCTTTGTGTGGGAACAGTAGGTAGTGTGTTTTGTTCTAGTAGATTGTCAATTAGGGGATAGTCAGGTGGCTGAGAACTTTGTTGATTACATGGTACTTGTTCTGAATCATTATCACCTTGCACAATAGGGTGTGTAGTTGTCATGGTTAATGTTTGTGTAGGATATTCTGTGTCTGTATCAGTAAAGTTACCTGTGAACAAAGGTTATAGGTTTTATGTAGTGTCATTCTCTGCTAAAAGGAAGTCATTTTTATAGAACATAACATCCCTTGACACAAACACTGCTTTAGTTTCCAAATCCATGACTCTATAGGCCTTATAATTGGCATATATCCAAGAAAAATGCACATTTTTGACATAGGATCCAATATTGTTCTATTTGGTGTTTTATCTAAGGCAAAACAAAGACAACCAAAGATTTTCAGGTGTTCATAATTTGGTTTCTTCAATGTAGTTTCTCAAAAGGGCTTATCCAACCCAGGACTTTGGTTGAGATTCTGTTTATCACGTATGTAGCTATTAATAATGCCTCTCCCCAATAACCTCTAGGTAATTTAGCTTTGAATAGTAAGGCTCTAGTGATCTCTAGTAAATGTTTACGTTTAACTTTCACACACCATTCTGTTGTGGTGTATAGGGGCTACTCTTTTGGTGTTGAATTCTCATCTCTGTGAAAGTTATGTTACATTCTTGATTAATGAATTCCCTTCCATTATCAGTATGCATTTTCAATATTCTAGTGCCAAATTGTCTCTTAGTGTTTTTAAGAAACTACATAATGGTTTGTTATGTATGGTATTTGTGTCTTAGTATAAAGGTCCAGCTGGCCCTGATGAAATCATCCACAATGATAAGGAAGTAATGTGAAGCACCTATAGTAGAAACACTATAAGGTCCCTATAAGTCTATGTGAATGATTTCAAAAGGCCTATGTGTATGATTTCAAAAGGTTTTCTATGTTGTTTAGCTAAAGGGCAGACCTGACATTCATGTTTTATAGGAAAAAAGCATTTATCTCATTAATGTACTGCAGTTTTTCCTTTGATACATGTCCTAGTCTAGAATGTCACATATCAAAAATCACAGAAACATTAAAAGCAACATTCTTAGTCTTGCAGAACTCTAAAGGGGGACCTTTTAAGCTATCAGGGGGTAGGAGAGTCTCTATGTCTAGCTCATATAATCCATTCACTACCTTGACAATAGCTATAACATCATTAGTTCGAAGGTTCTGCAAAAACAACTTTTTAGAAAGGAAAACAACAATAGTTTCATTCTGAGTAGTGAGTTTATTGACAAACAACATATACTTGAAGAAATTAGGTATATGTAAGATTTCATTGAGAGAAATTCTATCCCCTATATGTATCTGGCCAAATGAACAACCTCCTGTTTAGTCACATCAGGTAGGGTTACAGGATCTGATGACGTTTTACACCCATAATGGGTCAAATGGTCATCTGACTTAAATAACTACTGCCGGTAGTTATTCATAGATTATATATAAGGCAACGTTTTTTAACACATCAAATACGTTGGGTATTTGGTTTTTGACAGAGACATTGCTTCTGCGTTCTTTAACCTGTGAAGTATAACAAATCATCAAGTATGTGTGTTTTGTTTTTCCACGCATATACAATCGATCCTATGGTTTGTGATCTGTTCAATTGTTTCTAACATTGGTATCAGAGCGTTGGTTTTGCATGATTTGTTATATATATTCTATCGTATACGATATTTTGTGTTTTCTGTCTTTGTGATGGATGCTTCATGTTTATTATAATTGTTAGTTT
Organism: Erythroxylum novogranatense; assembly: GCA_029891385.1. Taxonomy (NCBI): domain Eukaryota; kingdom Viridiplantae; phylum Streptophyta; class Magnoliopsida; order Malpighiales; family Erythroxylaceae; genus Erythroxylum; species Erythroxylum novogranatense. The sequence goes on from CM057228.1 coordinate 133,474,754, forward strand.
GTTCTGATTATGGGTTTGTTTTGATTGTGTTTCTTTTTGTTTTGTATTTGATAAATCCATAACGTTTTTTGTTATTTGGTTAACCGAATGGTGTCATCAAACCAACCCATGAATTATTTTCAGTGATAAATGGTTTCAACGTTTTTGTGGCTTTTCTTTTCTTTTCTTTTTTTGGTTGGATGCTTCCATTAGTCATGGACAAACAAAAATTCTCAAGTTTAAAAGAAAAACAAACAAAACAACAAAAATAAAAATCAAACATGATGGTTTGATGAGTTTGCGTTTTCTTTGTTGTTATGAGTGTTTGTTATGTTGTATACATGCCCTTGCTAATAGTTTTCGTATGGAGAAGAGAAGGAAAAAAACCAAAAGAAAGGAAGAACGAACCAGTGCTAGAGGAAGACGAAGAAGCGTCAAGCACGTGCGGTACACATGCCTGATCCTGAATCACCCAACATTGTCTGGCGCGTGCAATGCACGCGACTCATTCGCAATACGGCGGCGTCAAATGCACGCACGTCGACGCTGCCTCCTGACCAATACACTTCGATCAGCCTCCCAAGCCCAAATTCGAATTTGGGCCAGCTTTTGTTTGTGTTTTGGGCCATTGAGGGTTATTTGAAGTCCATAATTATTTGTGGCCTAAATTAAAGATGCACTATGTCAATACATAATTGATTTATACATAATATAATGTAAAGAATTAGAAATTAGTTTTCTAATTTACACTAACTAATTAAGTTAGTTAAATTAGTTTCTAAAATGTTTAAAACAATGAAAATGAAGGGTTTTATTAGAAATTAGTTTCTAATTAAACCAAAATAAATTGATTAGTTCAATTGTACTTTAAATTTGAAATAAGTTTCTCATTAATTAGACAAATTTTTTAGTTATAAAAACAATTAACTAATTTGTTTAGTTAAAATAACATTAGAAATAAACTATTTTGTTGGTTTATTTTCTAATTGAATAAATACTAATTTGTTTCGTTAACAATGAAATTTTTTATAAATTAATTTCTAATTAAACCAAAATAATTGATTAGTGCAATTATAAGTTAAATTAAAATAAGTGTCTAATTAACTAGAGATTAAAAGTTTTGATTCGCTCAATAAATTGTGAATAAACAAATATAATACAAATAATAAATTAAATTATTTCTATATATGAGCATAAGTTCACTATATGTTAGACAAAATAATTTGTTATTTTGTATACTATTCTGATTTCTGAAAATTTATTTTTCAGGACAATGCCTATTATTAAGCAAATACTGAAGCTTATTCGATGTGAGGCACAGAAGAGACAAATTAGCAGCATGTATGTGTAGTTAGTCAACATGCGTCTAATGTCTGGAGATGGTCTAACACAACATGTTATTGCAGTTAATAACATGATGCAAGCGTTATATTTTGGAGGTTGTCTAGCTTATGCAGATATTGAAGTAAAGTACATGACTTTGCTTGCGACATTACCTCAACTTCAAGGCGAACTATTACGAATGCTCTGGAATAATATGCCTGAGAAAACTTATAATTTGGTAGTGATGACATTTATTAAAACGATGCGTAAAAGAGAGTTGATTAGGAGTTTATATCCTATAGGTCTTCCAATGGAAATAGTAAGATCTATTGTAAATCGAGCTTCGCAAAATGTGTCACGCGAACTCGTGAACTCGTTTCTGCGTAGGGTTCATTACCTATAAACTGTTTGTAGGTTGAAGCACATTTACTACTATAGGTTGTTTATTTTTTATAAGCACAATGGTCTTAATATTTATGTAATATGTTTACATGAATTTTATATAGGAATTCGTCTAGAGTAAAGTAATTAGGATTCGATTGTTGTATGAATGTTGATTGAACACATTTGTGGACTTTTGATTTCATAAGCAATTGTAATCGAATTATTTGTTTTGAGAACGATTAATGTGACATTAACGTGTATATATATTTCTTTCTTATTATAGAAACTTAGTGTTTCGATAATGGCTACTGCTTCGAAGAATATAGTTGCTAAACTCAATAGGGATGAGAAACTCAATGGTGACAATTACGAGATTTAGAGTATGAAAATCCAATACATACTAGAAGAGCAAGAGGCTCTAAAATCACTAAACCTAACCATGAACGTTCCTGAGGAGGGCACAACAGCCCAACATAGAAGGGATCGTGATGCGTATGACTTATGGAAAAAGAAAAAACTCATTAGCTCGCATCACGTTGTTGAGTAGCATGGATAATGATATCATGCGTGAGTTCCGTAAGTTCGAAACTGCAAAGGACATGTGGTCCGGAGTGGTTGCTCGTTTTGTAGGTGCTTCGGTGACCAAAGTGAGGTCATTTACAATTATGTTTGATACTTATAAGAAGCACCCAGATGATTCAATGCAAAAGCATTTGAGGAAAATGTCCAACATGGTAAGTGAGTTACGTGACGTTGGTTATAAATTGTCTGATGAACAACAAGTGCAAGCTGCGATTCGTTCGTTGCCTCAAAGTTGGGAGCATATGAAGATGCACATAACTCATAATGAAAACATCATGACAATGGAAGATGCTACAAGGCATCTTATCTTGGAGGAAGAGCATCTCGAAGCCTCAAAGATGTCTTCTGAGGCATATGTAGTCAGTTCTAGCTCACATAAAGCTATAAACAAGAAATGCAAGCATCATGGTGGACATAAGTGGAAGAAGAATAAGAAATTCAACCACTCTCCTCAGGAATCCAAGAAAGCAAAATGGAATCAACGTGAAAAGGGAAAACATTCCTTCAAAAAGAAGAACATGAAACATGTAAAGTGCTATAATTATGGTAACAATGACCACTTTGCTAGAGATTGTACCGAGCCTAAAAAGGTACAACTTTATAGTACACACATTTGTTCTATAAATGTTTCTTATTATGTTTTTCTAACCGAATCACATCCTTTGTAGATTGTAAACTCAGGAGCAGCCAACCACGTAGCGAAGGATCATGATGCCTTCGTTGAATTTCGTAATCTCCCACATAGAAGTCGGTGGGTTTATGTAGGTGATAATTCCAAAGTTGCTGTATAAGAAATTGACACATGTAAATTGGACATGCGTGGAGGGCAACCTCTTATCCTACATGAAGTCTTATTTGTTCCACAGATTCGTAGGAATCTTTTATCTGTAGCGATGTTAGTTAAACTTGGTTTTAACGTAAATTTTCATAGTGGTGGAATGGATTTGTATCTTGGATCTATTAATTATGGCCATGGTTTTTTATTGGATGGTTTTATTGTACTCGATGTGTTAAAGGAAAATAATAATATTAGTTATTCATTATTTACATCTAGTAACTCCAACAATGATGCAACTTTGTGGCATGCTAGACTATACCATATTGGTCAAAATCGAATAAGTCGATTGGCTAAAGAAGAACTTTTAGGTAATCTAATTCAAGTAGATCTACCTACATATGAGCATTGTTTAGCTGGTAAAATGGCACGAAAGCCATTTGGAAAGGAAACACGAGCATTATATCCATTGCAATTAATTCATTCTAACATTTGTGGTCCAATGAATATAAGGGCTAGACGTGGGGCAATTTATTTCATCACTTTCATAGATGATTATACTAGGTATGGTCATGTCTATTTGATTTCTCATAAATCGGAGGCATTCAATTGCTTCATAAAATACATGAACTTGGTTGAGAATCAATTAGATAAGAAAATAAAAGCTTTACGAACTGATCGAGGATAAGAATATTTGTCAGAAAAGTTCAAAGTTTTATGTGATGAGAAAGTTATAAAAAGTCAATTAACAATTCCTAGGACCCTACATCCACGATGGTCTAAGCAAATTTACCAATCACTTTTTGGGGTGATGCATTGCTAACAACCACTTATGTACTTAATCGTGTGTCCACAAAATCGGTTACTAGCACACCATATGAGATGTGGACTAGTAGGAAACCTGATATGTCAAGTCTCAGACCTTGGAGGTGTGCAACATTTGTTCATGATCTCTCTCATAAACATGAGAAATTAGGCCCAAGAGGGAGGAAAAGTATTCTCATTAGATACTCAGAACACTCAAAAGGATACGTGTTCATTAGTGAACAAAGTAATGGAGGTGTAACTGAATTTGAATCACGAGATGTAACATTCTTAGAGAATGATTTTCCAAAGCAAGGCGAAATAGGTAAAGACCTATTAATAAATGAGACGCTTGATCAGAATGATTCTGTTATGACAAATCAAGATGGTGAACTTCAACCAAGTGGGAGCAATTCCATAGAAAGGTTCTCTATAATGATTGATCCAAGTAGGAGTAATCAAATCAATCATGAATTTATTTATGATGAACCTCGGTTAAGACGAAGTAATCGAGGGACAATTCCCCGGCATTGTTTTGAGATTAAAAGAAAAATTAATATGATTGTTTCGCAAGAGGAAGAAGAGCCAAGGAATGTAAATGAGGCTCTTACTGGCCCTGCTAAAGAAGAATGGATGAAAGCAATGATATAAGAAATGGCTTCTTTAAGCTCAAATCAAGTATGGGATTTGGTTGACCTCCCAGAAGGGCATAATGCAATTGGGAATAAGTGGGTTCTCAAAATTAAGTAAAAAGTTGATGACAATATCGAAAGATACAAGGCACGTCTTGTAACAAAAGGATACACACAACAGGAGGGAATTGATTATGAGGAAATTTTTTCATCTGTTGTGAAGTTTACTTCAATCCGTCTTATTCTGGCTATAGTAGCCAGTATGGATCTTGAATTACATCAAATTGATGTAAAAACTGCTTTTCTTAATGGAGAATTAGATGAAGAAATCTATATGGAACAACCTGTAGGTTTCATCAAGGCAGGTCAAGAAAATAAAGTGTGTCGATTATTAAAATCAATTTATGGCCTGAAGCAGTCTTCAAGACAATGGTATATTCGTTTTCATAATGTAATCATTTCGTATGATTTTCAAATGATCGATGAAGACCATTGTGTGTATGTTAAAAGATCCAAAAATAAATTTGCGATTTTATCTTTATACGTAGATGATATATTGATTGTTAGTAATGACTGTGCGTTTCTTACAGAAATCAAAGAATGGTTATCATCTAAATTTGAAATGAAAGACATGGGTGAAACGACATACAATCTTGGAGTCAAGATTTCAAGAGATTGTTCAAAGAAATTATTATCGTTTTCATAAGCGATGTACATTCAAAGAATTCTTGAACGATTCCGTATGCAAGATTGCAAACCAATTGATAATCCTATTGTTAAAAATGAAGGCCTTAGTAAAAGAAATTACCCGTCAACACCACAAGAAAGGGAACAAATGAAGAATGTTCCCTACTCTAGTGCAGTTGGAAGTCTTATGTACGCAATGATGTGTACAAGACCAGATATTTGTTATGTTGTTGGGATAGTAAGCAGATATCAGTCAAATCCAGGCCAAGCACATTGGAAAGCAGTAAAGAGAATATTGAGGTATTTAAAGGGAACCGTGGACTATACAATATGTTATAAAGGCAATGATTTATGTATACAAGGATATACAGATGCAGACTGGGGAGGAGATTTAGATGAAAGAAATTATACCTCAGGATATGTATTTTTACTAAACCATTGAGCAATATCAGAAAAGTAAGAAACAATCATGCATTGCATTATCCACAATGGAAGCTGAATTTATAGCGTTCTCAACTACAGTACAAGAGGCTGTGTGGCTTCATCGATTCCTTGTGCATTTGGGAGTCACTAAAAGCGGAATTAATCCAGTGACCATCAACTGTGATAGTCAAGCTGCAATCGCTTATACTAAAGACCCCAAATTTCATTGTAAGACAAAACACATAGGTACTAAATACAATTATGTGAAAGATATAGTTGCATGAGGAGAAGTGAACATGAGATATATATCTACGCGAGATATGATAGCAAATCCAATGACAAAGCCAATTTCTAGAAATATATTCATTGGGCATGTAAAGTCACTAGGACTGCGTAGATATTGAAATGTACTGATAAAACATTTCTCTATGTATGTTCACTCAGTTTAATGTCACTTGTTTGGATATAATGTATGATGAAGATTATACATTGTGTATCATTTGATTCATAAATAAATGTGTTTTGTCTAAATATATTTTAGGATGAAACATAAGTATATGAGACAGATTATAGATTGGCCCTCTCACACGGGAAATCATCTATAGTGTTTATGGTCGCTAAAGATGAGGCATGTTTAAAGTTTATTATCTAGATGATAATTGAGAGCGAGAAACTTAAACCATAAATGCCGTAAGGAAATTGGTTCAAAGTGATTTATTAATCACTATATCTGTCTTACATTGCCAGATGTGAGTTCTGAATAAGTTTGTGAGTAGATAAGTGAACTCAAGTTAAATATTGAGTATGTTTGAACTATCATCTGTACGATATTTCTTGAATAAAAGATGTTCAAGTTAAACGAAGTGGGTAAATACCATAGCACATGACTCGTACCATGTTAGCACAACTGACCATCAAAGGGATTAATGTAAGTCGCAAGATCTCATCTTTCATTGTGTGAGACGCTTGAGGTTGAGAAGAACCTCATCATATACCCTTATGACTCTTGTTTCATTCTTGCGAATTGAATTTAAGGTTTGCTACTTTAGATTATTACCAAAAGATCATGCAAGTTGCGATCCTATGGAATAATTCTAAGAAAGCAAATTAAATTTAATTCAAAAGAGAATTGAGAACAGAGGAAGGTCATTTAGTTTAGATCAATGATTCACATGAAAAGTATTCATAGATGGCCATCGTCTCTTTGGGAGAGAACTTGAATACAGTCATGACTTAAAAGAAACTAATGAGATCAAAGAAAAATGCAAATGTGAAATATGACCTAGGGTATAGCATACAATATCTGCTCAAGGACACAAAACTCTCAGGATCAATTTGTTAATCGAGATGTCATATACTCCTAACAGATATGTGACAATGTACTCTCTTTGTATGCTGGTCACACTGGTTATTGAACGAGTATGAGTACTGCAGAGTTTTGTCTTAAACCCATCATGTGTGAGTGGGAGATGATGACATTGGACACTTATAATGGGTCAAATGGTCATCTGGCATAAATAACTACTACCGGTAGTTATTCACAGATGATATATAAGGCAACGTTTTTTAACACATCAAATACGTTGGGTATTTGGTTTTTGATAGAGGCGTTGGTTCTGCGTTCTTTAACCTGTGAAGTATAACAAATCATCAAGTATGTATGTTTTGTTTTTTCACGCATATACAATCGATCCTATGGTTTGTAATATGTTCAATTTTTTCTAACAGGATCATAGGCATTATTAACTACATGTAATGCAAAGACTAAGGTCTTTTGTCATGTGTGTAGATGCACCAGAATTAGTGAAATTATATGTTCTGTTCATAGAATGTGTAACATTACCTGCATAGTTTTGATACCCTGAATATTTTACCTCCCTAGTAGTATCGCCTTTGATAGCCTTACTTATCTCTTGTTGAATGAAATTAGCAAAACTAGAAGATATCTGCCCATTCCATAGATTTTCCTCATTCTACCCTTGTATGGTATCTACAAGACTGCCAGCTATTTGGGCCATGTTTTTCTTCCATTTCTCCTTCTGTGCAACAAACTTTTTGTACCAGTCAGGGACTCCATGAATTTTGAAGCACATCTCCAAGGTATGCCTATTCTTTTTGCATTTTTCACAGTACTTATCCTCCTTCTTGAGATAAGGCCCTTTGCTAGAATTATTATTATTTCTCCCACCTTTCTTCATGTTATTAGATTGTTTAGCTAGCATTGCCATGTTAGGAGTACTGTCCATAGTAGAATTCACTATTCTATGTCTTTCAATAGTTTGTAACATAGAAAAAGATTTATTCATTGTAGGTAGTGGCTCCATTAACATAATTTGGTTAACAACATGCTCAAACTTATCGTTAAGACCCATTAACATTTGCATAAGTCTATGAGCATTTTCCTTAGCAGTGATAACCCTTGAAGCATCACAAGTACACATAGGAATAGGACTTAAACTAGACAAGTCATCCCATAATTTTTTAAGTTTAGTGTAATAAGTAGAAATTGTTAAGGTGCCCTGTTTAAGTGAACTTATGTCCCTCTCTATTTGGTATAACAATGGCCCATTAGTTTCACCATACCTCTCTTGTAATTCTATCCAAAGTTCTCTGGCAGTAGTAAAAGGTATAAAGGTATCACCTACTTCTTTAATCATAGCATTAAGAATTCATGATTTCACCATGTTGTCTGCTCTCTTCCGTTTTGTTAATAAAGCTAGATCTTCTATAGGCATGATACAAGTTCCATCTATGAAGGATAGCTTGTCCTTAGCACAAAAAGCTATAGTCACGGACTTACTCTAGGTGATGTAGTTGTTGTCGTTAAAGGGTGTGGTGACAAGCATAACACCAAGGTTTTCAATGTTGGTAATATAGTAGGACTCATATTCATTTGTTGTTGGCATGTTTACGGCACTAGAGTCATTGTTGTCGACTGTATTAGGCATTGTAGGTTAAGGTAAAGAGATTCAGATTTGTAACTCTGATATCATGATAAAAATGGTAGATATTTTCTTATTACACATAATATTGTATTTACATGACTTTATTTATACTCGCCTAACCCTATTTCTATTGGTTGCGTCTTCTGGAATCAGGGAAAGTTCTAACTAACAATACTACCATATGCTAGCTGTACAATACAGAAAACTTTTTAGCTAATATCATGTATAAAACCACTTGTATGAAAATGAAGAAAAGAAATAACAAAATGTGAACATGTAAAAAAACGAAAAGAAAGCCTGAAGTTGTGGCCTATAGTTGCTTGCCCACTTAGCCCAACACACTTAAGCCCATTACTGTGTTTTCGGGTATTCTACTAACTACAATTTTGGTTCAGTGCTTCCTCTATTATTTTCTTTGAGGATGCAACAAGTTCAGGTCCGTAATGTCTTCCAACAGGCACAAGATATTAAATCATCGTATTTCTAACATGAATTTGTGCAAAAGCACTTTGTCTAATATCAAAAGCGGGTTCCTTGAATTACTTTCTGAAACTCGTTAGAGAGAACAACAATAAGAATTTTCTATCGAAGCAAATTCTAATTACAACACTTCTGAAAGACCCAAATTACCATAAGAAGTGCAAGTCCTCAATCATATGTAAACTCTTCATGCATGCATTGCATTAGCTTGAACATGAGAATTATAGTTGTTGCAAGGACCAAATTGTTAGATATTTTGCCATTTGGTTGATAATATTTAATTGTATTTTAACAATTTTAACAACTTGTTATTTAAGTTACTCAAATTTGTTCTGGATAAAGATAATAATGTGGCCCAATAAAATATCTGAATCTCGATCAGTGTGAATCGAACTCATTTTAAGCTTATGATGGGAAGACTCGATATGAATGTTATATATATTTGTTCTGGATAAAGATAATAATGTGGCCCAATAAAATATCTGAATCTCGATCAGTGTGAATCGAACTCATTTTAAGCTTATGATGGGAAGACTTGATATGAATGTTATATATAAAAGATTAAGGTCTCCTGTAATTACTGTAGCTAATTGTAAACGTACGGATACTCTCGCTCACGTATTTGAGCTCTTCCAAAAATTATGGAACCAAAATCAAGTTTTTTTACATTTCTTCATTATTTCCCTTCACGTTTGATCCGAGATACATAACTAAAATTTCTATTACGTGTTACACAAATAACCAATATCATCTGTGATATAATTTCCAAGATTGGTGCCAACCGTTCAGCAACCTCCTAATAATATACATGAACCTTAAGGTAAATTAGGCAATTTGAATCGACAAGAAAAAATAATGATTGAAACAGTTAAACCATTTTCTGCGCGCTTGTATGTTTTACAAGTCTCACTAACAGGCGCATAAGTACCTTGTCAAATTACTCGTAGCCTCTTTCATGGCCACTTTCCTGAAAAGTTTCGAAAACGATTAACTACAAGATCAATATGTTTAAAGCAAACCGGAAGGACATTCGGCAACAAACGGACATTTATGGTTTATTCTATCAGCCATTAACAATTTGCAAGGGAGCTACAATTTATCGAACCGGATATTCAGAAGCAGCTACAACAAAGACACTCGAAATTGAATAGTCTCGTTGATGGAGTTTGTTTTTGCTTTGCTTTTGCCTGCTGGTTGATGTGAGGCTCAAGTTAAAACTTATTTTCCCAATAGATAAATATTATGATCCATTTCATCAAATCCCTAGCTTTCATCAAACCTCTTATACCCAATCGCTTTTTTCTTTATTCATATCTTGGATTATTTCTTCGTGCTTGTTTCTTTATTAAATTGTATTATACTTACCACGTTAGAGACGTTTGAACTGTACATCGTCTTACAACTCTTGGGAGGAACAAATTTTCTGTTCTCTCTATTCTGTTTTATCTATGTCCAAACTATTTCATCATCCAATTCAATAGAAAGACTTAAAACAGAGTTTGATTAAGATAGTGAAAACGATTTGTTCCACTTTTGGGTGTTGAAAGATGCATACGATGAGTTAATCTCATTGCTAACAGGTTTTAATTTCAAATTTTAAAGAATATATAACTCTTTGATGCCTTCAATTTAGTTGCTACTTTTTTGTCGAGTATATAATGGAAGGGTTTCAAACAAGAAAGTTCTCTAATGCTATTTCTTATTTATTACTTAATAAGAAAATTGTTTTTATAAATAATATTTTATTCTTTATAATTATTGTGCAGACTAAGCTAAGGACAGCAGACACTAGGCTCAGTAGCTATCCTACAAGCTAGGTCCAAATTCATCAGGCTTTCTGGGCCAGCCAGTTCACTTCATACCAATGGCCTTCCTCCGGAGAATCATACTATTGCATGACAATGGTTACCAGTTAAGCTGCTACGATGCAAGGTCTGCGTAAAACGCAGACATCTATCCGTCATGAAGAAGATGGAAATTGGATATATAATTAATCAAGAGCCACTTATACGTTTTATGAGTTAGTGAGGTCGTTACATAATGACCTCTTGGTTCATATAGACTGCAGAACCAGAAATGCTAAACTCGAAAGTGCATATACAAGATTTAGACGTGAAAAAGATATGTTCTGCAGATATGATGCATGTTTTTGTCAGGGAAGCATGGAGGTGATAACTTTTATCTCGGGATGGAAAGAGACAACGCCTGGAAACTTCCCATCCCTCGTGTGATGATGAAAAAGATCATCACTTTTCTTTTTTTTCTTATTTAGATATATATGCGGAAAGTAAGATTTGAACAGTGGTTGGCACTTGTCAGGATATGGCGTGAGCCTGACTGACTACTTTGGCTACTCGTGATTTCTGACAGACATATGCTACGATTGGCTACTCGGGATTATTCTCGTTTATTCTGACTTTTAAATTTTCCAGATCAAACTCATATCTAACCGAAGTTAGGCTCCGTTTGGTTGCCGTCCGCGGACGTATGGACGGATGACAAGAATATATAACTATATAAGTTCTGTCCGTGATAGTGTTTGGTTGCCATCTTTGTCCATTGGACGTTCTGTCTTCACAGGTTTTGGACATAAATTTATGTTCAAGCCAAAACCATGGTACAGACAATGTTGTCCAAAGGACATCAATGCGAAAAGTCGAATATACCCTAATTTTAACGCCTAAACACGACTGTTTTAATTCTAGTCATATTTTTAACAATGTTAACTATTTTAATTCTAGCCATATTTTTAATAATATTATTATTAATATTAAAATTTATAAACATAATAATATTTTTATTATTAAACATAATAATAATAATAATAATATGCTAATAATAATAATAATTATTATTATTATTATTATAACAATTGTAATAATAATAATAATAATAATAATAATAATAATAATAAACAAATTTATAACAATTGTAATAATAATAATAATAATAATATTCATACGTTATTATAATAATTATCATAATAACACTAACCAAAATAATATTCATAATATCATAAAAATTATACTAATATAAAACTTTATATAATAATAATATTATAATTATAATTATAATAATTATTATTATTATTAAACATACTAATAATAATTATTATAATTATACATAACAACAATAATAATATATTATTAACAATATTAATAATAAAAACAATACTAAAATTACATTCTTTAACATCTACAAGTCTTTACACTACAGGGCATTTATGTCATTAACACTTTTTTCATCGTTAAGACGACAACCAAACACATTTATGTCCTGGGGCGTGACAATTATCTACGCTTACGTAAAACTGCAACCAAACATCTCCCTGCCTTCAATTCTTGTCCCCGTCTCCCGTCTCTGCCTTGTTAAAATCTAGTCTCGTCTTTACATGCTGCAGACGCTAGGAACGTCCTGTGCTCTGATTTTGGTAGTGAAATTGAAAAATATTAATTTTATATAATTAAATATCAATTTTTATTATAGTTAAATTTTCAAAGATATTTCAAAATTTGGCTTAATAAATTAATTTATTAAATTGATTTTAAAATAATTTATTTTAAATATAATAACTATTAATTAATAAAATTTTCTATTTTTTTTCAATTTAACCTTTCAAAATTTTCCTAATTTATATTTTTACTTAATATTTATCATACCTCAACTTCTATTTTTGTACCGACGGTAGTACATGCCAAAGGTTTACAATATATAAATATCAAGTACAATGTAGCTCATTATAATACCCTTTTTCATACTATATGGTAGGATACACATAATACTATATTTAACACTCTGTAATTGCTGCAGTTGGATGATAAGTCACCTATTGAAATCTAACATGACTTTTGATATGTTTCTTACTATACTATTAAGAACTCAAAATTGGTAAAATATTAAAAGCATCATCAATTTGTTGAAAATAATAAACTTAAATCTTAAGATTAATCTTAATGTATTAAAATTAAGTTGAGTATCTAAACATAAAATGTTAAACGATTTATAAGTAATAAAGGTCAATTATCTAAATAACTAGTTCTAATTATTTTGGCAATAATTGACTAAAGTCTAATTATTGTTAATGAGCTTTGCACTCTACCCATATTAAAAATTCTAATATGGTATCAGAGCAAGTTTTGTCCGAATTATTAATTTCTCAGTTGTCAGTTTGGATATCCAGTCCCAACAACTCTGATCTGGTTACCTCTACGTTTATTTAAAGTGACAGCTGGATGTTTAGTCCCAATTACATTTGAGGGAGTGTTATAATATCTCATATTGACTAAACATAAAAATATTAAAGGATTTACAAGATATAAAAGTTAATTATTTAAATGACAATAAGCTCAATTTTTGTTAGTAAACTCTACGCTTCATCTATATTAAAAATTATAATAGGATATAAATAATTATTTTTAAAATTTGAAAATTTGTTAAATTATGTTTTAATACGTAGATATGATAAGGGCATTGGACTATCAAAAGTAAGCTTGTAGTATTTTATGTAGAGTATAATATTATTATAATAAAATGTATTTTAATTTGTTAAAATCCTTTTCTCTTTGTAAAAATGTTCCATCGAAAATGATTGTCCCTAAGTTCAAGAAGAGAAAAGACAACACTGTACAAAAGTTAAAGGGCAAAAAATCCTAAAAAAGGCAAAGTGGTGTCACACATCAACAATTAAAGTTTGAAAAATTATGAGGATTAAATTGTCACTTTTTTCAACATTCTCGTTAAAACGCTCTCGATAAATTATTTGAAAAGTTGAATTTGTCATTCATAATTTATTCATGTCAAATAATAGAAGAAAGCATATTTAATTTAAATATACAATAAAAGAAGTAGAAAATTAAATAACTTTGAGGTTGATAAACATTTGAACTATCGTTATAATCATATATCTGAATAAAAGAGATTCAAATAAAATTGAAATCGAAACATCTAATTATTCAATCGTATAAGGTTTTTAAAGAAAATTATTAATCTGAAGAATTAGATGAATAATATAAAATTTACAGATAAATTTTGATAAAGTCTTTAATAAGTTAATGAATTAAAAGATAGGAAGAAAAGAAACAATTATTACTTATAATTTAAGAATAAATATGAAAATAAATATAATAAAATCAAACTGAATATATTAATATTTATAAATTATACTTTAAAATTAAAAATATTTATATTTAATTACGTGTTAATGTATATATATAGTAAGTCTTGAAATATCAAGAGTTTATATATGAATATTTGGTTACTATTATATATATATTTATAGTATAGTATTATTGTATATAATAAATCAAATTTTATATTTTACTAAAATTTTCCTTTTCTTTAATTAACAAAAACATATTTTCTCTTATCTTATAACCAATACACCTAATTTCATATAGAAAAAGATAATCGAGCCTTGACAAAGCTATATGGAACTGTTCCCGTACTTCACCGGTCTCCTTTACTGATGCCAACAACTTCAACTGATTCATGCACAGCATGTGCAACTCCATCTCTTCAGCAGAAAAACGAAAAAGGTCTAATGCGATCTTACTCAATATAATTCACGTCGTGACTCCATAAAACTTTCCTCTGCTAGCTAGGGAAAGTTCATGCCACTGATCCTCTGCTATCGTCTTTTGTAACATTGAGATGTGTACATGTTATATTCTTTTTCTATTCACTTCTCGTTGCATGGCTTTTCCTAATTAAGCTAACTTTTCCAGGAAAATGAAAGAAAATGAGAACAAAACTCAAAAGGAACACGACAGCCCCGTGAGCTCATATTTTATATCTAATCAATAGCTTACTTCCAAAGGGTCTTGTTAACCACCAATAGTGAAACTTTATCATCACGTCATAAGATTCAACGGGGACATAACACCCTCAAAAACATTTCAAAACGTGACATGATTTTTGGATCCCACCAAGATTTTTAAGCTTTAATCATTTTCGTCTGAGCACTGGCCACCCACCAGCTCAGATCACCACTCTGGTGAAGAAATAAATCAAATGGAAAAGTAAAACGAGTCTAGAACTCTGTCGAAGACAGGAAAAAATATTAATAAACTATATGCAGAACTCTACCGACAAGGTAATCAGAGACAAAGTGCATGCTTGGTTCCAAGCCAGCATGATCAGCCGTCTCTAGACGGTGGACTTAAAGAGCAATAAATTCTCCAAACATTACAGCCACAAAATCCAGCTAGGAAGCTGCTTAATTGCTGAAGTTTGATGTTTATGATGTGGTATATAGGTAATATAGGAAGGTTACGGACTTATTTGGTAAATTATGATAAGTTATTTTTTGATAAATTGAAAAATATTTATCATATTTAAATAGCTAGCTGATTAAATTGGTGGTTGTTGTTTTTGAAAACGCTCCTATAAGTCACATTTTACATCAATAGATAAGAAATTGAGGGAAAGTCAACTAGGTCAAAAAAAAACTATTACAAAGTACTCTTAAAGAGAAATAGAGGTAGAGGCTCAGTTAGATCGATTGCACGCGGGCGAAGGAGATGCGCCTGATCTGGTACTGGTTGGTTGTACTTTACAAGTTTTTGGTTACTGTCTTCAAGGAGCAGAGACAGAACGAGACAGAAATTTAAAGATATAACATAACAAAAATTGAAGACAATGAAATGTTTGGTTATGGTGGACAGAATAGAAAAAACTGTTCTATCTCAAAGACAAAAATGTGTTTAGTTGCAGTGGACATAACCAAAAAACAATGTGAATGACGAAATTGTTCCTACAGTATAATATGAGTGGAAATATGTAATTAATAATAATAATAATAATAAATCAAAATTTAATAATAATAACAATAATAATAATAATAATAATAATATTAATAATAATAAATTAATAATAATAATAATATAATAATAATAATAAAATAATGATGATAATAATAATAATAGTATTAATAAATAATAATAATAATAATAATAATAATAATAATAATAAATTCAAAATTTAATAATAATAAGATCAAAATTTAATAACAATAATTAATAATAATAATAATAATAATAATAAAATAATAATAATAATAATGATGATGATGATGATAATAATACATTAATAATAATAATAATAAATAATTCAAAAGTTAATAATAATAATAATAATAATAATAATAATAATAAATTTAATAGTAATAATAATAATAATAATAGTAATAATAAATTCAAAATTTAATAATAATAAAATTTTCAAAATTTAATAATAATATTATTATTATTATTTAACAACAACAACAATAATAATAATAATAATAATAATAATTATTATTATTATTATTTCAAAATTTAATAATAATAATAACAAAATTTAATAACAATAATTAATAATAATAATAATAACAACAACAACAACAACAACAACAACAATAATAATAATAATAATAAATTCAAATTTTAATAATAATAATAATAATAACAACAACAACAATAATAATAAATTCAAAATTTAATAATAATAATAATAATAATAATAATAAGTTTAAAATTAATAATAATAATAATAATAATCACAATAATAATGATGATGATGATGATGAGTTTAATAATATAATCATGAATAAAAAAATAGCTTATGTGGGGGATAGGTATTTCTGTCATTTCGTTATATGTTTTGTTTTTGTCCTTAGGATAAAAATTTTCGTACTACAATCTTGGATGGAACAAAATTTTCTGTCTTTGTCGTCTAAAGTTGGAACAAAAATGGGCAAAGACAGCAAGCAAACGCCACGAAGGATATATAGAACTTTTATGTCCTTATCCTCCGTCCTCGCCTCTGAGGACGCTAACCAAATGCTACATTAGGGAACAATCTCTTTCTTCTTTCTACCTTTTTTTTTCTGACAACTAGGAACAGGCAAATCTTCTAAACCAGTGAAGAAGATAATTTATGATATTATGATAAAAACAACCTTTTTATTATGTAGAGGTAATGTTGTTATCAGATCTCTCCAGGTTCTACTTTACTGCGAGACTTCAGACTGGATGTGATGATGATGATGATAATGATAAAAACATGAATTACATTCTTTTAATTACGAGATACAAATTTAACTTTGTTTCATAAGTGTCACAAAGTAGAATTTAACTTTTTGTAGACGTGCTTTAAATCAATCTTCCCCTGCATGTACATGTTAAGTATTCATCAACGAATCAAGCTCTTGATTTTTTTTTGACAAGAAATGGTAGGAACTATTATAGGCTTTCGAGCCGAATAGAGTCATAAATACACATAGGCGGTCGATGGGACCAAACCACCTTGTCCGTCAAGATGATAACAGCTCGAGCAAGTCGATGAGCGATACCATTCGCAGACCGACGAATAAAGACTAAGCTCACATCTCTAACTTCAGTGAGAAGGGATTTACAATCGAAAACTAGTAGTCCAAAAGCAGATTCATCCATATAGTTGGGGTCAAGAATAGCCCGAACACAAGATTGGGCATCGGACTCCAATATAGTAGGCGACCACCCGACATCTTTAATCCAACTCAAGGCTTCGCGAATGGCCATAACTTCGACAGTATTGGCCGCAAAGTGACCTGGGATAGCTACCTGCATAGCACTAATAAAAGAGCCAAGAGAATCACGCACAACAATACCCAAACCAACAAAAAGATTATCAAAAAGAGCTCCATCAACATTCAACTTAAGATGGTCGTGAGCCGGTTTAGACCATCTTGCCGGGGTGGAAGAGACAACAGAAGGAGTGGGGGACTCATTAGCTTGAAGCCAACTATGGAGGAAATTAAGCGCACGTCTAGCAACCTGCAGCGGAATCATTCGTTTGGCTGTCCAAAGCAACGCATTCCGGGCCTCCCATATCGCCCATAACGTCACCACCAAGGTCTGCAAGTCAGCTCCATGGAGGACATTCAGCATACTCGCAAACCAATTACGAAACCGCACACATTGGCCGAAGGGAAAACCAACGGCGGTGGAGAGCCAACAAGCCCGTGCAAAATCACAGTACACCAGCACATGAAGTTCATCCTCCTCGCAATATTGGCAAAAGGGACAGAGACCAGCAACTTGGAGATTACGACGTTGAAGCAAGGTCACACAAGGAATGGCAGCATTCAAAGCCCGCCAAACAAAATTAAGGCATTTAGGTGAAACACGCAAGGACCAAAGTTTTCGCCACATACTTACTTGGGCTTGGAGGTGCGGGGGAGGCTGGATAAAACGCAATCGGCGGTAAGCACTGTGAACTGTAAACAAACATTTGTTATCAAATCGCCAGAACCAATCATCATCGCCGCCACTCCGGCTTAAAGGCATTGATAAGATGGCAGCCACATCCAGAGGGTCAAACACCTGGAGGATAACATCAGATTTCCAGCGGTGGTTGGCTATGAGGTCCGAAACTAACAGCAGATTGGTATCAACAGGACGGGCCGTCGTGATTTTCATAGACGCCGTAGATGGTAGCCAACAATCCTCCCAGATAGAGATTGAGGAACCAGAACGAACCCGTAGACAGGCACCCTCCTTGAGTAAGGACTTACTCTCCCAGAAGCTCCGCCAGATGAAACTCGGGTT
Source organism: Erythroxylum novogranatense (assembly GCA_029891385.1). Classification (NCBI taxonomy): domain Eukaryota; kingdom Viridiplantae; phylum Streptophyta; class Magnoliopsida; order Malpighiales; family Erythroxylaceae; genus Erythroxylum; species Erythroxylum novogranatense. Next base: position 133,493,334 of record CM057228.1, read on the forward strand.
ATTGCCCAAATTTGAGGCAAGGAAAGAAGTAGATGGAAAGTATTTAGCTTTCAAGACCCTCGCGACAACCGAAGTGGGGTCCTTAAAAAGTTGCCATGCTTGTTTCCCAACCATGGATAGATTAAAGTCATGTAAGTGCTTAAAGCCCAGGCCACCGAAGAATTTCGGTTGACACATTCGTTCCCAACTCATCCAATGAATACCTCGACCAGGTGGTGTGCCATGACCCCACCAAAAGCGACACATCATACGTTGTATGTCCATGCAAAGAGTTTTGGGAAGCAAGAAGAGGTGCATAACATAATTCGGTAACGTAAGCAAGACAGACTTGAGCATAATTTCTTTCCCTGCCCGAGACAGACAGTTCCACTTCCATGTGGATAACTTCCTCCAAACCCGATCTTTAATGAAGTGAAAGACCGCCCGCTTGTTTAAGCCCACCCGAGTGGGTAGGCCCAAGTAGAGACCGAAGTCACCTTTCTCTACGATTCCAAGAGTACCGCATAGATGATGACGAAGCTGAGGGGGAACATTGTTGGAGAAACAGAGGGAAGATTTCCCCAAATTGATATGTTGACCTGACGCTTGAGCATAGAGTGTCATGACGTCGCGAACGACCGTAGCCTCCCCACTAGTCGCCTTGAAAACAAGCATACTATCATCTGCAAAAAAGAGATGGTCAATAACTGGAGCTCCACGGGCCATAGAGCAACCGTGCCAGGTCCCTGCAGTCACACGAGATTGAATCGGTCGGGATAAACCCTCCGCACACAAAATGAATAAATAGGGAGAGAGAGGGTCGCCCTGTCGTATGCCTCAGAATGGGGTAATCGGACCGAGATGCTGGTCTTGGTGTAGAACCCAATACTTCACTGTCGAAACACAATGCAAAACAAGACGAATCCAATGTGGACTAAACCCCATTTTATTAAGCACTGCCGTGAGGTAACTCCACTCAAGCCGGTCATAAGCCTTGGAGATGTCCATTTTCAGTGCGACATAACCATCCCTCCCACGTCTCTTACGTAGGAAAAAATGCATGAGTTCAAAGGCAATGATACTATTATCCTGGATGCTGCGATTAGGAACAAAGGCACACTGAGAAGGAGAGATAATAGTCGATAGAATCCGTCGCAAGCGATCAGCTATAACTTTACTCATGATCTTGTAAACCACGTTACATAATGCTATAGGCCTGAGATCTCCCATAACTTCGGGCAAGGACTTTTTCGGAGTAAGGACCAAGAGAGTATGGTTCAGAGCCGAAGGAAAAGATCCCTGGGTCAAATACTGTATACAGACACGGCAGATCGAGGGTCCAACAATATCCCAATGGTGCTGATAAAAGGCCGGGTTAAAGCCATCAATGCCAGGGGCTTTATCAGGTTTCATACTAAATGCTGCCAATTTGATCTCATCTGCCGAATAAGGAGCCATAAGAAAGGCATTCAACTCAGGAGAAACACAAATAGGAATATGGATAATAACTGGATCAACCTCCCCTGAATGAGCAGTAAAAAGGGTAGAAAAATAATAGGTGATTAAAGTTGCCAAAGCCGACCGAGTCTCCACCCAAGTACCAGCTTCATCTTTCAAGCGAGATATCTGAATTTTCCTGAACCGGTTAGTGGCAACAGTGTGGAAAAACAGGTATTTCTGTCCCCTTCTTTCAACCAGAACGCCTTAGAGCGTTGTTTCTAGCGAATTTCCTTATCATTAAGCAAAGCATGAAGTGTGCTTTTAGCATGCGCAAACCGCCTCATATCAGCCGGGACGCGTGACCCCCGCAAGTCAGTCATAGTGCGCCTACAATCAGCCAACAAGGTCTTCTCCGCATTATGCAAATTGAGACCCCAACGATCAAGAGCAAGACTACAGGTATGTAGCCGGGCCAGTAAATCGAGGTCAGGATGGGCATCCCAAACAGTCTAAACCAGGAGTCGACAGCCAGGATTGCGCAGCCAAAAATTCTCAAAACGGAAGCGCCGAGCATTATGGCGAGACATAAAAGTGCGGACCTCCAGGAAGAGAGGTAGATGGTCGGAAGAGGAGGTATCTAAAACATAGGCACGGGCTAGAGGGAAGAGAGTACGCCAGTCGTTTGAAACAAGGACACGATCAAGCTTTTCCTCAATGAGAGCACCCGAGCCCCTTCCATGCTCCCATGTGAAAGGGTACCCCCCCATAGGAAAGTCACTAAGTCCAGCATCTAAAATGGATTGGCGAAAGCAGTCAATTAAGTGTTGGGGTTGCCGACGACCTCCTTTCTTCTCATGGTGATGGAGAATAGCATTATAGTCACCGATACATACCCACGGCTGGTCACTACAATGTGTGAGGTTGCGAAGCAAATTCCACATTTCAGAATGACGAGTACGATTAGGATGCCCATAGATGCCCGTAAGTCTCCATGCACCAACCTGATCAACCACAACTTCAACATCAATGCAACGTAAACAGACATTTATTTGTCTAACCGAAGCAACAGATTTCCAAATGAGAGCTAAACCCCCACTATGTCCAACACAATCAACAGCAATGCAACCATCATAACCCAACAAAAGCTGTAAGTCAGCAATTTTATTAGAAGAACACAGAGTTTCAACAAGAAAGATAAAGGTAGGCCTTTTTTCCGATACAAAAAGTTTAAGGAACTGTAAAGCCCGTGGGTTGCCCAGCCCACGGCAGTTCCAAGCGAGGCAACTCATGGCTGCCGGCGGTCCTGGAAGCCCGGGGCGGCCGAGATCACAATCTGTGGCTCCACATACATGCTGGTGGAAGGAGCAAGATCTTGGGTCTCGCTGTAGTGGTGATCCGGACCCATGCGTTTCCTTTTGGAGTCACCCATAATGAGGCCTGCGTCCAACTCTGGGGGTGAGTCATCGGATGAAGCAGCTGAGGGAGCACGTGGGTCAGGAAGGGTTGGAAAAGGGGAGACAATGCTGCCTTGAGGTACACCCTGATGGCCCGCCTCGGTCTCTGCAGAAATGGCCAATGGGCGGTCGGTAGCAGGGGTCATACCACCAGAGGCTGGAGTGTGCTGAGGTGAACAACTGCCAGAAGGCTCAGCGGATGGCACCAGCGGACGCGGTCACCAATATTGCGTTGCTCCCAGCGAGAGAGGGCGCGGAGGCTAGCAGAAAACCTCCGGACAGCTTGCCCAGGTGCAAAGTCTAGTAAGGTAGGGCAGAAACGCTCAGTATGGCTCAGCAAACCACAGAGAAAACAAAACGAAGGAAGCCGTTCATAGGTAAAACCAACAGTGAACCAGTCGCCCTTATCATGTCTGAGTTTGAAGCCCTCGCGGAGTGGCCGGCGAACATCCCAACTGACTCGCATACGCAGGTAAGAATTCCAGGAGCGCTCAAAATTGGTCGGGTCCAACTCCAGGAATTGGCCAATCTTATTACCTATGTCCTGCAGTACTCTAGCCGACCGGAAGCCAGACGGGAGGCCGTGGACTTGAATCCAGAAGGGAACATGGTATAAGGGAACCGCGAATGGAGAGGAAGAAACCCCAAATCGATCCAGGATAAGCAGGTGATTATCAAAAGTACAAGGACGCATATCCAGTATACGGTGGACATCAACGGCATGAAAAAACTGGAAGACATATAGGCCAGTTTTAACCTCACGAACCTGCATGCCCATCAAAGGCTGCCACACAGAGGCCAAGGTATGTCGCATAGCATGAAAGTTGATGGCTTTATCCGTCAAAAAACGCCCAACAAGACAGAGTTGTGCATCATCAGTCGTAACCAGATCGTCAGACCCATAAACGAGGCCATCGTCTGGAGCACTATCAACGGAGAGATTAGCCAACGATGCCGAGACACGATCGTCCGCCATAGCCCGCCGCCCACGACAAGGAAAGAAGGAGTCCGACAGAGAAATACACAAGGGTTCCTGAAAAGCTAGGAGAGGAGCCCAGAAAACCCAAATCAAAACATCAAATGCAGTTGCCCAGAGAAAGAAGACAAGAAGCCCCAAGGAAGAGGGATCAGAAACGCCAGTGCAGTGGCCCAAAATCCTCCACAGCCGACCACCCAAAGCAAGGACAAGAGACCCCAAATAGAGAGGAGCGAGAACGAGCACTCGCACACATGGAAAGTAGGCAACAATGCCGACTACAATCGCCAACCCAGCTGCCCAAAGGAAAACTAAAGTAACAAAACCCCAATAAACAGGGACGAGGAGCTCCGAGAGAGGAGAACACTTGACCCCTTTTTGTTGATTGATCGTGTGTTGCAATTCTCCTTTCTGTTTCTTACGAAAAAATGTAAAGAAATGCTAAAATATAGGTCCTGTTTGGCAGACAACGAATTGCATTAGTTATTAATTAATTATATCAGTGGTTAGCTGATAGTTGAATTAACCAGCGGATAATATTAGTTGTTTATTAAAGATGTTTGATAAAATTAATTATTTAGTATTAGCTGTTGATATGTAAAATAATTTATGAGGATATGATTTTTCAAAAATTATAAGGGCATGAATATTATATTTTTAGTATTTCGTTGAATATTTTTATAAAATTTATATTTAGATATTTAATTTTACAAAATTAAGTTTATAACTTTAATAAAAATATAATAATAATAATAATAATAATAATAATAATAATAATAATAATAATAATAATAATAATAATAATAATAATAATAATAATAATCCAACGTTAAATTTTTATTAATATGAATAATGCAACAAGTTATATCATATTAGTATTTTTCATATAATATATATGAATTTAATTATTTAAAATTAAAAATTATAATTATAGTATGACACAAATATGATATATAGAAGTTATATACTAAAAATATTAATTTGATGTAACTCTTTATGTTTAAAAACCTAATATTATGGTTTTAAAATGTAAACAAATATTATAAAATTAAATAAAGATTAAAAAGTTTAATTAATCCATTTATTATATTCTTCTAAACTTCTCAACATAATTGTACGGTAAAAAAAACCCAAATTTGAAAGCACACAGAACAAAAGTAGAAAGTAAAGTGGAGAGCAACACTGTCATTAGGCAAACAACTAACTTCAAAAATTCCTCTTATGGAGCTTTTAGAAATCAGCTTATTGGGGTTAAATAAGTTAACCAATAAGTCATTCACTAAATACATCAATAACTTTGTAAGATAGTCAAAAAGTTAACTTTTAGTCAATAAGCTTAAAATAATTGATAAGCTATTTGTCAAATACCCCATAATACTTATGTTTGTATAATTTTAAAAAAAAAATCTTGTCGTCTCGTTATTGTATACATAAACAATTAATATTAAACAAATAATTTTATTAAATATCTTTAAATAAATAACGATATTATCCGCTGGTTAAATAAGCTATATTAATTAATTATCGACTAACTGCTGATAAAATTAGCTAAACAATTAATGCAATATGTTCATTTTCCAAACAAGGCCTATATGTGATGTCAGGATATAGCAATTGAATGTAGGCTAATAGGGCCTAAATGATTCGAATGACCTTTTAGTCACAATAGTGTAATTTTTCTAGTTACTCCAAATGCATGATAGAATATATAGATACATGTTTATGAAACATGTTGATATAGAAATTGAATCTTAAACAAACGATTATAGCATATTAAATAAAATTATATGTTACTTAATAATTAAGAAATGAATAATAAGTCATGATTTAACTTTTTTATACTTGGCAGTAGATATAACATTGTGCAAACTTAATAATAATCCAAGGGCACCTGGATGAATTAGTATTTGAACTGAGTTTCTAAATTGTGCTCACATATTGTCATTTGGTGTTTAACCGAACCTGGAGGTTAGCTAAGAGGGCTAACTGGATAAAGTATACCTGGTTCTATTTTATTAGTTAATTTGTGTTTTATTACATTTTTAAAATAGCGATGTATAATTTTATATCCACAAATTTTTATATCCATTTTATATTTGATTTTTACCATTTTTAATTTTTGCATAATTGTTTTCTTTTAATTTGATTTGCTTTCATTTTTAAATTTTGTAGGGGAGTTTTATTCTTTTGACATAATAAAATATAATAATTGCACTCTACTATGGTAAATCAATAAATAAGATTTTAGGGAATGATCCTACTCAAATTTATAAAAGAACTTTTTGAAGTGGGGTTCAAATGATCCTACTCAAATTTAAAAAAGGTGCCTTTGTTATAAAATAAAGGTTATGGTTTATCCGGCATAATTAGTCTTAGCATAATTAGTCTTATGCTTAATGTAATTACAAAGTATTAGACAAATAATTCCCGCAATAAAAATTAATATTTTAAAAACCGAACTAATTTGACTGATTTAATAGTAAAAATTTTAAACGAACCAACTGTTCAGTTTAATTTTTAACTTCTGTTCGACTTCATTTAATTAATTTTTTTGTTAAAAGTCGATCAATTTATTAATTAGCATGCCAATTTTCGTAAGTTAACAAGTTTTTTAAATTTAAATTTAAATTTTTTGATATAATCCATTAATATTTCTGAACCAATTGCTATTATAGAAACAAAATAACTAAATAGTTGTGAAGCATTAAGCTGAGTTAAAAAAAAAAATTTACAGTCAGTTATTATTGAATCGGATTCACAGTTGGTTATTCAGAGTTTCCTTTCCAATAGGCGCAATCGATCGGACGTTGATTTCATTGTTACCGATTGCTTATTTCTTTGTAATTCCATAAATGATGTTCATTTTAGTTTTTATAAAAGATCTTCGAACTGTGTAGTTCATACTCTTGCGAGAAATGCTAGTTCTATGTCAAGTCTTGTTTTTTAGGATTTATCTTTCCCATCTTGTATTTCTTCAGTTTTAGCTGCGTACAAGATTTATTAATGCAGGTTCCTTTGTTTGATTAAAAAAAAAACTAAATAGTTATTTAAATAAAAGTATATTTAATAATTTTCTTTATTATCTTATTTAAATAGAGATGAAACTATTTATGTTTTATATTAACAACTGAATTAAACTGTGATTACAATAAAGTTGATCATGAAAAATCCCAGAAAAGGAGGTGTTTAAAGAAGTTCTACTTGCACCTTCACTTTCCAATGAAAGGACGAGTACAAAGTTCAGTTAAGTGTATAGGCAGTCTCCTGTCAATACAAGAGGAATCCCATCTGATGAACACACAATTGCAGGATCTCCACATCAAAAGGCCAAAGAAATCAGATAGATAGGAAGTTTAAGGAGAGTTTTCCTAATACTACAAATTGAAACAGACAGAAAAAGAAAATAAGTAACCAAGCTCAAACTCCTGAATGTGGATTAGAACTCAAGAAACCAATCTGCTCAACAAGTACATCTACGTCTTCCTCATCTTGAACTTCACCAATATCTACACCTAGTAAATTTTCCCAGAAACCCTGCTCAAGATGCTCTCCGCTTCTCTCTCCAAGATCCTGTACAGTCCCACTGTGTTCTTGGTGTAAGTTCTGATAACCTCCTGTTAGTTCTTGCATGTTGATGGCAAGTTCATCTAGCGCTGGAACATCAAAGTCAGATAGGTCACCAAACTCCTGAGGTTCATTTTTAACAGAAGTTTGCGCTTCCTCACCAACAATACCAAGTTCTTCAACTTCGACGTCAACATTGCTATGCGCTTGATCAATGGGCCTCCTTCTCTTCTTACTGATTGCTTCTTCAAGTTCTTTCCTTTTATTCTTCTCATGGACAAGTTGCTGCATGAAGTTGGGATTTTGCATTGCTCTTGCCAAGAAGTTCATCATCTGTTGCTGCTTGGTTTCTGTTCTTTTAAGTCTTTGCTCCATAATTTGAAGGCAAGCTTTAGTACTTTGCTGTTGCTGTCTAAGCTTCACCAGTTCCATCATAAGTACTTGTTTGTCTCTTTTCAATCTATCAACTTCTCCGTCTATCCCAAATCTCCCAACTTCTACACAATGATCCAGTGATTGCTGAGAAGCCGTTGGTTGATGAGTTCTTCTCCTTCTAATGTTCTTTAGAAGATGTTTTTGCCCTCTTAGAAACCCTTCATTAGCAAATTCCCATCTATCTGGATCAACCTTCCTAAACCCCTACACAAGCCAAATCTCCGCCTCAATTGTGTTCAATCCCCGAAGAAAGATCAATTAACCGATAAATGGAATGTCAAATACATGCACTCTCAAGAACGTTGAAGGGCTTCGCAGCACAAAATGATGCAACCCAAAAGACCAAAATAGTTCTAGAACTAAGAAGAAAAATGTTGCAGTGGTTAAACAATCTAGAATACTAACTCAATGCATAGTTGCAATAGAAATTTGTTCACCTTCCTTTAATTTCCATATAATTGAACAAACAAAATATATCCAAAATTTAGCTATCTAATAAGCAAAAAAGTAGAACAAAAGGGACCTATTAGATCCTCAGCCTTATCATGGAAATGGAAGTAATCAAACCCAAGAAAACGCACAAGAAATTATAAAAGTATTAGTCCACATATAATTTGCCATTATCTTTTTTATTCTTAAATCAAAGACAACTTGGAGATCCATAACATACAGGTAAAATACTTACATATGTGTTGAGCTGCCTGACAAAGCTTGAGAAATTGTTGTGCTTGAAGTATCTGGGAAGTAGACTCATGGCCATGGTTTGTGGATCCCAAACGATGAAGCTGTTATGACCACTACTCCAAGAAACTATATGGTTAGTACTGGAGTCCTCGACTATCTCATAAGTTTTAGTGAGAAAGGGAGGAGGACCAGCATCGTGAAGACCCTCCATTGGTTGAGGAAGACCTGGAGATGCAAAGTCTAAGTACGATGAGCTAGCACCTCGACGCTCCTCTTCAACCCGGCCTTGACGAATCATCAGTTGGGAAGTAAATGAATAAGACGAGCTAGATTTATTCTGGGCAAGCTTCTTTTACTGGTTATCTTGCAGAAATGATGAAAAGATGAGATTTTTCCTTTTGGAGGGTTTGTGGACAACATGGGTTTAGGTGTCCTATTAGGAACTGTGGATTTTCTGTGAGAAACGAAACATTTTTTCTCGAGAAAAAACTATCGACACCGAGAAAGTTTCACCAACTCGGTTAGAAAGAGCAAGTTGAAACCTTGAACACAAAGCGAAGTTACTGTTATCCTTGAATGAATCCAACACATAACCGATCAACCTACGAGAGAGAGAGAAAGAAAGACAGACACACATAAACCTAAGGAACGCTGTCTAAATAGGGAAGTGGATAAGGTGATGTTCGATATACTCCCATTTCCATGGGAGAACAAAGAAGCAGAAAGGAAGGTGGAGAAGGACGTTAACAGAGAAATAAAAAGAGAAATCAAGATCATGGAAATAGGGAAGAGAGTCTTAATCACCGAATAATAAATTGAATAATTGAAGATATTTGAGTTTTTTAAAAGAATAAAAAGTTTCTTTCTTTTTTTCTTTCTCTTTTGCTTTTAGGACCCAAATGGGGGCACTGACGCAAAAGGAGCCTAAAGAGGAAGGTCCAGATATTTTTACTTCCCAACCCCTACACTCGAAGCTTTCTGTTTTTGGGAAGGGTCGCTTGGTACACTTTCTGTGTCAGTCCACGGACAAGGACGTTTTAAGGAGCAGAAGTGAATAGAATGTATTGAAGAAGAAGAAACGCAAGGTACCATGGATATGTCAGAAGGTTCCATTCCAAACAATTTGATAATCATACAATTAATCCCTTTTTAGTCACCAAAAAATTACTATGTAATTAAGACCATGAATAGGGAGAAATAGTTGTAATTTCGACATGTGGTAGTTGAATTTGATAGTACCGGATGACGAAGATAGTGACTTGTGGTGTTATTTCTTTTCATCTCCTATCTATTTTAATTATGAATGTTTAAGTTTAATTTATTAAGAATCAGATTTGTTCTATTATACATATATTTTGTGAAGGTAAATTATTTGATTGAATTAGATTATGACATTTCTTAAATTTTTAGATTTAGGACGATATTTCTAAAACTCTCTCCTTAATTATTCATAAGGTATTTTTTTCATAAAATAATTTTGGTTTTATTTTATAAAAAAATAATAACCTAACCTCACAAGCCCTACCCTAGTTGAATGCTTAGAAGGAGCAAGAAGAAATCAACGCACAAGATCTTGCCACTTGGCGGGCTGTAAACATTATTCAACGTCATCAATCAAGTTGATAATGGAATCATGGATTGCAAACCAGGACCAGGTGGGCCTACAGGCTACAGGTAAAGATATTTATATTAAATAAAAATATTAAAAACTGACAGGTGGCACACTCTTCGAGGTAACACGTTAAGGGCAAAGGGCAGGGACAGGACAGGGACGATGCTAGAACTACGGAGAAGGCGTAAATTAAATAATATAAATTAATGAAAAGTCAAGGGAAGGAAGAGAGAGAGGGAGAGGATGTGTGTAGAAATTTCAAATTAGAACGCAATCAATACGCGACAAAGACCAAATCTAATGCAAGAATGATTATTGAGACGACGAAAAAGGTTTTGATGTTGGTGTTAATTGACCTAAAGAAATTTATATATTTATATTTATAATACAAATAAATAAACTAAAAGTAGATTATTAATATATTTTGTATTTTGTGGTTACAATATAAATTATATTATAATCCAAGATAAAGTTTTAAGTTAAATTGTGACATAATTTCATTTATATTATAAGAAAGTTATCATACTATTAAATAAAATTATCATTTAATTATTTATTACATATATATCTAGGGTATAAAATATATTTGTAAAATATTAAAATTTTAAAAGTGTAATTCAATAAAATATTCGAGAATGAAATATTTTAATATTTGATTATAATTATTCTTATACTAGGTTCTGCAAAGAGTATTACTGTTTTATATTTTACAATATATTATCTTTTAAAATATATTGTCAATTTTGTATATTTCAGTTAATAGTTAATTTTTTAAAGAGCTTCTTTTCTTACTTTAAATACCATTCATGTCAACTCTGAAAATTTATATTTTAATGTAAAAGGGAAATTTTGAATTATCATTAAAATAAATGGCATAATTATTAATATTATTACTTAAATAAAATATAAAATATTTAAACAACATGAAAACAAACACTACCATTACAATAAATTACATGATATAATTATTAATATTATATTTAAATACAATATAGAAAATTTAAACAACATTAGAACAAACACCACAATAGTTGAGAGTCTTAATACAAAGATATAAACATCATTATCAAATATGAAAATCCAAATTCGATTGGCACGGAAAGTTTTGTAATGTGCCACTACGGAAGTTAAATGAAACTCTCTTATTTAGATGCCAAAGGATAAGATAGCATATCAAGTTATTGCATAAGTTGCAGGTAAAGATACACAAAACATACAAGCCAAATGGACACGCAGTCACCATAAAGCATAGTATACGGTACAAACATGGGCATTAGTACGGAAGCCAACTAAGTTCCTTAGATCAGAGAAGAGAAAGCCAAGGTAAGACTTCAAGCCGTGGCACCAACAGCATGGCCAGCAGTCTCCTTCTGCACAAAAGACTCGACATACTCCTTCCTGCACAATTAGATCCCTTCCTAAGACTCGAAGCCTCACCTGGAATTCCTAGTGCCTGGAAATTGGACAAGAAAAGAACAAAACCATACCTTGCAGGCAAGTGATCATGTGGACGATTGTATGGAGTCCAAACTGGGTCACCAACAAATAGACGCATGGCCTGCATGACGTCGTCTTGTCAGAAACTATTTAAATGAGATACATAGAAGCTATAAAAATATGCAAGGGTTCATTATCAGTTTGCAGTTTAAGGAAAGGCTTGGCACATGAACGCGACTACTTTGGAATAAATCCAAAAGAAGCATATAGATTCATAGACACTTGAAAAACCGATGGCAATAAAGTTTTAACAGATCTTCCAGTCCACAGAATCTAAGTAAATGTGTAATATTTAAGTCCTGTTTTTGGGATTGACTTAGGTTCTGTATATCTCATATAAGATAGTAAATGTATGCTGCTAGAATACCAAAAAATTGTTCAAAGTGCATGTACAAGCACAAACTCCATATGCAGGGTGCCGGTAGGATTGACCAACACTACCTTCGTTGATGTGTGGATAACAGCAGTAGTAACAATTTTTCATTAATAAATTGCCCACACCCAGCTACATATGACCTCTTAATATCCTAGTCATCTTCATTTCCTACATGAATCAAACAATGATGCACAATAAAATATAAGTATCTCACATACAGTGTATAACATATACCTTGATGTAGTTATCTGTATCCAGAGTAAAACGATGGTAAATTCCGGCGGGTAAGACTATCATTGCACCCTTCTTCACTGCTATGCGAATCCAGCGGTCATTACAGTCCCGAACATCAAAATAACCTTTCTCGCAAACACATAAATGCAATATTAAGACGCATAGATGGATAAGTAAACTCGAGGGAATAACAAGAAAACCAAACCATCCGTACCACTTCCAGCCACACAGTAACGGATCTCTTCATCAGTGTGAAGATGTTCTTCAAAAAAGTTTTTTATCTTCTCTTCATAGTTTGGTAGTTTTTCAGGGCAAACCTCACAGAAGTCCTACAGAAAAGAATTACTTAATTGTTCCTTTTAGTTCTACTGGGATATGAATGGAAGAATCAGAAAGAATCAACTCAGAAAGATTAATAAAAACTGAGGTGAAAAATCAGCACCAAAAGATAATCCCAACTACAGGTTTCAGCATTCACTAAATTTTCACAATAACTATTAGCAGAATAGATAAACAAACAAAGTACTAAAGTTTCACCAACCATGTAGGAGTATCCACGATCCTGGCGAATCTTCTTCAATTCTTCATCATTTTCATAATTGTCAGCATCCAATCGCCAACTAATAACACCAAGATCTGCAAGATACAAGGAGCATTTCATGAAAACTATCTATCACACCTGTTGCAATTTGCAAAAATATGTTACATTGGTTTTTTTCTTGGAAAATCTTGCCTTCTAGCTGTTCCAGATTCACAAATTCTTTGGGATCCTTGTGATGGGGCAGTCTCTGATCATCCTGACTATCGTCCATGTACCATGCCTGAATCACTTCTTCTCTACGATCCTGTTGTAACCAAATCAATAAATTGTTATTAGTCCAGGGTTCACAGACAAACAGTGGTGTACAAACAATAAAATGAGGATATAAAAATCCGCAATTCCAATTCAAACACAGCCTTGTAAACTTAATAGCATTTTCTTCGGTTGAATATTATGCAACTCGTCAAGACCATGACCATAATACTGATTCTTACAAGCCAATCTAACTCTCTGCACTAGAGATTCAAGGTTCATGCTTTGACTAAACCACATACGTATATCATCTATGCTACACCAAAATGGACCCCTGAAACTACTAAATAGATATCCAAATGAAATTAATAAAACAACAATTAACCAATATCATAGGCAAAAACAAAATCCAGGAGATGTAGGAAATTTTGTTACGTGATGTTCCTCAGGCTGCCAAATGAACCGGGAAGCAGCCTAGAGAAAGTGTTTGGTAGTGAAGACGACAGCTAAAATGGAAAAAGAATGATGGTGACTCAGAAAAACAGCCCAGGTATCCAAAATAATGATTTGAGAGAGTTCAATGTGACAACAACAGCATAAAGAACTCACCATCTAAAATTTTACATATTAAAAGGTTCACAGAATGTTGCATGAAAAAGCCCAAAATTAGCAGAGCAACCAAATGAATGGACAACAAAAGCCGGTGTTAAATTACAAAGTAAACAAAACCAAGATTAAATATCATAAAATAGTTCACTGATTCAGATACCAACGACGGTATAGCTCAATTATCATCAAACAAGCTTTAGTCTCGATCCCATCCAACAACTAACGTATAAGACGTCAAAAACAAAATTAAAAAACAAAACTAGAAATCTAAGACCAAGAAAAAAGCCAATAATTAATCTCCATACAAGAGACGAGAACTTGCACCGCAAATAAAATCGAAAGGAAATTACCTTGACCGGAACAACCATTTTCTCTCTCTCTTATATCTCTGTTTCTTCGTTCTCTGCTTTGTGGCAACGCAAGGAAGACAAGAGTTAGACTGGTGGTGTTTAAAACGTGAAGGGGAAGCGAGCTTAATGACGAAAAAACCCTTGTCTGTTTCTGACTGCTTTGACCGTTCTGCTTATAACGAACAGAGCGGAGTTTTCCGCCAGATTAATTGCTTGGGATGGAGTGAAGATAGAAGGATATTATTGTCCTTTCACAAGAGATGAGGCTGTAACGTGTGTGGGCCAAAGCTTATGTGGTGTGAGAGAGGTTGGTGGTGTGACACAAAGATCGAGGGAAATGAATATCTGACTATTTGCTACCCAGTCCCTAAATTATTAGCTTATTATGATTGGAGGATTACAAAATAAACTTGATAAAGAATTAAATTCGAATTGAACAGTTTAAATAGCTGAATCTCTTAAAGCCGTAATTCTTGTTTAATTTTTTAAAATGAGATTATTTATATTCTTGAATTTAAAATTTTCATAATTAAAATAATGTTATATTGAAAACAATAAAATAAGAAAATTCCTTTTTCTCTGACTCTGACAAATAAGTATTAGGAAGAGATGATATAATTAAGTCTTTTTTCCACAATTTTCTTTTTTCCTTGTTCAGAAACGATTTTCAAAGATTGAATTTGGACGAGGTTGATAAGTTGATGATGGCTTTGAATTTACGTCTTTTGAATTGAAAAATAGGAATGTGAGTCACCTTTTTTCTATTTTCAATCAAGGACCACAAGTTAAACCTGACTCGAAGATCATTTCTGTGTTCGGATTACATGACAATGATGTAAACGGAACACAGAAATGATTTAAACCTTCACTAGGGTTTGAGCAAGTCAAGCTCGGACTTGCAAGCAAGTTTCAAGGTTGCACCTTTCACAGAGTCTCTGCAAGAGTGATAAATATGTAGATATATGCTATTGGTTGGTTTGTACCCATTGTTTTATTACAGGAGTTTGACCTGCATCCTTGCACGATTTTCCCCAACTAAACATATACATTACGGATGCAACAATGAGTGTTTTCTTTTCGAAGTTCAAGTTTTCAGTACATATCATACATCACAATAAACCAGATATCCGTCCACAAACTTAATGAGCTTCAAGTGCCAATCCAACCTTCTCAGTCAAACTCTTAATATACTCCTTCCTTGCTGGATGTTCTTCCTGTGGACGATTATGCGCAGTCCACACTGGCTCTCCCACGAACAATCTCATTAACTGTTTGCATTACAAAGCAAACAAAAAACCATCAATCAACAGCTCAGATTAACTACATTATTCCTGCTAATATCAAGAGTAATGTCATAAATTACCTTAACATAGTTACCGGTATCAAGAGTGAACCGGTGGTAGATTCCTGCTGGCAAAACGATAAGATCACCAGCCTTAATCCAGATTCGGACCCACCTATCATTCTTGTCTCGGACATCAAAGTATCCACTCCCTTCTAGGCAATAGCGAATCTCTTCATCAGCATGAATGTGTTCTGTGTAGAAAGTCCTCAACTTCTCGTCATAGTTAGGTACATTCTCTGGACATAGATCAAGCAAATCCTGCAACATTCAAATATTTGATGTAACATTGAATCCATCATTGGCAGTATCTATTACTACTTAAATGAAGGTATTGTAGAGATCGAGAACAAGCCAAACAGCTATAAACAAGAATTTATGCAGATCATTAGCACATTACGGATTTTTCCAAGATCTGGAATAAGGCTTTGCGCCCTGTTTCCAATCAGTCACAAATCGTAGATTCTTTACAAAAGATGAAAGAAAAATCCAGACTTTTCAGATGGGTTGATATGGATGCATTGTGGGAAGAACCTACTGCTTGCAAAGAAGAGCATTTTATTAGGAGTCTATTAGATGAGTGTTTTATTAAGAGTAGGAGTCTATTATTTCTGAACTAATTTCTGTTATAATTACGTAAATAAAAACAGCTTGAATAGGAGTCTTTCTATAAGTCCTAGTTTAGGAGGAACTTTTATGTTTTTTTGCCTTTATAAGGCCATTATGTTATGCAATAAAGTAAGGAAGAAGTTATCATAAAAATTAGCTAATTAGGAGTAGAGTAATTTAGCCTAATCTTGGCAGACCTTGTCCTTGACAAGTGCTGCCAGTTTTTCATCACCAAAAATAGGTTCTGCAAGAAGGTAACCAACATAAATAAGGGGAAATGGATTAACTTTCCTGAGAATCATCCTTGGACTCGATCACGGGCCCATAACAATTTGGTATCAAAGCAGGAGTTTATGGAAGAAACAGGCCATTTAGCTGTAGAAAAATCTTCGGTAGATTGGCAGATGAATCAAAGGATACAGGCATTAGAGATGGGGTAGCAAGAATTGAAGGCTCAATATGCAAAGATTATCTGCATGCTCGCAAGTTTGGAAGGTGCAAACACAAGCGAGTATCAGCACCATCACCACCACCACGGGAGGAAAGGAACGATGGAGGCAGCAGGGCAAGAATGGTGCCTAAATATACTAAGATGGAATTTCCAACGTTCGATGGCTCAATGGATCTGTTTGTTTGGCTTCACAGGTGTGAGTAGTTTTTCCTAAGGCAACAAACAGCAGAGGAGGAGAAAGTAAGATTGGCTGCCTTTCATTTAATGGGAGAGGGCCAACTGTCATTCTTTCAACTTGAAAAAGAAGAGCCAATGATGCATTGGTACTCTTTCAAAATTCATTGCAAATATGAGATTTGGCCCTCACCTTAGTAACAACCCTATAGGAGAATTGGCAAACCTCAAATAGACAGGAAGCGTAGAAGAATATCAACGCCAATTCCAAACACTACTAGCTCGAACCATAGGGCTTCCACGAGACCTACAAGTAAATCTATTCACGGCTAGGTTTGTAGAAAGGTTGCGAATCGAGGTGGAGATGCAATATCCTGTTAATCTTAGGGCTGCAATGAACTAAGCAAGAGCATGTGAAAGAAAATTGCAATGTATGCAGATGCAATACATCCAAGTGGTAGAGACAACCGAAACACCACCCTATGGCTATCTTCGCAATTGGTAGTAGTAACAGCATCAGCGTGAGTGCAGCCACACCTTTAGGAAGTAAAGTAAACTCAGGGGGCTAAAACAACAACCTCCAGTATAGCAAGTATTCCGATCCTGATGGGAAGGCGCTTAATCATAGCGAAAATGGCTTAAAGAAGAGAGAAGGGGTTGTGCTACAATTGTGACAAGACTTATTCGGTGGGGCACAAATGTAAGCGATTATTTTGGATTGAGATGGCAAATTCTAAGGAAGAAGGGGAGGGACCAGTGGAGAGAGAACCTGAGATATCTTTGCATACCATCACTGGCATAACCTGAATTCGAGCTTGAGGGCAAGCTCGATGTCGAAGAGGGGAGTGATGATATGGATGCATTCTGGGAAGAACCTACTACTTGCAAAGACGATTGTTTTATTAGAAGTCTATTAGAGAGTGTTTTATTAGGAGTAGGAGTCTATTATTTTTGCACTAGTTTTTTTTATAGTTATGTTAATAAAAATAGCTTGAATAGGAGTCTTTCTAAGAGTCCTAAAACAGCTTGAATAGGAGTCTTTCTAGGAGTCCTAGATTAGGTGGAACTTTTAGTTCTTTTGGCCTATATAAGGCTATTATGTTATGCAATAAAGTAAGGAAGAAGTTATCATAAAAATTAGCTAATTAGGAGTAGAGTAATTTAGCCTAATCTCGGTAGACCTTGTCCTTGACAAGTGTTGCCAGTTTTTCATAACCAAAAATAGGTTCTGCAAGGAAGGTAACCAATGTAAATAAGGGGAAAGAGATTAACTTTCTTGAGAATCGTCCTTGGACTCGATCCCAAGCACGGGCCCATAACATAGGTCATCCAAAGTATGATAATAATTAAGGCAATTGTCCAATTTTGTAACAAATTCATTTAAATTTTGATGGCAAGGAGCAATATCTGGCAAACATATGGAAGGGTATGCATGTAGGCCTCCCAGATCCCATAACATTGAGGTTGTGTGATAGAGAAAAGAACACAACAAATAGATTGAAAGAAGCAGACGTAATTTTCGTATTGATTACATGGCGGTGATAATATTCAAGATAACTCGATTAATAATAATGAGCCAAGAACCAAAATAAAAGAAACAAAGAAGACAAAGACTGAAATCAGCCCCAGAATAATCCCGCAGAGAAGATTCTGCCCAATAAAATCAATACTTCTTTTCTCCCTTTTACATCATAAGCGACCCTCCTTATATACTCTTGCAACCGTGTCTCCATATCACCCTTGCTGTCCTTTTGTCCTTGTTGTCCAATAACGGAATCTGTCCTTTTCCCCAACTCCTTTATTTCTTCTAGAGTAAACTTGAAATGGTCTTGGGCTGTTTCTTCGTTTCTATCACCGCCACCCTCTTGAGAAGCAACCTTGTCCCCAAGGTTGAAATAAGAA
The DNA here is from genome assembly GCA_029891385.1 of Erythroxylum novogranatense. Classification (NCBI taxonomy): domain Eukaryota; kingdom Viridiplantae; phylum Streptophyta; class Magnoliopsida; order Malpighiales; family Erythroxylaceae; genus Erythroxylum; species Erythroxylum novogranatense. The sequence continues at coordinate 133,511,815 of CM057228.1, forward strand.
ATTGTCCTACCAAGTCGACTCATCTAGCCAAGTAGCCTCCTCGGGGTTTGGCCACGCCATTGCACGGGACACTGCTTGACATAGTGGCCTGATGTTTGAATAGAGCGGCGTTGAATAATTTTTTCAGGCTCAGTGAGTGGCCCTTCTTCCACTACAAGAGTATCTGGTAAGTTAGGCAGCACTGGGTGATTTCCAATGACTCGTTTCAATTGTGATACATGAAACACCGGGTGAATACGACAAGTCGAGGGAAGCTGTAATTTGTAAGCCACAGCACCAATTTTTCCCAACACCTCAAACGGCCCATAGTACCTTGCTGCCAACTTAGAACAGATTCGAGAACTTACCGAAGTTTGGCGATGGGGACGAAGTTTAAGAAAAACCTTATCTCCCACAAGGAATTGAACATCTCTCCTATGACGGTTTGCATATTTGATCATCAACTGTTGAGCCCGGTGGAGATTGAACTGAAGTTGCCTGAGGACTTCGTCACGGTTTTGAAGGTTTTGGGCTACAGATTCAGCCCGTGTTTCACCCGGCAGATAGCATTGCAAAACTGGAGGTGCTCTTCCATAAACGACTTCAAATGGGCTCTTCTTTATGGCGCTTTGGAAACTCGTATTATACCAATATTCAGCCCAACATAACCACTTGGCCCAGTATTTTGGTTGTTCCGAAGAGAAACATCTCAAATATGATTCTAAACAACGATTTAGTACCTCTGTCTGGCCATCCGTTTGTGGATGGTAGGCGGTGCTGAATTTGAGGTGGGTACCCTGCAGCTTAAATAACTCGCTCCAGAAAGTGCTCAAGAATAGAGGATCCCTGTCACTGATTACCGTCTTAGGAATTCCATGCAAACGGACCACTTCTCTAGTAAAAACTTCAGCCACTGATTTTGCTGTAAACGGATGTCGCAATGGGATGAAGTGGCCATACTTGGAAAAACGATCCACAATAACAAAGATACAATCGACACCTTGAGATCTAGGTAAACCTGTAATGAAGTCAAGAGAAATGTCCTCCCAAATATGTTTAGGGATAGGCAATGGTTGTAGAAGTCCTGCAGGTGATTGTGCCTCATATTTATTACGTTGACAGATTAAGCATGCTGCCACAAATTTCTGAATCTGCTCCCATCATCCCTTCGGTAGAAATTTGCGGCAATTCGTCGATAAATCGATAAGCCCCAGTGTCCTTTGTTGGAGTAGCATGAAATTGAAATCAATTTAGGGACCCAAGAGGAAGTAGATGGAATGGCCAACCGCCCTTTGTAATACAGCCGATTATGAACTAAAGAGAAGTTGGGATGTTTGCTGGTTGCCCTCTGTAAATCCTGTATAACAGAACCCAAGAACGCATCTGCATGAACCTCTTTAGCAATCTCAGCCCAGTCTGCCCAAAGTGGTCCAGACAAAACCGAAATTTCAGATTTCTCTTCACGTCGGGAGAGAGCATCAGCTACTCTATTGGTGCGACCTGGTTTATATTCGATCGAAATTATAGCCCAATAACTTTGAGAGCCAATACTGTTGGGCGGGCGTAGTAGCTTGCTGCTCCAATAAATGTTTTAAACTCCTTTGGTCTGTTCGAATAATAAAACGTTGGCCCATTAGATAGGGGCGCCAATGTTGGATAGCAAGAACCAAAGCCATAAGTTCATTTTCATAAGCGGAGCGACCAGCTGCTCTTTCGGATAGAGCTTTACTAAAAAAAGCAATCGGCTTATTTTGTTGCATAAGGACAGCTCCTATCCCTGTTCCTGAAGCATCGCATTCCACTATAAATTGTTGGGTGAAGTTGGGCATGACAAGCACTGGGGAAGAAATTATAGCTTGTTTCAAATTGTCGAAAGAGTGTTGAGCCTCAAGAGACCAAGAAAATAGATGTTGTGCTTCTTTTCGAAGAAGAGCTGTGAGGGGCTTAGCTAGCTGACCGTAGTTTCTGATAAAGCGACGGTAATATCCCGTCAACCCCAAGAACCCTCTCACCGCTTTCACAGATTTAGGTGTAGGCCATCTTATAATGGAAGAAACTTTAGAGGGGTCCATCTCAACACCACTAGCTGATATAACGTGACCCAAATATTCAACAGATTGTTTCCCAAATAAGCACTTCCTTCTATTGAGATGCAACTGGTTCTGGCGAAGTAACTCCAGCACAGTGCGCAAGTGAGACAAATGGGTTGTCCAATCTCCACTATATACTAATATATCATCGAAGAAGACCAAGACAAATTTCCGAAGGAAGTGGCGAAAAATATCATTCATCACTTTGCTGAAAAGTGGTGGAGCATTCATTAGGCGAATGGCATAACAAGAAATTAAGTAATGGCTTTGAGTGTGTTCGAAAAGCCGTCTTGTGTATATCGGGGTAGCCACTCGAATCGATGATAGCGATTTTAAATCAAGCTTAGTAAAGTATTGAGCACCATGAAGCTCATCTAGCGACTCTTGAATCACCGGAATAGGATATTTGTTGGGAATGGTAGCTTGGTTTAATTGACGGTAGTCTACACAAAACGCCACTTCCATCTTTCTTTTGACCAACAATACAGGGCTAGAAAATGGGCTACTACTCGGCGAATTATTCAATGAAAGCATCTCAATAACTTGACCTTTCGATTTCATCTTTTGTATGTGTCCATAGCGATAAGGGACGATTGGACCAACACCAGTCAGCAGAGGAATCGATGGTCGACTTGCGGTGGGGCGGCAAGGGCGGAACATCAAAAAATATCACCAAATTCCGCTAGGAGGCTTGAACGAGTTACATTGTTCAAGTGGGAGGTTGTCCTTCTCATTCAAGAATCGCCATTTGTCTCCATACCCCATAGAAGAGCCAAAATTCCACTTGGTTATCTTCTGCAGAGCTGTGTAAGGATGTAGGAATCCTACGAGAGAGGGTCTCCGTAATAAAACTAGCTCTTTGTGCAAATGGAATTGCATTGTCATCTTGCCCCAATTAACGCGTCGTCACCCGAGTTTCCACCAAGCTACTCCTAAAATAACATCAACCCCGCTGAGAGGGAAGACATAGCAATCCACTGTAATATTGAAGTTACCCAAACCCAAATTCAAGCCGGCACAAATCCCAGAGGTGCGCACTCTGTGCCCATTGCCCAAACGAACTGAAAAAGGGTCGGTAGGGGTGACCTTCATAGTTAAACGTTCCACTAAAAGATTGGAAATAAAGTTGTGGCTGGCCCCACTATCCACCATGATAATGACGCTGTGCCCAGCAATTTCTCCTTGAAACTTCATAGTGCGGGGACGATGGATGCCCCCAATCGAATACATCGGTAATTCAAGTTCAGAAAAATGAGCCTCATCCAAATCTAGTGGTAAGGCCTGTTCATCCGTGCCTTCAAGTTCTGCCAGATTTCCTTCTTCGGCTAAGAACTCATCTTCTCCTCCAATTAACGCTCTAAAGGATTTGCTAGGGCACTCGTGCAATGGAGAATAAGGTTGCTTACATCGAAAACAAAGCCCTTTTGCCCGTAAGTCTTGGTATTCTTGATGAGAATAAAGTCGAGTGCCACGTTGTCGTGTTTGAGGTGGTGGTGGCCTTTGTTGTAATGGTGCAGGTAACGCCGGTAGGGTAGGTGGGCGATGGAAAAATTCTGGTGTTTTATCTGGAGGTTTGGGGAGAAAGGCTTCACGTTTTTGGTTTTGAAAGGGAAAAGTTGTGGGTCGATAATGGGTGGTCCCTGTAGACTTAGGCCCCAGCCCATGGTGGGTCATCCCTGTCGCATCATTGGGATTATAACGATGATGGTGTTTTGATCTGGCAGAGTGCAAGAGCTCTCTTTCAATTTCCCTTGTTAATTTCATAGTGCGATAGAGATCTATAGTATCATGGGAACGGAGTCGCACTCGTATTTCCTCCTTTAACCCATTAAGAAAATACCCCAAGCATTGTGAATCTGTCATATCCGGTACATGTGTCGCTCTAGCCACAAAATCATCAATATACTCAGCAACAGTACCCATTTGTTTCACTGCCGCAAGATATTCGTATGGATTCTCAGAGATATCACCACCGTAACGTTGAACTATTTCAATCTTCAATTGCTCCCAGGTTAGAGTTGGGTTCCGTTGGCGTAACCACCGAAGCCAGTGAAGAGGCGCCCCGTCCGTACTCACTAGCGCCAAGGAGACCTTGAGTTCATCTTGGGTATTGTGGATTTCAAAGTATTGTTCAGCTCTCGCCATCCAACCCACGGGATCGGTACCATCAAAGGTGGGCATGTCAACCCTTTTTGGAACAAGCGCTGTGTTATCAAAATGAAGAGTGGGAATAGGAGGTCTGACAGTAGAGGTGTTGCCCGATGGTGGAGTGGGAGTTGAGTGGGTGGAGGTATCAATGCTATCTGCAACAGCCTTTCCTTTTACCAAGGAGGAAATCATATTTTCCAGCCTGGTAAATCTCTGCTCCTGTTCCAAACGTAATGCTAAGATTGCTTCTTCCATGGTGGTCATTTTTGTTTGCGCATGTGTCATGTTCCTCTCTACCTCTTCGACTCGTCCCTCCATTCTTGTTTTTGGCATCCGGCAGGTCGGACCAATTTGATAGAGAAAAGAACACAACAAATAGATTGAAAGAAGCAGACGTAATTTTCGTATTGATTCTGTAACTGGTGATAATATTCAGTATAACTCGATTAATAATAATGAGCCAAGAACCAAAATAAAAGAAACAAAGAAGACAAAGACTGAAATCAGCCCCCAGGAATAATCCCGTGCAGAGAAGATTCTGCCCAATAAAATCAATACTTCTTTTTCTCCCCTTTTCTGTCATAAGCAGCCCTCCTTATATACTCTTGCAACCGTGTCTCCATATCACCCCTTGCTGTCCTTTTGTCCTTGTTGTCCAATAACGGAATGCTGTCCTTTTCCCCCAACTCCTTTATTTCTTCTAGAGTAAACTTGAAATGGTCTTGGGCCTGTTTCTTCGTTTCTATCATTGTGCTTGGTGATAGAAAGGAATTCATATCAAGCAGACTATATACCTATCCTTTTGTCCAAACACAGAAACTCAAATAAACCTATTTGATCACATTTCTGTTTCAATAAGCCAAAGAAAAAAATGTCTGGCATTACAATACTAGAAACCTCTTTTCTAATTGAAAAGATTGAAACTTGAAGAAAAGAAAATAGGCTTTCATTATTTTTAAAACGCCAACAATGAGCTATTCTCAGGGGTTCAATTGCAATCAACCCAAATTTGTGGAAAAAACAAAACCTCACGAATGGCTTTACATCAATGGAATAAATGTTGGAGCTGGGAAGAGCTAAGAACATGGAAGTGGGAAGTGTGGACGCTGAAAAGTTCGCTGACTGCCTAATTGCAGAAAAACTCAAAATTGGTGTACTAGAATACCAAAAGGAAAATTGTTTTCGGTTTTTTTTACCCATGTATTGAAAAGCTAATGGCACCAATTTTAATTTCTCACAATCTAGTAGGCAACTTCAGCAAGACTAGCTCATCAGTAAATGCAGTCAATTTTTATCCCATATGAACAAAGTAATCTAGCAGATTCTGAGTATTGCAAGAAGCAAGCTTTTCATATAAAATCCCTCTGCTTATTCTCAATTCTATTGCATATGTAATGACAATAAAGAAGTAAAATAATTAGCCAGACAGCAAACTTCAATACCATGTAACTGTATCCCCTGGCTTCTCTAATCTTGTTCAACTCTTCATCATTCTCGTAGTTCTCGGGGTTCAATTGCCAATACAAGACTCCCAACCCTGTATGATTCTTAGGTTTTCAGAAGCACTTTGGAACGTCAAAACACGAAAACCCAGATAGGTAAACAACGAGATTGTACCAGCCAATTGGTCCAACGAAACATTCTCGTTTGGGTTTCGGTGATGAGGAAGCCTCTGATCTTGGTTGCTATCGTCCATGTACCAAGCCTGCCAACATAATAAAACCCCATCAATAACCCAACGACAAGATTTTAAAATGATTAGAGAATCGGGGAGACATGGGAGGGTTGTGGGTGAAAGTGAAACTGCAAGAGCTCACCTGGATAGCCATGATAGGAGCTATTGATCGAGCCTCCAACTTCTAGCGAGGATATGTGGACTCCTTATGTTCTAGAGTATTAAACAGAGGATTGTTCAGAGTTCGAGCAGTTTGTACTCCGCCACGTGTAGTTTTCGACCTCCTCTTGTGAATTTGTGGCATTAGCATCCGCACCTAAATAATAATATCACTTTTGTCATCTTCGGTTGGTCGGAGAAGAAGACAGTTTTATTACATTTGACGGCTGTTGGACTCCACACGATTGCAGAATCTCACGGTTGTTATTTTAGTTGAATTTAAAAATACTAATTTTCAATTGTAAGTTATAATTTCAATAATGTTCTTGAAATATTATTATTTAGTGTATATGCTTTTATTTTGTATCTCTTTAATATCTTTATATAGTTTTACCTTTACCATTAGCCTATTTGATTCCTGTTTATGATTAGAGATAATAAAAATGATCAGGTTAGATATAATTCAAATCGATTTAAGATTAATAAATTAAATATAAGTTAATTGAATTTTAAATTAATTTGAAACTTAAAAATGATTAAAAAGTCTATTAATTTAAATAAAATAAGTTTATTTTGACTATAATCAATAAAATAATACTATTTTAACATCGTCTTCTTAATCACGAACATTATATAAATTCAATTTGATTCGAATTAAATTTCAAGTGAAGTACTGTAATCTTAACCCTTGTCCCAAAAGGTGGATCGCCCATCTCAGGGGTCCCTACATCTCTGCCCGACAGAATAATAAGGGGATAAATCACGGTCTGATCTTAGTCAACTTTTCAGTAAGGCGGCCTATCTTTTTGTTGCTGAAATTCAAACCCTAGTCTTTACCCCAAATTAACCTTATCAATAATCAACTGAGGTATCCGGGCACTGTAATCTTAAGGCTGACCTGTCTAAAAGTTACTATCTTTCCTCTCCATGCACGTGATAATGTACGTTTGTGTTTTCCTTTTCCCTCTTTGCCTTACCTTTTTGGGATTAATTAAGGACAGCAGTTCTGTCTCTATGGAATTGGTTTCACAAGTTTATGTTAAATGCAAAACCACCACATGTGTGTGGAGGATCCTCCACTGTGTCAAGTCTCGTCCCAAACGAAAATGAAAACACATCCCGCAAAATCCAATTCAATGTCATAAAATTAAATAGAAACAAAGCTAAAACTAAAGGATACGAGGAGCCCATTTCGATAGTACCACAGCCTGAATCGTCCCTTTCAAGTCTCTGTGCACAATGTACCTAAACTCATGCAGTGTAGTAGAGTTGGTTGCCTGCTTACTGTCATTGTTTGTCCCTGACCAAGTAAGTAGGTCCTCTGTTTTATGTTGCGAAGCTACAAGCCTCCCCAAGGGCCTCTCTACAGAATTCAGGATCATTGATGGAGGCAGGCCTGTGTAATCTTCTTCTTCTTCGCCCAGTGTCAGGCCCACTTCTAACTGATTCATTCCAGGCCTTTGCCTTAGTCTTAGCCTTAGCCTATTTATTCTAAGGTAAGATACCTTGTAATTGGGATTGGAGCTACATGTTCTTCCAGGCAGGCATGTCACTCAATCACAACTAAGACTTGATCTTTGATTTGTTTCTGATTGTTCTTCTTCTATGTATGTTGAATGAAAAGGGAAAAGAGAAAAGAGAGCTGTTGTTCTGATAGGCTGACCTTGTTTGTTTGTTTCTTATGTTGCCTTATCAGACCCGAAACCAGAGAAAGCACGGGTGCTTAAGACCTGAACCTGCTCCTAACCTCTTTGCCTTAAATGTTACCGAACCCACGGTCAGAGGGATCAGAGAAAAAATATCAAAGCCTGTTAAGTTGTCGTCATTTACAGCAAGAAAGATCACTGATGTACGATACGCAATCGTTTAAAATTTGGAGTTATAATTTTGTCTCTCATAAGGAACTTATTCAATTCGAGCAAAATTTAGTTTAAATATGGATAATTCAAACATGTCTTTTTATAATTAGAACCTTTCATAGACATACAGTAAACAACAACAAAAAAGTTGACTCATATACTTGAGCCAACTTTTTTTTTCTTAGCATAATGTTGGATTTTCCCAACAATTTATACATCTTAAGTAACCCATTTCTCAAATCCATAAAAAAAAGAGTTTCAGTTAAATTAAGTAGTTAAATCTTTTAATATCAATTAGTTCTAATTAATGATTTAGTTGGTTCAATCCATAAAAATGTAACGATTTAGTTGGTTCAATCATAAAATTTTGAACCGATTAATTTTTAGTTTAATTTTAACTTTTGATCTTATTTGCTTTTATGACTTTTTTAATTGACCAATTTATTAATTAATCAGTCATTTTAATAAATTATTAAATTTTGTAAATCAAAATAAATAAATAAAATTTATCTAATAATATTTTAATTAAATTTCAAATTCTTCGATAAATAAGGAAATTCTCTTTTGAATCATATTTTTAATTTTTAATTTTATTCAATCTTTAATCGGTTTTATGACGATTTAATATTTGTTAAATCTTAAATCTATTGTTTTATTATTTAAAATTTCGGTCTAATTTTGAAATTGTCTAAAAATTAACTCTAAATCACTAATTTATTCAATAATTTATTTGAAGTACATGATCTAATTATATGATTTACATAATATTACATACCATTCGATAATTTACTTATATATGTAAACACATAAGAATTCATGTCAAATATAATGAAATAGGAGGAATTGCACTTTAATTTTCATCTAAAGCCCTCAAAACTGATGATTATAATCCTCACCCACTTGATAATTTTTGCCAAAAACAATAATGTAGCTGTTGTCCAAAAACTGAACAACTTTTTGATATGTTCTTAAGGTTTGTGGGTCACATACACAGTGTCTCTTTGTATGTATTACGGTGGGGGGGGAGATTGGAAATTTAGCATCCCACGGTACCAGAAAGAGAGAGTGAGAGAGATTGGTCAATAATGGAGGGCGAGTTGGGGAGAGATTGACTGAAATGTTGGTCCCTTATCAGACAGGAAAAAAGAAAAACCCTTTCGATGTTCAACAGCGTCTGTGTCTGTGTCCTCTCCTCAGTCCTCAGTCCTCAGTTCTTTATTTACACAACTACGCAACCACACGGGTGCTGTTGCAATCAAGCTGAAAACACACCCTCTGTTTTTGGCATGGTTAACTTTTATCCTTCTTTACCTTTTTTTTATAACCTTGGTGCATTCCCACTATTTTTACCCTTTGAACATTCCCTTTCAAAAGTAACTGCCACAGTTTTCTAGTTTGGTTGGAATCAAATTCTACTTCAATCTCATTCACTATTTACCACTTTGGTAGTGGTACACATGAACCAAAAAAAAAAGGAATCTTTCACGGGGTATTTTAACAAAATTTTGAATCAAGTAAAATTGATGGTTTTAACTTATGTGTTAGAAGTAAGCTTCTAAATATTATATCAAAAGTTAAATCGATACAATAAGAGAATTAAGGTTTAAAAGATTCAACTGATATTGAACTACCATAAACTCGATTAAAGATTAAATAAATGTAAAGAATTTAAAATATGATTGAAGAAAATTGTTCTTATTGATTGAAAATTTTGAATTTTAATTAAAATACTGTTAAATGATAAAATCAATTAGTTTACTAAAAGTGATATATTGACTAATAAATTGACGGTTGTTAACAAAAAGATTATTAAAGTAAATCAAATCAAAAAATTAAAAACTAAAACGACAAATTAATTAATTCAAATTTTATAGATAAATTAGTCCAATCGGTTCAATTTCTTAGTCATTCATAAGAAGTATTGCAACCAATATTAAAATTAATTTTTAGGGAACATGTCAATTATAATATATTATTATTTTGTCTCAATTTAGCCTAAATTTTGAGTTAAGTTCAAAATAATAAAAAGTGATCATACCGAATCCGAAACCATGCTTGCTTGGACTCCTTTTAAGAGTTTTAGTATTTGTTTCGAAGGACTTTTGAGAGGTCAATAAAAAATTTTTCCATTACGAAAATCTTTTAAAAAAAATCAGTATTTTGTTATAAAATAAAAGCTCTTTTTTAAAATATATATGGCTTTTAAAGCCAACATATTATTTTTAAGAAGTTCAAATTTGAAGTTTCTCAAAAAACACTTTTCAAGTTAATTAATAAGTGTATTTTAGTCCCTTTTGCCTTTACGTTTTACATAATTCTTACAATATCCACAAACCCATCTTCAAGATTAGTTTAGAATTTATATAATATTATTTGACTTTTTATATGTTTTAATATTTATTTTTATATTAGCTTTACTTATGTTATAATCCATATAAAAAATTGGTTAGATATATATTTATTTATGTTTCATATGGTTTAAAATTATATAATAATTAATATATTATGCTTTACATATTTTTAATATACTTTAAATAATTTTATATACATAAATAATTTTTTATCAAATAAAATATAATTAAAATTAAAATTGCTTTTTATTTTATATTGCCAAACAGTTTATTGTATGAAACTATTTCAAAAAAACTCTTTTTTAAATGACAGCTAACTGACTTCTTATAAAAAAATTTCTCAGAAAAAATTTACAAAAAAAATTACTGAAAAAAGTTCTATTAATATAAGCTTAACAAAATAGAGACTTTTTTTTAAATGGATTTAATTAGATAAATAATCCAGCATCACAGTCGAGGGTGTCTAATAAAAAAGTCAGCGGCCTATCCCAACTATATCTATTGGGATATCGAGTAGCTGCTTTAGCTAACATGTGAGCTACTCTATTAACGTGCCTAGGAATCCAGGTAAAAGTAAAAAACTGAAATTCCGCAGCTGTTGCTTTGCACTTGGCCATGATCACTCCCAACTCATTGATGCTTATGCTGAAGCTATAGAATCATTGTACCAGTTGAAGGCAATCGGTCTCCACCTCCACTGATGTAACTCCTGTGTGTATCATCTAAGATTGAACTTTTTTGAAAGCTATAGTTTCTGCCGTAAGAGGGTGTAATATGTGTGAGAAAACCCAAAAAAACCTTTAAGAAACTGACCACTTTGACCTTAGGATTACGCCATACGACCTTGTCCCCTGCACATCATGAACTACGACATCAAAGTTGCACTTTACAGCTCCATCGGGTTATTGGTGCAGCCACTCCTAATGGTGTACTGGCATCTCTCATCTGGGCTTGAGCAATTGTCCATTTTTTCAGGGATCGATGTGATGATGCCACGATGGCCCGTGGGTTAAGTCGACAATGTTGCCATATGAAGGAGTTTCGGGTTTGCCATATGTGCTACAGCAGTACATAAGCCCGGCTCACCTCATCTCCCCTTTTCTTCAAGAGATCCTACAAAAAAGTAACAAAATTTGAAGCAACAGAATATAGAGGTAATAGATCCCAACATGCTCTAACATGGACACAATGTAGTAAAGCATGGGAGATTGTTTCCGTCTCATCACAAAAAAGACAAATGTCCTCTATGGCCAGACCTCGTCGCCTAAGGGTGACCCTCACTCGAAGAATCCCCCAACAAGCTCGCCAAAGAAATTCCTTTGATTTGGTGGGGATGGGTAGATGTTATAGTTGCTTCCCCGGGCCAACGTATTTATCAAAAACCATGGTGCTTAACCATTTAAGTGCTACTCGATAGCCAAACTTTACTGAGTAAAATCCATCTCTCATAAAATGTCATATCATCTTATCTTGGTGAGTAGTCATAGGCATAGGAATTGAAAGAATTTTCTGTACATCAATATCACAAAAAAGGCCTTGGATGTACTGCAGATACCAAGCTCTCTCATCTGGTAGCATTAGGTCTTTCACTTTCATAAGTTCAAGTCCCTCTACCACTGCTGACCGAATGAAAAAATCTGCATCCCCCAATAATCACGGAGTCTTGCCAGACAAAGATGGTCTCTCCATTTCCGACTCTCCACCTAATGCTTAAATCCAGCAAATCTCTAGCTTGTAACATACACTTGTAAACAGGTGAAAATGAAGGTCTTAAAGTTATTTGTGAGAAGTGTTGTGATACTGGGGAACAATCTAAGTAATTTTTTGGAGTTCGAAATATTAGTATCTCAGGTTATGAGAAACTCCACTAGAGAAGCAAACTCTTCAATGCCTCACTTTTCTGTGTCGACCATTTAGCACAATTCGTGAAGGATCAATCTATTACCAGAATCAGGTGTACTTATGGCATACACCATTCTAATGGTCAATACAAAAGAAAAATATTCTTAAAAGTCTTAGTCATTTTCTTAAGTACTTAAACTATTTTTCAAATATGCATCGTCAATTGTTTCTATATCTAAGGGACCTTATCAAGGGGAATTCGCTATCGGAGAATTATAAATTATTTACTTATCAAATAATTTATTTTAGAATAAGTGATCTGCAAATTATTATATGTTCTTCAATATTTACTTTCGCATTTTCTATTTAAAGCTTGCTCTTTTAAGGTAAATAAGACGAATGAAAAGGAGCAAAATATAGGCCCAAGACACTAACTTTATTGCTTGTCAAGCATACAACATAAAATGGTAATTGGTGTAAATAGAAGAAGAAGAAGGACCCTACAAGTCTACAAATAGGTCACATTTGTTCAGGAGTTTGGTAGACCCTCACAAAAGAGATGGACCAAACTCTCTACCTTTGGCCGAACAGTAAAACAAAACTCTCACTTTTTCTCTAATCTCTTATGACATTGTCTTTGACTTCAAACTCTCTCTCAGTCTACAACACGCAAGGCTCTTCCTGTTCGTTTCTTTTCTTCCGCTTCTCAAAATCATCGCTTTGTCACTAACTCTTTCTAAATCTTTGCTCTTTTGTACACCCTTTTTAGTTGTTCAGAACTTCTCTGCCACCACACGCTTGCAAGCTTGCTTAATTAGTCTTCAGCTTCTCGTCAATGGATGTACCTCGCCGCCGCCGCCGCCGTTGCCGTCACCACCATCATCAGTTACCTACACTCACTGCCTTCACTTTTCTCTTGTTCTTTTCCGCTTCCGCGACGGCTCTTTCACATCTCGGTAAGAAATGTGACTCACTCAACTGAAAAACTATGTTAAGCCCAGTTCTGTACACGTATCAAGAACTTAGAAATGAAGGTTGGTGGTGAGTAATTGTGATTCGTGTTGTGCAGGTAGTAGGGTCGAAGAGGGAGAGGAGAGGGAAACAGGAACTGGGTCAAGTTCAGTAATTGACCGAGTTCTGGGTCAGAGTAAGCGAGTGGTTGGACCCGGGTCATCACCGCCCACGTGTAGATCCAAGTGTGGCAGGTGTTCTCCATGTAAACCAGTTAATGTGCCTATCCAACCAGGTCTGACCATTCCTTTGGAGTACTACCCTGAGGCTTGGAGGTGCAAGTGTGGAAACAAACTCTTTATGCCTTAAGTTAACGAAGAGAAATAAGAGAAGAGAGCAAAAAATGATGTTATATAGCTGCAGATAGGCAAATTATATTATTTTTACAGTGCAGAAAGAAAAGGTTATTATGCTCTACTGTTTAGCTTGCTGTTTTGAAGGAAGCTGAAGCTCTAGTACCTGATAAAGATGGAGGCTTTTGTGCTTGCATTGTGCTTCTTTTTGAAGCCATAAATATCATCATTTGGACACTGGACAAGGAGCTTTGGGAATGTAAGTTGTCGTAGAGATGTGAGAATACCACGAGGGATCTCTGTCTCGCCCTCGTTCTTTAATGATCCTTTTGTTTCTTTTATTTTTCTTTTCTGAACTTGCATCGATGCAAGTTTATTACTTTGTTATGGGACAGATTGGAACTAAGTATAAGGCTGTAATCTTTAAGTGAACTTCCCTAGAAACATTATAGAATTCCCTCTTCTTCTTCATGCTAAATACTGAACACGAACAGTTGCAGTCACAGGAACTTGCAGTCCAAGAGACGAGCAGAATTTGTGAGGAATATAAATATACACGTAACTTGGCAAATATATGAACATGGGGACCAGAGAATAGAGATGGAGGGAGAGGTTAAATTATTGTTTTGAGATGGAACGGAATTAAAAACAAAGAAAAACGCTTGGGACAGTCCGATCTAGGACATTTGTTTCTTCCCTTTTCTTCTGCAATCTGATTTTTAATCTGTTTCTCTTAAGAAAGAAACCTTTGGCTTTTTCCCAGGTATTGCATTTCAACCTTAAATTCCACTTATTAACCTAAACTCCATCAATTGTATTTGATTTATTATTATTTTATGCTGTATATAAATCTGATTAATGATACTGTGTTTGCTTTCTATCCTAAATTTATAGATTCTAATTCTACTATTTAACAATTATTTATTTAAATTTTAAAAATTGATTATCTTTTATAAATTTGTAAATAATTGTTATATTTTATTTAATATCATTAGAAAGAAATTTTTTTACTCAATATAACAAAAAAACAACTGATTTGTATGAATTTTAATCAGTCTCTTAATACTATTGAACACTTAATTAATAGCCATATCAACCTATGTCTTGACATAATTAGTTGATGATTACTTTTGCATAATCCCTTTGAGTTACAAGTTCTTTCTACGCCAGATTCTGACATTCCACACAGATTGCCTTATTCTCTTAGAACTTGGATTTTTCTTTTGCGTTACCTGCAGAGAAATTAACAGTTTCCATGGAAGCTCATCGCCTTGAAAGAAGTGTTTTGACAATATTATCCTGAATCAAAATACAAACACACGAGTGAACAGGTTTTGACGTCTGAACACGGAGTAAATAGTAATGGAGGAAGACGACCCCACCCTTAGATTGTTGTTTTTCAGCAGGCAAAGCATGTAGGTTCCTTCCAACTTCCAAGTGGTGTACTCTTCTCCCTCCTCCTCCATGTATTTGTAGATGACAGAAAGTTGTGAAAAAACAAAAAGATTCTACATACGATCCCTTTTTCTTGTGTTCACGGCATTCCATTCCATACTATTCCCTCTCTGCAGGAATCCAAGCTCTGGACGCTGTCAACAAGGACGAGGACGATCGATCTTTCCTTTTTAAAATCTTCTCCAATGTGAAATTACTTAGGGTTGTGGGGCCGTCAAGGTATTCGTTCTTATGCATTCATCTTAAGAAACAAGTCAAACTGAAATAATGTTGTGAAAAAGAAATATAAAAGATGAGTTAGGCCTCGTGAAAAGACAGATGAAGCAATATAAAGGACAAAAGTACATTTAACCCTGGATTTTATTCTTTGGTATATTACAGTCCCTTTATTTTTAAAATGTACATATTGCTCCCTTTGTTCAGAGTTTATAATTTAAAAGACTTGTTTATCTTTATATTATGATAACATCACTATAATTATATATATTGCATTTTTTATAAAATATCCTTTTAGTCTGTTGATTAAAATACATTAAACATTCATATTTTTGTTTTATTTCATTATGTATTTTATTTTTAAAAAATATTTTAAGTATGAATTATAATTTGATCGTTAAAAATAAAACGGAAAAATTATTTTAAAAAGCATTGTTTTCACAATTATACTTTATGACCATTAATTTATGAAAATTTTAAAAGCAAATTTATTTATGAAACAAATTTTAAAAAGAAAGAAAATTTATTGAAAGTGCCATTTTTTGATAATTTTACATTCTAACTTTTAATTGATAAAAAATTACAAAATTTTGTTTAGGGTTACTTTATCACCATTAATTCAACAAAAATATTAAAAGTAATTGAAAATGCCATTTTTCAAGTAAGAACTATTTTATGCTCAAAGACAAAATTCAAAATCCATTCTAACTATTTAAAATAAAAAAAACACCTTGAAGCACATTAAAACAAATATTGCCATATTGAAAAAAACATAATAACAACCTTAATAATATCATTAGCTCAACAATTCTTTAAAAAAGCAAATAATAACTTGTTTTTGCTTTGATCCAAATAGAAATATCAAAGTTAATCTCTGATAGTTACAAAAGGACTATTAATATTTCACGGGATCAACTTCAAAAGTTACCAAAGTGCTATCTATATTTTAGTTTGCCCAGGATTAGCATATGAATAATAACTTAAATATCTAAACAAAAGACAATCCATAATACTAAAACTATAATCAAAAGCTAGACTCTTCCAAATCGAATAGTTAGTAGTGTTTTCCACTTTTTGGACCACCATCTCTACAAAAATGCACTATAATAGAAGAATGTTAATTGATCAATACGTATTCACCACATAGATTGATGCATCTCAATCTACCAAAATTAAGTGTATAACTGTGAAAAAATGTAAAATAACTATGGAAATAATTAAGCACGAATAATAAGAAAACATACTTTGGGTGCAGGTTCTGATTGTTCGCTTGTTCTACTAGTAACAACACTTATTTGAGAATTATCAAATTCCTAAAATAAGCACACATGTTAAAAGAGAATATATATTGAATTATATAATAACAAAAGTTAAGTAAGTGAAGTAGATCATGTCAAAAGGAACAAATGAATGTATGTTTGAAAACCCAATGTCATTCCACATTCTTATTCTACACAAAGGCCCATTTTTCTTTGTCGAACCATTATTTACGCCTCCACTTTGTCCTTTGTCATTTCCTCTACTCCTTCCCCTTCCCTTTCCCCTTCCTCTACCCCTTCCCCTTCCACGCCTCCCTCCTGTTGTATTCTTAAAACTTTGCGATCAATTCAAGGGATTAATTGAACCAGTATTTTCATGATTAGCATGCTCAAGTTCAGCATCTTCATTATACATAAACTGAGGTCTAAAATTTAAGCTCTGGAGCATCCTACATAGATAAAGTAAAAGCAAAGTAAATTAGAAATTTGTATAATACAAATGTTTAGTAAA
This sequence comes from Erythroxylum novogranatense, assembly GCA_029891385.1. Classification (NCBI taxonomy): domain Eukaryota; kingdom Viridiplantae; phylum Streptophyta; class Magnoliopsida; order Malpighiales; family Erythroxylaceae; genus Erythroxylum; species Erythroxylum novogranatense. The sequence goes on from CM057228.1 coordinate 133,528,663, forward strand.
AGTTCGTTTAACAATGATTACAGAACAAAATACCTGCTCTACAACATATTTTTTAAGCTTCCTATTAGGATGAGGGAAGTTTTTGCAAGTCTTTAAATTGTGACCTTATTGTAAACAATTACTGCACGTCTATATCCTTTTCTGGTTACCTTTTCAATGTCTGCAATTCTCTATGCTCATCAACACTTTTCTTCCTAACCTTTTTAGGTCTTAATGGCCTTCTTCTAACATGTCATGGGTCAATTGGTTCTGAACCTAATTGTACCCACATATTTTGATTTGGGATTGGCACGATCACATACTTGTATGTTATCTTATAGCTTGACACGTTGTAGTAAGGATCCACCAAATCATTTGCTTCAACATTATTTGAATGAAGTAATGTCGAACATGCATGTGGACAAAGAACTCCAATTATATCCCATTCCCTATAGGTGCATGTCCTGCCGCTTAAGTTAACCACGTAGTTGTGATTAGAATTTGTGACATCCCAAATCCTTTGCCTAGCATACAAAGCATCATAATCCACTGATTTTTTTATAGTTTTCCTCTAACTTTTCACTAATTCTAGGACAAATCTTTCCCTTCACCTTACTAATCCATTCTCCTTTTTCTTGGTATCTACACATAATCACCCTTCTAATGCTCTCCATCATAGTCAAAATTGGTTGATCTCTTGCAACATTTATTTGTTGAAGCACTCATTAATGTTATTACTTAGGAGATCACACTTACTGTGAGTGTCGAAGAAACACCTTGCCCACAGATAAGGTGGAATCTCATAAAGCCATTTATAAGCCTCACCATCAACAACTTGCATTTCTAGCATTTTCGTATTGAATCCATCTTCAGTGTAAGCCCTAGCAACATCCAAAAGGATGTCTCTAAGCATCTTGTCTTTGAATTTGAGCTTAAAATTATCATAAGATGTCTTTCACAGTGTTCAACTTATGGAATCATGTTCTCAAATGTTTCAAAAAGTCCTTAGAAAAGACAAGTACACACATTATTATGTAGAATAATTGAAATGAACAATGTAAATGGAATGAATAATGCAAATGCATACCTTTTGTCCATCTGAAATGAAGACAACTCTTTTTTCCATCGGAGAGCCAATTTGTTGAGTTAATAGGTCTAAAAACCAAGACCAACTATCTTTGCATTCTGATTCCACACAAGCTATAGCTAAAGGATACATTTGGTTGTTTGAATCTCTTGCAACTGCATACAATAAATGACCCTAAAAAACTCCTCTCAAATGACACACATCTAAACCTATCACAGGTATACAATGCTCTAGAAATCCATGTTTTTGTGCAGAAAACATAACAAATAGTCTTTAAAAAATAGATTTTTATTCATTAAAAGTACTTCAGATTGTACAATAGCAAGTGATTCAAGATTCCTCTCCACAATTGTAGCACAGTAATCTCTCAACCTAACATATTGATCTTTATGCTCAACTTGAATCAATTTAAAAGCTTGTCTCTGTGCTCGATGAGCTTGCCATGGAAAAATATGAATCCTAAATTTTTGGTTCACAGTCTTTTGAAATCTAGTAACATTCCACCTTCAGCTGACTTTATGATGAACTGGGTCGCCAACCATTTGGAATTTGTAATTTTGTTCCTATAAAACTATTTACACCTGTGAGGATTACCTTTTATAGATTTAACTTGCATGCATGGCTGTAGCTTTTTTTAATAGTAGTTTGCATATATCCTCCATCCACACATCTTTTTACAGATTGCGCTAATCTTATCTTTTTCATTCTTTTTGAATTTCAACTCAATACATTCTAAGTGCCTTCTTATAAATAGTTGCATTTGAGAAAATTAACCCTGTAAAAATCTAAAGATTATCAATGTCCTTCTCATTAAACTCGTGAAAAGAAATAGCATTTTCCTCATCTAAAGACTCAATTACTTTTTTTAAACTTTTGTTATCACTTATGTGATCAAACTCCATAAAGTAACCATCTCTCTTTTTAATTGTAAAATTAGCATAATCATCAGCTATGAGACTTGCATATTCAACATAATCTCCTAACTTAATATTAGGTGATTCTCCCTTACTTTTGTCATAATCTACAGGATTACAAGTTTCACTTAAACTATCCTCATCTAGAAATCATCAGTGGACTTATCAGATTGTACAACATAAGTGTTGTCTGATTCATCAGATAGAGAATCAATCAAACCCTCAGTTTCTGCCTTATCACTTACTAAACCGTTAGTTCCAGCTATGTTTTCCCTATTATGCACATGTTTTAATCTCTGGTGCAAATTCACTTGATCATCTACGGTACTCTAGTTGTTAGATATATTTTCTCTTGGAATCTCAACATTAATACCGCACTAATTAGGTTGTTTGTCTAGCTTATCAATTAAGTCTCCAATATAAATCTTAATATGAGGTTCATCCTTATAATTACCAAACATCGCAAGTATAATGTCATCATTATCTAGATTCCTAAGTCGTAAATCTGGCATCCTAAAATGCATTGGCATATTAATAGGGAGATTCATTTCCTTTAGAACATGTTGTAGCTCAATGATTGACATATAATCAAGATCAATTCTAGGTAAATATGAAACTTCACCTCCCATATAATGCCAATATGGATTTTTCTTAAACATACCACCGTAATGCAATTCTAAAGTGAACATTCTTCAACCAATTTTTTGCTAACTAATAAACTAATAAAGACGAGAAAAAAAGTTAGTAAAAACACATAGAACACAAAAATAGGGTTCCAAGAGACATAAATAAACGTGGCAAACAAGTAAGTAATTAAGCTCGTGTTGCTAATTAAGACACCCATCTTTAATTTTATACGTTTCTAGAAGCACAATGTAGAATGTGAAATATGTTATTATGTTGTTTTTATGAATTGAGTGAGAGTTTTAGGAGTTAATCGTCAACCTGATAAATTTTGTTTATTAAGATAAAATATAGGTGAAGTATAAATAAATATAAAAAAACTTAGACTTTGCAATTCATTGAACACAAAAAAGAACTAAAATTTTATACCGATGCAATTGAGCAAGAATACAATAAAGGTTCGATATTTTAATAGCTTATATACCCACTAAACCACATACCACAAACCCAAAACACAATAGAAAACAAATCGTTGAAAGATAAAGCAAAAGCAGAGTATTACCCAGAAATTTTAAGCTCCCAATAAAAGCAAAAGAACTAAAAAATTTTAAAAATGAGAAATAAATCGTGGAAAATAAAGGTACCTCATAATACTTCAATCCTTTTCTTAAAAAATAGAGTTGAGCAAAACAGGGTGGCCGCTACAATCTGCAAGTGCACAGAGTCGTTTCTAATACTTACAAATCGAGTATTCTAAAGTCGTCTCCCACAAGAACTAAGATACTCACTACATAATTAATCTTAATTACTTGAACGAAAGAGAAAATAAACTTAAAAGATGATTGGATTTGGGTTAACAATAAATTGTAAAGACTGGAATTAAACAAACAGAGGAAATTTGATGATTTAAAGTCAGGGCTTTGGGGTTTATCAATTTAAAAGATTGATTAATAAATTATTGAATTAATTGAATGACATGTTATAAAAATAATTGTACAACTTTACTCATATTATCTCTCAAGACATATAAGAACTCCTAACTAGTTGATTACCATATCTCAATGTGAAATTTAACTAGTCAAATTCATTAAGAACAAGCAATTATAAGTTATCACACTAGTTTAGGATATTTCTATCTCTAATTCTAATGGGTTTATCTTCCTAGTACATAAATCATACTTCACCTCTCAGTTCATCATATGATTCATAAGATTGCATTTATGGTGATCAAGTATAGAAACAACAGTGAAATGTAAGAAAGATAAACATAACCTAAGAACTTTCAATCAACACCAATCAATCAACAAAATACAAATCCATCCCTCACCCTAAATGGGGTTTAGTTCCAGAACATCATAACAGAATCCATACACATAAAGACAATCGACGCCAAGAAAGAGTAAAGAGAGAAGGTAGAGAGAACACAAAACAAGAATGTTGTTAATGCTTGATTCCTTCCTCTTTTCTCCTCCTCTTTTCCTCTTTTGGGTGCCTCTTTATGTTGCAGCCTCGTTTTTAGTGTCCAACCCCCTTTTTAGGTCATAAAATGAGTATTTATAGTGTCTTGGGTTCGAAGAGACCTAATTTTTGCTAAATAGGGGAAGATAAAACGTCCTTAGGCCGACAAAGTCCGTTAAGCGGACTATATGCCTGTTTAACGGACCTTCTTGGGTCTCTGGGGTGAGGTTGGCCAGGCAATATCTGTTCAGTAGATCTTCTCGAGTTTCTGGAGACGAATTGGCCAGGCGATGTTCGTTAAACGGACATTAAACGGATTTTCTCGGGTCTCTGGAATGAGGTTGGCTAGGCAATGTCTGTTAAACAGACATGCTCTAGGTCTCTATAAAATCGTGCCATATTGACCCTTTAAATGATAGAATCTTTTCTTGGAGTCTCACAGAAGCTGTAGAACTCAGATTTCTCTTTAAAAGCGTGCTTGAATGACCTCGATCTAACATCCATAGACAAAGTTATGTCTCATATCCAAAATTTATCCATTGGCACCTATTAAGTAATAAAGTTGAAATGTTTAAAAAATAACCAAAGAAATATCTAAATTCACAATAAAATAAGTCAAATGAGTTTTAATTAATCCCAAAAATCATATATGAATCAATTTACTTATCACAGGGGAATTAAATGGAAAGAAAAACTGAGCTAGAGAGAAAGAAAATATTAAATAACATAAAGAAAAAAAAGATAGGATCGAATTAAGAAAGTAAAAAACCTAAGGTTGTTTGGGCAGGTCATGGCATTTTTTTAGCCAGAGGGTAAAGTGGAGATAACAATAAAAAATAATGGATAAAAACGTCTTTTTAAGTTTAAAGAGAGTAATACATCTATTTTAGAGAAACATAACATACTGTATTAAAAGATAAAATTTAAGAAGGTTATTTTTTTTTTTGGGTCTAATATAAAAGATGAGTTAAGCCTCGTGAAAAGACAGATGAATACATTGGGATGAAATTCCGCGAGCACTTCCATAAATATCTTTTGATTGATTTGATTTGATTGATTGATATAAAGAACAAAATGGGTGAGTCCCACCAATTAACGCTTTCTTTATATATATATATATATATATATAATATGTAAAAAATTTAACCACTTAATAGAAATGTTGAAATAAATAAATATTAAAAAGGATATTTTGATGCATAATACAAGTTGCCACTTATTAGTCTTATTTTAATTATTATTATTAAATTATATAAACATTTATTGAGTCGAATTGCATATTTAATATTGAAAACTATATGATATCTTTCATTTTCTTGAAAGTACAAAACATACATATTTGTCACTTATTAATTTATTTCAATAATACTTATCTCGAAATCAACTTATAATAATCTGAATATACATTTATAAATTTAATCATCAATAAAAATTATTGAAATTTTGACACTTCCCTTAGGTTAAAAGACATTTTATTCGGTATTATTTTTTAATTTAATGAGTTTATTATAAAGAATCAAATAAAACATACTATAATTATAGCCAGTAAAATTTGACTAAGGTTAAATAATACATAATTTTATTTTAATTAATCAAAAATTATTTAAAATGAAAATCAGAGCTTATAATAAAATACACACATGACAACCATTCCTTGGATTTCTCATCATATTCCAAAACACGAACAATTATTTCCTGGAAAGAGGGAGACAAGTTGACAAAGGTAGGGAATGGAAGAGAGTGTTAAAATGTTAAAACCAAAGCAAGGCAAGGCAGGGTTGGTGATCGTAGTCAGGTCGCCCATTTCTTGGCCATCTTCTTCTCAGTACCTATAATTCAGGCAGCTTCGCTTCGGGTTCTCTGTTGAGGAAGAAGAGATAAAAGAGAAATTATTTCGAAGCGATGTTTGATTTGACACTCTTGTTGGTCTGAAGGAGTAGGTGAGGTCGTGTGTAGGATAGGCCTTTCCACACTACTTGCTTCTGTCTCTATACGAACTTCAGAAGTCCTATCGCTCCTAGACTTCTAGCTAAGCTCTTTGCACTGTTGCACCTTCATGCGTAAATGGGATTCTTTTGATATTTTAATGCATCGTGCATGTTCTTTCAAAAGTAAGCTGAAAATGTTCTTAAGTTTCATGTATTCTCAGATTTATGGTACTATGAAAGCTGAAAATGTTCTTAATCACAGAAAAAACAAAGATTCATGTACTTTCAGGTTTATGGTACTATCTTAGTCTTTAGGTTCTTTTGTTAGTAGATTCTTCAGATAAAGTAAAGGCTGTCTCGTAACTTTCCTATGATAAGAATAAACACTGACCGAAGTGAAGGGTGTCCCATACCACTTACCAGCATTAACAATTTTATTTTTGATCATGAAGTGGAACTGGAAAAAGATAATCCACTGGCATGTGAATGCCTCCAAGACTTCCACAGCAACATTCAACCAAAGCATACTTTTTGCAACTGAAGATATCAGAGAATTTACCAAACAAGATAATATAATGTTAGTCCATCATTTCCATGCACATATTCGACATCCGTTCTTTCAGGTTTCAGAACACAATTCAATATATCGTTTTCAACTCTTGTTAGAGCATTTCAATATCCGAAATGAACGCTCTCTCTGTAAAATCAAGTAGAAACCATTCCAATTAGCTTGTCTCCATCTCCGTTGTTTCCTGTTCCACAGCTTCTTTTCCAATGTCATTCACAGGTTTCCCATCTGGGTATTTATTTTTATTTTTGTGATTATGCTCTCCCTATGCAGTTTCTTATTCAGCCATTGCTACTTCAGGATTTGGTGGATCTGAAGGAGGTGGAAATACCTCGTTAACTAACTCCACGAGTTCTTCCAATTGGTCTCCCAGTCGCTTATCAGATTGCTCAATAAGCTGATAAAAATTAGAGGATAAGAATCTAATTGCAAGTTGCAAAATTTCGAGGAGATCATTTATCCAACCAGAGGAGAGAAATAAAAGAACTGGCTTTCTTCAGCAAGAAATGCACAATTGATTTTCCGGATTGTGATTTTTCAACATCTAACATTTCAGCATCACGACATATCTTTTAAACCAAATCACCAGTTATTTGCTGCTAACTTTTCCTGGAAACTATAAACACATCAATGACTAATAATCAGGAATGCAAGGAAACAATGTGGATTCTGACAGAATTAATGGCCTCACAATACTTGAGAGAATATGCAAAACAATAATAGTTGATTTGCAAGAAAAGCTACAGAAGGATAATTTTAACTCAACTCTTTGAAGAACCTCTTTAAATTCTTTGCCTTAAAGAGAAAGGATGTAGCATCAGCAAGACAAAAAAATTAACTGGAAGCCCCATAAACTGCAACAACTTTTCATTGAGCAAGTAGTAACTTTACATAGGATAACTATACCATCATTGCCAAATAGAGGATAGGAAGATTCAGTTTCAAATTTGGAGAACAATGGGAAACTAATAAGATGAGGAATACGATCTGTTACTTTAACAGTCAGCATCTTTTTAGGAGAGATTTGTCAATATCAGTGTATGCGATCATCGCCACTCTTTCATTGGCAATGGATGAATCCTTAATAACACATAAGGCTAGCAATTAGAACTGCTAGAAACTCATTGTTTAGTCCTTATATATTAGCATTTCAAAATGCGTAATATTCTAATGGTTTATGCTGCAGTATTTTAGGTTCTGCCAAAGAATAGAAAGTACTGTTAAATTTGCAATACTCATTCAGTTGGTCTACTCTTCTTTTTTGGTTGCACGTTTGCAACAAATTATTTGCCTCTGAAATATAGTATAAGGAAATTAACACCATGGCTCTCAGAACCCAATTCATACGCTATCCAAGAAGTAAAAACAAGCAAACAGATTACACTGTATCAAATATAAAAGACAAAAAAAATCAAAGAAAAGAAAAGAATCCACACAGAAAATAGGTTATTGAGGAAGAAAGATGAAACATTTTAAAACCCATGTGATCAATTTCAATTAGGTGCGAGGGGTTGATGTTGGTGATGCTAAGAATCACACGGGGTTAATGTAGGTCAATCTATGAAGAAGTTTTTATAAACTCTTTGTATTCCAAAGTAATACAATAATATGATAAATAAATTAGTATTTCAATTTTTGCAGTGGTCTATGGGCACTATTTTCCCTAGTTATTTTTGCAGACTACAAATCAATCATAAAACCTCTTTGAATTCTAACACAGTTATTAATGTATAGTTACTACATTGCAACTTTTATTTTGTCCTAAATTTAGGAAAAATGTTTTAGAACTTGTAATTACTGAAATTCATTTATAAATTTTTAACTAATGATCATAAATTGCCCTAATTGTTCCAACTTATCCATTAAAAGAAAATAGCTTTACATTGCAAAGTTCCAAGTCTCATATTATAAAAATCGATTCAACATTCCTCTACTTATCTACAAACAAACACATAATGTAACTATTACATTTTTTGCATGAACAGTTTAAGAAAACAAACCCAATTATAAAGTTTGTAAATCTTTGACTTTATAAAGTTCCAAGTCTTAAACTACTCAAGTTAATTCATTATTCATCTTACTCTTGTCTATGAACAAACACATGGATGCAAGTATAAATTGCTAATGCTAATTTTGTTACGGTATACTTGCATCTTATACATAACTCATAAGCAAATTCATGAAGTTCGTGCTACATTCTTCATTATTTTTCTTTCTTTGTTTCACCAAGGTATTAGCTTCTTCTTCTTTTTTTTCTTTCAATTTCAATTGATTCACGACCAATCACCAATTTCAACATCAATTACTTCTCGTAAAACATATTTAAAGTTTTGCAGTTAACTTTTTAATGTATTCTCTTGAATTTTTGTCACACTTTAACATCATTATTCTCGTGCATAACAAAGTGAATGCACGTCACTTTTAGGTAGTGTAGGCATGAAAATTTCAGAAAAGATAAGAAGAAGAGTAATTTGAGAACTCACATCAAATTTCTATGGAGAGAGGAGGAAAGAAGAAATAATCAGACTTACAGGGTCAATTTCAACTAATTGAGAAGGCTTCATGTCGATGATATTAAGAACCTCAGCTTTGGCAAGGTTGAACCTCTGACATTTTTCCAAGAATTCATCAATTTGCTCCCTTGTTTGGTTGCAGGCGGGAGTTTCCATTAAATAGTCGTAAACCTTGGACATGGGTAGCCAACAAAATCAAGAATTTAACACTCATTTGTCTAAACATCACAAATTGAACTTCTTCGCTGCAGAATTTCAAAAGAGAAAAAACAGGAAAAGACCTTGTACTCTGATGGTGCTACAGGAGCAATAACCCTTGAAGAATCATTCGAAGCACCTCTTGACTTTAAAAAATCTAGTACTTCAAAATTGGTGAGTGCACCCGCGTTGTACTTCTTTCTGTCCATTGGTCAAGATGTCACAAAACCCAGCAACAGAATTAAGAATGCTCATAAAAGCAGCAACAGATTAACAATTTAAGAGCTGTCAATAAGCAGACAAGATGAAAGCAACACCATACATCTTCATCGAACACGTTTCTTTCTTCAGCCTCTAACAAGGACTTCAAAAGCAAGTTGTAGTCGACTTGCTTCACTCGAAAAGCGGAGGAAATGAAAAGGTTACAGAACTGAACAGGAGTGAAGCTCGAAGAAGTGTGTGAGAGACAGAGAAACATGAGGCTGGTTGAGGACTTTGATCATACAGCTTGTAAGCTAAAAACAAAGGTACAGACGATTAACGAACCGACTCTCTCAAACAAATACGACAAAACAAACAAAAAAGAAAACACATCAACCCAGTATAGAACAGTTAACGAATTTGGAATATCGGATCAGGAAGGATTGTTTTACCTCTGAGAAATCAATCAGACCACGCACGAGACTTCATCGACGAAGGCAGGGCACTGCAGTTAGTATCGTATGGTTGGCGTTAGATATTGGGTGCCAAATTTGAGCCCGAGGTCGATGGAAAGAGAAGGTCCAAAAGCCAATAATCCAAAAGCTTGGAATGGCAGATGAGATTCTCATCGATCCAACCTGAAGTTAAAAGTTCAAATTTGATTTAATAGGTTGAAATGTTTTAATATATACATACATACATACATACATATATACATATATATATATATATATTTTTTAATTAAATAAAAAATTTGGTAATTGTTAGAAAATGTTATTAAATAAAGTTAATTTATTAAAATATTATTTTTTACTATTAGATATGAACATTTATGACAATAAATTAGTGGCAACTTTTTCTACATAATTAAACTTAATTATTTTATCTTCACAAAGTGTTCATATTTGGGTTAACTTCAAATAAAGGGATGACAATTGGGTCAAACTTAAGCCTGACTTGACCTGGCCCAAAGTCAACAAGACAAATCTAAGTTGACCAATTCTTAGGTTACTCGGGCTCAATTTGTCCTAAGACTCGACTTTTATATAGAAAATGACATCATTTTAATATTTGAAATTGAAAAACAAATTGGTTGAGCCAAGTCAAGTACGGGCTACCTTTAGTCCTACCAAGTTTGGGCTTGAATCTACTGTCCCGGGTCAAATCGGGTCTCAGACCAAGCCAGAGCCTCCACTAGCCAGGATCAGGCCGACAGGCTCAACCAATTAGCAAGATGCATTTTAAATATGCTTAAAATTATACACGATCCAACACACCTACGTAAAACTTGATTTAACTTGGACTACTAAATTATTCATACTAGGACACATTTTAAAGATTCAAACTTAGTATGTTCTCTATTAGCGTTAATTTGGACTATACTAAAATAAAAATATTTAGTTTTTAAATTTTAAATCTATCAATTTGATTAATCACATAAATTGAAATTTTCAATTTTAAATCCTGCTGAATCAAAAATTAAATTGATTAATTATTAATTAAATCAGAGCAGACCAACGTTACCAACTACCTGACAACGAGGGGTGGACCAATTGGTCCAGATTCCTCACTTAAGGCTCTCTTCTCCAAAGAAGTATTGAGTTCGAATCACACCAAAGGATGAGAAATAGACATGTTTCCTATTAATGATCCTCTAGTCTCCTAGCAAAGCTCCTTGATCGGATCAATTACGGACGACTCGCTTCCAGCGGCAGTGTGAGAGTTGGAGCTGCTAGGGAACCTAGGAACTAATGGGAACTTGATGCTGAGCAGAGAGGAGCCAGTGATCAATCATCAGTTAAGCAATCTAGAGTGTGTGAAGACTCTTTGAACAATCATCAGGCTACGTAAGAACCTAAAAGATTTTGGAGTTCTAAATTTACATCCTCTAGGCTCTTGGGGTGGGATCGTAGGGGCTTAGAATTAGTCTGACTAAGTCAAGATACCTAATGTAATCCAAAAAAAAAAAAACTACCAAGTCCAATCGCATTACCATTCGCAATGATTTCGTACGTGATGATTAATTAATGCAAGTATAAACCGTTGTTTCGAAATTATTTTGGAACTTGGGGCCACACGTTTAATTAAATGCTCGGTGCCACGCACCATTTACCATGTTCGGCCTATACAATTTAAATCTGCCACGACCTATGTTTGCTTCTGTTCATTTTAGGCTTAAATTTATAATATTATATTATATTTTAAAGTTTTAAAAATAATATTGCATCCCCTTAAATCCTAAAAAAGAATTAAATCATTTACATATTAATATTATAATTCCTTAAATTTTAATAATTTTTCATATATCATAGCATTAAATATTAATTACCAATTTTTTAAGGGCCACCAGAGACTCAAAGAGTAAAGAACAAAGACCCAAATCGGAGTCAAAAATGAAGTCGGAGAACTCACATGACTCAGGGGGCGCTTGGTTCACATAGGGTAATGGGAATAGGAATGAGAATGAATATAGTGAGGAATGAGAATGGATATAATCATTATAATAATGATGGTTGGTTAAGATGGAGGAATGATTACCATTACCTTTGATAGTGGTTGGTTTGTTAAAAATATTAAAAAATAAAAAATTATTAAAATAACTGTTTATATCAAAATTTTAATATATTTTATTTAATTATATTTTATACACCCTATTTATAATTACAAAATTTTAAAATCAAGTATATTACGGTATTTCATTTTCAATAGTTCTTGAAGAAAAAATACTCCAAAGATTTTCTTGCATCAACATATCATTAGTTACATAATATTCTCAAAATATAGTTTAATAATCAAAAATATTGTACAATTCATCAACATAACCATAACATCCACCATTCCATTGCTATAGTAAAATCAAGTAACATAATTTAATACAATTTACATTCCTCTGATAAGGCCAAATGATGTAAAATATCTGTCGTATACACAATACCTTAACCAAAAGCCTTTAATTGATGTAAAATAACCAGGTTAACAGTACAAAATATTGTTCACATCACAACTACAAAAGACCTAACTAATACAAAATAACCTGGTTACGTAACATCAATTGCATCATAAGTTCATAATACTTACAAAAATATTAATATTCTTCCTCGAATGATTCATATACTAGAAGATGGATAGAGGAATCCAAGTACAAAAGACTTTTTTAAATGACTTGGCAAAGCAAATAAAACCTGAACTTTGCCAAGATCATTACGAAATAACAGAGCAGCCTTACCAACATCCATTTGAGATATACCAATATTAAGAAGCTCAGTCATAAGCTCTTGCATCTTCTCATCGGATAGAGAATCGATTTAGACTCATGATCAAAGCATTTGTAACAGATGCATATTGTGAACCCATTTGTTCATGAATAGACTCAAACTTAGCAATGAAATTGTCAACCTTGACTCAATAGTATTCGAAGTGTTCTTGGTCTTTTTTCTTGTAAAATTTTCCTTTCTTGGTGACATGTTTTTCGCCTTTTTATTCTATGACTGCATGAAGGAATGGCCGATGATCCATGTGTATTAGACACCACAACAGGTTCATCTTCACTGTCCGATGAAGAATAGACTGTCATATTCTTTGGGCTATTAACCTTAGCACTTGCTTCAACTATACCCTCAGCTTTTAGTCCCGTCGCTCTATCTTTACCCCACACCATGTCCAATTTTCGCAAATATGGGAATTTAAAGTTCCACAGTCCAATTGCATTCTTGTGATTCTGTAAAAAAGAATTACAAGAAGAATATTAAAAACACAATAACAAGAAAATGTTATAATTATGAAAAAAGAAACTACTAAAATAAGAGTTCAATCAACGTTTGAGTTAGATGTCCTTACCAAGCACCATTCGTCAAACCATTGTTTCTCACAATTGATCTTATGCTCAACATCATCCCACTGACAGCCACTTTGCATACACATTTCAGAAATTGGATTGTACTTGTTTCTTAACCATTTAATCTTAGAGTCAATGTGAGGATCGACATCCTTATCAAAATTAGGAATCTTACTCAGCAACATCTTGTGCACTTCAACCATGTAATTATTCTTAAATCCCCCATCTACTTTCCATAAAGGATCACAAGCTAGTTCTTGCAAAACGTCGACCAAAGCTTCAACCTCATCATCTTTCCAATATTGCTTATTCTTTCCCCTCCCACGGGCAGCCATAGCCATTTCTAATAAAAAAATAACAAAATAACAGTTATCAAAGAAATAAAATATAACAAAAATAACTTTGCTGAAAAATTTAAAACATGCACATGTAATCTGATAAGTCACGAACACAGTTAACCAAACAGAGATGTTCACATGGGTACATTTCAAAAGCAATAACAGAAAGTTATATATAACTGATATTAAACAAGCATAGATGTTCAACATTCAAGTACATTAATCGAAATCAAAACATTTCAACAATAATAAGAGGCATATGAAACAAACATATCTTAAATTACTAATATAAATCATTATCATTGGATCTATTCATCCATATATTATACATGTTGGTTGCCATATTATTCCTGAATGTCAACCACTCATCAGTTGCACTAATTTGTGTAATGTATTCCATTTCATCATCTTTTTCACTCTCATCTTCCTCGCTATTTTCTTCATCTTCAGTGATTGACTCTTGTGGATCAAAACTCATGAACTTGCGAATCAAGTTGTGTAGGAGGGAACAAGCCATGATAATGCGAACTTGGGTTTCAATTGGGAAAAATGAAGGGGATGCAAGGATCTTCCATCTTCCTTTCAACAATCCAAAGCATCTCTCAATAACATTCCTTGCTTTGGAATGTTTCATATTAAAGTATTCCTCTGCTGTCTCTGGTCGATGACCATCGAATTCTTTGAGATGATAGCGTTGTCCTCGATATGGAGCAAGAAATCCATTTGCATTGCAATATCCAGAGTCAACCAAGTAATAACATCCTTCATAATTAAACAATAAGTTATGATTGAGCAGCATAACTCAAAGAGAAACATTATTGGATATTGTAATAGAAATTTACCTCGAGGGACTCGTAGACCATGAGGTCTTGAGATCGCATCTCGAAGCACACGACCATCATGTGCAGAGCCCTCCCAACCAAGCAATACATATATGAATTGCATGTTTGGGCAACAAACACCTAAAACATTTGTTGAAATACATCCTTTTCTTGTCCGATATCGAGGCTTATCTTCATTAGGAGGTGTAACTTTAATTAGTGTCCCATCTAAGGCTCCTAGGCATCCCTACAAATTAAAACTAAAAGGTGATTTAGCATATAAAAGTTATGATATTAATGTTATAGGTTTATTATAGTGTTCAATTACCTGAAAACATTTCCATCTCTCATCTTGACAATCTTGAGTAATGGGCTCCGGCTTCTTGAGCAAAAGATGATGCAATCTTATAATTGCATGAAGAACTTGATGGAATTGCCGACTTACGGTTTCTTTACTACGGAGAAAAGTAGGCTTATTGTCCTACTCTTTTATGGTGAGCTAAGGTGTATATGAACATTGCTACAACCTCTTTACGGATGTGTTCTAGTGTCTTTTAACCCCGACATCTCTTACCATATCACACAATATCCTAAAGGTTGCTCTATCCATACGAAGCTCACTAATGCAGGCATTATCACAATCCATGGTCAATCTAAACATCCATCTCATTCTCTCAATCCTTTTTTCTTCCTTTGTTTTAATTTCACCGATCTTATATTGAAGGTACAAACAATAGATAACATAATGGATTGCAAATAAGAAAACCATCATATTATTTGTTGTTTGTTGAAGTATCAAAAGTTGCTTTAGTTTGTGTTGTCGTTTGTGAATAGGGGGGCGAGCCATGTTGATCTACATTAAAAAAAATCAGAAAATAAATGTCCAACATATAGACAGGGCATGTTAAAAAGTTAGGCAATAGCAGTGAAAAAGAGATAAAACAAGAAGCGAAGGTAATAGAGAAAGAAGATCAAGAAGAATATTAGTTCCTATGCCTATTTTAAACCAAATAGCTGATGTATTTCGAATTCCCAACCTTGATAAAAATAAATCAAGTTTAGGTCAATTGATTAATAAAAGATATAAATGAACTTTGCTAGTGGTGGATGAGTGATAATTGATATTAAAGGAGCTCCAATTGATGAGAATTTGCATGAACAACAAACTTATTTTTTATGATTATAATGTTAAGAAAAGCCTTTTGAAGAGAATACTTTTCTAAATGTTGCTAAGTTGCCTATGTGTGGTAACAATTTAGTAATATGACATAACATAATAAGAAATGTTTGTTTTGATGTTTTTAAAATGGTGAATGACAACGATGTTGTGCAAGATCTTTCTTAAGTGATTAAAACTAAAGAAATTTGTCAATCACATTAGCTCAATAAGCAAGCAAAATTTTATTTTATAAACTTCTTGGAGAGTAAAGTAAAGGTTGGAACTAATTCACTCTGATGTATGTTAACCTATGAGTGAGGTTTCAGTAAATGAGAGTAGATTGTTCGTGTTATTTATATATGCGTATACGTATAGTAGATATAGTTGGATAGTGTAGTAATGCCATATTTGATAGTGTAGTTACACCATATTTAATAAGCGTAGTAATATTGAATAAGGCAACAACCAAGAAAGGATGGGTTGCATCTATGAAATGGGAAATTTTCATGATAAATAAGAGTGAAACAATACCAATAGTAGTAAAACATCATCAGCCCAAAGATAAAACAAAACTTAAAATTGAAAGACACCGCATTGAGTTGTCATATCCTTTTCCTTCCATGTTCAATCATATGGTATAAACAAATTATGTTTCTTTATGTAGAGACATTTATATTGTGCATAAAATAGGAGCTCCGGAATCTAAGAAATGCAAGTCCATAAATGAAGAACTTACAGGAACTTGATCTCGGTATTTCTTGATGATCTTGTTAGATTCTTGGGGTTGTTCACCTACATCATAACCACAGACATCGTTTAATGTAAACAAATATTTATAACTTCTAACATCGAACATCATAACCACAGATATCGTTTAGTGTAAACAAATATTATGAAAATAGTACATTCATATGAAAACAAGAACACTATTACAAGTAGACATACCATATTCTCAAGAAGTTCCCTATAATATGAATTATCTGCAAAGGAGTGTGCCTATATCAAGAAAACAAGAACACTATTACAAGTCACTATTAGATTTAAAATTTACAAGACAAGACCAGAAGGGCATTTGAGTTAAAAGATGCCACATTCTATCATCTTTTTGGATCTGAGAAAACAAAGGATACTCAAGGAAGGAATTCCAAAAGTTTCAAGTAAGATTATCCAATGTTTTATATAGCAGATTTCTTCAAACCATGGTAGGATCTAGACATTAATCAAACTATTGCGAATTCACTGGATTTCATATATACCAAGAAGAATATAAATAGAAATGAAGGTTAGTTCTGATAGATGTTCTTGTGGTTTGGACCTTTTCACTTTAGTCCCTGATATTTAAAAACAATCATTTATCTTATGTTTTTGAATCAGCCAAATCCTCCCCTGCATCAGAATGGCAAAAGGATATCATAATGCTTGTGTAGTTGTTAAGTGACACAACACCCGTCTTTGTTGAGCTACATTACACAAGCAGTACACCATTGTTTCGACGCTATAGGTAAGAGTAATAGATAACATAATATCATGGTAAATGATAATTTTGAGGAACTAAAGTGAGAAAGGTTCAAACCACAACATCCGTGTGTAATTTACCTACCAAATAAACCATCTAACATATTACTTCTCCGAATTGTAACGACCAATTCCAGTAGGCAACAAACACGTGGAAACCAGTGTCGCCTAATGGATCACAAATAACAGATGAAGTTTACAATTTAAAGCATTCCCAAGCCACAATATGATGCGTCATTTATGTAAAACGTTCATAAAGCTCTGGGTCTTCGAAGAGAGGTAGAGAGATTAGTTGTTAGGTAAGAGTCGACTAGTTTAGACGAAGAAAAGTAGTGTGGTGTAAAGAAATATGCAATTATATTGATTAAAAAAATTGAAGAGGAAAGAAGGGAAGAAAATTACCAACGGTGCTACTGCTACTTCGATTTCGGTTGTAAACTGTAAGGATGGTTTCTGGTTCTTACGGAAGAGAAAGATACAGAGAAAAGATAAGAATGACAATGGAGATGATCAGTCGCGGGCAAAACTGGCGCCAAAAATCGTAACAATGACTCTCATTCCTCTGGATTACCAGAGGAATGGAGTATTACCGAAAATCAGGGAATCAAAATAATACCTAAGTAATGATAGGTTGATACCAACCGTTAAGTTTGATTCCATACCCATACATTTTATCCCATTACCTCCAAACAAGCACGCCCGCAGTAGATTTGATGTAACCTATTTTGATGTGGCATCTACGGGTGCAACCATATCCTTAAATATCCTTCTAGCGGATACGTCGAAAACCAACATCCATACTCTTGAATATCCTTCTAGCGGATATGTCGGAGACCAACATCCCCGCCCTGTTTTATAACATGCTTCGGCAGCTTCCTTTAATCGAAAAACAAAAAAAAAGGCACAGAGAGAATCAAGAAGGTGTCCTTATCTTCTTCATTGTTAATAAAAATCCATGACCAAAGCAAAGATTCCCTCGTTCTGCTTTGTTCTCTTTTTGACCACCACCCCAGTCCAAGATCTTGCTTTTATTCCCTCAAATATTGAAAGAGCGACTAAAACTTGGCGATCACATGCTGTCGTTTTTCACTTTTTGATTCAAACCATTCTCACTTTACCAGTTCAGAAACCAGAACAAGGGCCCAAAGTACAATTTCAATTTGTTCCCATAATTCATAATCCCATCCTATCCCTCTACTTCTGCTTCTTTTTTACAACATAGCAAGAGGAGGAAGTACCCAACAACCAACTAAAAGCTTAGACATATTTTCAAAAATCAACATAAACATGTTTCACTAGGAACCACACTTGCTATACCATATCAACCCCTAATTGACTTTTTTTTTTTTTTGGTTGGGGTGCCTCACATGTGAAGTTACAGTAAATGCCTATTGTTCTTTTCAGCTGCAATTGCAAGGAGCCTGGAGACCCCCTGAGTCCAGAGGTCATACTCCCTCTGGCTCATGCATTCGAACTCGACCACCCCACGCAATACCGTCTTCAATGCGAAATACCGTCGATTCTCTCCACCTTCAAGCAGGTGACGACCTGGCCAGGCAGGGACATCTTTAATCACCTCCAGCACCAGATCTGCGAGAATTCAGAAAAGGTTAAAGATCAGTCACACACAGCTTTAGATCCTTTCAACTTTTGGTAGTGCTATTTAACTTTCTCAAATCCCAAAATGGAAGAAGACCCACCTCCAATTCTGTTTTCACATTATAGAGGAGAAGACAAAAAGTAAATGAAGACTCACTCTTTTTCTTTTTTGTTATGGTCCCAGCTACATGCCTGCTCTTCATCTTCAACATAACCTGCACAGAAAGAAAGCTCAAAAAGTTAAAGGTAAGGGAAGAGGAGAGGAGAAGAAAGAAAGTAGATCCATTAATTTCATCAAACTCAGCTTTTAACTTTTTCCCTTAAATCCTCTTTCACTTCATTAGATCACTCTCTCATCATGCCCAAATAATTAAAATCATTTGATAAATCAATGAACAGAAAGAATACTGGATTACAACATCATTAGCACCAACCTGATTCATTCTGTTTATATAAACGGAAACTATTTTCCAATGAAGATCACCTGCATTTATCATAAAACAGAAAAAATCAATGTAAGAACCTTTCATGGCGATGATTATACAGAAAGAAACTATAAAACGAACACCTACCTTTGCGGGTGCGTTTGAGGAGTTCACAACCTCTCGCCAAATACTCTCTGCTACAGATGCCTAGGAAATTCTCTTCCGGCACAAGCTCACCGCTAAAACTACCATTAGAACTACCATTACTACCGCCGCCGACCCCAGCTACACCTATCCCCTTTTCCACTGGAATCACCGCCGCGATGTTCCACACTTCCTTTAATGCCCTTGCCTTGAGGGTCGCTGCCCCACGCAAAGCTGCAATGAAACCAAGCTAAATAAGATCAGAAGAACACGAATGCGCGTACTGAGATTTAACTGGCAAAAGGAAATTTTGATTGTTTTGAGCCATACCCGTTGCTGCTGCGGCTGTCAATGTCATTATGTCACCAGCAGAGCGGACATTCACGGCTGAGCTGACCACGGAAGCCAGGAGATCACGCTCTGCACCCATAGCCTCTGCTGCCTCCACACACTGTGCAGCAACCAACGTGGCGGCCGACGCCACGGCCATGTCAGTCTTTGCCATGTGTTCATCCTTCCCCGAGCCCGAAGAGGCGGCAGTAGCAGCAGCAATGGCGGCAACGGCCGCAGCAACTCCAGCCACGGAAACAGCGGCATGAAGCTGGGCATTATGAGCTCTGGCCTCCTCCTTTTTCTTCTCCCTCCTATCCTTAAGCCACCGCCCCACAGTCTTACCCCCTCCGGGAGCCGCAGTCATGACTGTGCCACCTGGTGTGGTGGCGGGTGTACGGAATTGCGTATTAACAGGGTTGTTCGAACGGCAATACTACATAACCACAAACGCGGGAAATCGAATTTAGCATTATCCCCTAAAAAAATGACCATATGATTCTCTCAAGTGCTTTTCATCGTACATGCCAATTAGATAAATTTTATCGTTTTCTAAAAATGTTCAGGTGGTCAGTCACCATGTTCATGCCCATCGAAATCTTTACAGGCCCTAACTAATTTCAGCAAAGGAACAACGCACCAACCGGTAACAACCCAATAAACCATTTAGCCACATCAGTTCGCCATTAAAGATCATAAAAGGAAAAACAGACCCAATAGGTGTCGGACAAGGCTAACTAGGTAATTACATAGAAAGTTGGAAATTGACACGCATTAATTACTGAGTCAATGGCTGTTCTGTAAATCTAAACCAGGGAGAGAAGACAAAAAAGAAACAAAGAACTTAATATCAAATGAGCTTGCTACATCCAGTTCATCGCTTTTTTGTTAGTTTTAAAACAAAAAGTAGAAGAACTTAAGTTTTCTTTAGAACAAAGTAAAGCATATTTCTGGGATATACATAGCAAATTACTCATTAATATATCTTCAAAAGCAACCAGAGATGTATAATATTGTAGACGACCAATCGAAGGGGGTGTAATCATAAATTAAAGAGACACATTGGGTTGAGAGAAAGTCTGAGATATGTTTCCTGACGACTATGTGGGTCAGTGTGGCTCAGTAAATCGTGCTTTGTGGACAAAAGGAGCAAAAGAACAAACACAAACACACAAACGAACAAAAACCCATCAAATCTTTAAACACCATCAGAAAATTTCTGAAACGTGAAGCCATGAATGATAAAGCGAGGTTTTCCGTCTTACCTTGACGTCGTCCATTTCTGACGGAGAGACCGGAGGACTGTCCGTTAAGGAACCGTTAAGAGGGCCACTGCTGTGTGATAACCGCCCTGAAGTGCGTGGGGATACCTCCTGCTGCATTTACACACACAAAAAAAAAAGGTGCATATGTCATATATATGTATGTTTCTTTGAAGGAATGATAATGATAGTTTTGATAACTGAGAGGGGAGGGCCCTTAATTTGCTAGTATCTTGAAGAGATGACAAGTATGGCAGAGAAATAATTATGTCTTTGGTGGAGAAGCAAAAGATAGAATTTGAGATTTAAAGCAGAGAGAGGAACTGCTGATAAATGGAGGGTGGAGGCCCGAGAGTTTGAAGTCGGAGAAGATGAAGTTAACTGAAAAAAGAAAAAAAAGAACACAAACAGAATCCGAACAGTATGTGCTTATCAAAGCGTCGTAAATCCACCGCAAATGTTAAATGCCAGTTTGATTTTGAGAGAAGCAATCTTTTCAACCCAATCTATTCGCAGAGCAGAAAAATTACAAAAAAAAAGCAAAACAAAACGGAACTTGTTAAAGAGAAGAGTTTGAAACCTAATAAAACACAAATCTTTACTGTAACGTCGAAAACACTGAGAAACGTGACAAAACACCAGTTAGTTTGTCTCCATCTTTTGATCTTTTCTCTGACACGCACAAAGATCAAACCGAAAAAAAAAAAAAAAAACTCACCGACTGTGACATGATTCTTTCCATCACCATCTGTGAAGTCTCCGTAGAAGCAAAAGAAAATGGGTTCCCAGAAACGATCGCACTCTCCTCTAGTTCGCCAGCAATATCTTCCTGTATAGCAAGGCCACTCATGGTCTTAGAAAGAACCATTTGAGGTGGCGGTGCTAGAGCTTTTGAGACCTCCAAAGCCGAGACACTCCATGAACGGGAGAGGAATTCCATAGGCTCTCTCGGTGTCTCCGGTGGGCGGAATGGGTTGGGGTCGGGTCGCCACAGTTCATTCATTGGTTTACTCATTTTTAGAAGTAGAGAAAAAGGGAGTGAAGCGAAAAGGGTGAAGTCTGGTTAAGTGCGGTTTTGTGGAGGGCTTAAATGAGAAGAAGTGGTGATGCTTTATAAGGTGAAGGTAATAGAATAAAAATAAATTGTATATTTATATATAATTATATATATATATCCAGCAATCATTACTGTGGTTGTGGGTAGGGTACGAAGATTTACAATAAGGCATTAAAATTAATAATTATGAGAAAGATGAGACAAATTATTAAAATTCTCTTCTTCGTGTGCTTCCGCAAAAGGAAATTGCTTTATATTAAAAAGAACCAAAGACAGAAATCAAATTAATAACAAGCAGACAAAGTTAGAAGTTAAAGTAATCTTTCTTTTATTAAACCCTTAATGACAAAATTTGATAAATAATACTTATTTATTTATTATATATTTTTACTTTTTTTTTCTTATGAGTGATTTTTAATTATTGTTTAAACAAAAAAAAGGAATATTTCACACTCCGTTATTACAAATTAAATCTGGGTATGATTGTGTACCGTGTACTCGGTCTATTTGGGGCGTCGAAGTCGAAGGCTTGAAGTAGGGTACGGTGCTTTAAATGAAGAAGCTCGCCCTTGGACTCTTCAACTTGCGGTGAAGGGGGAGGAGATGTAACGCACGCGCCAAAGGTCAAGTGAGTGATACTGCATTCTGGTATTTAAATCGTACGGGAGGATTTCCTTTCCCCAGTCACACAGGAAGGAAGCATTCCACATTTCCATTGGGCGTTTTGCGGTTCTATTTTCTTTTTTCAATTTATAAATTACAAAATAAAAGTATCATATAATTAAATTTTAACAATTTATTACTTTTGAAATAAATTGCTCCTTCAATTTTTTTAGATAAGCAAAAGTTTATTTATCCAAATAGCAGAAAACTGCAACACAAACAAACCCTAATTACAAAGTCAACAGTAAAATAAGATCAACTAACTTAAACACCAACTACTACATAAAGAAGCAGTTCTCAAATTAACTGCAGCAAAGTTAGTACCTAAGACCTTAAGCTTAACAGACTCCTTGATGATAGCAAGAAGATCTAACTCAGACTTAAAAGTAGAACAAAACAATCGAGAGTTGCGCTCCCTATCAGTAACCAAGCCCCTACTGCTCAACCTGTCCTTTGTAGGCAATCTATCCAACAAGACAAGCCAAGAGAAAAAAGAGTGCCTTGGGATGTGTAAAGGGCACCAAACAACTCTACTCCAACTAACTTTATCCTCATGAGGCCTGATTTCGTTCCATATAACAGAAAGGGAGAGTTTCTGAGAAAGAAGAGTACTACTTACAGATTAAAATACACCTACAGCTTCATTTCTCAAGCTTAAAAGTTTCTTCCAATGCCAACAACTAGAACTTGGAACAGGTAGACAGGAAATCCCTATCCTTAATACATAAACTATAAAAATACATAAATAAAAGTATGATAAGGGTTTGAGAGGTGATTTTGTTGATAGACCTTAAGATGTACTTCGGTCGGTCACTCGAGAAATTGATAATAAGAATTATAATAAATATAATAAAAATAAAATAGATATAATTTTTATTCTTCGTGAGAGTGTGGAATATTATTCAAAAAATATAAAAATATTATTTATTTAATCATAATATATTACCAATCATCTTTTTTGTTCCTTGTCTGTTTCTTTCTTCTCGTACCAACTAGTTTAAAATTTTCAAATTTGAATCTAAGTGATGATTGTTTTATTTTTTGTTTTGATGACTTAAATTTATAAGTGTAATCACATTAAAACAGTAAAATCTAAATTTAATTTAATTATCATTTAATTTTAATTCATTAATTAATCACATAATTTATTTAAAGCGAGTAAATTTTTGAATTATTATTAATGATTCACATAAAATATATTTAAAGTGTAATTGGAAAATATAAATTATAATTTTATTAATTATTTCTGATTGGGCCAAAACGTTTTAGATCCTATTGTTAGTAAGCATTTATTATATACAGCAACCTGGCAATGCTTGATGGCCACAAGAGAAACCTATAATTTCCAACAACAAAAGAAAAGGATATCGATAAATACAAGTCAAACAAACAATAAATGATGTGTAAGTGACTCATGCGAGATTTGTGAATGTCATGAATATTTCCAAATATTTAATTGTTAATTATTACGAATTTTTAACAAAAGGTAAATTTTAAAACATTATATGGTATTTTAATATTTTCTTTAAATAATATTATAATATTATTAAAATAATTTTAATTATTTTTAAATAGATAATAAAAATAGTAATGAAGATAACTGTATAAATTTATTTAATTTTATTTTAAAATTTTATTTTAAAATTATATTAATGATTGATTAATTTTAACCGGTTTATATTGTTTAATAGTGAAATTATATAACTTAAATTGATGAATTATCTATTAAATTTTAAATTTTTTAAAATAAGAGCATTATTAATATAAATTTTAAAATATTAAATATAATATGACACATAAATATGTTATAGAATAACTACATTTTTAGAGGACGTAAGACTTATCAAAGAAGGGTCAAAGAAGGAGAACATAAATTTATGGACTATGGACTATGGAGTGTGTAGGGACTAAGTGTAATAAATGAAAGAGGGGGCCATGTCTACGAAGGGAAAGCTCATTGGAAACCTGCGAACGAGGCAAAAGCCAACGCATTGGTAACTAATCATTGGTTAGCACATAACTCCCACATGTACTAAGCCTCAAGCTCATGTTTCTGTTCCTGTGATAAGACATTCCAATAATTCATTACAAAATATCTCAGTGTAAGTAAGATCAAGTGATCTAAACACATTTTCTATAGCTTATAGATCCCTGTTTTTTTAGTATAACTCAATTAACAAAGTCCTGAATAACATAAAACAAGACAGAATACGTATACATCTGTTACGGTTTGATTTAATTGTAAAATATAGGACTTAAATTTTATATTGATTAAATACAAAGTTGATATGAATTTTATAATAATTTTGAGTTCTCTACCTTTATAAGCTAATTTTTGAGGTCTAACTTTTCCAAAATTCTTATCAACATCTCTCGATAAGAAGAAGACAGAAAGATATAGGTCAACCATGTGCTTTTGTCAACGACCTTCCTACAAACAATGCCAGTGCTAGGCCATGTTCATCCTGGCGTGCAATCCTCACATTTAAAAAAGAATGATCCTTAGAACCTAATCTTAGGAGAAAACGGAGGGACCAAATTTGGAAGATGAAGCTTCCCTCTCACATTCCGTGAATTTCACACTTCGATGGAGACAACAAGAACCCAAACCAAGTCAGGAACTGGTCCCACCTCCACCTCCACCTCCTTCAACAGAATGCCACGTAGGATCACTAATCTATAATAATGGAGGGAGGTTGAACTTGAACACCTGCTCTTCAGCCTTCACTCTTCAGCATTTGCCTCGGGCATCGGCTTTCCCCAACCCAGACAAGGTGACAAGACCAACAGAAAAAAGCGAGAGAAAGAGCCCCGACTCCTGACCAATCCAATACACACGTTCGTACAGATGAAATAATGCACTTGTTTAATCAGACCCCTTTTAACCCTACCGGTACCAGCGATTCTCTCTGTCTCCGCTCTTACTGGTTTTTTTTTAACCCTACAGGGCGCGTGTGTCGCATGCGTGGCTACGTCATCATCTTTCTCTTTTTGGTTTCTTCTTCATTTACTCGGGAGTCTCCGTTTCTGTATCAGACCAAAAGTTGATTAAACCTAGAAAGAAAACAAAAGACTACCACAGGCTTTGTTTCTTTTTTTTTTTTTTAATCTTTTCCTTTTAGCTGCACCATCTCTTCTTCTTTTGTTTCTGTTAGGATTTATTTTAGATATATCCTATTTTTATTTTTGGCATTTTTATTGGACTTGGGACATATCATATATATTGAAGATTTGACTTAAATTCAAAATTATATGCTAGAGATTTTGTTTTGGAATTGGGTTCTTGATTTGGAAAATTCGATATTGGATATAACATGGATAAGTAGAGTACTTGTTGGACTAAATCTATGTGAGTCAAAGTTTGACTAGGTTTTCTATCCAAAACCTAGCAGTATGCGTATTTGAGGGGGACTCCAATTGAGCTTACAGGAGAGGTGTTGTTGATTGCGGCTGTGAGATTTTTTTTGATCATCTGTTTTTGGTGAAAAACTGTGTGGGTACATTGCTGGGTTGGCTGCTGTGTTGTTAGTTTTTTATCTCTTGATTGAGTTTATGTTCATGAGGCGTTTTGCAGCAGTATAGTTACATCATCCTTATCTCCAGCAAGCAGTCCAAGGGTGATGTGCGGTTGATGTTTTTGCTGGGTGAATTAAGTTAACTAATGTTTGCAGCATAAAGAAGGTTTCATCAGAGATCGATACATATATTGTTGGTGCTGCCACTTGGTTTCCTGGTGACAAAATTCAGATTTGAAATTGTTGCGTTCTTGATTTTATTTGTCTTTGTTTTTTAGTAGAAATAGTTTGAAAAATCCTCTGACGAGGTTAACACGAGTCGGTCGTGTTATTGAGTGTGAATTCTTTCACGGGTAGTTAGGTTGTGGGTCTGTTACATAGATTGGGTCTTACGGGGTAAATCAATCTTGTGTAATTTTTGTGAACTACAGTGAAAGATTTTAATCTGGTGAGGTCCCGAGACGTAGGCAAGGTGTCTTGACTGCGTTACCAAACGTCGGTGTTTTTCATTATTTTGCAGTTGTGATTTTTATTTACTGGCGCGAAGAAGAATTTGAGGATAGCCTGCGAATTTATTGACGAATTAATTTTATCAATTGGTATCAGAGCGGGTCACCAGTTCAGAACTTGGTAGCAAGTTGGTGCAGATCCGAGATTCGCAGAAATGGCTACGAGAGAGGGTGCATCAATCACCAGACCTCCGTTATTGGATGGATCAAATTATCCATCATGGAAATCCCGGATGAAATTTTTTATTCAAGCTCAAAGTACGAGAGCCTGACATTCAGTAGTACATGGTTGGACGCATCCTATGTTCATTGATGATAAAGGAGAGGAAGTTCAGAAAGATCCGTCTGAATGGACTAGAGTGGAAGAAGAAAGTGCGCTGGGGAATTCACAAGCGATGCATGCAATATTCAGTGCCGTTGATGAAGGGCGCTTCTCCATGATTTCGGCATGTGAAACAGCAAAAGAAGCATGTGATATTTTGCAAACCATTCATGAAGGATCAAAATCTGTGATATCTTCAAAACTACAAATGCTAGCTGTGCGATTCGAAGAATTGAAGATGGAAGAGCATGAGACAATTGAAGAATTCCATGAAAAGCGAGAGATATTACGAATCAAGCTCATCAATTGGGAAAGAAGTACTCAATGTGAAACCGGTGAAGAAGACATGAGATCATTGCCACCGAGATTCATTCCAAAATTGCAGCAATAGAGGAGGCTCATGATATTGATAATTTGTCATTGGAGAAAGTTATCGGAATTCTCACAAATTTTAAGATGAATCTTTTGAGGGGAAAACAAGAAAGAAACAAAGGATTGGCATTACAGGTGGAAGCCGGAAAGAATGTGAGTAATGTTGAAGATGAGTCCGATGTGAATGAAGATATGATTTTGCTCACTCGAAATTTCGGTAAATGGCTGAAAAGAATGAAGAACGACAAATCTGATTCTAGACAATTTGGTGGGAGTTCATCTAATAACAATCCAGGACAACAAGTTAGAGGACAAAAAGGTGACAGAAAAGCAAGGAGGATTCAGTGTCATGAGTGTCAGGGGTTTGGTCACATTCAATCCGAGTGTGCCAATACATTGAAGAAACAAAGAGGAAAGTCTTTCACTACAAGCTGGAGTGAAAATGAATCTGAAAGTGATTTCGATCGTGAGGAAGAAATAACAAATAATGCAGCACTGGTTACATTACACAACAAAAGTCCAGTTACTTGTCTAGCAGTAACTGAGAAGGAAGTAACTGACAGCAGAACAGGGAGAAGACTTGAAAATTTCAAAATCAGTTCAAATTTTAATTCAATTTCGACTATGACAAAGGATGTAAGCGGTATGATGATGAAGTTGAGAATACCCATGAGAACTACAAAGCTTTGTATGAGAAATTGATGAAAATGCAGAAAAAGAATGAGAGGTTGAAAGAGGAGAATCTTCGTCTGAAAAATACTATGCAAGAATTAGAAAAGAAGCTGGCATTGACTTCAGATGAACTTGGTGATGCAAGAATGAAATTAATAAGTACTGAAAAGGGGTTGAGGATGTTGAATGGAGGCACGGAAAAACTAGATAAGTTGTTGGAAATTGGTAAAGTTAAAGGGGATCTTCAAGGCATAGGTTATAAAGGCGAGTGTTCCAAAGTGAATGAAGAAAAGTTTGAAATGTCCAGATCAGCCCAAGAAGTAAAAGCACCGAAAAAGAGTGATAGATTTATACCTACATGTCATTTTTGTGGAGTCATTGGACATATAAGGCCAAGGTGTTATCAATTATTACAAATGATATTTCAAAGGGGCCAAAATCGAAAATCTAGACGTTCTCCATTAAGTTTCCAGCAGCATCCCATGGTATCGAAGCAAGCTTGGATTAGAAAGGGTCAGGTACAAGCACAAAAATGTAGTGAAGGGAAAACCAGAAAATGCCCAGATTTGCAGTTAGTTACTGTTAAGGAAGTAACTGCAAAACCAGGAGAAATTCCAGTTACTTCAGATGATGATGCAGCAGAATCACTAGATGACAATCAAAACCGAGGGTCTTCATCTCGAATTCGAAGAAACCATCCAGTAGAAAATGTTATGGGGGATGTGAGCGAAAGAAGTAAAACAAAAGAAAGAAAAAGGGTTAATTATCAAGAACTTACAGGAAACTCGTGTTATACATCTTCATTCGAGCCAAAGAAAAACGCTAGGTTTGAGATTTTTCGAAGGGCACAGGGACAGTGTGCTTTATATTTTTGAAGTATTTTTTTGTGAATGGTGGTAAAGTGTGATATTAACGTGTTTATGATTCTTCCGCTGCATTTATTGGTGATTATTATGATTGTGATTTTGTTTCAAGAGGTAGACATCATATTGTTTATGATGAATGTTCCATTCAGGGGGAGATTTCAGGTATATGTTTGACTTTTTATCTTATTTTTTGGCATCTTTGTGTCCCAAGGGGGAGAAATTTGGATGATTGGTGTTCTTTGAAACTTGATGTTTGATGAAGGGGGAGCTATGTGAATCTTATCTTTATATGTCCACATATGATTAATTATGTGGAGTACCAGAGTTGTGACAAAAATGCCAAAAAGGAGGAGATTGTTAGGATTTATTTTAGATATATCTTATTTTTATTTTTGGCATTTTTATTGGACTTGGGACATATCATATATATTGAAGATTTGACTTAAATTCAAAATTATATGCTAGAGATTTTGTTTTGGAATTGGGTTCTTGATTTGGAAAATTCGATATTGGATATGACATGGATAAGTAGAGTACTTGTTGGACTAAATCTATGTGAGTCCAAGTTTGACTAGGTTTTCTATCCAAAACCTAGCAGTATGCGTATTTGAGGGGGACTCCAATTGAGTTTACAGGAGAGGTGTTGTTGATCATGATTGTGAGATTTTTTGATCATCTGTTTTGGTGAAAACCGTGGGTACATTCTTTGGGTTGGTCATGCGTTGTTAGTTTTTATCTCTTGATTGAGTTTATGTTCATGAGGCGTTTTGCAGAAGATAATTACATCATCCTTATCTCCAAAGCGTATCCAAGGGTGATGTGCGGTTGATGTTTTTGCTGGGTGAATTAAGTTAACTAATGTTTGCAGCATAAAGAAAGTTTCATCAGAGATCGATACATATATTGTTGGTGCTGCCACTTGGTTTCTTGGTGACAAAATTCAGATTTGAAATTGTTGCGTTCTTGATTTTATTTGTCTTTGTTTTTTAGTAGAAATAGTTTGAAAATCCTCCGACGAGGTTAACACGAGTCGGTCAGATATTATTAGGTGTGAATTCTTTCACGGTAGTTAGGTTATTGGGTCCATTACATAGATTGGGTCTTACTGGGTAGATCAATCTTGTGTAATTTTGTGAACTACAATGAAAGATTTTAATCAGGTGAGGCCCCGCAGACGTAGGCAAGGTGTGCCGAACTGCGTTACCAAACGTCGGTGTTTTTCATTATTTTGCAGTTGTGATTTTTATTTACTGGCGCGAAGAAGAATTTGAGGATAGCCTGCGAATTTATTGACGAATTAATTTTATCAGTTTCTTACCCATTATTGACATGAAAACCGAGAGCAGGGAGTATGGTCCAGATTTGATTTAAGTAGCTTAACTAGATGAATTAGTAAAGCTTAACACTGATTATGCTTCAATTAACAGGTCCTGAATAACGTAAAACAATACAGAACACATATACATCTCTTGATAAGAGACTGTTGAAATATAAGTGGGACTTTATCTAACATTAAAAGAATATATGACCTTGAGCATGCATATAAGCTTAATGAGTTACTCCTCCTTATATCAATTGGTTTTAGGATGGAACCTCATTTGAGCTTGTATGTACTCAGTTTATTTAAGCTCAATTATATAAAAATTTAATATTGGTATCAGAGCGAGTTGCTCTTGAATTACTCGTCACGATAAACTGTGGCACTCGTTGGGCCGTAAATTAGCCCATATGTGAGGGGGGCGTGTTGAAATATAAGTGGGACTTTATCTAACATCGAAAGAATATATGACCTTGAGCATGCATATAAACTTAATGAGTTACTCTTCCTTATACTAATTAGTTTAATGATAGAACCTCATTTGAGCTTATATGTACTCAATTTATTTAGGCTCAATTGTATAAAAATTTAACAGAGACGACAGGAAGATATAGGTCAACCATGTTCTTCTGTCATCGCCCTTCCTAAATAATGCAAAACAATGCCGGTGCTAGGCCATGCTCATCATGGCTTGAGATCCTCACACTTACAATATATGATCCTCAGGACTGATTTGATAAATTTTCAAGAAGTTCTCAAAATCTTTGAAATGATTGGAATTGCATGTTTTGGACTTAATAGGATTAAAATTCAGGCGCGTGAAATCATTAATGTTAGCACTTGATTGATAAATTATTAGGTCAAAAGGTATTTATATTTAAACAATATACAAAAATTATAAAATTAGAGATGATAAATTGTGGTTGATTTAATTTAAAGATAGCATGTTTAATTTGAGTTACTAAAGTATTGGGTTATATTCACGTAGACTGATTAAAGTTAATTATACAAAATAACATTATTTTGATATAACTATAAACGATAATTTTAGTTTATTATCTTCTAAAATTAATCAATTAGAGTTAAATAAATTTAACTTTGATTAAAAATTTATTTGAAATTCGATTTAAAAGGATTAATGAACTTAACTTTATTTAAAATAATATTATCCTAATTTATTTGTTTAAAATGATATTATTTTAAAATACTCAAATCAGAAAATATGAATGTGATTGAGTTATAAGTCGCAACCGACTTCAACAAATTCTGTTTTAATCATTATGATTTTAATTAATTATATTCTTTTAATTTATAAGTTAATATAAATAAAAATATTATTTTTGTTAATTATACTAAAATTATATGATCTGAATACATGTTGGATCGAAATTCGAGTCTTTTTTGGTCTACCCTTGAACTTTAGGTTGATCAAGTCCATTCTCATTCCATATAAAAGCAATTAAAGGTCTTCACATAGTTTTGGTTAAATAAAGAAGATTTAATCCCAACAAAACCTAATCTTAGGGGAAAACGGAGGGGACCCCATTTGGGAGATGAATCTTCCCCCCTTCACACTTCCGTGGAGACAAGACCCCAATCCAATTCAGGAACTGGTCCCATCTCCTTCAACAGAATGCCACGTAGGATCACGAAACTAGAATAATGGAGGGAGGTTGAACTTGAACACCTGCTCTTCAACTTAGCCTCAGGCTTTGGCTTACTCCGAACCAGACAAGGTGACAAGACCGACAGAAAAAGCAAGAGTAAAGAGCCCCGAGCCTGACCAATCCAATACGCACCTTCGTACAGAGGAAATTATGCACTCGTTGCATCAGAACCTCGAAATTGTATCAATGCCAGCGATTCTCTGTTCTTACTAGTTCTCGTTTTCTTCTCCACAGTACTTACTACTACTATTTACCACTCTCTTGTTATGTTACTGTATGTACGGTGTACCGGCTATCTGGGCGCGTGTATCGCATGCGTGGCTACGTCATCATCTTTGCTTTTTTGTCCATTTGCTGAGGAGTCTCCGTTTCTGTATCGGATCAAAAGTTGATTAAAGCTATGCGAGAAAACAAAAGCTTTTCCCTTTTCTCTTTTCCTTTTAACTGCAACGTCTCTTGGTCTTTTGTTTCTTACCCATTATTGAGAGGAAAACCAGTAACAAGGAGTATGCCCCAAAATTGTTCGATTTGATTCAATTTTTCTTTTATGTAAATCATAATTATTTAAAATTTTATTTATAATTAATTCAAAAAAATTAAAATTTTTAGATCCTTTTCTAAATTTTATTTCCTCAACATATTCATAAGACTATTAAGACATCTTAATCAAAAATATAGACTTTGAAATGTATTAATTATTAAAGTATATAAAACAATCCTATAATTACTTCCATTTGATATATAATATCTTAATGCTTTTCACAATTCTATCTACACAGAAATGGTCAAATAAGTGGGGCTGTAAATTGAATTCCTGGAGAATGTTTGTACTTGGATTGTCAAATATTCCAACACTTTGTTGCTTTCCACACAATCCCATACCACATAGGACTTTGTTTAAACGCCAGGGAAGTTTAGCTGGCCTTGGGTCAAGCCACAATCATCATCGTTGTGCCTGGAAAAGAGAACCTGGTCTGAAAAATGTCAGATTCATGTGTTTCTTACCTAGTATTCTCGCATGATTTGGGTTTGAAATTGTTTTTTTAATTATCGTACTATCTTCTTCAACTTCATTTCTATACTCGTGCCCAGTCTCACCTTTCTCGATTACCATGAACCTCAGAGCAAACTTTGTTTCTTGTGGTTCTAGAGGAGCATACATGGAACTGCTAAATATAGTAAACCAAAGGATTGTTACTTGTGCCATTGAAATGGGTTAATTAAAGTTGATAACAGGGTTTGGATGGCGATGGATTATGACGGAGATCGTATTGCAATCTGAGGAAAGTGAATGAAGGATAGAAAACGACATGGATAAGTGAGGCTACTGTCTGAATTAAGTTCAGACTTTGCCACATGACTACTGGTTTCTTAACTGCGACGTTGATGCATATTATGACCCTGCCATGGATCAGGTGCTTCCTCATCCAATCAAAGGCACCTTCAACAAATAATTTGCTTAAAGAAAACTAATAAAATAGAATCAAATCAACCTAATTTAACTTAAATTCGATTAATAATACAAAAAATTAAATTTATTTCAATCGATTAAAATCGAAACTGCATAAATATACAGTAGATGAAAGGCAAAGTCGACTCTATTACAATTGCTATACATGAGTTAATTGGATTATCATACAAGAAAAAAAAAATAGGTATTTGGTCAGTTTCAGCTGGTCCATTTCGCAATGGTATTGTCCTTAGCAAGTCGGTCTAAATTTAATGAAGGATGGCCCTTGGGTACCCAGAAATTATGTTAGACCACACAAGTGTAAAGTCATATAAACTTATCTTTTTCTTTCAATTAAAAAATGAAAAAAGAAAAGAAAAGAACTTGATTTTCATATTGTCAGCCTATTTAGAAAGTTGAAAGCATTAGAATCATTACCAATGCATCTAGAACCATTAATCATTTGTGTATAATGGGACACAAAAAAATCTCTAAAACGATAACACTAACAACCTGATCATTCTGTGACTAACAACCAAGCCAGCACCAAGTGACCATAGTCTCATAATGATTATTCCGGCCCTTTCAGCATAAAGAAATAGTAGTTAGCAGAATTCTGGGTCATCTACACATAATTTTCTTTGATATGACGCTCGGGCTTTTATCATATTGAGTTAGAAGTGGACTCGATGAAAGTGCACCGGTTCCTTTCATTATTATCGTCCCGCTCTCGGTCTGACAATCCTATCATCATGGGTGATTCTTAACTTCAATCTAATTTATGTTATTCATCGACACGCTGCATCGGAGAAGTAATAGATATACAGATTGACTCGCTACCCAGGCTAATCCTGCCGATATTAATATCACCTATTTTGATGTTACACCTACAGGATATCATGATTTCCTGCTAGAGAATCTATCGGGGCACTGTTTCCCCGCCTCATGTAATTTTCTGTTTACTCTTTCTCTTTATAAAAAAAAAAAGAGAGCAGTTGTTCGTTCTTTTATTCTTCTCCCAATAACCAAAAGATATTTATACATGACTAACGATTTATTGCTGAGTCTCCTCTTAATCTACTTCATCAAGATTAGAGAATCGTAACCTATATGACAAAGATTTAATTTTTCAATCGCTAGGTTTTAGAGTATGATAAAGAAAGCGGTGAACGTGTGGTGCGTGGGTTGGCAGAGCATAAAGGATCTTATTATCATCATTAAACATGATACTACGTGTACCGTAGGATCCTCTCTAGCTCCAAAAATGGAATATGTCTCTTTACTTAAGCTCCGTAATTTTGGCTGTTAATATATAAAATAATTCATTTATAATGTATAATTATGATTTTTTATAAATATTATTGGGAAATGGAGTGTAAACATGAAAGAGCAAATGGAGGTGAAGCGTTTTAAGAAAATGAAGATAGAAACCACCGACAACAAAAAGGGGTCAAACATCAAAGAGACGGAGATGGAAGAGCCACTTAATTTGCAAGATCCCCCACTTGACAAACACTCTTGATCGATCTCTGACTCTCGTCAGTTTCAAGTTGAGTATGAGTGTACTCTTTGATTATCTACACCAAACACCTCGTAAGTGATGCTCCATTATCACTCATTCAAGGGGACTTAAACGTTAGGTTGAAATGAAATGACTAACATCTTCCCAAATGAGACGAGAGGCTATCCGTTCGATTCGGGAGTTCTTGAAAATTGGCAGATTGCATGACACCGAATGCTCTTCCCGTCAGAAAATCCCATCAAATGTCTCAATCACGTCACTTGAGTTTCATTTAATTTAGATAATGCAAAAACCAATGAAGTCAATAAACTCATCCAGGCCCTTAAATGCCTATTAATTGGAGGAGAACAAGCCCACCAGAGCACCACCGCTAAGAAGCCATGTTTTATAGTCTCCTTGCTTTATTTCAGCTCATCTTTATAGGTTCCTAATGATTATACGCTCTCTAAACCCAAGAAAGTAACGGAAATGGTATCTTCATATTATAGCTTCGTCCAAATACATTACCTCCATCTATCCTGCTAATATTATAAGCTTAATGTAAAATGTATATACCATAAGCTCTAGTGACCGACAAAGTGGGACCAGTTTGGCAACTACACGCCAATCAAAGGGTGACTTGGTTGCTGTCACATATGCGAAAAGCTAGAAGACATGGCCATGTAGCTCCAATTTCCAAGGTCTCCAAAATTTTCGAGCTCAGACTAGGATGGTTGAGCTATTTGATGGTCGAGTTAATAGGAATAGGGGTTGGACTTTGGAGACTGCATTTTACTGTTTCTTTTTACCAAGAATCAACCCTATTTACTAAGTCAATAAATAAACGCATTGAAAAAGAACAAACAAGCAACACTTTACTGATCCGTATTGATTAAACGTGACACCTTGATGAACGTAGAGAGAAATAGTCGACCAGAATAAATCATAAAAAAGAGGGTAATGATTATGAAACTACTCTAATTTCTATTCTATTGCACGAATATTTATTTATTTATTAATTATAAGTTTTATTAAATAAAATAAGTCAGGTGATCTACTCCTGAGAAGAATAGGAAATGACACACGAGAGTAGCAAGTTAGTGATTTGACAAAATTGGGAAACTCGTTCGTAAAGAAGCGATGCTCGAGAAACGTTAAGGCACAAAAAATGGATGATATCGTAAGAAGTTGAAAAAAGTCGGCAATAATTCACACACAAAAACCGAAGAATGTTTCAACGGGGAAATAAGACACAGAGATCGAGTACTAAAGGTGTGGTGGGTCGGTCTAGAATCACTAGCTCTGAGAATTATTTTTTTTCTTAAATGGTTACGATAATGATGCAAGGTGGGCCGTACGCCGCCGATATAGAGGCGCCGTACTATGAGTGATTTAGTTGGTGATAAGATTAGATTACGTTGAATTTAGAAGATGGGTATCACTTATCAATCAATCAACAGGTGGGTGTGCAATCGTCCCAATCTTCTGTTCTGTAGCCATACAGATGTTTACTCGTGAATACGCTTAAAGATGTTGGTCCAGCTCCAAGGGACCCATACATTTAATTACACACGGATGCATTTATTATGGTTTTTAACTTTCAGCTTCGAAGGATTTGTCAGAAACTGGATAATATTAAAGTCACGAGTCACCGATGCGACCATTGGAACAGTGATTTAGATTGGAATGTAATGACCTCTTTACTTCCACTGTTTCCGGGAAGCAAAAACGACAAGGATTGAAGAAGAGGATAAAGAAATGTTTTATTCAATCAAGAAGTATAATTGAAGAATTATACATATACGTGTCAGATTCAT
The DNA here is from genome assembly GCA_029891385.1 of Erythroxylum novogranatense. Lineage (NCBI taxonomy): Eukaryota > Viridiplantae > Streptophyta > Magnoliopsida > Malpighiales > Erythroxylaceae > Erythroxylum > Erythroxylum novogranatense. The sequence continues at coordinate 133,565,290 of CM057228.1, forward strand.
GGCCGGGAAAACCAGGAGTCAGACATCAAACAGAAACAAGTGATCGCATAGTCGTAAAAATGTGTAAAAGAATGTGAAACCACCCGAGACAAGAATTAGATATGTTGGTTTTCTATTTCCATAGAGTCAATGCCAGGGAAGTCACCAGTACAATTAGCCAATCAAAGTGTCCAAGTGGGATTGAAGAACCTGAATGAGAGAATGAACAAGAATAATTAACTCATCTCCAAATTGTATTCACAACTGGGAATAAAAACAAGGAGATGAAGCAGACGGTTAACTTTGCCAAACCTTACCTTGATTGTTAACATTATCAGACAATGCAGGTGCTGGTGGAGGAGAAACCTTACCTTGATTGTTACCATTATCAGACAATCCGGGTGCTGGTGGAGGAGATGTGTTTGCTATATTAACACCAAGATTCTTACAGTCCACTCCGATCGCGCCTTCAAGTCCAGGACCAGAACTCAATGTCAATTCTCAAGAAACAAACAGAAAATAAGAATCGGGTATCGAAAAGTTTCATAGCTTACACTCTTTGTAGCATGGAAAGGCAGTTTGATTGAGAAGGTTATGATAACCCTCTGAACATGTGCATTGGTAGCTCAAACTGTTAGATTTCCTGTTGCAGGAGCCACCTCTACAATTCACAAAATAGCAGGCTACAAAAGCAAAAGACAAAACGACATTTCCTCCTTAGATTTTTTAAAGAAGAATACATGTTACATAAAAATATAATATCAGAAAAGTAGTAAAAGCTAATTTTAAAAAATTATAGATTAAAATAAAAAATCCAAATTAAAAGAGAATTCAGTATAATTTATTCAATTTTTGAATCATGAATTGTTCTTACGATCAAAGATTGACTGGTTATTGGTGCCCGATCTATCCGGAGCTGGCGAAGGCGCTGAGTCACATGATAAATCCATGGTACCTGAGAAAATTGTAATTAGAATTCTGATCTACTTTATATTATGCCTACTTTAATTAGAAACGACGGAACAAAATAATTTTTAATCAAAGGCATCATAATTAGATTCATCGTTTTGCTTCATAATATATATTTAAAACTTTGACTTACTCCACCTGCACAAGGCAAATCAATTTTTTTACAATAACTTAACACGCCAAAAGTGCCTGAAAAGACTGATTACTTACCACTCATCACCAACTTTTTTTTAAACCAACATTGGCTTGAAACGTATTATATAGATATGCGTTTGACTTGCTTCGTCTTCCAAACTCTAAACGTGTCTAAATAGTTATCCCTGACCCTGACGACTGTTTCCTCCTTCCAGTCAAGAACTGCATCCCATTCGTACTCTAAACTTGTTTCCAGTCGATTCGAATTCATTTCAAAACTCGATGTAATTAAGGTCTAAAGGAATAAAACAACTCTATCTTAATCAATTATACTAAATCAAATTGATTTTATTGAACTAAGATCAGGCCAGGCTTAATTTGCCATATTCCTAAATCACTTAGATTTCATTAGATTCTGGGCACGGGTTGCTTGTAACTAGCTATGATAAAACTATGAGAGAGCAATTTAAGTCTTATGATCGATCCATGTAATCTAATACATGGAAAGGGGATGACTGTATCAATATCAATCGAAAAGAGAAGCTAGTGGGAGGAGATCAAAGATTGAAACTGAGAAGGGAAAGCAGAGAAAAGGGTCGAGAACTCACAGTTCGGGATTATGCAAGGAAGAAATTTGAGACGATCACTAGAGCCAGATTGGGTTTGCCTCCAACCATCAGCGCATTCACATTCGAAGAAGAAAGTACTGCTGTTATTCGGCTTGCAAGTTCCTCTTCCACATTGGACGTGATTGCATACTTGGTCTGTAACCAAGAAACCGAAACAAACATCACACAAAAAGAAGAAAACGGAAGAAAAAAAACATGGAAGTAGACCATACAACTTCTAAATTAGGTGAAGAAGCAGACAGCATACCAAGAAAAGGTGAAATAATCGGAGTTAAAAGATCACTTCTAGCAACCATAGGTTGCAGAAGTAAAAGGGTTACAAGGCAAGAAATTGTCATAACAGCACGATAAGCCATATCTCTCTCTGCAACAAAACACGGAAGGAAAGGAAGAGAGAAATGACGAAGGCCACGTTCGGTGAGCTTTGTATTTGAAGACGACTTATGGAAGTTACAGACTCATTTGATTTGTTTAGAAAATGCATGTAACATGGAAGTGTTAGGAAAATGTTTACGCGGCTGACTTGTAACAACTTAGAATGTCGTTTGGTGGTTGGAATAGACTTTGGGTTTCGGTCCCGTTGCCGCTTGCACTAAAGTCCTATAGATATTAAATAGACTGCGTCAATATCAGTGACCCGTCAGATTTTCAACTTTCGAGTTCCGCATTCCACTGTTTCTAGAGAAAACTAAACAATGCCCATCATCTCACGGCTCTTAGCTATGAATCGGCAAAGATTCTGAGTTTAACTTTTTTATTTTTATTTTTAAAATTTCTTTATAATTTTTAAATTATAATTTCTGATTTAAGGAAGAACAATATAAATTTTCTAATAGAGTTAACTAAATGAAAGGGCTAAAACCTTGTCTCAAAAAGGTGGAATCGCCCACTTCAGGCGCCTCCACACCCTCGACTCAATAAAGTTGTGAGGGGATAAATCACGGTCTGATTTCAGCCAACTTCTCAACAAAGCGGCCTATTCTTTCCGTTGTCGAGATTCAAACCCTAGTCCTTATCCCAAGTTAACCTTGCCGATGACCTATTAGTCACTAAGGAGTTATAGTTGGGAACGACATCTAGGAATGGAAATCTCGTTAAAGGCTGGCCAAGTCTAGTGTAGCTACTTGGACTTTTATGTATGTTGATTACGTTATACTCCTGCAATGTTTGAGTCTTTGGTTAGTACGTCTTAATTTTGAACAGAACTTGCTCGACAAGTCCGTCTTTTTTTATTGGCACAATTAACCAATTTATCTTCATAAGTGTTTGAAAATATAAGTAAATTAAAAATTAAAAATTAAAAATTAATATTAAAAAACGCGTCTAAAAGAAGGTCATCGCTGAATAGTCTAAACTCTAAAAAGATGGTTGAAAATTTACCAATACTACCGAGTGCTTCACATGAAAGTTCGGTGGAATTGACCTCATAGAACATACAAGTGACAGTCAAATACGTTCAACTCCCGATGCCTCATTAACAATTTATGATCTAAGTAAGCTTGGGATTTACATGTCTTGATCCAAAGCCTAAGACCTGACACTTCTCAGGATGTTTGCTTAGATCATTACTTCATGTCAGTAAGTGCCAGTGGTGACTAATTACGAGTGCCAAAAAATAATTGTCATCTTCAATAAATAATTTTTATTTTCTCTTTGATTCTGCCGAATTTTAGCTGAACTGCACGTTGCCGTTTGTATCTATGAGCTGATTGTTTTTTGTGATTAATCCGACGTGAATATACCTGCAAAACAAAGAAAACACGTCGGGGGTTGTGTTTCGATTAGCCCCTCCGACGCTCAAGTCAATATTTTTGTGAAGGTGAGATTGATCAATGCAGAGAAAAGCTAGGTTTTGATTGCGTACCACTGTTATAGGAGAATTATACCTTATATAGGGGATGGACGCTAGGGTTAAACCTTTACGTGTTTGCATGGGAGTCTCTTACATGCGGATGAGCTGAAAAGAACATGGATCGGACTTGGGCCTGTCGTAGCCGTTGGGTTCGAGACTTGTTCTATGAAGAATGGACCGATCGGCCCAAGGGTTGTCTTGACTGGGTCCGAGCCCAGCATCGCCGACTCGACCATAAGCCTACTCCTCGAGTCTGAGCGAAGAGAAAGGTCGGAGGAGTATGTAGAGGTTTATAGCTCGTACTTAGGACGGCTCGTGATTGGAGTGATTGGTCGGACATTGAGATATGGCTCGTCTGTAGGTTGGCTCGTGAAGTAATCGATCGGTCGGGCATTGTTGTTGTAGCTCGGTCACGGGAAAGCTCGGGCGGTCCCGATCGATCAGATACCAACCGATTATGCATGATCGCTTGATGTCGACCGGTTGAGCGTAACGGCAGATGTCGACCGGTTGAGCGTGAATCGCGATTCTCGATCGGCGATTGTGTGCCCCAGCTGATCGGCCTCGCCACTTGTTGCCCGACAGCCCGTGCAAAAGCGGGTCGGATGGTCATCATTGGCAGACGTGTGAAGGTACTTGGAGCATTTATTGTTTGACGGCGCACGTCCTTTGACAAATTGCTCGAATCAAACGACGTCCTTTAGAATCATAGATTTGCCTCGTGCGTCCCTTCAACTGACGCGCCCTTCCGGATTTTGGACAACACTAATTTCCATGGCTCGGATCATGTCGCGTGTCCAAGCATAGCTCGGATTTTCTCAACGTGTTATACTTTGATTGGATGGCTCGTCCGAGTGCCTCCCTATAAATGTTTAGGGTCGACGAACCATTTGGTTTTCTTCACGCTTATTTCCTTCTTGCATAAGCTTCTGCTTTCGTTCGCTTTTTCTTGCTCCCAGTTTTCAGAAACTTCATTCAATTGTCGTTCGATTTCCCTTTCTCCATCTAACAAAAAGGTACGTCCTTCCTCCTCTAAAGTTCTTTTCAAGAGCTCTTTTCTTGGTAATCATGTCAATGGGTAGTTCTAGAAGTACGGTAGGAGGTACCGAGGAAGTGTCGACGAAGGAAAGAAGGGACGGGTTGGTTGTGGAGGCGGTACCAAGAGGTGAATCGAAGATGAGGTTGGGGGAACTGCAACGGCTGATTATTAGGTGTAACATTCCTTCGTCCTGGGGGCCTAGGCTGGCCATCAGAACCGAACGGATCTTCAAAGAATCTGAGCGGGTATTTTGTCAGATCGAGAGCTTTTTCTCTGTTGGCAGCATGATGCTTCCGTACGCTCCGATTATTGACGAGGTGTGCGCCGTCTATGAGCTGATGCCGAGTCAGATCCCCCCGAATGGCTGGAGGTTTATTAATAGTTTGGCTCTGCTATGTCATCAATTCGATTGTCCTCCGTCAGTTGACATCCTCCGCCACTTTTTAAGAATGGGTCAGAGCCCCATAATTGGGGCTGAGATTCCTCATTTTCAGTACAGGGATGCCCGGTATCGCCCGGATGGAACTCCCGAGAAAGCCACTTCTTGGCGTACGAAGTACTTTTTTGTGAAGCCCCTAGGAACCTCCTTCGAAGCTCGGCCGTGGAGGTACCCTCTAACCGAGCAATGGAATGACGTGTCGACCATATCTCTTAGTAGAGAGGAGTAGGAGGTGGTCGGCCGTATAAAAGAGCTCGACAGATACGACTTTACTCGGCTCATGCAGGGGTACTTCGGGGGAGTCTCGGCCAATTCATTTCTCACTGACCCCCTCCTCGAATTAGCGGGCTAGGAGAGTAGACCGCCCCGTCCGGTTGACTCCTCGTGATTGAGCTAATTGTTGTATTTTTTAGCCTTGGTTTCATTTTCTAACTTAATTTATCGTTGTACAGCCATGGTGAGAATGGAAGATGCTCCTTGGACCTCCAAGTCGAAGAAGCGGTGTCTGATGTAAGAAAGGACGGAGACGGGACCATGATGGCGCCGCTTTGTCTATGGGGTTGGGGTCGTCCGTAGTGTCGACGGATGTCTCACCTGTCGGGGGCCGACCTTCTAATTCGGGGTCATTGCTGGTTTTGTTTTAGACGGGCGAGTAGTCTGGCAGAGGAGGAGGAGGAGGATGCGGTCCTCCTCTTAAGAGGAAAAGGCCGGGTTTAGTGGGATTTATCGTCCGGCCCGGCAAGTCGAGCCGGACCGGAAAGGAAGAAGGGCAAGGGAAGGCGTGGCGCAAATCCCGGCGATGGGAGTCCGCCTCAAGTTGGCTAAGAATGCCATAATCGGAACCTCAAGTATCCGTTACATTCTTTGAGAGGATTACTCACTTTGTGGACGAAAGCAGATTCATGGAGAAGAGGAGTAACTTGGAGCTAGGTCTCACTGCTCGTTCGTCTCGGTGTCGGAGTCGACGACGACGGGTCGAATGAATCGTCAGATGTCGACCGGTTGAGCGAATCGCCATTCGGGATCGGTCGATTGTGTGCCCTAATGATCGGCCTCGCCACTTGTTGCGCGACACGGCCGTCTGCAGCGGTCGGATGGTCATCATTGGCGACGTGTGAAGGTACTTGGAGCATTTATTGTTTGACGGCGCACGCCCTTTGACAAATATTCGAATCAAACGATCGTCCTTGTAACCGTTGTACAGCTGCCTCGTGCGTCCCTTCAACTGACGCGCCCTTCCGGATTTTGGACAACCCTAATTTCCATGGCTCGGATCATGTCGCGTGTCCAAGCATAGCTCGGATTTTCTCAACGTGTTATACTTTGATTGGATGGCTCGTCCGAGTGCCTCCCTATAAATGTTTAGGGTCGACGAACCATTTGGTTTTCTTCACGCTTATTTCCTTCTTGCATAAGCTTCTGCTTTCGTTCGCTTTTTCTTGCTCCCGCCGTGAAACTTCATTCAATCGTCGTTCGATTTCCCTTTCTCCATCCAACAAAAAGGTACGTCCTTCCTCCTCTAAAGTTCTTTTCAAGAGCTCTTTTCTTGGTAATCATGTCAATGGGTAGTTCTAGAAGTACGGTAGGAGGTACCGAGGAAGTGTCGACGAAGGAAAGAAGGGACGGGTTGGTTGTGGAGGCGGTACCAAGAGGTGAATCGAAGATGAGGTTGGGGGAACTGCAACGGCTGATTATTAGGTGTAACATTCCTTCGTCCTGGGGGCCTAGGCTGGCCATCAGAACCGAACGGATCTTCAGCAATCTGAGCGGGTATTTTGCTGTATTTGAGAGCTTTTTCTCTGTTGGCAGCATGATGCTTCCGTACGCTCCGATTATTGACGAGGTGTGCGTCGTCTATGAGCTAATGTCGAGTCAGATCCCCCCGAATGGCTGGAGGTTTATTAATGGTTTGGCTCTACTATGCCATCAATTCGGTTGTCCTCCGTCAGTTGACATCCTTCGCCACTTCTTAAGAATGGGTCAGAGCCCCATAATTGGGGCTGAGATTCCTCATTTTCAGTACAGGGATGCCCGGTATCGCCCGGATGGAACTCCCAAGAAAGTCACTTCTTGGCGTACGAAGTACTTTTATCAAGCCCCAGAACCTCCTTCAAGCTCGTAGTGGAGGTACCCTCTAACCGAGCAATGGAATGACGTGTCGACCATATCTCTTAGTAGAGAGGAGTGGGAGGTGGTCGGCCGTATAAAAGAGCTCGACAGATACGACTTTACTCGGCTCATGCAGGGGTACTTCGGGGGAGTCTCGGCCAATTCATTTCTCACTGACCCCCCTCCTCGAATTAGCGGGCTAGGAGAGTAGATCGCCCCGTCCGGTTGACTCCTCGTGATTGAGCTAATTGTTGTATTTTTAGCCTTGGTTTCATTTTCTAACTTAATTTATCGTTGTATGCCCATGGTGAGAATGGAAGATGCTCACTTGCCTCCAAGTCGAAGAAGCAGTTTGTCTGAGAAGAAAGTGACGAGACGGGATGGCGATGGCTCCGCTTTGTCTATGGGGTTGGGGTCGTCCGTAGTGTCGACGGATGTTTCACCTGTCGGGAGCCGACCTTCTAATTCGGGGTCATTGCCAGTTGTGTCGGTCGGGACGGGCCAGGTAGTCCTGGCAGAGGAGGAGGAGGAGGATGCAGGTCCTCCTCTTAAGAGGAAAAGGCTGGTTTAGCTGGGGGATTTACCGTCCGGCCCGGCAAGTCGAGCCGGGACTGGGAAAGGGAAGAAGGGCAAGGGGAAGGCGTAAGCCGCAAATCCCGGGCAGTGGGAGTCTGCCCTCAAGTTGGCTAAGAATGTCATAATCGGGAACCTCGAAGTATCCCGTTACATTGCTGAGAGGATTACTCCGCCTGTGGACGAGCAGTTCATGGAGAAGAGGAGTAACTTGGAGCTAGGGTCTCAGCTTGTTCGTCTCGTTGTGCGGAGTGCGACGACGACGGGTTGAGCTTAACTGCTCGTATGCCGACCGGTTGAGCGTAACTGCTCGTTCTGGGATCGGTCGACTGTGTGCCCCAGCTGATCGGCCTCGCCACTTGTTGCGCCACAGCCCGTGCAAGAGCGGGTCGGATGGTCATCATTGGCAGACGTGTGAAGGTACTTGGAGCATTTATTGTTTGACGGCGCACGTCCTTTGACAAATATTCGAATCAAACGATCGTCTTGTAGAATCAGTTAGACAATTTGCCTCGTCGTCCTTCAATCGACGCGCCTTCCGGATTTTGGACAACCCTAATTTTCATGGCTCGGATCATGTCTCGTGTCCAAGCATAGCTCGGATTTTCTCAACGTGTTATACTTTGATTGGATGGCTCGTCCGAGTGCCTCCCTATAAATGTTTAGGGTCGACGAACCATTTGGTTTTCTTCACGCTTATTTCCTTCTTGCATAAGCTTCTGCTTTCGTTCGCTCTTTCTTGCTCCCAGTTTTCAGAAACTTCATTCAATCGTCGTTCGATTTCCCTTTCTTCATCCAACAAAAAGGTACGTCCTTCCTCCTCTAAAGTTCTTTTCAAGAGCTCTTTTCTTGGTAATCATGTCAATGGGTAGTTCTAAATGCGGTAGGAGGTACCGAGGAAGTGTCGACGAAGGAAAGAAGGGACGGGTTGGTTGTGGGCGGTACCAAGAGGTGAATCAAGATGAGGTTAGGGAACCGCAACGGCCGATTATTAGGTGTAACATTCCTTCGCCACAGGGGCCTAGGCCGCCATCGAACCGAACGGATCTTCAAAGAACTGAGCGGGTATTTTGTCAGATCTCGAGAGCTTTTTCTTTGTTGGCGACATGATGCTTCAGACGCGCTCGATTATTGACGAGGTGTGTGTCGTCTATGAGCTGATGCCGAGTCAGATCTCCCCGAATGGCTGGAGGTTTATTAATGGTTTGGCTCTGCTATGCCATCAATTCGGTTGTCCTCCGTCAGTTGACATCCTCCGCCACTTCTTAAGAATGGGTCAGAGCCCCATAATTGGGGCTGAGATTCCTCATTTTCAGTACAGGGATGCCCGGTATCGCCCGGATGGAACTCCCGAGAAAGTCACTTCTTGGCGTACGAAGTACTTTTTTGTGAAGCCCCCAGGAACCTCCTTCGAAGCTCGGCTGGAGGTACCTCTAACCGAAACAATGGAATGACGTGTCGACCATATCTCTTAGTAGAGAGGAGTGGGAGGTGGTCGGCCGTATAAAAGAGCTCGACAGATACGACTTTACTCGGCTCATGCAGGGGTACTTCGGGGGAGTCTCGGCCAATTCATTTCTCACTGACCCCTCTCCTCGAATTCCCCGTCCGGTTGACTCCTCGTGATTGAGCTAATTGTTGTATTTTTTAGCCTTGGTTTCATTTTCTAACTTAATTTATCGTTGTACAGCCATGGTGAGAATGGAAGATGCTCCCGCCCGGGCCTCCAAGTCGAAGAAGCAGGCTGTACAGAAGAAAGGGACGGAGACGGGGACTGGCGATGGCGCCGTTTTGTTTATAGGGTTGGGGTCGTCCGTAGTGTCGACGGATGTTTCACCTGTCGGGGGCCGACCTTCTAATTCGGGGTCATTGCCAATTGTGTCGGTCGGCACGGGCCAGGTAGTCCTGGCAGAGGAGGAGGAGGAGGATGCGGGTCCTCCTCTTAAGAGGAAAAGGCTGGTTTAGCTGGGGGATTTACCGTCCGGCCCGGCAAGTCGAGCCGGACCGGAAAGGAAGAAGGGCAAGGGAAGGCGAAGTCGCAAATCCCGGCGATGGAGTCGCCTCAAGTTGGCTAAGAATGCCATAATCGGAACCTCAAGTATCCGTTACATTCTTTGAGAGGATTACTCCGCTTTGTGACGAGCGATTCATGGAGAAGAGGAGTAACTTGGAGCTAGGGTCTCACTGCCTCGTCTCGGTGTCTTGAGTCGACGACGGCCTTCAGCGATCTTCAGCTGTTTGGAGACTCTGGACCAGAAGTCCAGACCTCCATGATCAGTGAAGGCTTTGAAGGCGAGCTTTCGGAGGTGAAGGAGGGGAGAGACCTCCTCCAGGCTCAAAACGTATCCTTGGAGGAGGAAAAGAAATCCCAGGAGAGGGAGGTGGGCACTTTGTTGGCTCGACTGGCCAAGAGAGAGGAGGAGAAGGACAAATGGAGGAAGACCGTGAGGGCGGAGGGTAGGGACAGAGCCGAGGAGACCCTGCAGGAGGTGCGGCGTTCTGTGAGCATGCAACGGGTTGAGGCGATTAAGCGATGGAAACGGCGGTTTCTGTACGAGGAGAGTTTAGAGCTCGCCTGCGACATAACCCTCTCGGTTCTGAGGAGGGGCCACGAACTCTACACTCTTGGGGGGTCGGTGTGCCCTTCATTCGAGGAGTATGCCGAGCCGCTTCTTCCTGCAGTTCTTGGGCTTTCTTTAGAGGAAGTCAGGGAGAAGGCCGAAGGAGAACGGGACGCCATTCCGGACGAAGAGCTGGATCTCAGCTCCGATGAAGAGCTTCCCTACGAAGATATTCCTCCGGTCGCTCCCCCGGGTCCTGCTCCTATTCCCGTTGTGTCGCTCTCCGAAGGGGAAGAGCTTCCTTGCGAGGATATTCCTCCGGTTGCTCCCCCGGGTCCTACTCCTACTCCCATTGTGCCGCTCCCTTCTGAGGCTTCTCCTGCTCCATTAGCTACTTGTTGCTCCCCTTCTCCCGAATTCTAGAGCTCACCTGGTCGGGCTTGTGGCAAGGGTAAATTTAATATGAATAAAAATCTCTAGTTGTGTTTCATTTTCTCTAAGTCATTTTTTCGAAGTCAATTTTCGTGCTTATCAGTTCTGTTTCGGACGTATAGTAGGATTAGGTGTTACTCGTGGTCGACCAAGCCGAGGACCCAAGCATCTTGTCTTGGCGACCGATCGACCATAGTCGATCTATAGAGATACCGAGCAAGGTCCCAAGGATCTTGTCTTGGCGAACGATCGACCGTAGTCGATCTATGGAGATACCGAGCGAGGTCTCAAGGATCTTGTCTTGACGACCGATCGACCGTAGTCGATCTATGGAGATACCGAGCGAGGTCCCAAGGATCTTGTCTTGGCGACCGATCGACCGTAGTCGATCTATGGATATACCAAGCGAGGTCCCAAGGATCTTGTCTTGGCGACCGATCGACCGTAGTCGATCTATGGAGATACCGAGCGAGGTCCCAATGATCTTGTCTTGGCGATCGATCGACCGTAGTCGATCTATGGAGATACCGAGCGAGGTCCCAAGGATCTTGTCTTGGCGACCGATCGACCGTAGTCGATCTATGGAGATACCGAGCGAGGTCCCAAGGATCTTGTCTTGACGACCGATCGATCGTAGTCGATCTATGGAGATACCGAGCGAGATCCCAAGGATCTTGTCTTGGCGACCGATCGACAGTAGTCTATCTATGGAGATACCGAGTCAGGTCCCAAGGATCTTGTCTTGGCGACCGATCGACCGTAGTCGATCTATGGAGATACCGAGCGAGGTCCCAAGGATCTTGTCTTGGCGACCGATCGACCGTAGTCCATCTATGGAGATACCGAGCGAGGTCCGAAGGATCTTGTCTTGGCGACCGATCGACCGTAGTCGATCTATGAAGATACCGAGCGAGGTTATAAGGATCTTGTCTTGACGACCGATCGACCGTAGTCGATCTTTGGAGATACCGAGCGAGGTCCCAAGGATCATGTCTTGACGACCGATCGACCGTAGTCGATCTATGGAGATACCGAGCGAGTTCCCAAGGATCTTGTCTTTGCGACCGATCGACCGTAGTCGATCTATGGAGATACCGAGCGATGATTGATCTGATTTTTTACTCTTTGCCACAATGGAATTTTTTATCGCCAGGAAATCTGAAAATCCCTTTATTGATGATAACGAGGGCGTGGGTCGTTAAAAAACCTGCCTGGCTGGGACAGAAAAAAGGTACCCACAAGTGTTGTACAAAAACATTGTTGAACTAACATTAATCAAAATAAGACTTATCTATTGGTAGAACGCCTTTAGGTTTCGGGAGTTCCACGGCCTTGGTAGAATTTTCCCTTTCGCATCACGTAGGATGTAAGAACCGTGCCCGACCTGCTTAATCACTCGATAAGGTCCTTCCCACGTTTGTCCGAGCTTTCCAGGATGCTTCCCAGCCGCCTCGACATTTCGTAGAACGTAACCACCTACCTTTACATCGCTCGGCTTGACCTTTCTGTTGTAAAATTTGGTCGTCTTTTGCCTGATGGCTTCCGAACGAGCGACTGCTCTTTCTTTATCCTCACCGAGGAGAACGAGTTCCGCTTTGCGGGCTTCATCATTCCGCTCTTCTTCATAGCCCGATAGCCTTTGATTATGCAATGCCACCTCTACTGGGACTAGGGCTTCTGCTCCGAAGGTCATCCTGAACGGTGTTTCCCCTGTGGCTCCGTTCGATGTGGTTCTGTATGCCCACAACACTTCGTCTAGTTCTTCCACCCAGGTCTTTCAGCCATCTAGGCTCTTCTTGAGGGCACTCATTATCTTTTTGTTGGTGTTTTCCGCAAGTTCATTGCTTTGGGGATGAGCTACCGAAGTCAACTGTAGTTTGATTTTTAATCGGTCGCAGAAGTCTCTGAATTTGTCGTTATCGAATTGCCGACCGTTATCTGTAACCAACACCATAGGCATCCCGAAGCGACATAGTATATTTTTCTTTACGAAACTTTCTACTTTTCCCTCGGTGATTGTAGCGACCGACTCCGCTTCTACCCACTTAGTGAAGTATTCCACTGCCACTATCAGGAATTTCTTTTATCCGGGACCGAGAGGGAAGGGCCCCAGTATATCAATTCTCCATTGAGCGAAAGGAATAGGGTGACTCACAATTTGCATCCTCTCGGTCAGCTAATGAGATAGGCTGCTATTTCTTTGGCAGGCCTCACATCGGTCGACCTTCTCTTGGCAGTCTTTTCTCATTGTCGGCAAGAGTACCTCCTCGTCGATCACCGTGAGCCAACATTCTGCCTCCTACATGATTTCCGCACATCCCTTCGTGGACCTCGGCCATTGCCTACTCGGCTTCTTCTTCGTTCAAGCATCAAAGTAGCGGCCAGTCGTAAGACCGCTTATATAGAGTACCATTAACGACTGTATACTCGGCTGCCTTTATTATTAGTTTCTTGACCTCCGATGCGTCTTCTGGTTGTTTTCCTTCTAAAAGGTACTGCGCAATGGGTTCCGTCCAACCCGACCGACCGGTTCTTATGTTGTGAACTTCCTCGACTTTTTGAATGCTAGGTCGGCCCAGTAGTTCGATTAGAACATTGCTTATTGCATCACGGTCGGAAGCCATTTTGGAGAGCGCATCCGCTTTAGCGTTTTGAGCTCGTTCTATTCTGCTGATCGAGTACTGTTCGAAATTGCTCAACTCCTGCTTTACCAGCTCCAGGTACCTGATCATGTTGTTCTCCTTGGTCTCATACTGTCTGGTGACTTGGCCGACCACTACTTGGCTATCACTATACACCTTCAGATGCTTTATTTCCATCTCCCTAGCCAGCTGGAGGCCGGCTATCAGGGCCTCGTATTCTGCTTCGTTATTGGAGGCCTTGAACTCGAGCCGAAGGGTATATTCTACATTTTCTTCATGGTGCGGGCTGATCAGCACTACTCCTGCTCCGCATCCCTCGGCATTGGACAACCCGTCAACAAACAAGTTCCAGGTAAGGAGCTGCTCGTCCTCCGAGCTTGGTTGGCTCATCTTTACGATGAAATCTGCCAACACCTGCGCTTTGATGGTCGTGCGGGGTTTGTATTGTATGTCGAACTCCGCCAGCTCTACCGCCCACTTTATTAGTCGACCCGAAGTTTCGGACTTTTGAAGGCATTGACTGAGGGGTTGGTCGGTCCATACCTCAATGGTATGACTTTGGAAGTAAGGCCTTAGCTTCCTGACTGCCATTATCAAGGAGATGACTAGTTTTTCTATTGGCGTATATCGCGTTTCTGATTCGGTCAATACTTTGCTGACGTAGTAAATAGGGTGTTGTTCGCTTCCCTCCGATCGAATAAGTACCGTGCTGATAGACCCCTCCGTAACCGCCAAGTATAAGATCAAGTTCTCCCCCTCTACCGGGCTTTGCAGGATAGTGGGCTGGATAAGTATTGCTTTAAGTGTTGAAAAGCTTTCTCGCACTCGTCCGGCCATTGGAATTGGGTTACGTTCGCCTTCCTCAAGATTTTGAAAAATGGGAGGCACTTGTCTCCTAATCTGGAGATGAACCTGCTTAGAGAGACTATCCGACCGGTCAACACCTGCACTTCTTTTAAGCATTTGGGTGAGGGCATTTGAATGATGGTTTTGATCTTCTCTGGATTAGCCTTAATCCCGCGTTGAGTGATCATAAACCCTAGGAATTTTTCGGATGCCACCCCGAAAACACATTTTTTTGGTTCAGCTTCATCTGAAATTTATTCAGGGTTTGGAAAACCTCCTTGAGATCTTCCACATGCTCCGTGGCCGTCTTACTTTTGACCACCATATCATCCACATACGCTTCCACCGACCGGCCAATCTTTTTTTTAAAGACTTCCATGACGAGTCATTGATAGGTCGCCCTCGTGTTCTTCAAACCAAAAGGCATTACTTGATAGCAATATGTGCCTTGATCGGTTATGAAGGCGGTCTTTTCTTCGTCTTCTAGACTCATTTGAATCTGGTGATAGCCCGAGAAAGCGTCCAGGAAGCTGAGAAGTTCATGCCCTGAGGTAGAGTCTACCAGCTGGTCGATCTTGGGCAATGGGAAACTGTCCTTTGGATATGCTTTGTTCAAATCAGTGAAATCTATACACATTCTCCACTTCCCGTTCTTCTTTTTCACTAAAATCACATTGGCGAGCCACTCAGGGTACTTGACTTCTCGGATGAACCCGGCCTCGAGTAGCTTCTATACTTCTTTCTCGATCACCTCCTGTCGCTCCTTACTGTGCCATCGCTTCTTCTGTCTGATCGGCTTGTAGTCGTGTCGAATTTCGAAGGAGTGCGACGCAACTGATCGAGAAATTTTAGGCATGTCGCTCGGCACCCAAGCGAAGACCGATCTATTTTTCACCAGACAATCTGTGATTTCTTTAACTAGGTCGTCCTCCAGCTCAGAGCCTAGGTTTGTGTATTTAGAAGGGTCAGCTTTGTCCAGTCCGACCCGTTGTGTTTCTTCCACTAGGTTCATTCTATCCATGTCCTCGTCGGCTCTCACGTCAAGGGAGCTCGTCAGAACCACCGCCCCGTCTAATGTCTTCGTTTCTGCTAAATAACATTCCCTGGCAATTCTCTGTTGGCCTCGACAACACCGACTCAAATGGGGTGTCGGGAACTTCATAACTTAGTAGTAGGTGGAGACGACCGATCTGAGGGCATTTTGAGTAGCCCGCCCGATTATTGCATTGTACGCCCCTTGAAACTTTACGACCAGGAACTCGACGTCCCTTTCTATTTGACACGGCTTTTGTCCGAACTTCACTTTCAAGTGCACCCGGGCGGACAGATAGGCTGAGGCCCCGGTTACGCCTTTGATGGGACCGTCTGTAGATAGTAGTCGGTATTCGGGTACCTTCATCTGCTTAAATGCCTTATAGTACAACAAGTCGACCGAGCTGCCCGTATCAATCATCACCCGCTTCACCTCGTAACCGTCCATGTTCAAATTTACCACGAGTGCATCATCATGAGGGCAACTTACTCCATCGAGGTCGGACTCATCGAATGATATCGTCCCGTCGTTCTCCCTCAGCTTTTTGGTGGATGAGTCCTGCGCACTGTTTGGTGTATCTTTTCTCCTTTAGTGGTGGATCCTCCCGCCGCATTTCCACCGAATATCATGTTAATGACCCCACGGGTTGATCGTCTTGTTGCCGGTGTTTGGTCGTTTCTTTCCCTCGATCGCCCTCTCTCTTCTCTTGATTATCTGTGGTCGATTCTCGCCCCCATCATTCCCGCTATTTCGCCTCGGGCGGTCGCTTATTGTCTTGCCGACTGGCTGCTGACGATTATCCCGATCGGCATTTTGTTGGTGCCTCACGAATCGGCTAACCTTCCTGTTGATCCGTTTAGAAATCCAACTATGCATACAGATTCCGCCACGTCGCATGATTCCTTATAAACTCTTCGCTTGCTCGATACCATAAATGTTGGATCCGTTACGGAACCCAACTACTTATACTGAACGGAAAACGAAGCAAGAGAAACGAAGGAAGCGGAAATTTGGATCGACAACAAAATGCGAAGCGAACAAATCCAAAGTAGCGAAGCGGAAGCAAATGCAAGCTGAAGCAAATACTAATCGAATCAAACGAACAGATTACAAAGAATCGAAATCAAAGCGATACATCCGACATCCTAAACAATAATCAAAGAGGATCAAGAAAACAGAAATGAATCGCGTTGGGAATTCCTAAGACGCTCCAAAATCGATATAATTTTTTCTTTCTTATTCTCATTTCTTACCTCAATCACATCCATATAATTTCCATAGGAAAATTCATCTTCAATCCATACACCATACATAATCTTATATAAATCCATACCAATCTCAAATTACATTTTATTTCCCAATTTTTTATCGAAATTTCAAAAGATAACGGCCGCCTTTTCCTAACCCAAACCTCGCAAGGGTTCAAAACACTTCTATAATCCCAAACACACTCAAAATCATCGGACTCTCCCGTCCGAATCCAACACCAAAGAAACGCAAACCTAAATCTAATACTTCCATAATTCTCAATTCAATACCAAACTCATAATTCAATCAAATTCCCATATCAATAATACATATATATTCCCAAATTATCCATAATTTCATATACTAATTTCACAATCATTCACAATTCTCAACTTTATACACAAATACCTTTTTCCAAACTTATCTAAAGTCATAAACATATTCATACACAAGATCCAAATTTCTCAAAATCAACGATTCAAATGTCGAACCGACGTCTTCACATTCTTTCATCCGATCTCCGCTTCAAACACGGAGATAGGGATGAAAGGGGAATGAGCTCAAAGCTCGTGGATAACACATTTATAAACCGATATATAAGCGTAAAACGCTTTATAAACTTTTTGCCAAAGGGCTAATGTTTCAAACTTTTCAACTTTGAAATATTTCTCTCAAACTCTTTCAATTTTTCCAAACTTTTCATATCAAATTTCATAATTTCGATTGAAAACCCTTTTCTTATTTTTCCAAAATTTCTCATAAACATGAATGCAATCACATCGGCAAATTATCACGCACATTAACAAAATCAAAAATCACATAATGATCAAAATGGTCTGGTTTGGTCCAAACGAGCGTCTTGCATATCCGAATAGCGGTTACATGCGTTAGAATAGAAACGTACTACACTTTCCGCATTGCGGTCCAAAGTAGCCGTGAGGGAATCCAAATCGGAGTTCCGTGCACTAGCGAGCAGCCGAGTGAAGGCTTTACGAATAGAGACAATGACGACTCACCAAGGGACCTAACCGACTCACATAACACATAATCGAAGCGAGATTTCGAATGCCCAAAGGCACTTTTCAAATTCTTGATTTTCCACACATTCACATAATGCATACAATTCGATCAATTCATCATTCAAATACTAATTTCAAAATCAAATCATTCAATCGATGTGCATAATTCAATAATGCATTTATGACAATTGAATTTAAACTTGTACCAATTTCTAAATCATTCGAAATCATATTTTCAACTTTAAATCAATTCTTATTTTCAAACATTTCCAATAATCTATCAAGCATACAAAATTTTGCTTTCTTTCATTTTCACAAACTTCATATTAAACTTACAGATCAAATTATAAATATGCTACCCACCTCGAATTATTGCTTAAACTTGATTTCAAGCTCCAATTGATCCTTGCTTTTCTCTCTTTTCCAAAATACCAAAAACCTAAACCATAATCATCTAAATTTCACATCAGAAAAATACTTAATTTTCACAATCAACTTAGGAATTCACCAATTCCATTTACATTCAAGCTATTTCAATCTCCAATTTTGAAAATCCCCAATTTTCAAAATTGGCCTAAACCAATACACCCAAATTCAATCTCATAAATAACTTAATTTTCAAAATTAATCTCACAATTCATCAATTCACATTAATTCCAAGACATCTAAATCCTCAATTTCAAAAATTCCCAAATCTTAAAATTGGCCTAAACCAATTTATCCCAATTCAATACCACAAAATACAAGTTCTTCAAAATTGATTTCATATATCGTCAATTCATCATATTTCCTATAATTCTACACCAAAATATCTCAAAATTCTCAATCATAAAATTAAGCCTAAACCTTAATCAATTTTCCCTCCAAAATTAAACCCAACCTAAAACATATATATCAAAATCAACTTCATAAATCACAAACCCATAACATTATCTATCTTTCTCAATCAAAAATTCAACAAAATCTCAAAGTTGAAAATTTTCCCTTACCTCATTTCTCCACCAAATTCGAATTTTCCTAGCTTGAAAGAAAGCTCTCATGCTTTTCCACCTTTTTCCTCTTGCAATCCACTCAAAAATCCCAAAAAAACAAGTAGAAAAATTGAAACAAAGCTTTCTCTCTGTTCTTTCTCCATACGAAACTTCCACTCTCTTCTTATTTCTTCTTCTTTCTCTTCTTCTGTAATTTTCCAGACCATTCATCGTTTTTAATAGCTCAAAACGACAATCATTAATGAGTTTCATTAATTGATGGTCATATGACCATTTTGCCCTCCATTCAAAACTTAAAATTACACTTACTTGCGGTTTAATTCGCACTATCGATTTGAAGGAATTTGTCCAAACTTCCTTCTCGAGAAATGTTCCTCTCACTCATACGAATCCAACGCCACTGATCGCGCTCAATTCCGAGCACTACATCAAAAGTTATGTGCAAAACAGTTCGGGAATATCCATATTCTAACACATTTTCCATATACGATTATTTCCGTCCAAAATTTCACATTTTTAATTCCAGAATTGAAACTCGATGTCTTCATAACAATTGTAGCCTTATGTCTCTAGTTTACTTCAAAACAAGAATCGTCTCATTTCGATTCCCAGATCAAAAGTTATACTCAAATTACTCACAGGTGTTCCCAATCCAAAAATTACACCCCAATCCGAACTTAAATTCAAAAATTAAAAGTCCTAAGGGCAAAATTGACATTTCATGTCTTCATATGATTTGTAGCCCCTTGTCTTATCTTTATTTCGCCTCAAGAATCACTTCAATCGGATCTCTACAGATCCCGAATTTCACAAAACACTGAATCATGCTCGGAAAATTTCCCGACTCACTTTGATTAAATTAATCACCATTAATTTAATCTCAAAAGTTCACAAATTTCTTATAAAATGAAATTCATTGTCTTAGGAATCCAACGCAAAAGAATCAACTCAATCGGATGTCGGAAGAAAAGATATATGCAAAATAGTGAGCAAAGGTCGGATTGAAAACAAAGAAATCAAGAAATTTCGAAGCAAGCAGTCGTGAAATCACGGACGCCTAACTCATGAGGGCGAGGCGCCCGCTCATGAGGCGAGGCGCCTCGCTAGGGCGAGGCGTCGCCTAGCGAGGCGATCTGGGCGCCCGCCTCGCTAGGGCGAGCCGTCGCCTAGCGAGGCGCTAAAACTTTTCTCTTTTTTTTTTCACTTAAAAATCAAAAACTTCCGAAATTCATAAGTTTTACTCCCGAACTCCGATTTTGACAAACTTAGTCTCTATAGAAAGCTTGAGAGAAGCTCTAAATCTTCCAAGAAGAACATAAAACTCAATTCAACTCCTACGGGAGTTCATTTTTCGGTCAAAGATACTATCCTCTATACAAACTTGTAAAAAAATCATAACTTAATATTCCAAGATCGAAAAATTGCATACTTTATATCGAATTAAAGATCAAATCAAATGTTTCAATTTTCATGAAGAACATCAAAGCTCAATTAACCTCTAACTAGGTTAATTTCTCAGTCAAAGTTCCAACCAATATAAAAGTCAAACCCGATCAAACATAAACTTTGACCGATCATAACTTTCACTCCCGATATCGAAAAATTACAAACTTTATGTCCACAAAAATCTCTTAACATAACCTACAAGTTTCATGTAGATCATTTTATCAAATTTTGCCTCAAACAAAAGTCAACTCTCAAAGTCAAACATTCTCTCTCCAAAAGTCAAACTTTCTAAATCCTTCAAATTTTCACACTTTTTCTTTCTAATTCTTGCTATATAACTTCATTTCAATCAACTCATCCACTTGATCATTCATATTACTAAATCAAATTGTCACTCAAGATTCGGGGTCCAACATTTCTCCCCCTCTTAAAAGAATTTCGTCCTCGAAATTCATATTTACTTAACTCCAAGTAACTCATTCTTGCATAAATTTCTTTCTAAACAATGATCATCAAGCACTTTCTTACTAATTTCTTTCCAAAACTCATAATCAATTACTTTTTCATCACTTTTACTCTTCATACATATTCTCAATCTCTTCAAAATTTTCACTGCCTTAAATCATATATCACTCATATCATATCAAAACACTATATCTATAACTTACTGTTTCTACACTTCTGGACACAAGTCAATGGTCCAATTCGTAAGAAACCTTAGTATGATTCAATCATCGTTTAATCTGTCTCATTATGTCATCATTCTTTCATCTATATCAATTCATCACAATTTCTCAAGAAATTCTAATCTTAAGTTCCTCAACACACTCCGAAAATCGGTCATATTCTTAACACCCAAATCAAACCAATCACTTGAATTCATCAAATAGTCATGCATATCAATTTCAAAATCCTAAAATCGATTTTGATTCTCGTCACTTTAATCCACAATCAATTTAATTCTCCAAATATTTCTCATTTACTCCTATCCTTCAAGCAGTTCTTATTTTAATCTCATAAATGTGTAAAGTCGAATCATCCAAATTCATTTTAAAATTCTCATCGCATAATGCCATAATGAACTTCAAATCTCAAGTTCATTAACACACACCTAAAATCAATCAAATTTCTTAACCTCACTCAGACAATCACTAAATTCAATCTCGATAATCATATTGCCCAAGTATGATCATAATCTTTGGGCTCGATACCATCTATGTTGGATCCGTTTCAAAATCCAACTATGCATCAGATTCCGCCTACGTCGCATGATTCCTTATAAACTCTTCTTGCTCGATACCATAAATGTTGGATCCGTTACGGAACCCAACTACTTATACTGAAACGGAAAACGCGAAGCCTGAGGAAGCGAAGGAAGCGGAAATTTGGATCGACAACAAAATGCGAGCGAACAAATCCGAAAGTATAAGCGGAAGCAAATGCAAGCGGAAGCAAATACTAATCGAATTAAACGAACAGATTGCAGCGAATCGAAATCAAAGCAGACACATCCGACATCCTGAAACAATAATCAAAGAGGATCAGCAAAGAACAGGAATCAGAATCGCGTTGGGAATTCCTAAGACGTTCCAAAATCTGATATAATTTTTTTTTCTTTCTTATTCTCATTTCTTACCTCAATCACATCCATATAATTTCCCATAGGAAAATTCATCTTCAATCCATACAGTCATACATAATCTTATATAAATCCATACCAATCTCAAATTACATTTTATTTCCAAATTTTTTATCGAAATTTCGGCAAAGATAACGGTGCTTTTTCCTAACCCAAACTCGCAAGGTTCAAAACACTTCTATAATCCCAAACACACTTCAAAATCATCGGACTCTCCGTCCGAATTGAACACCAAAGAAACGCAAACCTAAATCTAATACTTCCATAATTCTCAATTCAATACCAAACTCATAATTCAATCAAATTCCCATATCAATAATACATATATATTCCCAAATTATCCATAATTTCATATACAAATTTCACAATCATTCACAATTCTCAACTTTATACACAAATACCTTTTTCCAAACTTATCTAAAGTCATAAACATATTCATACACAAGATCCAAATTTCTCAAAAATCAACGTATTCAAATGTCGAAACTGACGTCTTCACATTCTTTCATCCGATCTCCTGCTCGAAACCTGGAGATAGGGATGAAAGGGGGGGTGAGCTCGAAAGCTCGTGGATAACACATTTATAAACTGATATATAAGCAGAAAACGTTTCTTTATAAACTTTTTGCCAAAAGGGCTAATGTTTCAAACTTTTCAACTTTGAAATATTTCTCTCAAACTCTTTTCAATTTTTCCAAACTTTTCATATCAAATTTCATAATTTCCTGATTGAAAACCCCTTTTCTTATTTTTCCAAAATTTCTCATAAACATGAATGCAATCACATCGGCAAATTATCACGCACATTAACAAAATCAAAATCACATAATGATCAAAATGGTCCGGTTTGGTCCAACGAGCATCTTGCACGATCCGAATAAGCGGTCCTGCGTTAAGAATAGAAACGTATTACACTTTCCGCATTGCGGTCCAAGTGTATGCCGTGAGGGAATCCGAAATCGAGTTCCGTGCCACTAGCGGGCAGCCGAAAGTGAAGGCTTTACTTAATAGAGACAATACGACTCACCAAGGGACCTAACCGACCCACATAACACATAATCGAAACGAGATTTGAACGCCTAAAGGCACTTTTCAAATTCTTGATTTTCCACACATTCACATAATGCATACAATTCGATCAATTCATCATTCAAATACTAATTTCAAAATCAAATCATTCAATCGATGTGCATAATTCAATAATGCATTTATGACAATTGAATTTAAACTTGTACCAATTTCTGAAATCATTCGAAATCATATTTTCCAACTTTAAATCAATTCTTATTTTCAAACATTTCCAATAATCTATCAAGCATACAAAATTTTGCTTTCTTTCATTTTCACAAACTTCATATTAAGCTTACAGATCAAATTATAAATATGCTACCCACCTCGAATTATTGCCTAAACTTGATTTCAAGCTCCAATTGATCCTTGCTTTCTCTCTTCCAAAATACCAAAACCTAAACCATAATCATCCAAATTTCACATCGAAAAATACTTAATTTTCACAATCAACTTAGAATTCACCAATTCCATTTACATTCAAGTTATTTCAATCTCCAATTTTGAAAATCCCCAATTTTCAAAATTGGCCTAAACCAATACACCCAAATTCAATCTCATAAATAACTTAATTTTCAAAATTAATCTCACAATTCATCAATTCACATTAATTCCAAGACATCTAAATCCTCAATTTCAAAATTCCCAAATCTTAAAATTGGCCTAAACCAATTTATCCCAATTCAATACCACAAAATACAAGTTCTTCAAAATTGATTTCATATATCGTCAATTCATCATATTTCCTATAATTCTACACCAAAATATCTCAAAATTCTCAATCATAAAATTAAGCCTAAACCTTAATCAATTTTCCCTCCAAAATTAAACCCAACCTAAAACATATATATCAAAATCAACTTCATAAATCACAAACCCATAACATTATCTATCTTTCTCAATCAAAAATTCAACAAAATCTCAAAGTTGAAAATTTTCCCTTACCTCATTTCTCCACCAAATTCGAATTTTCCTAGCTTGAAAGGAAGCTCTCATGCTTTTCCACCTTTTCCTCTTGCAATCCACTCAAAAATCCCAAAAAAACAAGTAGAAAAATTGAAACAAAGCTTTCTCTCTCTTCTTTCTCCATACGAAACTTCCACTCTCTTCTTATTTCTTCTTCTTTCTCTTCTTCTGTAATTTTCCAGACCATTCATCGTTTTTAATAGCTCAAAACGACAATCATTAATGAGTTTCATTAATTGATGGTCATATGACCATTTTGCCCTCCATTCAAAACTTAAAATTACACTTACTTGCGGTTTGATTCAGCACTATCGATTTGAAGGAATTTGTCCAAACTTCCTTCTAGAAATGTTCCTCTCACTCATACGAATCCAACGCCACTGACCGCGCTCAATTCCGAGCACTACATCAAAAGTTATGTGCAAAACAGTTCGGGAATATCCATATTCTAACACATTTTCCATATACGATTATTTCCGTCCAAAATTTCACATTTTAATTCCAGAATTGAAACTCGATGTCTTCATAACAATTGTAGCCTTATGTCTCTAGTTTACTTCAAAACAAGAATCGTCTCATTTCGATTCCCAGATCAAAGTTATACTCAAATTACTCACAGGTGTTCCCAATCCAAAATTACACCCCAATCCGAACTTAAATTCAAAATTAAAAGTCCTAAGGGCAAAATTGACATTTCATGTCTTCATATGATTTGTAGCCCCTTGTCTTATCTTTATTTCGCCTCAAGAATCACTTCAATCGGATCTCTACAGATCCCGAATTTCACAAAACACTGAATCATGCTCGGAAAATTTCCCGACTCAATTTGATTAAATTAATCACCATTAATTTAATCTCAAAAGTTCACAAATTTCTTATAAAATGAAATTCATTGTCTTAGGAATCCAACGCAAAAGAATCAACTCAATCGGATGTCGACGAAAAGATATAGGCAAAATAGTGAGCAAAGGTCGGATTGAAAACAAAGAAATCAAGAAATTTCGAAGAAAGCGGCGTTTAACGTCACGGACGCCTAACTCATGAGGCGAGGCGCCCATTCGCTAGAGGCGAGGCGTCGCCTAGCGAGGCGCTAAAACTTTCTCTTTTCTCTTTTTTTTTTCACTTAAAATCAAAACTTCCAAATTCATAAGTTTTACTCCAAACTCCGATTTTGACAAACTTAGTCTCTATAGAAAGCTTGAGAGAAGCTCTAAATCTTCCAAGAAGAACATAAAACTCAATTCAACTCCTACGGGAGTTCATTTTCCGGTCAAAGATACTATCCTCTATACAAACTTGTAAAAAAAATCATAACTTAATATTCCAAGATCGAAAAATTGCATACTTTATATCGAATTAAAGATCAAATCAAATGCTTCAATTTTCATGAAGAACATCAAAGCTCAATTAACCTCTAACTAGGTTAATTTCTCAGTCAAAGTTCCAACCAATATAAAAGTCAAACCCGATCAAACATAAACTTTGACCGATCATAACTTTCACTCCCGATATCGAAAAATTACAAACTTTATGTCCACAAAAATCTCTTAACATAACCTACAAGTTTCATGTAGATCATTTTATCAAATTTTGCCTCAAACAAAAGTCAACTCTCAAAGTCAAACATTCTCTCTCCAAAAGTCAAACTTTCTAAATCCTTCAAATTTTCACACTTTTTCTTTCTAATTCTTGCTATATAACTTCATTTCAATCAACTCATCCACTTGATCATTCATATTACTAAATCAAATTGTCACTCAAGGTTCGGGGTCCAACATTCCCCTTTGTATGAGGAATTCGATTTCTCTTTTCAACTGCCAGCAATCTTTCGTATCATGGCCGACCTCTTTGTGGAAACGACAATATAAATTGGGGTTCCTATTCTTGTAGGGGGTTTTCATTTTATTGGGTTCTCGGATAGTTTCCCCATCCGCTTTCATGGCCGCCAGAACTTCTGCATATCGCCTGTTAAGCGGGGTGAACTCCTGTTGATTTCCCTGTCGATCGGTCGGCCTTCTCCAGCTCGAATGGCCTTTTTGTCGCTTGTGCGAATTGCTCGCCCTATCGTTTGGCGAGCGATCATCCGTCCGACGCCTCGTATTTTTCAGCACTTCATCAAGCTGAATATACCTATCCGCCCTATTTCTTATTTCCTGAACGGATCGGGGTTGATTGAGATCTAACGACTTCTTGAACTCCTTATCCCTCGTATTATTCATAAGCGCGGCCAACATGGACGAGCAAGTAAGGTCGGGGACCTCGACCGCTTCGTTATTGAATCGAGTGATGAATTCCCGCAAGCTTTCATTCCTTCCTTGGGTAAGTTGCATCACCTCCAAAGTTTCCTTCGGCACCGCTTACTAGTGGCGAATTGGTTCAGGAATAACAACCTGAAATCTTCGAAGCATGTGATACAGCCTGGGGGTAAGCTGTTGAACCATCACCTAGCTCCCGCTTGGAAGGCCGTGCAGAAAGTCTTACATTGGATAGCGTCCGGAACACAATGTAGATTCATCATGGACTGGAAATGCTGCAGGTAATCCAGGGGGTCGGTCTTCCCAGTGTATTTCTCGGGGGTCGGTATTTTTGTGTCGGGTGTCGGGAGGCTATCCAAGATTTCGGTGTGAAGGAGAGTCAGATCTTTGACGTCAGCGATCCGGATGAAACTCATACTGCGTTAATCCGATCGTCCACGATTTTTCTAGGGCTTCGGTTGGGCGATGATCGGTCGTCATCTTTGGTTTGTCGGTAAACTTGCCATTGCAGCGGATCTTTATTCTTATTGGTTGAGACTGCAAAATTTGGCGGATCAACAGATCAGCAGCTTCCTCGATCTGTTTTCGGGTCAGGGTAGTGTGTACAGTCGGAAGAGGATCTGCCCCCGGTTGGAGTTGGATATTCGGGTGCGTATTGAGCGCGGCGTTATCCTCCAAAGCTACGCTCTGTTCTTCTTGTTCCAAGGTTTGAGGCTGTGGTTGATCGTTAGGATCTGAGAATTCCGTGCGTGAAACATGTGGTACAGGAGGCAGAGTTGTAGGTAGCTGAAAACCTATGCGTTGCATAGCCAGAGCCGCGACAGCGGCTATATCAGGGTCCGTCGCCGCTGCCTGACTTATATGTGTGTTTCTAAACGTGGTACCTGGAAGTCGGGCCCCATGGTGGGCGCCAATTGGTTCTCGCCAATTTTGGTGAAATCAGACGTTCTTGCTTGGATCCATGAGCTGGTTGCTTTTTGTGATTAATCCGACGTGAAGATATCTGCAAAACAAAGAAGGCAAGTCGGGGGTTGTGTCCCGATTAGCCCCTCCGACGCTCAAGTCAATATTTTATTGAATGTGAGGTTGATCAATGCAGAGAAAAGCTAGGTTTTGATTGAGTACCTCTGTTATGGGAGAATTATACCTTATATAGGGGATGGACGCTAGGGTTAAACTTTTACGTGTTTGCATGAGAGTCTCTTACATGCGGATGGGCTGAGAAGAGCATGGATCGAGCTTGGGCCTGTCGTAGCAGTTGGGTTCGAGACTTGTTCTATGAAGAATGGACCGATCGGCCCAAGGGTTGTCTTGACTGGGTCCGGGCCCAACATCGCCGACCCGATCATAAAAATTAATTAAATTTATTGAAGAATTTAAATTTAATTAAAAAAGAAATTATTAAATAAAAATTAATTGATTTATTTTAATTTATAAGAACTTATTAATTAATAAAATTAACCAATTAATTAACAACAAGATTTATTAAAGTAAATCAAACTAAAAAAAAAAAAGATAATTGAGAGCTTTTACGATTAAACTAACCAAACTTATCATAATGTGAAGGTTTCAAATGTTTTGCCTATATTATATTGCTAAAGGTATGCAAGCCACTCTTTGTTTTTATTTACTTTTTAGACAATTCATATATTTTAAAGAAAAGTTAAAAACAGAAAATGATAAGTTGTAAGGAAAGTTCAAAATAATTATCATCACTAGATCACATCTCTCTCTTAATCAGATTTTTTTCCAAAGATAAAGTTTAAGATGTAAAGTAGGTCATAAACCTTAAATAATGACTATACAAACCAAAGAAAAGAAACAAAAGAAAAAGGAAAGTATTATATAGAAGGAAAATTAAATACATACTTGAACAAGTAATCTCAGGAAATTTTAGTTATTACTTAGCAGTATTTTCCATGGCCATCACCGTAGCATATGCAGCCGTAAAGTATGGCATCCATTCACGAAGCTTGCTGGTAATTTCATCAATATGAACGTTGCTCTTAGCCAAACCATCTTCACAAACCTTCATATTATCTAGGGCATAATGAACATCCAAGCTTCCCGTTCCTCCTTCAAGCACCATTGGGTTGAATGAATGAATTGATACCTCAAATTGTTCTGCACAGACCTTTAGTGCCTTTTCGAATTGAGGGTTCTTGCTTGATTTATCGTTGAAGAAATCTCGCACGCTTGTGGTTTGTTTTTTTGCTGCGTCGAGAGCAGATACGGCCATGCTCTGTAGGTTGGTCGAAAGTGGAAGAGTTTTGAGAACGTTCGTACAGGAATTGACGTCGCCGACTTGCTTGCATGTGTTTGACACTAATTCAAGATGAGTTTCAGCCCCAGCCTCAGAAGGAAAGAGGCAAGAGGAGGAAATGATGGAAATAATGATCAAAACCCTCTTACCGGATTCCATTGTTCCGTGATTGTTTTTCTTGTGTGAAATTATCAATTTATAGTTGAAGAAGAAGACCTATATTTAGAATAAGTATTGTTCCATTTTCTTGATCTTCTGCATGCAAAAATCGGATAACGTTACAGCTTATTATAGTAAGAATCTTATTGAAACAGAGGCTATTAAACGTTCATCAAATACAATAACGTGCATGCACATATCTTTAGGAAATTAAGTCTGCTATTACAATCTTCCTCCTCGCATACTTTTAACTAAACTTGTTATTTAATTTACTAGCATTTTATGTAATTTCTTTTTAGTTCTTTTTAAATTCTTAAATTGATCTAATTTAAAGTGCTATTTTGTTACCAAAATATAAGCTTTAAATATGAAATAAACCACTTCATCCTTCATTTAACATGTAAATTTCTTGGGCATCAATCTAATTTAAATGTTATGATTTAGTAAATGAAGATGAGTAAAAGACCCCTGCAAATCCTTCAAGTTCAAATGGTAGATCGGGTAACTAGTAACGAATGGGCATGGCAATGGGTTGTGGGCCCAATCATTCAACCTGATTCTATCAAAAGGTGGCCCAATTTTTGCAAGAAATTCGGTCTTGAGAATTTGTTCGAGGTCACTTGGGTAACCCAAAATGACTTAGAGAAGAGATCGAGTAGTTTGAGCTAGGTTTAACACCGGTATCAGGGTTTAAATTTTGTACAAAGTTCAGCCAACCTAAATATGACCTGTTAATTTCAAGCCGGGTCAGGCTAAGTTAGGTTGGTCCAAAATTGTCACCTCTATTAATAAACTTTAGCCGATAATTAACACTTAGGTTGATATGAAGATGACATGTTAAGTAGAAAATAAGTTAAAGGTTTGCAAATCGGCAAGTCAAATGGGTAATGTCAATGAAAGCTTAAGAGTAAGGAGTGTTAACATGGATTGGCGTACATTGATGAGACCAAAAAAGAGTAGCACAATTAGGTCATGCTAAGTTTGATGATGCACGAAGGCACTTGATTTTGATGAGAAGTTTCGAAGGTATGTAAATATGGAAGGTTTATTATATAATAACTTAGATTCTTGTGACATAGGTCATAGAGCAATGTGATTGCATAGCATATTTAGATGGGTTATATACAAAGACGACTCAGCATGGCTAACCAGAAAGTTCAATTTTTTTTTTTTGTGAAATATGAAGAATTACTTTGTGATGGTACAAGTATCCGATTGGATGAAGGTGTCAATCACTTGAATATACATAATGAATGATATAAAACTATGATGGAGAACAAGAACCGTAAATAACATCAACACTGAGGACACCTCCTATTAACATTGAAAATAAAGAAGGAATTATAATACATTAGTTCCTCCTCAACAACACCTTTATTTATCTTGACTTATATCTTTTACATGATTATGATAAGAAAGCTAAGTAAGAGAGTATGTGAGGTAATTTACATATTTGATGCTAGACATATAAAACATGTCGAAAGAGGATAAATTGTTCAACTTTATAAATGATTTCTAAGATTAGGCACAAGTTGAACTTTAGAGGCAAAACTTGAAGGACCTCTTAGCATTTTAAGGAAAACTGATGCGTTGATAGATCTCTAGGTACCTTCTAACTAACGGGGAGGATAAGAAGAATAATGAAGCTTAGAATCAATAAGAGAATGACAAGGAGAAGGTAGGGATATCTTCTCATTGTAATAAACTTTCAAAACAAGAAATTCTTGTTTTATTTATAAAGAGTTTCATATTGCTTGTGAATGCCAGAAACAAAAAGCGAGAGAGGAGCAAATAAATTCTATAATACAACTCAACAAAAAAGGTCTACCTTAATAATTAAGTTATTTAAGTGTAATAAGCCTTATAAATGAGCATTCAAATAAAATCAAATCTGAGAGAAAGTAAAAATGGTACGTAGTTAACATGTTTATAAAAAAGAAAACTTGCACTCATCTTCAAAATTTGGCTAAAGAGTCTTCTAGAGAAATACTTAAATGAGAGTATTCACAGATTGTTTCTACAAGGACATTAAATTATTCTCGTAAAGATGCTTTATTAGACCTTTTGGTCTAAAAATTATAATTGTATAAGTATTAACGAGTCTTGACTGATGCTTCACACTTAGTTTGGTATGAAAAAAAATGAAATCTTATTAAGGAAACGGTGTAAAGACTTGACGATTAAATGTGACAAATGCACAATATCCACAAAAGTTCAAGAGCAGGCAAGTTTTGTCGTGAATTGGTAGAGATCTTCAATGATGGGAGACATTTAAATGGGAGATCAAAGATGAATGACACAACTAAGTTGTGTCAAGTCCTAAGGTAGGTTAAGATTCTTGACTTTGATGGGGAGCTCTGAAGGTATGCAAATCTGCGAGGATTGTAATACCAGGATTCATATTGTTGATAATTTAGTTTATGAAGTAATGTGATTGCGCCATGAATATACTTGGATGGATCATACAAATGAACCACTTGAGATGGGAAACCAAAGATTTATAAGTGCATTTGTCTTTAAGAGGTGATGATGTGGTGACACATAACAATAGTATGGTATAGTGCACAAAAAAAGTGGGAACACTATCTTACAAATTGACAAAGTTAACATGTTATAAACCAAGTTTTTTCACGTGTCAAAAGGAGTTAGTAGTCAAAAAGGCACAACTCTACACTAATTCAGCCAAGTTAATGAAAGAAGTAACAGGTCTCCACTAACTCGATGAATTATTGGAGCAAGTTGGTAGGTTAGATTATTTAGTTTCTAATTTCTTATAAGCCTATAAAAAGATATACTTTGTAACTGATTTGTAATGTTGAATAGATTCAATCATTTGTAAAAAAGTTTGAGAGTTTTGAGAAAAATTTTATTAAAAGTTTTGAATTAAAAATCTTGAGTGGTTGTTTGTACGGAACTTCGAGTTGAGAGTATCTCGAATTCTTGCATTATTTCTTTGAGTTAATTAATAAAATGTTGACTTTATCATATTTATCTTATCATTTTATTTATTTCCAAACTTTAATGAAAGTGTATTACATTATTTTTAACACTTGAACAACATTTAACTCAAAATTTCAAGTATTGAATTTTATAGAAAGATAATAACATGATATATATATATATATATATATATATATATTCTAAATAACCTATACTAAACAAAAGTTATGTGATATGAAGTTGACCTCTAAATCAGATCATCTTCAATGTCATATAAAAAAACAGTTTAAAATATTATGCGAGGCTTAGATTAGCATGTCATTTCGTCACACTAGAACTATAAACTAAAAAGCATACAATATTCTACATATTTTGTGTTTAATATATAGGATTTCTTGCTAAAAGAATAGTTTATTTACAAAAGAATATATGTTATACTAACATTCTTTTTTACATCTGATTATGGAAATGCATTTCTTCATTATATTCCAAAAATGTTTTCCCGAACAACTGGCTTTTGTTGCACTCGAAGGTTGATCTGATGGAGTTCGACAGTAAGGACAATACGAGTGCTCTGTAATCCATGGCAGAAGGCAATGTCTGTGATATTTGTGAGAGCATGACAGAGTCATAATTAACTCTTCTTCTCCCTCAAGATCTTCAAGGCAAATAGCACAGGTTTTTGTATGATTTAGCTTAGATCTGAAGAGTTGGAACTTCAAATCCCAATTCTTCATCAGCCACTGTAATATTGCATCAAAGCAAGTTCCTTGTGCTTCTTTATGATTCATGTCTCGGCGTCCTCCAGCTTTACGGGTTCTTGGCCTACAGTTGGAAAGTAGAATTGTAGCAGTAATGGAGATGTAGATTTATTACAACAATTGCAGATTAGATGGTCATTGTTTCAACAAGGAGTTCAAAAGAACCTGAAAATGGGATGCTTGTAATAACCAAGCTTACGGTCCAGCCGGTTGCGAGCTCTAAAAGCTGTTTCATTCAAAGTAGTGGTAAGATCCGAGTGTTGAGCATGATTAGGATGGTCTTCCACACGGTGGTGGTGATGGATCCTCCTCCTTGCACGTCTCGGAGGCAGCCCAACTCCTGGTAATGATATGCCAACCATACCTATCACGCCTCCATTAGTTTTTCCCTCAAGCCTTGTACATCAATAGATGATTCAGAACTCACACAACTATCAATTCTCTTCAAAGATGGAATAGCTGAACTTGTGCCAGTAATTAAGAATTTCCAAAAACTTGATACTATCTTATATAACACATGCCTCCATTGCTGGCCGGATAACAGAAGAGATCATGTCCCGCTTGGTGTCATCATTAGCAGGTCTACAAGATCCTCTTTTACGTATTTTCATCAAGTGACTGTTCTATTGATTCAATATTCTTCAAAAAATTGGAATATTGGTTTTGATGTGATACCTAATTCAAGTTGTTAGGCTGAATCTGATTTCGAACCTAAAATGTTATAGTTATCCTTCTGCTTACTGACGAAAGAAGGAACCGAACCTTAACCCATTTTAGAGCCAGTTGGACACGACAAAGATTCATTAAGACAAGTCTATCGTGTCTGTGTAGCAACTTAAAATTAAAATATAAAAAAAGGAAACTTCGTTAGTCAATTCTAACCATCTGCATTTCCTCGGACTTGGGAATAATCTTCGACTTTTCCCTGCAAGCACGAGAACCTCAATTCCTTTTACCGGCGGGGCCTGAATCGTTTGACGGCTTCTTCAGCATAGCATGGCATTGGTAATGATTTAGGATACTGAGGACATGATAAAGATCGGAATCCTTGCAACTTTCCCTCGTATACTAAAAAACAAATTAAGATGTTTTCTTACGTACAAGCTTCTGTTTATCACTCATTATTCAAGTCATGCATAAAATATCCCGATTAAGGATGACAAGATTAACTTGATTTATCCGATATCAAGAGCATATAATGATATTATTTTAATTTCGATTGATTAATTTTGAATTGTTCGAATTTGATTATTAGGTGAAGTCTAATTTAATAATTGAAAATAGTGGGTGCACAAGAATTCATTTTAGATATAAATTATGATAATTTATAAATTTATAATTAGGAATATGATTTCTATTATATAAGATATATGAAATAATGAAATTATTTTTAAATATTAACATAATACAATATGTAAATCAAGAAATTGTAGATGGAAAGATTTTTGTTTTGAAAACTGATATAAGGAATAAATATACTCGTAAATTTAAAACAAAATATAGTTAATAAACTTGTTTTGGATATGGTTTCTAGATTTTGAATGGTATGCCAATTTACGAAATAGATTATATTATAATTAGCGAGATCGAACTTAAATTAGAGTCATATTGCTTTTTAAAATTTAAAAGTCAAAATGATGTGAAATTCAATTCAATTAATGTTGGGTTAAGGAATTGTATACTCTTGATCCAAATAAATAAAATGTAAATAATAATAATTTTCTCTTTATTAGGGGAGAGAGTTTCTTAGTACGGGTTGATCCATATTATGGGTATTAAATGTATGAAAATGTAAAAATGTTGCTTTCAAGTTACTTAGAAGAATGCAATCACAAGGAAGAAAATCCGACAAGATCCAAGAGCATCGGTCTAATGGAAGGATGGACGTTATCACAATGTCGGGTTATTTGACCCGTCCACCGTCTTCTAGGCGAGTGGACACCATCAAGAATTGAAAGCATTACAGGGAAATTTATGTTTTTTGATTGAATATATGAATAAAAAGAAGTTGAATACTGGTTGCAGTACTTTTAAGTTTTAACTCGTGAATTTATATTAATTCTTCAATATAAAAATAAATAAACGTATCATTTTTCATTCCTCTTCAATTCTGATTTTATTTTCCTTTCTAAAATTATCTGAAATCTAGTGTCTTTTTGATAGGTATATATCAGTATAACTTAAAAAAATTTTTTAAAGAAACCAGTTGATTGTTTGACTATCAATTAAAATGGCATTTTGAAAGAAACTTCATACATGAGATTATTTGACAACATAAAAATAAAAATATTTTATTAATTTTAACTCTATTTTATTTTGTAATAAAATTATTTATGCATATAAATATTATTTAAAGTAAATTAAACAATATACAAAATACAATACATTAATTATTATATAATTTTAAATCATATGAAATATAAATGAAAATATATCTAACTAAATCTTTTATATAGGTTATAACATAAGTAAAATTAATATAAAATTAATATTAAAATATATTAAAAATCAAATTATATTATATAAATCTTAAAATAAACGTAAAGATGAGTTTGTGGATATTATAAAATTATGTGTAAAATATAAGGACAAAAGAGACTAAAAATAGGTTTATTAATTAATTTAAAAATATATTTGAAAAGATAATTTTTGAAAAATTTAAATTTGATCTTCTTAAAAATATATATTTTATCTGTCAAAAAAATTATATTTAAAAATGTTTTTCTATTTTACAATCTAACAGTTATTTTTTTAAATTTATAATAAAAAATTACTTATCTACTCTCAAAAAGTTGAATAGGCTGGTTCATTTGACGTCCACCTTTTCGCTCATTTGTTTTAAGGAATTTGCAGCCAATGTCCAAGTTTTGAAGCATCGCCTTCAGGAATCAACGACGGAGCTTTGTAGGTGCCACCGTTGCTGTTGTCGGGTTCTTCCAGGAGTCACTGTTGGTGCAATGCTGTTTTAGGCGTTTGTGTTGGTTTTCTGTAAGCAATTTCATTTCTATCGATTCTTCCGAGAGTCGCCTTTGATATGGGTAGTCATCACTGAATATCAACCGTTGTTGCTTTCTAGTTATATTCATGTACCTTTTTTTAATTTATTTTTATTTAATTATATCAAATAACATTATTGAACTGACTACTTAATCTACTTAAATAATTATGTCAGTCGAGGCCTGTTACTTATATCAGTCGAGGCCTGTTAAATACAAGCCAGTTCGGTTTAACTTATGACTTAATTGTAATTTCAAAAATAACATCATTTTTTACATTTTAATATATGTATATATAATCTCTTGGATCACGAGCCGATCAGCCCTAACCCGTCAGGTCATGAATACTTATCTTATTGATATTCTTAAAAAGTTTTTACTCTTCTTTTACACTCAAAAGGTAGAATCGTCCACTCTAGACGTCCTTCTACTATAACTCGAGAGAGTTGTGAGTACTCTTTAGGAGTGTGCAAGGAGCCATATGGTTAGGTTAGTACCGAAATTCAATTGAATGACTAACACATGAATGATTCAAGTGCTAGCAAACGACTACACGTGTTATAGTCGAGTCCTAATTAAGAAAGTTGCAGTTTATTTTGAAGACTTAATAAAATGACTAATCGAAATCAAGGACTTAAAAAGTTACAAATACTAATTAAATTAAATTTGTTATTTCATTTTAAATTATTAAATAATTTATCTAAAATATTTAACTAATCATTATATGTAACTTTAATATATATTTTGTTAATTGAATCTTAAATCAACTTCTTCAACGACAATCGTCCGACATGTTCGAGCCAACAACCCAGGAACAATGGACAGACAGATCTTTAGTCTAGGTAAAAGTAAAACAGCCAAAAACTTTTGACACGCCCTAACGACTTCAAATTCCAATTTCATTGCGGCGCCATGTACGAATGAAAAGAATAAGAAAAAAGATAAATGCGTATTTCACCTTTTTTTTTTTTTTACCCGTTGGTTCCGTTTGGTTGACACGGATTGTTACCTGAGAAAGTAATCTTTTTCCTAAAATTTAAATTATTATGTTTGGTATGTTTTTTTTAGTAGTTAGGAAAGTAAAAACTTTCCTAATTTAGGGAAAACAGTGACACTTTCCTTGAATTCTAAATCCCAACACTCTTTTGATATTTAGATTACTTTCTCCAAGAATTTAATCTAAAAAATACATTGAACAATTTAACCCTTCATTTTCTCTCAATTCTGCGACTTTAAAATATATAAATTTCAAATAAATTTTGATTTAATCATTAAAATATATAAAATAAATATTAGTTTATAAATAATAATTTTAAATTATTTATTTTTAAAATAAATATTTAATTAATACTTTATTAATAAATATTATATAAAATATTAAAATAAATTTAAATAAAAATATTTTTGCAAGTTTTATTTAATTTATAATTATTATTAGTAATAAAATATTTATTGTTATTTTAAAACAAAAATTAAAAATTACAATAATTATAAAAGTTTAAATAAATAAAATAACTAATTAAAAACTTTGAAAAAAGGGGAAGGAGAGATTAGAGGAAGGAGGAAATTTTAATTTTTTGAAAATTTTGCAAAAATCTCCCTATTTTAAAAATTTCCTAGTCTAGGTTGATATTTAGATTTTAAATATTTATGCTTAAAAGTTTCAATTGATAATCTTGATTCATATTTTTCTTATCTAATGATTGAAATTTTATCCTGTTTGTAGGGATATAATTGGAAACATAAGTTAAAATTAAATTACATTTTATAAAATCTTTACATACCAAATACTATAATAAGAATCCACCAAATTTTCTTATTAGAATTTTTATAAGTATCCAAACATGTGAATATCTTTACTTTCCATAGATTTATTTTCCAAAAAATCATATTCCAAATTCACTTTACTTTCCCGTCAACCAAACGGAGCCGTGAGGTATTCTATGTGAGTCTTAACTATGAGAAGATATCTTTAAGTCAGCTATATCTAAACTAATCCCCGTTTAAGTCAGGTAGGTTTTCTGTAAGAGACAAAACTCTAACTTAAAATTTTAAACGACTGCATATATAAAAGGAGTTCAAACCTGCCACCTTACTTAAACCAAAAAAGCTCCTTACCAACTTATCTGCGGTTTTACTTAATACATCTTTTCACATGCTGCTTATCGTCTATCTACTTCAGATTCAATGAAACTTATTTGGAAATCAATTTGTTAACCTAGAACATGCAATGCCAACTCGATGTTGCGAGATAGAGTGACGAAAATTAAGTGATTTGATTAGATGGTAGAATGAGAATAACCAGAATAAGCAAATTGCAGAAACGACAATGCATAGAAAAATGTTTCCCTTATCCAAACACATTGCTACAGTAGGAAAGCACGCAGACATGTCATGTGACGGACACCTAATCCTTTCATCATTCATCCATTATGAGCAAGATGGCTCCAGTACCATTTAATGTTCATGTACTAAACTAAATCGGTAGTTGTAGGACTGTAAGTGTCCTTATTCAGCAATTTCTGATATTGCTTAATGTTTTAATCATTTTCGTATTTTACTACAATATCTTAAGTTCAACTAAAGTAAAATAAAAGAGGATGATTTTTAAGTTGAAACTTGAGATTTTAAATATAATCAATAAATAAAGGCTTTTATTGATAATCGTTAATTATATCAACTATTAGCTAACTCTATCAACGGTTAGCTAACAACATATCAATATAGCGGAGTTGATCAGTAGATACCATCGATTATTTATTTAAAGATATTTAATAAAATTAACTGTTTATGTATAAAATGATTTATTAGGGTATGACTTAAAAAATTTTATAAGGACATGAATATTATATCTTAATATTTTTCAATATTTTCATAAGAATTTATGCTTACGTTTGAATTTGTCTTTGCAGTCAATAAGTAAAAATTAAATAAATTGAAACCTATTTGCCTATGTTTAAAATAACAAGATTAATAAGATTTTTAATATTGTAGAATTTACTAACCTTATTTTTATTTTTAGTATATATTGAATAAATTGTTAAATACATACAATAATATATAGTTCATGTATTCTAAATTTAGTTATTTAATAAACTAATAATTCAAATTTAAATATTAAACTTAATTTAGTTAATATTTATAGATTTAATGTGTCTCAGTTAAGTTCTTCAACTCACTAAGATAAGAAGCAAGCTCCTAAATGCCTCATATCTAATGTTTTTAAAATCATACTGAAAGTTAAATTGGTAATATATGTTAGACCATTATAAAACTCATTAAAGATCGAATAAAATTGAAGAATTTTAAAAAATTGTAAAATTATTCTTATTTATCGAAAAATTTAAAATTTAATTGAAAAGAGATTGTTAAATAAAATTAATTGGTCTATTTTGGTGTATAAAAATGATTGATTTATAAAACCGATCGATTAATTAATAAACTGATCAATTTTTAACAACACAAATTAATAAACTAAATCAAATTAGAAAATTGAAACCAAAATAAAGAATTGACTAAGTTTAAAAGTTTGAATGTTAAATTAGTCGAACTGGTTTAGTTTTTAAAACATTGCTCAAATTCGAAACCTCTAAACCGAGCAAACTTTAATAAACAATACACCAAACAATAGATGATAATTTCTAAACTCTTTCAGCCAAAAAAAAATCAGTCATTTCGCTAAATCTTATGGGGTTAGAGCACTAATTCCAGATAAAATTAGAATAGTTCATGTTATCCAAGTTATCTTATCATCTTTTATATCTAGATCACACAGATCCAAAATTAGGATTATTTTATGATTACCTGTTGATGTTATTGAAAGTTAAACCAAAAATACACTTGTTAGGTCCCCAAAGATCTTCCACGATTGCGATTAATCAAGTTTAAGTTCCTGCACACTTACCCTTTCTCGGTTGGATCTACAATCAAATGCTCACCAACTGTAATTGCTAGTGGTCCTTACTACTATGTTGGCAAAGCCAGTTGGTATTAATTTAAGCATTTATTAGGTTGTCTCTCCGCAACAGTAGCTCTCACACTCTCATCACCATATTCCGTTGTCTCTAGTACAAGGACACGAAGCAGCTGGACCCCTATCGTTGCTTTTGGGGAATGTTGAAACTTTAGAAAGCCAAAGCCAATGTTAGCTTCCTTCCTTACTTCAGGGTCTTGGCATCAGCCATCAGGGTCAGGACTCAGGACCATCACTTTGGGATCTTGGCATGAACCTGATTCCAAAAAGCCTGAGTGGTATCCACCAGCCTAGGATAGGATAAGCACGTGCTATCCTCTACTTATTTGACTGGCCTACGTACTGTACTCAAACAGTTATCCATGTTCGTAAGGATAAACAAACCTGAAGTGGACAAGTCACTTATCGCCCTGAAACGAGTATTTTACACGGATTCTGCATGTTCTCGTCCCATTTTTCACATGGTTTCTGATCCATCCCATCCAATATTAACCAACGTAGTCTAGTCTTCAATGACCATAGCACCCTTGGTCTGGATCACTGATGGAAGAAACACGTGTTACTTGCAGGATCACCTAGTAAAACTTTCCATCGAAAGCAAGGTATCTATTCCAAGGGAATGAAATTTGCAAGTGGCTCAACTGAGAAGATTCCTCTCTGCTTCTCTTCTTATACCTAATTAGATTACAGTAAAGATCATGTCATCTTGTGGACGTGGTGGTTAGGGAAGGAACAACCAAAGGGTAATTCAGTTCTGTACTACGTATGGTAAGGGAAGGAACAACCAAAGGGTAATTCAGTTCTGTACTATGTACTTAATGAGGTGGACCATTATGGTTTCGAAAGGTACAAATGAGATATATAGACAGGGATAGATCTGCAATTCATTTGTTGCTTTCTTATAGGTTCTTTTTGCAAGTGGGATACAAATGCCAGCTTAGAAGGATTTGACAGAGATGGGGAAGACAGGAAAATGGCTTAAAAGTTTCCTGACAGGAAAAAAAGAGAAGGAGAAATGCATCCCTGGTCAGAATTCGGCAACTTTGGATACC
Source organism: Erythroxylum novogranatense (assembly GCA_029891385.1). Taxonomy (NCBI): domain Eukaryota; kingdom Viridiplantae; phylum Streptophyta; class Magnoliopsida; order Malpighiales; family Erythroxylaceae; genus Erythroxylum; species Erythroxylum novogranatense. The sequence continues at coordinate 133,605,305 of CM057228.1, forward strand.
AATAATCCGGCGACTCCAATTTCGATCCCACCAACTACGCCTAAAGAAAAGAGGAGATGGAGTTTTCGTAGATCATCAGCCACGGGAACAGGTCCCAAGGACACCAATTCCATTGAATCAAATGGCAGTACACATCCACCAGTGCAGCTCTCATTTGATTCAGATAATGAGCAGAAGAAACACGCCAAGGCCATAACAGCTGCTACGGCGGCGGCCACTGATGCTGCCGTTGCCGCTGTTCAGGCAGCAGCCGCCGTAATCCGACTGACAAGTGCCTCCAGTGGCAGAGTCAGTGCGATTGAAGAGGCTGCTGCAATCAAAATTCAGTCTGTATTTCGTTCTTATTTGGTATGGAATTCATGGATCTTTAATTTGCAATCACATCGCAAAATATATGAACTCCGAATGGTTATATCTGAACTGTTCCATTAACAGGCAAGGAAAGCGTTATGTGCTCTGAGAGGTTTAGTGAAGTTGCAGGCACTAGTGAGGGGTCACCTTGTCAGGAAACAGGCCACTGCTACACTGAGGTGTATGCAGGCATTGGTGTCGGTACAGGCTAGAGCTCGAGCTCAGAGGCTTAAAATGACTGAGGATGTTCAACCCATCAGACACAGACAATCAATTCACAGGAAATCTACTCAAGAGAATAGATTTAGGCACCCAAATTATGTGAGTCCTCCTTGTTCTGAACTTTTCTCTTCATGTTCCTTCTATGAATCCAGAAAAACTAATCCGCGACATGTTCTTTTGGTGCATTTTTAGGAGACTGATAGAAATATGGAGGAGAACGTCAAAATTGTGGAGATGGATCTTGGAGAATCAAAGGGAAGTAGCAAGAGCAGGAATAGCTATTCACATCAAAGTCAAGCAGAAGGAGCAGAGCAGAGATTCTCCACGCATTATGCACCAAAACAAGAGAATTTCCAAGTTTCTCCAGTTCCATCAGCTCTGACAGAAATGAGCCCAAGAGCTTCTAGTGGGCATTTTGAGGATTACTCCTTTAGCACAGCACAGAGCAGTCCTCAGCACTATTCTGCCATTTCCAAACCAGACCCGTCAAGACTTCAATTTGCATTTCCTCGCCCAGAATATGCAGAATCACTGTCATATGACTACCCACTATTTCCAAATTACATGGCGAACACAGAATCTTCAAGAGCCAAGGTTCGGTCACAGAGTGCACCAAAACAAAGGCCAGATTCTTTTGAGAGGCAACCAAGTCGAAGAAGAACATCAATGGAAGGTAGAAATGTCCCAAGACCTGTGAGAATGCAGAGATCTTCTTCCCATGTTGGGTCCACAGCTCAAAATTATCTGTACCCGTGGTCAATCAAGCTTGACAGATCTTCAGTGTCGTTGAAAGATAGTGAGTGTGGATCTACAAGTACGGTCCTCACAAACACCAACTACAGCAGATCTCTAGTTGGATTTGAGGTGAGCAAAAAAACAACTTCAGATCTCAATGACCACTACTGAGCAGGAAGGAGCTAAAAGGAAGTAATTAATCAGTTGCAGTCTGAATCTTATCTGGTTGTACAATTTCTGTACTTGCAGGCTCATGGAAAAAGATACTAATTTTACATGTTCCCAACAATTTCTCAGCCATCTTCCATGGAGAAAACTCCAAGAGACAATGTTCCCAAGCTGAGATTCTGACAAATGAGTGGTTCCTCCTCCAATTTCCGTCAAAGGGTCAAAAAAGCTGTATAATTTGGAAATATCATCATCTAGATCGTTTTTCTCAAAGTTCTTGTGTGATTTTATTTGAGCATGTTCCTTAGGACAAGCATTACAAAAGCATCACAGATCAAACGCAGGAACATTAACTATCCTATTATATTATATGTCTATAGAAACTGTGTGTATTTTTTCAGCATCACTGTAATTTCATGTTGATATCTCAATTTTACGATTGTTTCCTAAATTTAGAATCTATTTTTTTCTTACATTTGTTTACTTGTAATTTCAGTCCTCAAATGCTAATACAATAATTGGCTAGAGTTCAACTCCTGATACAATAACCATAGAAGCAATTAACAAGAAGTGGAGTTTATAAAACGAAGGTAAACTAGTAAGAGGCTTTTAAGTCCAACACATGCCTCTGCTGAATTTGAACACGATAAATGAAGGTAACAGAGGTGATGAAATCAATTCAAAAGTGGATAAATTCTGTTGGATAGCCACATATATAGGCCTACAACTTGACGCGTCTCCAATAATGCTAAAATGTCTAAAACTACTAATAACTAATGGCTAAATAATATAACCACTTTAACAGAAATAATATTTTAAAAATAAACAAAAGGCTCGATTATTTTTTAATCGTTCTTTAATACTCCTCCTTGATTCAAAAATTGCTAACACCAAGAAGCGGTAAGAAGAACTCAAACTTTGTGCCCGCACGGGTAGTTTGGTTGGCCGACTAACAGGGTCAATTGGAATAAGATCCTAGGTTCGACTCTTAGTAACGGGAGGCAGTTGATCGCTCTATTAGAGGGCTGATTAAGATTATACCGTGATTCAATCCTCCAGCGGTGGTCAAACTTGCGACTGAGGACCCTTGAGGTTGAGGATTCAACCTTTTTGAAACAAGAACACAAACTTTATTTGAAAAAAAGACTGTGTGAAAATATTTGCTATCTGCTTTCCTGTGTTACAGTACTTCAACCTGATTAACTCTTTGGTGACCTGCTCTCGGATATAGTGATGTTGAATGTCAATATGTTTTGATCTCGTTGAGAATTATCTTTGTAATTATTATAATTATATTTGTAATTAATATGTATTTTTCTTATAGGCTTTAGTCAACTTTCCACTTATTCTTGATCACGGTATTTCATCATTAGAATTAGGAATAATTTATTTTACTCTTTGTATATAAAAAACACGCTCTATACATGGAATACATCAGAAAGCCTACCTTTGGCACATTCTTTGAAAAGATCTATCACTTTTTATCTCTTTTTTGAGTTGGTATTAGAGACAGGTTGATCTGCCACTCAATCTTTTCAACGATAACGACAGAGCCTCAGACATTCATAGACAAATCTAATTTCAAAGCCTCAAACTCTAGCAGTAGTCTCAACGTCAATTCATCAAGCCCATACTTCATACATCATTTTGATTATCCTATTCCTAGCCATACACTTGCACCCATCAAATTGAACGGAGCCAACTATCCTTCATGGAACAGGTCAATGATTCATGCCCTAGCAAAAACAAGATCGGTTTATCATCAAGTCAATCCATTCGCCTTCAGAAATGGGACAACCGACAAAGTATGCTTTATGGAGTCAATGAAATAACACGATTTTGTCATGGCTTACCCATTCAGTGAAGCCCGACCTTGCTCAAAGGATTGTTAATGCCAAAACAACGTATCAGGTATGGGAAGATTTCAAATATCAATTTTTACAAAAAAAATGCACCAGCAATATATCAAATCCAAAAATCATTAGACTCTCTATCACAAGGCACAATGACAGTCTCTGCATATTATATTAAACTCAAAAGTCTTTAGGTTGAGTTAGAGACATATTAGACTCTTCCCACTTGCAATCAAATGAAGGCATACAACGAACAAAAGGAAGAAGACCAACTGATGCAAGTCCTCATGGGACTCAACGACACCTATAACGTTGTTCATACCAATATTCTTATGATGTCACCTCTTCTTAATTTTCATCAAGCATACTTCTTTGTGATTCAAGAGGAAACTCAGCGATTGTTAGAATTTATAATAGACTTACAGGTCCACACGAGAAGGAAAGTTAGACTACATATAAGTCTAAGTGAGGTTCTATCCTAAAACCAATTGGTGATAAGTGGAGTAGCCCACTAGACTTATATGTTAGTTTTTTTTCTTCTCTTTCTCCAATATAGGACAAACTCTCACTTTATATTTTAATAGCGACAAATGATGTTAGAATCAACAAAGAATTTCTCCATTACTGCTACAGTCCATAGTCACCCAAGCAATGTCTCCAATAAAAACAAAGATAAGTATTGCAATCATTGCAACAGAGAATGCCACACAATTGACAATTTTAGAAATCTAAAATTTCACTGCAAATTTTGTGATAGAAAGGGACATACAGAAGATAGATGTAGGTTTAAAAATGACACATGGAATTCTAATAATACTGGAACTCAAGGAAACAAACAAAATTAGCATGGATATCGAGGAAGTTGATCAAATTCCCATCCTACAATTAATGCAACGAATTCTTCTCATGGTGAGACTACATAAGACAATAATGCATCATTATCTAATCCCTCGCAAGGGGTTCAGATCTTCTGTCCCACTAAACCTATCCCTATTCTGTCCCACAATAAAACGTCGACGTTTTCCTTTTATTTAAACCAGCGTCTGCGCGGCTTATCGCGTGAGCCATTTTGCTTCCCGCTTTTCTTCTTCCATCAACTACGGTTTGCAATTACTTCCCAACAAGAGCAAAATCTCTAAAGCCTCGACTTTCATCAGTGAAATCTAAAGCCTCGACTTTCATCAGTGAAACCTCCTCGCTGGAATCGCTTTTCAGGTTCTCTCTCCTTCTTGTTGTTTATCTGACTTAAGATCTAAGAATGAGCGAGAGCGAGACACTTATTAGATTAGTTTTAGAGTGAACTGACCTCACTCGCTCCCAAGATCTATTGGGTCTGCAGTTTGCTTTATTCTCATTCACTCCCAACTGAAAAGGTCGCACCTTTTATGCCCAGAAATCCACAAGAACAGAGAGTAGGCAAAAAATGAGACCAACTACTCACGTTACACGCAGAGTAGAGCCTTTTCTTGTTTTTTAACCTTTGAGCCACCATATTCATACATTCTTCATCACGTCACGTCACTTGAGGAGGACAGCTCTTAAGCTGCTAAATACCATATTCGATCTTGCGATTTTCAACCGCTAAGAACAAACTGTCGGTCTTCTTCTTCTTGTTCAACTGCGTTTTCTTTTTCGTTGCTAGATAGATCTAACTTGAATGCTTTGTATTTTTTTTTAAATGGTAATAGCTTTTGCTATATTTCAAATCAACTGATGGAGGAGGGATTAGATATTGATGCACCTTTAGATTATGGTACTGTTAAAATTTTTCCTGAGGAGAATAGGTCTGCTTTATTCTCATTCACTCCCAACTGAAAAGGTCGCACCTTTTATGCCCAGAAATCCACAAGAACAGAGAGTAGGCAAAAAATGAGACCAAAAAGAAAATCTTGCTCCAACCCAGAAAACGAAAATCAAGTATACACGCCCTTGACCAAGCACGTTGAGCCCTAAAACATTTGAGGGGGTAGTGTACGCGTGTTATGAAGGATTATTCGCCTTCATCTTTTGTTCTTTTGCATTGGTAAGGTCTTAAACTTTCAGTCCCTGCCAAGAAATTATAGACAGCTTAACTAGCCATTCTAATTTGAGCTTATGATTTTCTAGTCATCTAATAAATGTTAACTATTCTGCAGCAGACTTTTCATCCCTTCATTTTTCAGAACAAAAGATTTATCTGACTCTCATCAGTGCGGGGTTCTTGCTTATTTAGTGGTAAGTAGTTTTGAATTTACTCATTTCTTGTTTTATTTGTTTTACAATACGTAGTATTTTATGAATGTTGGTATTCATAATTCAGAGTGGTGCATTTGGTTTTCATGAAGATTGTCTACTTTTGGTGGAGTTGGGAAATATGAATTCTCTTTGCCAAAGACCTAATTGGTTATCCGTTCCGTTTCATGGATAACTTAAATATTCTAAAGTAGGCAAAGCTTATAAAATGAAGTATTTTGGCACAGTGACTAAACAAACCAGAATAGTTAGAATACGTACTTTTTAAATCATATCTTTGAGCAGATATATGTGAGACTACTTCAAATTTTACTCTTGAAAGTAGCATTAATAAAGTGAATGCAAATCAAAAGAATTTCGACCTTTTGCAATCCTTGTGATATGTTGGGAGGAATCCATTATCGCGTTTTGTTCCAATACATTAAAGAAGTGTCGGAGAGGTGTGAGAAATTGGGCGAAGTTCTCGTTCCTATTATCCAACATGTATGTTCTCTCATCTTCTTGTAATTTTTGTTAGTTCCTATGTACTGAAGAGCTTAGTTCGTTGATGAATTTCATGAATTAATAATTATCAGTCTTTGAAGAGCAAGGAGTCGAAAAGTTGTGGTCCTGGGTTATTAGTGATCAATTGGTTGTTCCAATATGAACTTGCCTTGCTGTTTGTTGGGGAGGAGCTAGCTGGTATTCTCAGTAGAAAAGAAGATTGTTGTGTGGCTTTTGGTTGGTGCATTCTTGTTCGTAGCCTAGTTGAGGATGAGCGTTTCATGGCTCAATTCACTCTACATGGTATCGTACTTTATTATTTATTTATTTTCTCTCATTTCGCTTTTGTGTATATGGCGTTTGATTTACTTCCATTTCTTGAAGGTTTTGGTTATATGATTTGTTCGGGAATAAGGGACAATTCTGATGCTTTCTTAAAGATACTTTCCAAGTGTATCCTGCGGTTGTCATGCATTGTTTGCAAGGAAGGTATGACGGTATTAATATTTTGGTATTACATGTTTTCTTTAATTTTTATATTGTAAGAGTTATTTTACTGCACTTAAAAGAAAACGTGTTATGTTGCTACAACTTGTAATTTATTTTGTATTTTGGTTTTATGCTCTTATATTATGAATCATACGGAGAATAAGAAAGTAAATAGTTCAATGTAAATCACATCTTTTTGTTGCTTTGTGATCCTTTTGTTATGAAGTGTGACTGTGGTGTTGAAGGTCAAATGTGCTAACTGCAATGAGTTTTCTAGCAAGTTCTTTTGGGGTTAATTATGACTGATCAATATGAAATTAGTTCCATCTGGCCAATTTAACTGTAAAATTTCTTTTCTTTTTGTGTAAATGAAAATGATTATGAGATGTTCTCAGGTTTACGGAAAATCCTTTTACTAACTGAAATATGATAGAAAATCAACTGCGATAAAGAATTTAAAGGGCCTAAAATTTTACATTTAAATTTAGACCTTTTGTATAATAACATGAGACTCCCGTTTATATTTCAAACATAGCATCAATTTTCACTTGGTGTGCATGCAATTTGAGTAGATTTCACTTGTGTTTGTGCATCTGAATAGACCCCCAGTCTTTCTCAATTATGCAAATCAATCACTAAATTGATTTTCATACAAATCACTACTGTAACTATCATGTGATGTTTTATTTGTTCTGTTTTTAAAGTGATTTCAAACACACTGAGTAGTGGAGATAAAATAATCTTTGTTTTTGTTCAGAGGAATTTATAAACTGGATAGGAGAATGTTAGCAGGTCATACGTCTCTATTTCGTTTATGTCTTCTGCAATTGTTATAATTTCTCAAAATTATGTATTTGTACTTGGAAGTGAATTGGAGTTACAGGTTCATAAAATATATAAAGGTCAAGCTGAAAATTAAAGAAAAAGTTTAGACATGTATGCTTTTTGTCGATTCCTTATAACATTCTTGCCTCCCTAGTTTACCTTATGTATACTTTTATGCTTTAGTTGAACGATGAATATATAAGAGAAGTTGATCATCTTATTTCCAAAGGTAGATGGTTACTTTTCATTTGGTCTACCTGAATTTTAGGTTAAGTTCAGATTTTGTTCGATGCCTATGAATGGTTCAAATGTAGTTTATCCTTGTTCATGAGTCCTAACTTATGTTTCAAGCTTTTAGCTGCGTAAATATTAAGTTAGCATGCTTGTACATTTGTCACGTTGAGCGAAAATAAATTTGACATTACAGTTGCATAACTTCATTGCTTCTCAATCGGCAATTACTTTCATGCTAATCTGATTCATTTTTTGTTTTCATGACATAAGCTACTTCATTATTATGGTCAGTTGAGAGCTTCTTCTAATTCTATCTAGTTTTTTTAATGACTGACAGGTTTGAGCACCCAATTCAGTTTTCAGTCCCCATGCTGTAGGATAAAAAGCTGTGAAGATTACTCATAACTGCTGTGTGCGTTGGCATTTCTTCGATCATTCGTTCGATGTTTTGTGTGTTTTAGTCGTCAAAAGGAATCGAGCCTTTGACGTTTGGCAGTATTAGATTGTCTTGAAGGTACAATTCATGTCTACATAATGGATTATCTTCGTGGAGTGGGACAAGTGTTCTTTTATGAATAGGCTTGAGGTTCTTGTGACGGGTTTAGATCTTTTGTATCAATTAGTCTACTCTAACTTTGTGGAGCTTGGTAGGAATAAGATGTTGTCCCATGAGCGCAGACATTGTTGCTACAAGCCAAGCCAACTCTGCTGCTAATGAATATAGTTATATTTCATATAGTTTTATCTAATTTTTGTTCAACTACCAAACCTTTGTACATGCTTTTTTTTTAAACAAATGGACCTGATGTTGTATAATCTAATACTTTAATGAGATGGGTAAGTGTTTCATGTACGTTGTTATGAGTTAGGTGATGTGTCTTCTATATCACATTCAAACTTGATTTCCATACAATAACATTTAATTGATTGTGACGAAAAAAGGGCGTAGCTTTAATTTTAATTCCTTAAAAGAAATAGATTGTTTGAATAAATGTGTTCCAATCGTGTTCAATCATAATATCATGTTTTAATAAATTCCAATTTTATTATGTATCAGACATACCTCTTGTCAATACTTTTCCTTTTCCTTTCCTTTTGTTTCTAGTTTACCGATACGTGAGAACGTCAAATAGAGAAATCAAATTTTTTTAAACAATTTGTTTAGCACCAATTGTTAGATATTTATTTAAGTTTAATGCTAAAGGATTCGCGTTTTGCTTCTTAATTAAATTGTGAATTCGATACTTAGTGTTTGTTTATATCATAAAAATGAAGCATCCATTTTCAATTTTTTCATTTGTTTTTTAGGTTTTTACTTCAAGATCAAAGCTAATAATTGAATGGAAGGTGTATCTTCGTCTTGTCGTCAATTAAATTTTGAAGATGGTATTGAAGTTGGCAGGAGTGAAGGTGAAGATGAGGTAGTAGCTGTCATGAGTTTAAATAGTAATCAGGAATTGCAAGCTACTGACTCATGTGAAGTATCCAAAGAATTACTGCCAAAAATTGGAATGGAGTTTAAGACAGAAGAAGATGCTTATCAATTCTATTTGGCATATGCTAAAAAACTTGGGTTTGGGATAAGGAGAAGCAAAAGCCACAAAGATCAATCTGGAAACTTGATGGATAGAATGTTTTGTTGTAGTGCTGAAGGTAAACGAGGAAAAGACAAACGAGATATTGATGTCAGAGCAAAACGCATACAAACAAGGTTGGTTGTGAAGCTAAAATGAGAGTCACCGTCGAAGAAGCAAAATATTCATGTGGTTCGGTTTATTGAGGAGCATAATCACTACCTCTCAAGTCCAAACAAGACGCACTTACATAGATCTCATCGAAAGATAAGTTTATCTGCAGCAATACAAATTCAAATGGCAAATGATGTAGGAATCCCACCGAAGGCATGTCATGATATGATGGTTAGGCAAGTAGGTGGTCGAGAAAATTTAGGTTTCATACCAGATGATTACAGAAACTACTTACGGTCTAAAAGATCGAGGGATGCCAGAAGAGGTGATACAGGAGGTGTTCTGGAATATTTGCAAAAAATGCAATTTGATGATCCAAATTTTTTTTATGCTATCCAAGTTGATGAAGATGATTTAATATCCAACATTTTCTGGTCAGATGCAAAGATGAGAGCAGATTACTCAAATTTTGGTGATGTGGTTTGTTTGATACAACTTACGGAAGAACAATGAAGGTCGTCCTCTTGCATTGCTTGTAGGTGTTAATCACCATAAGCATACTACAATCTTTGGTGTTGCATTGTTATATGATGAGACATCCCTGACGTTTGAATGGTTATTTGATACTTTTGCGAAAGCTATGTGTGATAAAAGGCCTAAAACAATTCTTACGAGACCAAGATGCAAGAATGGCAAAGGCTCTAGTACTAAGATGGCGAAACTCATCATCGTTTATGTATTTGGCATATTTATCAAAATCGTACATCCATTTAAGCGGTGTTTTCTGATTCAAAGATTTTGCAAGAGATTTTAGCTCATGCATATATGATATTGAAGAAGAGGTAGATTTTGTTAATGCATGGAATGAGATGTTGAGCAAATATGGGCTTGAAAACAATGATTGGTTGAGGCGCATGTTTGGGATCAAGGAAAAATGGGCTTTAGTGTATGGAAGACAAATGTTTTGTCTTGACATGACGACAACACAAAGAAGTGAGAGCATGAATAGTGTTGTCAAGAGGTATGTCAGTTATCAACACAAATTCTTGGAATTTTTTCATCATTTTGAGAGACTCCTCGAAGATCGTAGATATGAGGAGTTGAAGGCTGATTTTAAATCAAGTACAAGTACTCCTTCATTATTGTATCCAATTGAAATTTTGAAACATGCAACAACTGTTTATACTCTTGAGGTATTCAAGTGGTTTGAAAATGAGTGGTGTAAGTCTCATAATTGTTGTATTGAAAGCTTTGGAGATGTTGGATCAATCACAACATATCAAATAACCCCTCATAAGAAGAGTTATTGCCATACAGTTACTTATGATTCATCAAATGGAAAAGTTGATTGTAGCTGTAGAAAATTTGAGTTTGCTGGAATTTTATGTTCTCATGTGTTGAAATTTTTTACTGTGAAAAATATTATGGAGATCCCAAGTCAATACATATTGAAAAGGTGGACACGTCAAGCGAAACTTGGATTCGTGGGAAATGAAAATTCTGGAGCTAGCATAAGCAATTTGGATCCCAAGGTATGCCAAAGTCTGCGGTATAAAGAATTGTGTGGGTTATATGTTCAATTGGTTACAAAAGCATCTGAGAGTGAAGAAACTTACAAAATTGTTAAAGATTGTATTTTGAAGATGTTGGAAGTCGTTGATGCTCGACTACAAGGTAATGGATCAATTGTCCAACAGTCGGTTCAATCTTCGAGTGTTATAACAAATCTCTTGAACCAAAATGAGATTGAAATTCGTGAAAAGAACAATATTGGAATTAAAGGAATCAAAATGAAGAAGAAAACGGTTTCAGGTAAGAGATTGAGGGGTGGGTTGGAGAAGGCAATGAAAACAAGAAATTCAAGCAAAAAAGTTCAAACTCAAGTAAATTTTATAATTGCAGCACGAACATTAGCATTTAATCTTGAAGTTCGATTTGTAATATTGTTTTTCAATTTCATGCACCCGACATGTCTACTTTTTACAAGTTTAATTCAATGTTTTACAAGTCTAGTATTTTGATTATACGCTCTTCCTCTTTGCTGATGATAGGCTATTTCTGTCGATTCAAGTCAAACAAATACAATTGCCGCACCAACATTACCATTTAATCTTGAGGTTTGATTTGTAATTTTGTTTTTTCAATTTCATGTCCCTTTCATGTCTACTTTTTAATAAACAAGATCCAATGTTATAACAATTAGTCTAGTATTACGATTATATACTCTTTCTCTTTTTGATGATAGGTTATTTACGCCAATTCAAGTCAAACAAATATAATTGGAGCACCAACATTACCATTTAATCTTGAGGTTTGATTTGTAATTTTGTTTTCAATTTCATGTCCCTTTCATGTCTACTTTTAATAAAAGATTCAATGTTATAACAATTAGTCTAGTATTTCGATTATATACTTTTTACTTTTTGATGATAGGTTTTCTCTACCAATTCAAGTCAAACAGATTATATTGAAGGTGTTCCATTAATTATGGACATGACCTACTCCCAACTGGTATTTATCTTTTGTCAGAATACTATTACTGATGACATTATGTATAGTAAATTATTCACAATTCACTAATGATACTATTGTTTTTTATTCTTATAGGCACAACGACCACAAGGTGTGAGCGATATGATGATAAATAACTCACAACAAAACAGTACCGTTAACTATGATGGCGCAGATATAGGTGGTTTTGTTCAGACATGTGATTGTCTAACTCCATGTGCAGGAGGCATATTTTGTAAATACAAAGTGTATAAAAAGTAGAGTATTTTTTATAATTTGTACATCTTTATCAACAAGGTGCATATTTATTTTGTACTAACAATTGACAAATTTTGTCTTATACTCTTATTATTATGTAATTTTATATATTTTGTTGATTATGTATTGTTTATAAATGACAAATTGTTATGTTAAAAGATGTGCTAAAATCGAAATGTTTAATTAAATGAAGTTGTCATGGAACTTCTTATAATGGTATTGAACTTTTTTTAGGGATGCATTATGAAGGAAAATATTAGCATAAGTAAAAATGTAAATGAAGCCACAATTTAAATGACACTTTGTGAGAAAGTCATGGTAGAATGGACAAAAAAACACAGCTTTTATATAAATGTATATTAATAGGTTACAATCTTGAAAGTAACATTCTTGAAAACAAATCAACACTAGTCAACTTTCAGAATAAATCATAATCTACAAGTATAATTGTCACAAAAGATCATAAGCTAAACAATTATAATACAAGCATTGGCCTTAACTCTAGCTTTCCTTCAATATGCACCAAAGAGAGCAAAGAAAAGCAAGAAGTTGAACCAATTGCACCTGGAAAAATGACCTCTGTACAATGTGGCAAGCATAAAAAATTACATTGACTATTTAATGCAACTCTGCATGATTGTTGAGAACTTTGCACATTATACAGATTTAATTTTCCAATTATTTTTCTCAATAATGCTACTAGCTTTAGGTCTCTCATTGTGACTCAACACCGTTGCTTCAGGTCATAGGAGTTATTGTTGCGGTTGTAGCTGATCCTCTATTTTGTTCGGATCCAACTTTGCCCAATCCATGAATATGATGCATGCCGATGCACAACCCGAAAATGACATACAAGACCACACAAAGTAACAATGGAAGTCTTGAACTTTCTCCAATAAGAGGCATATCAATTTTCTTCTCTTGGCAATTTCTCCATTTTCATCATCATCTCGGATGCTTTGAACTTTACTCGGAAACTATTCTCCCAAGCATAGCATCTAATTCATTTCAAAGAGTTAGAATTACGAATAGATATCCTCATTGAAGATTAACAAAATCCTTCATAAAACTAGCATACTTCATAGTGTCCATCGACAAAATTTCATTCATGAGCCTGTTCTTTTGTCGATCATTGCAAGCCCTCCTTGACAACCGCATCACCTTATGACAAATGTCATTGCAATTTACATTGAAAAAGAAGAAGAATAAATTAGGGCGTCCGTTCATATAAAATAAACAAAAGAAGCTGATGGGTTATTGCATCGGGATAACCCAATATTTGTCAAGAGAATTGGACAACAGTTTTCAATCAAGAGATGTTCTATATTCCTCCTATTTTAACAACATATCCTAATTAACGAGAACAATACAAAATAAAACAGAAAGTCCTTGTATGATATATTGGTATTCAAAGTCATTTTCCCATAATCATCAAACTAAGTTTCTCAAATTCATGAATACATTCATAATGATCTACTCATGTGGTTCATTGCAGAGTATGCTCTTAGGCAATAAAACAAGTTCTTTAAATTGAGAAATTTTTTGAGATCTTATTCCTAGGTATAGTCTAAATCCATTCGGTACAAATAGTTTGGTAATCTTATCTTCCCCCAGAAGCATAAATAAAAATGGAGTGCATTCCTTAGCGAAAATGTGCATGCAAGATAATCCCGGAAAAGACATCCTTGTGCCCTTTGTTCATTCAAGATGTCAACCCAGTAGGACAAAGACAAGGGAGACTTGTATATAAAATTCTTACCAAAAGAAACAACTTAGTTGTAAGTGAGAAGACTCTCTATATAAAGACAAGAAAGAAGATCTTAACTTTAAGAAAAGGATAAAACTAGTGGTGATATGAAAATAAACCATTTAAGTCAATTCAACTAAATGGAGAGCAGGCCATCTTTACTGTATGGGAAAGCGGAGTACTAACATGAGTGCTCAGAAGGGAAGCAACGCATTTGTTGATAAAGAAGAACCATTGCAATAACAATACGGAATGGAGTGACCAAATGGTATGAAGTGATTGAAAAATTTCTTTGTTGATAGAAAAAAAATCAGCTCTAAGTTGGTGGAGCAATGACGAAATTTCAAAAAATGTAAAAGTAAAATAATCTGAACTGGTAACAACATTTAGTTATTTACATATAAAGAGTAGTTGCATGCAATGAAAGACATGAGTTCCTGTAAGATTTTCAAAACTTAAATACAAGATTCCTATATCATCCTTGTTGAAGACCTGATGATTTTGCGTCAACATTTAAACAGGATGAGCATCTTCTTCTATCAGCTAATTGAAAGAAGTTGTGAGGGAAACATATTGCACAGACAATTAACCTCAGATACAAAGATGATTTTAAGGAACACCTGTTCAGCATATGCATATAACTATTACTAAGCCACACAATCAAACATTAAGAATGTGAGTGTCTACCTATATTACTAAAGAGTTAGCATAAGTGCTTTCAAGTGTCATTTGTGTTGATAAATTTCTGATATGGTAAAATGACCATCGTCAACTTTCATGTCAATCGTAGTAAACAATTGGTATCATAATCAAATACAAATGAATATTTTCCAATGAATCATGCACAAGTGTTTGACATCTGTTGTCATTAAGTTGGTAATTTTTCCAGACTGGAACTTCCATCGTGCTTCATGAGTTAACCTTAGAGAGGAGATAGGGTGGGGTCTAAAGCTGTAAATGACAGTAGAGGGACATGGAGCTCATTTGCTAAGTGTGAAATTACATGCGCCATTCTGAACTTTGTGGGTGATAATGGCCACCGTATCCATCTCCATGAGCGCAAAATTTGAAACAAGTATGATATCTTGCTTTCGGTTAAAAGAAAACAGACTCTCTACCAAAAGGCACGGGATATGAAAGAAATAGAACAAGAATACCTCAAGTCAAATTACGATATCGTGAAAGAGACAAACCTCCCATGATGCCAAGAAATCCTTTGAAGTTGGAGTCATGTATGGATATGGCCAATTTCCTTCCCCAAGGATACCGGGATCGGCATTTATATCGTCTTGATGACCTTCATAGCAATTCTTGAGACTTTTCCATTGATAGTGTTGAAAGCGAAAATAGCCCCAAGATTCAAAGTTTGGGGGCCTTGTCTTCTAAAGAGAAGGGACTAATGCAAAAAGCAAGATCAACACTTCCTGGACAAGATTCATGGTGGTATCTATTTATGGCTTTGCAAGCATCACAAATCACACAACCAATAAGTAATGCTCTGAAAAACAAAAAAAACCAACAATAGCATCAAAGTATGAGAAAAGTGGACCACCTATTGAAATCCATTTCAAGGCAAGCAGAGTTAGCTCGATAAAAAAGGAGACCATGGAAAAGAAACTTTTAGTTTGCAACAAGTGATTGAAGAAAGAACATGATTACACACAAAGAGGAAAGACCAAGAGCGACAAATAGCATAAAATATACCTTTACCCAAATAAAAGCAGAAAATAAAATTCTGCTCACTAGATACATATCTATACATCCATACATGGCCGAAAGCAAAGAACTTGGATGATTTGAGGAATTTATATTGAGCGTAATTCACTCACTAAGCCAATCGGTGGTGAAAAAAAACAAAAGCGAAAGAAAGCTAATCAAGGTACCTTAAAGGAAGAAAGAAAGATTGATAATACGAGAGAATCTTATGACATAAAAACGAAAAGAAACAAGGCCTAGGCCTAAAAGAAAATTTAACAGAACAGAAAAATACTTACAAGACAAGAACTTCTTTCCCAAAAAACAGTAGCTTCCACTATTTTAAACTCCACTTTTATCACTACGTTTCTTCTTTTGTTTGGGCTTCTAGCTGTTCTTGTGGGGAGGTTTCAAGTAGATTAAACAAGATAGAATTTATTGAAATCTTATGAACCAATCATTGAAATCGAGGACTTCAAATTAGCAGACCTATTCTCCTCAGGAAAAATTTTAACAGTACCATAATCTAAAGGTGCATCAATATCTAATCCCTCCTCCATCAGTTGATTTGAAATATAGCAAAAGCTATTACCATTTTAAAAAAAAAATACAAAGCATTCAAGTTAGATCTATCTAGCAACGAAAAAGCGCAGTTGAACAAGAAGAAGAAGACCGGCGGTTTGTTCTTAGCGGTTGAAAAATCGCAAAGACCTTGAATATGGTATTTAGCGACTTAAGTCGTCCTCCTCAAGTGACGTGGCGTGATGAAGAATGTATGAATATGGTGGCTCAAAGGTTAAAAACAAGAAAAGGCTCTACTCTGCGTGTAACGTGAGTAGTTGGTCTCATTTTTTGCCTACTCTCTGTTCTTGTGGATTTCTGGGCATAAAAGGTGCGACCTTTTCGGTTGGGAGTGAATGAGAATAAAAGCGGTATCGCAGACCCAATAGATCTTGGGAGGCGAGTGAGGTCAGTTCACTCTAAAACTAATCTAATAAGTGTCTCGCTCTCGCTCATTCTTAGATCTTAAGTCGGATAAACAACAAGAAGGAGAGAACTCAAAAGCGATTCGGCGAGGAGGTTTCAGCGATGAAAGTCGAGGCTTTAGATTTCAGATGAAAGTCGAGGCTTTAGAGATTTTGCTCTTGTTGGGAAGTAATTGCAAACCGTAGTTGATGGAAGAAGAAAAGCGGGAAGCAAAATGGCTCACGCGATAAGCCGCGAGCCGGTTTAAATAAAAGGAAAACGTCGACGCGTTTTATTGTGGATGAATAGGGACAGTTTAGTGGGACGTAAGATCCGATGAACACAATCGGTAATCATGATGCTTGGGCATTATCAATGATGAACACAACTGGTAATCATGATGCTTATGCAAACGCTTATAGGTCTGTGTCCTTTTCTAGGTTCGATCTTCCGTCCCACTAAACTCGTCCCTATTCTCGTCTCCACAATAAAACGCCGACGCTTTTTATTTAAACCAAATGCTCATACGGCTTATCGCGGAGCCATTTTGCTTCCCGCTTTTCTTCTTCCATCAACTACGGTTTGCAATTACTTCCCAACAAGAGCAAAATCTCTAAAGCCTCGACTTTCATCGCTGAAATCTAAAGCCTCGACTTTCATCAAGGAAACCTCCTCGCTGAATCGCCGTGTTCTCTCCTTCTTGTTGTTTATCCGACTTAAGATCTAAGAATGAGCGAGAGCGAGACACTTATTAGATTAGTTTTAGAGTGAACTGACCTCACTCGCCCCAAGATCTATTGGGTCTGCAGCTTGCTTTATTCTCATTCACTCCCAACCGAAAAGGTCGCACCTTTATGCCCGTAAATCCACAAGAACAGTAGAGTAGGCAAAAATGAGACCAACTACTCACGCTACACGCAGAGTAGAGCCTTTTCTTGTTTTTTAACCTTTGAGCCACCATATTCATACATTCTTCATCACGCCACGTCACTTGAGGAGGACAATCTTAAGTCGCTAAATACCATATTCAAGGTTTGATTTTCAACCGCTAAGAACAAACTGCTTGCCTTCTTCTTCTTGTTCAACTGCGCTTTTTTCGCTGCTAGATAGATCTAACTTGAATGCTTTGTATTTTTTTTAAATGGTAATAGCTTTTGCTATATTTCAAATCAACCGATGGAGGAGGGATTAGATATTGATGCACCTTTAGATTATGGTATCAAGTAAAATTTTTCCGAGGAGAATAGGTCTCGCTAATTTGAAGTCCTCGATTTCAATGATTGGTTCATAAGATTTCAATAAATTCTATCTTGTTTAATCTACTTGAAACCTCCCCACAAGAACAGCCTAGAAGCCCAAACAAAAGAAGAAACGAGGATAAAAGTGGAGTTTAAAATAAGGAAGCTACTGCTTTTTGGAAAGAAGTTCTTGTCTTGTAAGTATTTTTCTGCTCGTTAAATTTTCTTTTAGGCCTCAGCCTTGTTTCTTTTCGCTTTTATGTCATAAGATTCTCTCGTATTATCGAATCTTTCTTTCTTCCCTTTAAGGTACCTTGATTAGCTTTCTTCGCTTTTGTTTTTTTTTCACCACTAATTGGCTTAGGTGAGTGAATTCGCTCAATATAAATTCCTCAAATCATCTCAAGTTCTTTTGCTTTCTCGCCATGTATGGATGTATAGATATGTATCTAGTGAGCAGAATTTTATTTTCTGCTTTTATTTGGGTAGAGGTATATTTTATGCTATTTGTCGCTCTTGGTCTTTCCTCTTCAGTGTAATCATGTTCTTTCTTCAATCACTTGGTTGCAAACTAAAAGTTTCTTTCCATGGTCTCCTTTTTTATCGAGCTAACTCGCTTGCCTTCAAATGGATTCTAATAGTGGTCCACTTTTCTCATACTTTGATGCTATTGTTGGTTTTTTTTATTTTCAGAGCATTACTTATTGGTTGTGTGATTTGTGATGCTTGCAAAGCCATAAATAGATACCACCATGAATCTTGTCTCGAAGTGTTGATCTTGCTTTTTGCATTAGTCCCTTCTCTTTAGCAAAGACAAGGCCCCCAAACTTCAATCTTGGGGCTATTTTCGCTTTCAACACTATCAATGGAAAAGTCTCAAGAATTGCTATGAAGGTCATCAAGACGATATAAATGTCGATCCCAGATCCTCGGGGAAGGAAATTGGCCATATCCATGCATGACTCCAACTTCAAAGGGATTTCGCATCATGGGAGGTTTGTCTCTTTCACGACACCGTAATTTGACTTGAGGTATTCTTGTTCTATTTCTTTCATGTCCTGTGCCTTTTGGCAGAGAGTCTGTTTTTCTTTAACCGAAAGCAAGATATCATACTTGTTTCAGCTTTGCAGTTCATGGAGATGGATACGGTGGCCATTATCAGTCCACAAAGTTCTGTAATGGCGCATGTAATTTCACACTTAGCAAATGAGCTCCATGTCCCTCTACTGTCATTTACAGCTTTAGACCCCACCCTATCTCCTCTCTAAGGTTAACTCATGAAGCACGATGGAAGTTCCAGTCTGGAAAAATTACCAACTTAATGACAACAGATGCTGAAACACTTCAGGCATGATTCATTGGAAAATATTCATTTGTATTTGATTATGATACCAATTGTTTACTACGATTGACATGAAAGTTGACGATGGTCATTTTACCATATCAGAAATTTATCAACACAAATGACACTTGAAAGCACTTATGCTAACTCTTTAGTAATATAGGTAGACACTCACATTCTTAATGTTTGATTGTGTGGCTTAGTAATAGTTATATGCATATGCTGAACAGGTGTTCCTTAAAATCATCTTTGTATCTGAGGTTAATTGTCTGTGCAATATGTTTCCCTCACAACTTCCTTCAATTAGTTGATAGAAGAAGATGCTCATCCTGTTTAAATGTTGACGCAAAATCATCAGGTCTTCAACAAGGATGATATAGGAATCTTGTATTTAAGTTTTGAAAATCTTACAGGAACTCATGTCTTTCATTGCATGCAACTACTCTTTATATGTAAATAACTAAATGTTGTTACCAGTTCAGTTATTTTTACTTTTCTGTTTCTTTGAAATTTCGTCATTGCTCCACCAAATTAGAACTGATTTTTTTCTCTCATCAACAAAGAAATTTTTCAATCACTTCATACCATTTGGTCACTCCATTCCGTATTGTTATTGCAATGGTTCTTCTTTATCAACAACATGTTGCTTCCTTCTCTGAGCACTATCTGTTAGTACTTCGCTTCCCATACAGTAAAGATGGCCTGCTCTCCATTTAGTTGAATTGACTTAAATGGTTTATTTTCATATCACCACTAGTTTTATCCTTTTCTTAAAGTTAAGATCTTCTTCTTGTCTTTATATGTAGAGTCTTCTCACTTACAACTAAGTTGTTTCTTTTGGTAAGAATTTTATATACAAGTCTCCCTTGTCTTTGTCCCACCGGGTTGACATCTTGAATGAACAAAGGCACAAGGATGTCTTTTCTCGTGATTATCTTGCATGCACATTTTCGCCAAGGAATGCACTCCATTTTTATTTATGCTTCTGGGAAGATAAGATTACCAAACTATTTGTACCAATGGATTTAGACTATACCTAGAATAAGATCTCAAAAATTTCTCAATTTAAAGAACTTGTTTTATTGCCTAAGAGCATACTCGCAATGAACCACATGAGTAGATCATTATGAATGTATTCATGAATTTGAGAAACTTAGTTTGATGATTATGGAAAATGACTTTGAATACCAATATATCATACAAGGACTTTCTGCTTTATTTTGTATTGTTCTCGTAATTAGGATATGTTGTTAAAATAGAGGAATATAGGAACATCTCTTGATTGAAAATTGTTGTCCAATTCTCTCGACAAATATTGGGTTATCCTGATGCAATAACCCATCGTGCTTCTTTTGTTTATTTTATATGAACGGACGCCTTAATTTATTCTTCTTCTTTTTCAATGTAAATTGCAATGACATTTGTCATAAGCGGGATGCGAAGTTGTTCAAGGAGGGCTTGCAAATGACCGACAAAAGAACAGGCTCATGAATGAAATTTTGTCACGATGGACACTATGAAGTATGCTAGTTTTATGAAGGATTTTGTTAATCTTCAATGAGGATATCTATTCGTAATTCTAACTCTTTGAAATGAATTAGATGCTATGCTTGGGAGAATAGTTTCAGAGTAAAGTTCAAAGCATCCGAGATGATGATGTAAAATGGAGAAATTGCCAAGAGAAGAAAATTGATATGCCTCTTATCGGAGAAAGTTCAAGATTTCCATTGTTACTTTGTGTGGTCTTGTATGCCATTTTCGGTCAGGCATCGGCATGCATCATATTCATGGATTGGGCAAAGTTGGATCCGAACAAAATAGAGGATCAGGCTACAACTGCAACAATAACTCCTACAGCCTAGAAGCAACGGTGTTGAGTCACAATGAGAGACCTAAAGCTAGTAGCATTATTGAGAAAAATAATTGGAAAATTAAATCTGTATAATGTGCAAAGTTCTCAACAATCATGCAGAGTTGCATTAAATAGTCAATGTAATTTTTTATGCTTGCCACATTGTACAGAGGTCATTTTTCCAGGTGCAATTGGTTCAACTTCTTGCTTTTCTTTGCTCTCTTTGGTGCATATTGAAGGAAAGCTAGAGTTAAGGCCAATGCTTGTATTATAATTGTTTAGCTTATGATCTTTGTGACAATTATACTTGTAGATTATGATTTATTCGAAAGTTGACTAGTGTTGATTTGTTTTCAAGAATGTTACTTTCAAGATTGTAACCTATTAATATACATTTATATAAAAGCTGTGTTTTTTTTGTCCATTCTACCATGACTTTCTCACAAAGGTCATTTAAATTGTGGCTTCATTTACATTTTTACTTATGCTAATATTTTCCTTCATAATGCATCCCTAAAAAAAGTTCAATACCATTATAAGAAGTTCCATGACAACTTCACTAATTAAACATTTCGCATTTTAGCACATCTTTTAACATAACAATTTTTCATTTATAAACAATACATAATCAACAAAATATATAAAAATTACATAATAATAAGAGTATAAGACAAAATTTGTCAATTGTTAGTACAAAAATAAATATGCACCTTGTTGATAAAGATGTACAAATTATAAAAAATACTCTACTTTTTATATACTTTGTATTTACAAAATATGCCTCCTGCACATGGAGTTAGACAATCACATGTCCGAACAAAACCACCTATATCTCGCGCCATCATAGTTAACGATGATCGCTTTTGTCAGAGTTATTTATCATCACATCGCCACACTCGTGGTCGTTGTGCCTATAAGAATAAAAAACAATAGTATCATTAGTGAATTGTGAATAATTTACTATACATAATGTCATCAGTAATAGTATTCTGACAAAAGATAAATACCAGTTGGGAGTAGGTCATGTCCATAATTAATGGAACACCTTCAATATAATCTGTTTGACTTGAATTGGTAGAGAAAACCTATCATCAAAAAAGTAAAAAAGTATATAATCGAAATACTAGACTAATTGTTATAACATTGAATCTTTTTTATTAAAAAGTAGACATGAAAGGGACATGAAATTGAAAAACAAAATTACAAATCAAACCTCAAGATTAAATGGTAATGTTGGTGCTCCAATTGTATTTGTTTGACTTGAATTGGCAGAAATAACCTATCATCAAAAAAGAGAAAGAGTATATAATCGTAATACTAGACTAATTGTTATAACATTGAATCTTGTTTATTAAAAAGTAGACATGAAAGGGACATGAAATTGAAAAAACAAAATTACAAATCAAACCTCAAGATTAAATGGTAATGTTGGTGCGGCAATTGTATTTGTTTGACTTGAATCGACAGAAATAGCCTATCATCAGCAAAGAGGAAGAGCGATAATCAAAATACTAGACTTGTAAAACATTGAATTAAACTTGTAAAAGTAGACATGTCGGGTGCATGAAATTGAAAACAATATTACAAATCGAACTTCAAGATTAAATGCTAATGTTCGTACGCAATTATAAAATTTACTGAGTTTGAACTTTTTGCTTGAATTTCTTGTTTTCATTGCCTTCTCCAACCCACCCTCAATCTCTTACCCGAAACCGCTTTTCTTCATTTTGATTCCTTTAATTCCAATATTGTTCTTTTCACTTAATTTCAATCTCATTTTGGTTCAAGAGATTTGTTATAACACTCAAGATTGAACCGATCGTTGGACAATTGATCCATTACCTTGTAATCGAGCATCAACGACTTCCAACATCTTCAAAATACAATCTTTAACAATTTTGTAAGTTTCTTCACTCGATGCTTTTGTAACCAATTGAACATATAACCCACACAATTCTTTATACCGCAGACTTTGGCATACCTGGGATCCAAATTGCTTATGCTAGCTCCAGAATTTTCATTTCCCACTAATCCAAGTTTCGCTGACGGTCCACCTTTTCAATATGTACCGACTGGGATCTCCATAATATTTTGCAAAGAAAAATTTCAACACACGAGAACATAAAATTCCAAAGAAACTCAAATTTTCTACACCTACAATCAACTTTTCCATTTGATGAATCATAAGTAACTGTATGGCAATAACTCTTCTTATGAGGGGTTATTTGATATGTTGTGATTGATCCAACATCTCCAAAGCTTTCAATACAACAATTATGAGACTTACACCACTCATTTTCAAACCACTTGAATACCTCAAGAGTATAAACAGTTGCTGCATGTTTCAAAATTTCAATTGGATACAATAATGAAGGAGTACTTGTACTTGATTTAAAATCAGCCTTCAACTCCTCATATCTACGATCTTCGAGGAGTCTCTCAAAATGATGAAAAAATTCCAAGAATTTGTGTTGATAACTGACATACCTCTTGACAACACTATTCATGCTCTCACTTTTTTGTGTTGTCGCCATGTCAAGACAAAACATTTGTCTTCCATACACTAAAGCCCATTTTTCCTTGATCCCAAACATGCGCCTCAACCAATCATTGTTTTCAAGCCCATATTTGCTCAACATCTCATTCCATGCATTAACAAAATCTACCTCTTCTTCAATATCATATATGCATGAGCTAAAATCTCTTGCAAAATCTTTGAATCATGAAAACACCGCTTAAATGGATGGCCGATTTTGATAAATATGCCAAATACATAAACGATGATGAGTTTCGCCATCTTAGTACTAGAGCCTTTGCCATTGCTGCATCTTGGTCTGTAAGAATTGTTTTAGCCTTTATCACACATAGCTTTCGCAAAAGTATCAAATAACCATTCAAACGTCGTGGATGTCTCATCATATAACAATGCAACACCAAAGATTGTAGTATGCTTATGGTGATTAACACCTACAAGCAATGCAAGAGGACGACCTTCATTGTTCTTCCCGTAAGTTGTATCAAAACAAACCACATCACCAAAATTTGAGTAATCTGCCTCATCTTTGCATCCACCGTAAAATGTTGGATATTAAATCATCTTCATCAACTTGGATAGCATAAAAAATTTGGATCATCAAATTGCATTTTTGCAAATATTCCGAACACCTCCGTATCACCTCTTCCGCATCCCTCGATCTTTTAGACCGTAAGTAGTTTCAGAATCATCCGGTATGAAACCTAAATTTTCTCGACCACCTACTTGCCTAACCATCATATCATGACATGCCTTCGTGGGATTCCTACATCATTTGCCATTTGAATTTGTATTGCTGCAGATAAACTTATCTTCGATGAGATCTATGTAAGTGCGCCTTGTTTGGACTTGAGAGGTAGTGATTATGCTCCTCAATAAACCGAACCACATCAATATTTTGCTTCTTCGACACCGACTCTCATTTTAGCTTCACAACCAACCTTGTTTCGTATGCTTTTGCTCGACATCAATATCTCGCTTGTCTTTTCCTCGCTTACCTTCAAAGACTACAACAAAACATTCTATCCATCAAGTTTCCAGATTGATCTTTGTGGCTTTTGCTTCTCCTTATCCCAAACCCAAGTTTTTAGCATATGCCAAATAGAATTGATAAGCATCTTCTTCGCCTTAAACTCCATTCCAATTTTGGCGCAATTCTTTTGATATTTCACACGAGTCAAGAGCTTGCAATTCCCGATTACTATTTAAACTCATGACAGCTACTACCTCATCTTCACCTTCACTCCTCGCCAACTTCAATACCATCTTCAAAATTTAATTGACGACAAGATTTAAGATACACCTTCCATTCAATTATTAGCTTTGATCTTGAAGTAAAACCTAAAAACAAATGAAAAATTGAAAATGGATGCTTCATTTTATGATATAAACAAACACTAAGTATCGAATTCACAATTTAATTAAGAAGCAAAACGCGAATCCTTTAGCATTAAACTTAAATAAATATCTAACAATTGGTGCTAAACAAATTGTTTAAAAATTTGATTTCTATTTGACGCTCTCACGATCGGTAAACTAGAAACAAAAGGAAAGGAAAAGGAAAAGTA
Source organism: Erythroxylum novogranatense (assembly GCA_029891385.1). Taxonomy (NCBI): domain Eukaryota; kingdom Viridiplantae; phylum Streptophyta; class Magnoliopsida; order Malpighiales; family Erythroxylaceae; genus Erythroxylum; species Erythroxylum novogranatense. The sequence goes on from CM057228.1 coordinate 133,630,295, forward strand.
TTGACAAGAGGTATGTCCGATACATAATAAAATTGGAATTTATTAAAACATGATATTATGATTGAACACGATTGGAACACATTTATTCAAACAATCTATTTCTTTTAAGGAATTAAAATTAAAGCTACGCCTTTTTTCGTCACAATCAATTAAATGTTATTGTATGGAAATCAAGTTTGAATGTGATATAGAAGACACATCACCTAACTCATAACAACGCATATGAAACACTTACCCATCTCATTAAAGTATTAGATTATACAACATCAGTCCATTTGTTTAAAAAAAGCATGTACAAAGGTTTGGTAGTTGAACAAAATTAGATAAAACTATATGAAATATAACTATATTCATTAGCAAGCAGAGTTGGCTTGGCTTGTAGCAACAATGTCTGCGCCATGGGACAACATCTTATTCCTACCAAGCTCCACAAAGTTAGAGTAGACTAATTGATACAAAAGATCTAAACCCGTCACAAGAACCTCAAGCCTATTCATAAAAGAACACTTGTCCCACTCCACGAAGATAATCCATTATGTAGACATGAATTGTACCTTCAAGACAATCTAATATCGCTAAACGCCAAAGGCTCGATTCCTTTTGACGACTAAAACACACAAAACATCGAATCTAATGATCAAGAAATGCCAACGCACACAAAGAAGCTATGAGTAATCTTCATGCTTTTTTATCCTACAAGATGGGACCGAAAACCTGAATTGGGTGCTCAAACCTCGCTACCATTAAAAAACTAGATAGAATTAGAAGAAGCTCTCAACTGACCATAATAATGAAGTAGCTTATGTCATGAAAACAAAAATGAATCGATTAGCATGAAAGTAATTGCCGATCGAGAAGCAATGAAGTTATGCAACCGTAATGTCAAATTTATTTTCGCCAACGTGATAAATGTACAAGCATGCTAACTTAATATTTACGCAGCTAAAAGCTTGAAACATAAGTTAGGACTCATGAACAAGGATAAACTACATTTGAACCATTCATAGGCATCGAACAAAATCAACTTAACCTAAAATTCAGTAGACCAAATGAAAAGTAACCATCTACCTTGGAAATAAGATGATCAACTTCTCTTATATATTCATCGCTCAACTAAAGCATAAAAGTATACATAAGGTAAACGAGGGAGGCAAGAATGTTATAAGGAATCGACAAAAGCATACATGTCTAAACTTTTTCTTTAATTTTCACTTGACCTTTATATATTTTATGAACTCTGTAACTCCAATTCACTTCCAAGTACAAATACACAATTTTGAGAAATTATAACAATTGCGTAAGACATAAACGAAATAGAGACGTATGACTCGCTAACATTCTCCTATCCAGCTTTATAAATTCCTCCTAACAAAAACAAAGATTATTTTATCTCCACTACTCAAAGGTGTTTGAAATCACTTTAAAAAAGTAACAAATAAAACATCACATGATAGTTACAAGAGGATTTGTATGAAAATCAATTTAGTGATTGATTTGCATAATTGAGAAAGACTGGGGTCTATTCAGATGCACAAACACAAGTGAAATCTACTCAACAAGCATGCACACCAAGTGAAAATTGATGCTATGTTTGAAATATAAACGGGAGTCTCATGTTATTATACAAAAGGTCTAAATTTAAATGTAAAATTTTAGGCCCTTTAAATTCTTTATCGCAGCTTGATTTTCTATCATATTTCAGTTAGTAAAAGGATTTTCCGTAAACCCGAGAACATCTCATAATCATTTTCATTTACACAAAAGAAAAGAAATTTTACAGCTTAAATTGGCCGATGGAACTAATTTCATATTGATCACCATAATTAACCCCAAAAGAACTTGCTAGAAAACTCAACAAGCAGTTAGCACATTTGACCTTCAACACCACAGTCACACTTCATAACAAAAGGATCACAAAGCAACAAAGAAGATGTGACGACATTGAACTATTTACTTTCTTATTCTCCGTATGATTCATAATATAAGAGCATAAAACCAAAATACAAAATAAATTACAAGTTGTAGCAACATAACACGCTTTCTTTTAAGTGCAAGAAATAACTCTTACAATATAAAAATTAAAGAAAACATGTAATACCAAAATATTAATACCGCATACCTTCCTTGCAAACAATGCATGACAACCGCAGGATACACTTGGAAAGTATCTTCAAGAAAGCAATCGAATTGTCCCTTATTCCCGAACAAATCATATAACCAAAACCTTCAAGAAATGGAAGTAAATCAAACGCCATATACACAAAAGCTTAAATGAGAGAAAATAAATAAATAATAAAGTGCGATACCATGTAGAGTGAATTGAGCCATGAAACGCTCATCCTCAACTAGGCTACGAACAAGAATGCACCAACCAAAAGCCACACAACAATCTTCTTTTCATCGAGAATACCAAATTAGCTCCTCCCAACAAACAAAGAAGGCAAGTTCATATTGGAACAACCAATTGATCACTAATAACCCAGACCACAACTTTTCGACTCCTTGCTCTTCAAAGACTGATAATTATTAATTCATGAAATTCATCAACGAACTAAGCTCTTCAGTACATAGGAACTAACAAAAATTACAAGAAGATGAGAGAACATACATGTTGGATAATAGGAACGAGAACTTCGTCCAATTTCTCACACCTCTCTGACACTTCTTTAATGTATTGGAACAAAAACGAGTATAATGGATTCCCTCCCAACATATCACAAGGATTGCAAAAGGTCGAAATTCTTTTGATTTGCATTCAGCTTTATTAATGCTACTTTCAAGAGTAAAAATTTGAAGTAGTCTCACATATACTGTTCAAAGATATGATTTAAACAGTACGTATTCTAACTATTCTGGTTTGTTTAGTCACTGTGCCAAAATACTTCATTTTATAAGCTTTGCCTACTTTAGAATATTTAAGTTATCCATGAAACGGAACGGATAACCAATTAGGTCTTTGGCAAAGAGAATTCATATTTCCCAACTCCACCAAAAGTAGACAATCTTCATGAAAACCAAATGCACCACTCTGAATTATGAATACCAACATTCATAAAATACTACGTATTGTAAAACAAATAAAACAAGAAATGAGTAAATTCAAAACTACTTACCACTAAATAAGCAAGAACCCCGCACTGATGAGAGTCAGATAAATCTTTTGTTCAAAAATGAAGGGATGAAAAGTCATTGCAGAATAGTTAACATTTATTAGATGACTAGAAAATCATAAGCTCAAATTAGAATGGCTAGTTAAGCTGTCTATAATTTCTTGGCAGGGACTGAAAGTTTAAGACCTTACCAATGCAAAAGAACAAAAGATGAAGGCGAATAATCCTTCATAACACGCGTACACTACCCCCTCAAATGTTTTAGGGCTCAACGTGCTTGGTCAGTGTGGGGCGTGTATACTTGATTTTCGTTTTACGGGTTGGAGCAAGATTTTCTTTTGGTCTCATTTTTGCCTACTCTGCTTTGTGGATTTACGGGCATAAAGGTGCGACCTTTTCATTGGGAGTGAATGAGAATAAAGCGCATCGCAGACTAATAGATCTTGGGAGCGAGTGAGGTCGCTTCACTCTAAAACTAATCTAATAAGTGTCTCGCTCTCGCCATTCTTAGATCTTAAGTCAGATAAACAACAAGAAGGAGAGAGAACTTGAAAAGCGATTCCAGCGAGGAGGTTTCACTGATGAAAGTCGAGGCTTTAGATTTCACTGATGAAAGTCGAGGCTTTAGAGATTTTGCTCTTGTTGGGAAGTAATTGCAAACCGTAGTTGATGGAAGAAGAAAAGCGAAGCAAAATGGCTCACGCGATAAGCCGCAGACGCCGGTTTAAATAAAAGGAAAACGCCGACGCTTTTATCAAGGGATGTATAGGGACAGTTTAGGGGACGTAAGATCCAACCCCTTTTCTAATGCCTTAATTAATTCTGTATTCACAAATTCCTAGATCTTGGGTAGTGGGACCAGTGATCACGTCATTTTTTATTCCAAACATTTCACAAAAATTAAATCATCAACAGTACCCAATATTAATTTACCTACCGGCTCATCAGCATCAACAACTTCCAAGGGCACTGTAACTTTCAACCCAAACATCACCTTAAACAATGTTTTATATGTTCCTTCTTGGCTACGGGAAAAATAATTGGCTCGGGTAATAAACAACATGGTGGTCTTTATTACATGTCACCTCTCCAACAAACATCAATCTCTCGTCAAGTTTCTCAACCCTCTGATCTGTGACACATGCGTCTTAGACATCCTTCTACATTGTTAATATTTTGTTTGAGGTAATTTTAGCCTGTGGTGAGAATCGATCATGCCTCTTCTACCTAATCAGGCGAACACAATTTGACTTTTGGAATTGAATTTTTAGTTGCTCGGAACGTTAATGATAGTTGTTAATTTATACCCTACAACAAATTGATTGGTTGTATTTTAGTGACAAAATAATTTAAAGATATTCTTTATCTTGTATATATTTAAATATATATGATAAAATTTATGGGATAATTATACATTGTAAACGAAATTATAATGAGATTATAATTATGAGATTCATATTGTGTTTATGTATTATCTTTAAATTGTTCATAGTCATTGTTCTATTAGCACACGTTATATTTTTTCTTTTGAAAGAAGTAGTCGATCTCATAAGATAGAGCATTGAGATACCTAAATAAACATATAGGTGCTTGTTAAGAACAAGTTCACTTAACTGACCATATATGAGAAATTCATTTGAAATATTATTTATATATCTATGGAAATTTTATTGTGATAATTGTATAAGTAATCCATTGACTTAAGATCTCTAAAGTTATTATTATATAGGGATTGCTAGGCTTTGATACTACTTATGACCCATTTAATCATGGGTCCTTTAATCGATAGTTATTAGATATAGCATGAACTATATGGAGATAGTTGTGTGATCAAGATATGATTCATCACCCTAAAGTAATTAAGGAGAATGTTTTATTGTTCTCGATTAGTATTGATTCAGGAAATTCTCAATCAAGGTAAAGCAACACTTTGTAAATAGTTTACAAATGTTATTAATTGAATTGATAGCTAATGTTAGAGAATTAATATAATTGGACTCAAAATAGAGTAGACATTAATTTCATACTCAATGTCTAATCGAACATTATATGATAAAATGATTGAATTATACGAGAAAAATCATGCATAAAAGGTTAGTTAAAACTACTTTGATATTTTTAAATATTTGGATGGTCATAATGCGTTGTTAGATGTCAATCTTGATCTATGATTATCTATTGTTTAATTGAAGAATTAAAGATAAATTAAAAGAGTCTTAATTTATCTAATTCTAATTATGAATTATTGTTATAATTTATATTCATTGTCAACATATTTAGAAATCGAATGAATCTCACGTAAAGAACTAGTTGAAAAGCAAAATTATTTTAATCAAGTTGGACTTGATTGTAAAGTTTGAGAAACTTTATAATTAAATAGAATATATTTAATAAATAAAGATCAATATGAGATATTGGATCTTATTTGAGCATAAGTAGTATTAAATTAGAATTAATTGTAATTCTAATTAAATTTTACTTAAAATTAAATTTTAATTTCAATTAAATTACTAAAATGTTCAAAACTTAATATACATAAGCTTAAGCTCTATGGAGCTAACAATTCCTGCTTAACCATCTCTGTAAAAATTACAGAGTTCTTTTGACTTATTATGTGGATATCATTAGAAGTTTGACACTTGTACGGTTATAGTGACTGAGACGAATCGATTTTAGAAATAGTTCGAAGGGTATGATCAAGCTTAGATTAAAGTACAAATTAATATTCATATTTTGTTATTGATTTATGTATTGATTATTTTATAGAATTAAAATGATCTTAATTTTTAAGAAATAAAAAATTATGAAAAATTTTCACAGTTATTCTATTGTGATTGGGATCGGATCTCTGTGCAGTGTCCCAACAATAGTATATTATACTTAATTAATAGTAAATTTGACTATCTATCCATCTTTAGTTTTAATATATTTGCTTGTGATGATCTTGGCCTTACGAAAGAATCAATGTTCATTATTTCACATTAGTACTTCTATTTTGACTCCTGCACTGTATCTTCGTTCAAAGTTTTAAGGGTATCAATTAGTTATATAGAAGCATTCTTACATAGAAAAGACAGGGAATCTATCATTTTCTATGGTTTTCATGATCACCATTACACACTTTAAGCTATTTGTTAGTGCGTAAGAATATTTTAAACAATATTTTACAATAATTATAATTTTACAACTCGTATTTTTAAAATTTATAATAATAAATTTTAAATTTTAAATTAAAATAACAAATAATTTAACATGTTTTAAAATTATACTCGATTCACAATATTTAAATTTTTTCCATAATTCATTCCCAATTTAGCTTTAGTTTTTTCAATTTAATTCATAAACTTTGAAAATTACAATTCAGTCCTGATGTTCCGGGGCCAATACCCATTACTGGTACAGTACCTATGTTTTAGGTAGCGTTCTCCGTACTACATCGACGGGTACAAAACGGTACCAATATCCATATGCTCAAGTTGCTTTTCGTAGTCCTGGACCTGCTTCTGTCTGAGGTTGCTGAGGCCAGGTACAAGCTCTCACTAGGCGATAATGGTTACCAAGCTATTGAAAAACTTTTTTATTCTTTGTGGAAACGGATTTAACCGTGTTCTGTTAACAGGGTGAAGTTGGTAGAAGATTCACAAGCTATCAGGTGCAAACATAAAAATAACCCCTGGCCACCTTCGGACCTACGGGGGTTGCTCTCGCCGTAGCGAGCAGAGACATCACCTACCGTGCTCATGTTGTGGCTCATCCCCTCGGTCGTGTCATTCCATTCTGTGATTTTATCTTATGAAAAGTTTCTGGGCATGTTCTTGCGAGAGTGTTCAAGTGTAATTTGTATTATAAACTCAAGAAAGAAACCACAATGTTTTATTATATATGGGGGACCAATTAAGAAGAACCAAGAACTAAGCTCCAAGAATGGAAAATACAGCTCAAATATAAGCCAGATCTTGGCGCAAAACCTTACTTCAATCACCATAAGCCTAAAGTTTGAAGCTGAGCACTGTCCAAAAACCACATACAGTGATTGTAAACAATTACAATTATGCTCACAGCAGGAAATACACCACTCAACAAAGAGGGCTAAACCTCAAAACAGCCCCCTCTTAAACAGGGAGAGTTTAAAGGATGGAAGACATGGTCATCGCACACACTTGCACATTTGTCCTTTTCCTCCAAAGTTAAAAGAGTAAAAGAAGAGAAAAATGGCATCTGCTGTTATCTGTTCCCTTGCGAATGTCAAACTCTCCCATTAGTGTGCAGAACTTAATTGCCTTTAGTGAGGCAAGTGCGACCACTATGAAGAGGGTAACTTCTCTTTGAATATGCGGGGAATAACTTCATGTGTACTAATGTCTAGATTCTCTGGATCCCTGAAATATGAAAAGTTTGATCAATGCGGAAACAAAGAAATAGGTGAATGGATGATCATTCTAAATACAATGGAATGGCTAAGAGTGAAGCAAATCAACAGGAGTAGCAGAGTGATAAACCCCTTATTACGTATTCCAGAAGGAAGCCACATACTAAGTAGTCTTAATTGTTTTAGGACTGTTCTACATATTCTAGAGGAGTCAGTTACGTATTCTAGATAGGGGTCATCTATGTTTACTAGTTAACTTAGAACTCTATTCAATAGTTAGATAATTAGAAGGTCAGTGATTCTGGGCAATTAGTTATGTTAATTGTCTATAAATATTATACCGGCAGAAATATTAATAAGACGAATACGAACCCTGTTTGTGGAGATTCTCCTATTGGCTATTATTCCTTCTTAAGTCAGATTCTTGCTTATAGAAGAGCTTAATAGATTTTTATCTTGTTTTCTATCTTTCGAAATACCCAGTCCCTACCAATTTGGTATCGAGCAGTTCAATATGGTGAACACACGCCATCTTCTTCGGGCAACCAAACCCACAAAACACCCAAAATCCACAAAACACCCGAACCCACAGCAACCACAAAATCTGCAGAATCCCACTCCTAACTTTGATCAAGCTCTTTTGTCGCAACTTTCGACATGGCTGCCCAGTTGAACAATCTCAACTCGTAGATGCTTGCTCTGAAGACATCCTCTAGTAAGATTCCTCATGTTGAAGGCAGTCTCGGTAAGCGAGATAGGGGCAAAGCACATGTGCGGAGCTCCGATGATGAGGACGATTTTGACACACCATGGTGGCTGAAAAATCCGTCCAAGCGTCCGTCAACTAAGATTGAGTTTCCCAAATTTGAGGGTGGGGACCCGAGAGGATGGATTTTGAAGGCTGAAAAATACTTTCGTTATTACCACACCCCTGATGAGATGAAGGTCGACATCGCTGCCATGTACCTTGAAGGGGACGCTCTCGATCTCTTCGCATGGATCAACACCGAACGAACTTTGCTTTATTGGGAGGAACTCACAAAGACGTTTCAAGAGCATTATGGTCCAAAGAGAGTTTCAAAACCCAGACGAGTATCTCTGTGGTATCAAACAGTCGGGAACGGTGCAAGAATATCGTCAGGAATTTGCTAAGCGATCTGCACGAGTGAAGAATTGGCCAGAGCACTGTCTCTTAGGTGTTTTTCTCAACGGCTTGAAGGAGGAACTCAAGGCAGATGTCCGCATCCATAAGCCAAGAACGATTTACAAAGCAATGAGCTTGGCGATTGAATATGAAGCCAAAATTCAGATCGGCGTGGGCCTAAATCCAATGGATCAATCAACTTGACCCACCCAATACCACCGGGTTACACGTGATTCACGTTTTACGGAGCAAAACCCAGCTAGCAACGAACGCAAGCACGCCTTCTTCAAAGACAAAATTTGACCGCAAGTTCGTGGGATGTTGAGAAACAAAACGACGGATAAAGGGCTCTGCTTTCGATGCAACGAAAGTTTCAGCCAGTCACCACCGCAAGGTGGTACTTTAAAAATAATGGAAATCACCAAGAAGAACCAAGAGCTGATTTTGAATCGAGAATGAAGAGGATTCGAGATGCAGCCAAATCTCCTTCCATGCTATCTTGGGCAAGAATCTCGGGTTCAACTATGAAGTTACAAGGATATTGAACCAAAGGTCAAGAATGATTCTTGTTGACGGTGGTTCTACCCACAATTTTGTGGCTCAAACACTTGTTTCGAATTGAAGTTGCCCACTCAATCTATCGCTTCTTTTGGGGTCCAAATTGGAGATGGGTCATTGATTCGTTGCAACAAGGTGTGTAGATGACTTCAAATTGATTCAAGATTTGCGATCGTGGGTGATTTCATTCCATTCATTCTTGCGGTGTTGACATGGTTTTAGGAATTGAATGGTTGGCTTCCTTAAACACCGTGCAAGCAAATTGGCAGCAAATGTTCATGATTTTCCGGGTCGATGGTCAAGATGCAAATTGCAAGGGTACCTCGACATTCTACTTCCAAGATAGAGTCAAGGTAATGACTAGGCAAAAGGAGTTTTCGTGAAATTTGTGTCAAAAACCCACTGATATTGATGGCCTACTTCAAGATTTTTCAGATATATTCGCTGAACCTACCTCTCTACCACCTCTCCGTAGTCACACTCATGCCATCAATCTTCATCCTAATGCTCAACCTCCAAACATACGGCCATATAGATATCCTTATTTTCGAAGGATGAAATTGAAAGGCAAGTTGTTGACTTGTTATCTAAAGGATTCATCCGCCTAGCTCTAGTCCGCTCGCAAGCCCCGCCCCGCTAGTCAAGAAAAAGGATGGTTCATGGAGAATGTGTATAGACTATCGGGAACTCAATCACATCACTATTTCTGACAAGTATCCTATACCTAATGTGAATGAGTTGCTCGACGAACTTCACGGTGCTGCCTATTTCTCAAAGATTGATCTTCGTTCGGGTTATCATCAAATTCGAGTCCAACCTGAAGATATTCACAAAACGGCATTCCGAACACACTCCGGCCATTATGAATTTACTGTGATGCCATTTGGCCTCACAAATGCTCCTTCCACATTTCAAGCGGTAATGAATGATCTCTTCCGTCCCCATTTGAGGCGTTTCGTCTTAGTGTTCTTTGATGATATTTTAATTTACAACACCTCTCTTCACCTTCATAAGTTTCATTTGGAAGTGGTCTTTAATTCATTACGCTCACATGCATTTTATGCTCATACTAAGAAGTGCACTTTTGCCCAACGACAAGTGAATTTTTGGGACACATTGTCTCACAAGTAGGTGTTGGTGTTGACTGGAGAAAATTGTGGTCAGACAAAGAAGGGGCCATCTCCAACCACTATCAAAGAACTTCGTGGTTTCCTTGGACTTCTGTGGTATTATAGGCGGTTTGTGAAAATTATGGAATCATTGCTAAGCCACTTACCAATCTCACCAAGAAAGATGCATTTAATGGAATGAACGGGCTGAAATTGCCTTCGAAGCTTAAAGATGCATTGACAACAAAGGCCGCCTTGAAACTCCCAGTTTTCAACAGTCTTTCACTATTGAATGTGATGCTTCTATGGAAGGGATTGAGCCGTTTCATGCAACAGAGCGACCCATAGCATATTTCAAGAAGGGACTCTCTTACTCTAATCGATATAAGTCACCTATGATCGTGAATTACTAGCGCTTGTGCTTGCTGTCCAAAAGTGGAAACATTACTTAATTGGTCATCACTTTTATGTCAAGACCGATCACAGCAGTCTTAAACATTTGCTTGAGCAAATGATTTCTCGAATTCTCGGCGACGCCTAATTTTGAAGTTACTACCCTTTGATTTCACTATATTATATAAAGCGGGAAGGATAATGGGCGGTGATGCGCTCTCCGGAGGCCACAATAACTGATTTCTTCAATTTAATCATGTCTCGTACCTCTAGATTTTTCTCGATTTGCGTGAAGCATATCTCCGTGATGATCACACCAAGACTCTCATTTGATTTACGAAAGATCCATCTTCACATTCTAATTTCCAAAGGTCACCAATAAACTCTTTTACAAAGGCAAGTTGGCAATCCTTCTAATTCCAACTTACGTGCAACTCTTTTGGTCAAGCACACGAAACACCCATTGGAGGACATGGTGGTTATTTGAAGACTTTAAAGAGGCTTTCCGATCGCTTTATTGGCCTCACATGAAGAAGGATGTCAAGCTTCATGTTCAATAAAGCTTGACTTGCCAAATGAACAAATATGAAACCCTTGCACTTCTTTGGTCTTTTCTGACCACTACCCGCTCCAAAAAATTTGGGAAGATATTTCCATTGATTTTGTGGACTGGTGCCCTAAATCCAAAGGTGTTGACACTATATTTGTAATAGTTGATCGCTTGAGTAAATACAGCCATTTTTGCCTCTTTCTCATCCGTATACACCAAAATAGTGGCTGGGATCTTCTGCAAGGAAGTTGTTCGTCTCCATGGCATTCCTCGCTCCATAGTTTCGTGAGATTCAATTTTCCTAAGTTCTTTTGGCGGAGATGTTTCGACTTAGTCAAACTCGTTTACTTGATGAGTACTTCCTACCATCCTCAAACCGATGGACAAATGAAGTTGTCAACCGATGCTTAGAGGCCTATTTACGTTGTTTTGCTCATGAACAGCCCAAAACATGGAGTTCCTACTTATGTTTGGGCTGAATACTCATATAACACCGGTTTTCATGTTTCTCTGGTACTACACCTTTCAAGGTGGTTTATGGTAGGACCCACCACCTCTACATCCATTTGTGAAAGGTGAGACCGCTAATGTTTGAATTAGAGGACCAATTATTAATGAGAGATGCAATGCTGAAACTGCTAAAAGATAATCTTCTAAAGGCTCAAGCACGCATGAAATATCAACATGACAAGAAGCGTAGGGAACTTTCTTTTAATGTTGGTGATTATGTCTTACTACGCATTCAGCCCTTTAGACAAAAATCTCTATCCAAGCGGCGCTATGAGAAGCTATCTCCTCGATTTTTGGGCCCTACAAGGTTTTATGAAAGATAGGTTCAAGAGCCTATGAGTTGGAACTTCCACCGATGCACGGATTCATCCAATTTTCCATATTTCCTTGCTTCACCGCTCATGGTGTTCTACCACCATCATCACCACCCACTACCCATTTCGCTGATTGGGAATTGCAATTGCAACCGAACGTGTGCTTGACCATCGCTGGACTTCTATACAAGATTTGGAGTTATTAGTAGCTTGGCGCAATGACCTCTTGAAGATGCTACTGGGAAGACTATAACCTATTGGTGCTCAATATCGATTTTCACCTTGAGGACAAGGTGTCTTTCAAGGGGGAGACGTGATAAACCCCTTATTACGTATTCCGAAGGAAGCCACATACTAAGTAGTCTTAATTGTTTTAGGACCGTTCTACATATTCTAGAGGAGTCGATTCGTTATTCTAGATAGGGTCATCTATGTTTACTAGTTAACTTAGAACTCTATTCAAGAGTTAGATAATTAGAGGTCGATGATTCGGGCAATTAGTTATGTTAATTGTCTATAAATATTATACCGCGTAAATATTAATAAGACGAATCTGAACCTGTTTGTGGAGATTCTCCTATGGCTATTATTCCTTCTTAAGTCAGATTCTTGCTTATAGAAGAGCTTAATAGATTTTTATCTTGTTTTCTATCTTTCGAAATACCCAGTCCCTACCACAGAGTTGGCACATCTTCAAAAATGGAACTTATAGAACAAGGATCAAAAATAAAAGCCAATCCCCATCTCGTGCATAACTATTAAGCTTCAACAAAATCTATTTTCTATCTTCCCTTCTAGCAAACAGAAACGTGTCTGACTGAAATTTCTAGTAAGTATTACAGAGTCACACTAAATTACGTAAAGGAATGATGCAATCTGTTCTATGTAGTCATTCAACTATGTTAAGGCATGAACCAGTTGGTAACAGTTGATAGGGTATGCAAACGTGAGAGAAGGGATGTGGACCAAGAGAAGTACTTGCACAATGTTTGCCCCTTTTCGTTGCTACTAGGAATGAACCACAATTTCCGCAATATTGGTGATTCAAATTGAACAAAGAAACCATCATGTTGTCCATGTTTCCATTTCCTTGATCCTTGCCCTTTCCAGACCTGTAACAACGTTGAGAAGCCATTAACAGCTCCTTCATGACAAAACTACATAAATTGCAACTCGCAGTCAACTAAGCAATAAAATCCCCTGATTGCAAAATTGTGACTACGCTAACAGGCCAGAAATGAGGTCCAGATGCACATACCAAAGCAATTACCACAGAAACTAATATGCCAGGAAGAGCACTTGCACCAATGTAGAAGGCTGCAGATTTTCTGAATGTGATGAACATGCAATGATTAACATAAGCAACTAAAGCGAATCTTTGGTTTCAAGCATGTCAGCTGTAATTATTATATGAAACATTTATCCTTTTATCAACTTCTTACTACAAATAGACACTCCTAGACTACATATCAACTACATTGAAATGAAAAAGGATATTACCTAGCTCAACTATATGCTGTTAATTGGGAAAAAGAAGGTCCAACATTCTGAAGAAGATAAAGCATGTGTACATAAATACTTCCAACATTCATTTACAGAGCATTAATACCAATTACAATTTAACTCTTTACAAATAAATGAAAATCACAATCCGCAAGTACCTAAAATGAAGAAGACCTATCTTGCAAACTCAAGGTAGTAAATTATTACCTGTGGATAAGATATGATGTTTTTGGCAACCACTAGGCAAGCTGCTTGGGAGAAAGAATCCTCAGCATACTGCCGAAGAAATGTGAAACAACTAGAGTGTGTATGGGGAGATTCAAAGGCCTGTACACAAAAACACAACATGGTTATTGTCAAGCATCAGTAAGAATTTTCTCATACCCAGTAATATGGCAACTAAAAAATATTAATTGATTGCATCACCTTCTCAATGTTGACGACAGGAGCATATTTATCAATTTGAGTCTTTTCCTTATCGAGGAGAAAGTAGACTCTGGGATCTACTTTAGAAATTTCATGCCATGATTTTACAGCTGTCTCCATGGTCTCAGCAAGGAAGGAAAACATGTGTCTCCAGCATTCTTCAGGTCCAAGCTTCTCTGCCTGCGAGAAACCAGATCAATTAGAGAGTTTCAAGAATATAAAGGAACTAAATAATTTCAACAAGAATGTATTCACACCCATGCCACCAGCCCAAGAATACTGTTTAAAGTTCAGAAATCACTCTCATTTCACAATGCATTACACTTACCAACACTGTTTTCACTGGATCCAAGTGCTTTGCCATATCAACATTGGATCTCATGCTTTCCACTTCTTTAGCTCGCTTTTTATCTTTTGCCAACTGAGATATCCTTTTAATCTTTCTCGATACTTCTGTGCTCTGTGGATTGTATTGTAAAGCTGTTTGAAAGGCAGCCAAGGCCTACACTAACATGCAAAGTACGGGCATCAGAAGAAGAAAACCTAAACTATATGTCTTTCTCTGCTGTCACCGAATAACATATGAAGCAAATAAGGGCCTTTTGAACGTACTTCATCATACTGTTCCATTGCCTCCAGCACACACCCCTTCCTGAAATACCCCTGGAGAGGATAATATAAAGTAATTACAGAAAATATTTAAGGAAATTCATTATATCATAAGAAAACAAATATGAACTGGTAGAAACCTTTTCCCACTGTGGATTTAAAGTGATTGTTGTCTCAGCATCAGCAAGGGCTTTATTAAGCTTAACCAATTGCAGAAATGCTGCAGCACGGTTACTAGCAAATAATAGAATGCACAGCATAAAATGCACAAAGATCAGGTAAGGATAGACATATATGTTATAAACATGAAGCAGCCACATGTTCATCAATTCATCAATTTCTGAACTAAATGAAAAAATTTCTTTTCAAGTAGGCTTTCATCCTACTAACATAAGACAGCCAATTAAGGCCTACCCTGCTCAGTATCATCGTGTTCATGAACATGAAAGAAGAGTTCGTTCTCAATCCAACAGAAATGAAAATCAGATAAGAGGTTGTCCAAAAAAAAAAAAAAAAAGTTCCACGTATATATCAATACCAAAAGCTTAGAGTCCTAACTTCAAATCACACGTAAATTGGCATCCTTTTGTATGAAGTGACACAGAGGCATGAGATTAAAGGGTGCCCAGATCATGTTTCATTCTAGGAAATGCATTCATTTTTATAAAAAAAAAGAAATTACAAGTAAGGAATTTACAGAAACAAATCTAGGAGAACTAGCTCAACAAGTTCCCGACAAATTTTAAACATCCAATATTTGTTAAAATATATAGAAGCTAACAAGTAATCCTAAAACCATAAGAACTCAATCAGACGAGTCAGTAAAACTCTATAAAGAGCACACAAAAAAATGCAGTTTTATGAACAGATAATCCAAGCCAAGAAAAAGATCCCAAATTTCAGACTCAAACTTTACCTATACAGAGTGGGATTTGAAGGGTCAAGCTTGATAGCTTGAGTGTAGAGAGCGGCAGCTTTCAAAAAGTTGCCAGCTTTGAAAAAATCATTGCCTTTGTCTTTCAAAGATACCTCCTCTCCACCATTAGTCGTAGAACTAGCTGACCCTGATACAGCTTCAGCCATTGTTCAGACAACAGGAATCAAGAAAGAATCTTTATTTTATGAAAAGGTTGTCACTTTACAGTCGTATGTCTTAGGGCTTATGCAAGATCTTCTAAAGGTTTTTGTGCTCACCGACTGAGAGGCGTACAAGGTGAAGAATCCCTTGGACAGTAGGGGCTTTTACGTATGAATTCTGGACCGTTAATCACATCAAAAGCTTCCAATGCAGGCCTTACACTTGGGAATTCAGAGATGGGCCAAGTTGTCCAACGAATGGATTCGAGAAATTCATCAAGGCCCTATCCGTTTTATTTTCATCATCAAAATTTTTTAAATAATAAGGTATTTTTTCCTTAAATTACATAGAAGATTTAGGATTATATGAATTTAAATTTGAAGTATAAAATATAAATCATGAAATCTATATATATATATATATATATATATATATATATATATATATATATATATGTATTTTAAATTTGAAGAATTATTTTATCGTTCAAATTTAAAAATAATAGAAAGAACTAAATTATTGTTAAATTGAATTTATATTAATTAAAATTGTGATTATTAGAAATTAGGCAATTACATGACCATTACTTAAAATATCATTGCTTATAATTTTCATTTTTGTGTTATAAATTACTGCTTTCTTAATTTTAATGCTACATCATGTAAACTTTTATAAGAATAAGAATAACAAAACTAATTTAAAAATAAGATAAAAGGAAATACAATAACTGAATTATTAATGCACTAAAATGCTAAGTTTTAGTGTCCTCAACCTTAGCAAAACTAAATAATATTTTCCATATTTGAAAAGGAAAAGATTTGATCATATGTAAATTGAAAGGTATAATTTGTTGATGAAGAAATTTCCTTTATTTAATCATGCTTTGAATATGTATCGATGAGGGGTTCTTATACTAGAAAAGGAGAAATACTATTGGTTATGTGTTGTAGTACCTGTAACAATATTGACAGCTGTAGAGATTACCAATGCTCTGTACAAACATAAAGGAATAAAAGGACTGAGACTTTCACATGGTATGTTACTGATGCGTGTGGTCTGAGTGTATGTGTTGTATAGGTGAGTGTGGGTAGTGGGTCTATTTGGTCATGAATCTCCCATGACCTATGAGTCAAAAAACTCGACCTGTTTGTACATTAAGCCCTTAACACCCCCTTCAAGTCGGAGACTCGAACTGACGGATCCGAACTTGGAGATTAGGGCTTCGAACACTCGTGCAATGAGGAGCTTCGTAAATAGGTTAGTGAGTTGATGTTGGCTTCGGACGTGTTTGATATCTAAGAACTCTAAGTTTGCTACTTCGCAAACTAAATGGAGATCAATCTCTAGATTTTTCGTCCTCTCGTGGAAGACGGGGTTCTTCGATATGTGGATCGTCGCTTGGTTATCGCAAAATAGAGGTATGGCCTTTTTGGTTTCCACTTGAAAATACTTCAATAGTTGGCAATCCATTTTAATTTGCATGTTGTTAAAGCTAGACTTCTATATTCTGCTTCCGCTGACGATTTACTCATTGTCGTTTGTTTCTTTGTTTTCCATGATATGGGTGATTCTTTGAGGAACACACAGAACCCAATCAGGGATCGTCTGCTAAAGACACAACTCGCCTAGTTCGAGTCCGAGTAAGCGGTGAGTTCTAGGTTTGAATGTGTTACGTAGAATAGGCCTTAGTTCTGTGTCCCTTTAAGATATTTGAGGACATATTTTCTAGCTTTCCAGTGTGATTTCCTAGGCGTTTTCATAAATTGACTTAATTGTTGTGTGATGTAGGCGAGGTCTGGTCTTGTCAAGTTTAGATATTGCAACATGCCCACGATTCTCCTGTACATTTTTGGATCCTTGAGTGGCTCGCCTTCGTCAGTGGTAAGTTTGCTTCCTAGAACTATAGGTGTTGCGCATGATTTACAATCCAGTAGGTTTGTTTCTTGTACTATATCCCTTTCATATTTTCTTTGACTGAGTACTGTTCCTTCCTCTGATCTTGCTAACTCAACCCCTAGGAAGAACTTAGCGTACCCTAGATCTTTGATTGGGAATTCTCTGTGTCAGGCATGTTTGATGTTATTTAAGAGTTCCTCATTTACTCCGGTGATGAGAATATCATCTAAATAGATGATAATGGCAATAAAGTCGTTGCCTTGGCCTTTAGTGTATAGGGAATGATCTGCCTCTACCTTGTCATAACCTAAACCCTTCAGTTTTGTGGTTAGCTCCTTATGCCACTGTCTACCTGCCTATTTAAGTCCGTAAATGGACTTCAGTAATCTACAAACCTCCCATATCTTGGCATTCTTGTAACCTTGTGGGGGCAGCATGTAGAGTTCCTTTTCTAGGTGACCATGTAAATAGGCATCATTTATGTCACATTGTAAGATGGGTCATTTCCTGATTGTAGCTACAGCCAGGAAAGTTCTGATTGTCACAATCTTGACTATATGAGAAAACACTTCTGAATAGTCTACACCCTCCCTTTGTCTACCAGTCTTGATTTTAGTTTGTCAACAGTACCATCTGGGTTGTATTTCACTTTATACACCCATTTTGATGTTATTGCTAGCTTCCCTTTGGGCAGTTGTGCCAAAACCCAGGTTCGATTTTCTTTTAGGGCTGTTAGTTGTGAGTTCATGGAATCCATTCATTCCTTTGATTTGCATGCTGTCTCATAAGATAGAGGTTCAAAAGTAGTGTTTACCTTACCTATGAACTCCTTGTAGGTTTGGGTATGTGTAATATGGGGATTTGATTCCTTGCTTTCTTATGTTCCTACAGGACCAAAGACTTTCAAAGCGATATTAAAAGTATCAAGGACAAAAGTAGAGTGATGAGCAGACGCTTGGTGGACATAGTCATTGAGGTATTTTAGTGTGGTGTGGGTCCTTTTGGTTTTTTCTTACATAATTGCTTGGGGTTGTGTCTTGATCTATAATGTCATTGGGTTTGTTGGAAAAATGATTCAAAAATATCTTAGAGGATAAATACATTTTTTATGTTGAGATTGATTCTGTTTGAAGTAGTCAAAAGTAGTAATCTGTAGTTAGACTTGATAAGTTATGCTCGAATAATATCCTTAAATATAGGAGTATCGATAGTTTTAGATGTTTGTTGTTTCTGCAGATGTATGACTTGCCTATATAAAGGCATTTTCAGTATGAATAAAGTATGATGGTATCGCATATTGTTCTGTTCTTCCTTATGTTCTGCACTTGCAGTTTCTAATATCCAACATTTGGTATCAAAGCCATTTGGTCCATTAGGTATAGCGTAAATCTTATATTTTTGGAGTTGGGAAATACGTGAGAGAGAGACACAAATAAGCTTTGGAAGTGGGAAACACGATGGCAGCACTTGGTTTTTCTTCATCTCCACTCATACCCATCTTTAATGGAGAAAAGTACGAATTTTGGAGTATCAAAATGAAAACGTTGCTTAGATCGCAGGAGCTTTGGGATGTAGTTGAATATGGATTTGTAGATTTGATAGATCCAGATGATGAAGAAGAAGATGGACAGATACAAGATGAACAGGAGCGACGACAGTTGCGAGAGACCAAGAAGAAGGACGCCAGAGCCTTGTATTTCATCCAACAAGCAATGCACGACGCCATCTTTTCTCGAATTGCTTCAGCAAAAACGTCAAAACAGACATGGGATACATTAAAAACGGAATTTCAGGCTCACTCAAGGTAATTACTGTTAAACTACAGGCTCTCCGTAGAGACTTTGAGACACTGGTTATGAACACTAATGAATCAGTATAAGAGTACTTATCTAGAGTAATTGAAATTGTGAATAAAATGAGATCGTATGGTGAGGTGATAACTGATGAAACGATTGTCGCAAAAGTATTAAGGAGTCTACCTCCTAAATTTGATCATGTTGTTGCTGCAATTGAAGAGTCGAAAGATTTATCTGTGTTTTCTTTTGATGAACTGATGGGGTCTCTTCAAGCTCACGAGTCACGAATCAATAGATCGGTTGAAAATTATGAAGAAAAGGCTTTTCAGGTAATTGAGGAAAATGTATGTCCTTATTGTAAAAAAACAAACCACCCTCATTATAAATATTGGTGGAGACCGAATATTAAATGCAACAGATGCCGTCAATTGGGACATATGGAGAAAGTCTGTAAAAATGCCTCACAAAAATATGCCAATGAAGCAGCTATGGTCCACCTTCAAGAAAATGATGTGTTATTCTAGCCCACGATGCCGACATCCATATCAGAATATGCCTACATCCATATCGAAATATGCCCATGATAAATATGATTATGCCCATGACCATGCAAACAACCATGTTTATGCTTATGTTTATGCAGAAGAGATATCTACAACCATGCCCATACCAATGCCCATGCCCATGCCCATGCCTACATAGATCACGACATTTTGAATCAACGGAGAGTGTTGGAAAAATGATTCAAAAATATCTTAGAGGATAAATACATCCTTTATGTTGAGATTGATTCTGTTTGAAGTAGTCAAAAGTAGTAATCTGTAGTTAGACTTGATAAGTTATGCTCAGAATAATATCCCTTAAATATAGGAGTATCAGTAGTTTTTAAATGTTTGTTGTTTCTGTAGATGTATGACTTGCCTATATAAAGGCATTTTCAGTATGAATAAAGTATGATGGTATCGCATATTGTTATGTTCTTCCTTATGTTCTGCACTTGTAGTTTCTAATATCCAACAGGGTTGTCGTAACGTTTCTGTGGTTTCTGGTGTGCCTTCTGTATGTTGTATGCTTGATGTCCCTGACATATCACTTAATGGTCCTGCATCACTATTTGTTATGTTGTAAGCGAACAGTGGTGGTGGTCTTTGCTCAGGTTTGGTTTGTGTATTGGCAAAGGAAAAGGTGTTTTAATAAAAGGTTACATCCCTTGAGCTAAAAACATGTTTTATGTCAAGATCTATGACTTTGTAAGCTTTGTAGTCTGGCATATATCCAAGGAAGATAGATTTTAAAGATCTAGGGTCTAGTTTAGTCCTATTAGGTGTCTTATCTAGTGAAAAGCATAGGTAGGTTGGTTCTCTTTGATGCAGTCTCTCATATGGTGTTTTTCACTGTAGGGTTTTGGTTGGAATCCTGTTTGGAAGATAGGTAGCTGTGAGAAGGGTTTCTCTCCAATAGTGTTTAGGTAGGTTTGCCGTAAATAGCAAAGCCCTTGTTATTTGTAGTAAGTGTTTGTGTTTTATCTCTACTACACCGTTTTGTTGTGGTGTATATGGGCAACTTTTATGGTGTATTATTCCCATCTCTATAAAATACCTTTTGCATTCATGGTTTATGAATTCTTTCCCATTGTCTGTTTGTATCCTTAGGACCCTTATGTCATATTGCTTCTCATGGTTTTGATAAATTGAGTTATAGTAGGTTGGGTTTTATCTTTGTGTCTGAGCAAAAAGGTCTACATAGTTCTAGAGAAATCATCTACAATGGTTAGGAAAAATTGTGATAAGTTTGGAGTAAGTAATCTGTAGGGTCCCTACAGGTCTATGTGTAAGATTTCAAAGGGTTTTGTAGTTTGTATTTTGTGTTCAGGGAAGGGTTTTCTGTGTTGTTTTGCCATAGGACAGACTTGACAATCAGATAAGTTATGATTGGAAGACTTGATTTTATTCATACGTGGCATTTTCTCCTTAGAAACATGTCCTAATTTGCTATGCCAAACATCAAAGGAAATAGAAACACTAAGGGCAATATTTTCAGTTCTGTAGAAGTCTATAGGAGGACCTTTCAGGGTCCCTAGGGGTAATAGGTTGTTTGCGTTTAGCTCATGCAATTCACTCCTATAACATTGTTAGTCTGAAGGTCCTGCAAAAACATATTATTAGCTAAGAATATTGCAGCAACATCATTTTGTGTTGTGAGTTTATCGATCGAGAGTAGGCTCTTGAAAAAATTTGGTATGTTTAAGGTCTCATCAAGTGCAATTTTGTCACTAATGATGGTTTGACATATGTGTCTCACTTGTTGTTTTATGTTATCCGGGAGGGTGATAGGATCATACATGTTGTTTACTTCATGCTTATGACATAAATATAGGTTTGTAATCATGTGTGATGATGCACCAAGTCAATCAACCATGTGCATGTGTTTTCTGCACCATGAACATTAATGTAGTCATTATCCACGAAATTTGCAAGGCCTCCCAACTTTACCTTTCTTGTGGCCTTCCTTTTGATTGCTTTGAATATTTCTTATTGTATGAAGGTGGATAGGCCTTGAGAAATTTGATCACTCCTCTCGATACACTCATTAGGTTTATGTTGTATGCCTGCAAGGTAGTCACTGATCATGGCTAAGTTGGCTTTGCTTATCTGGCCAATCAATTCCTTATACCACTTAGGTACACCATGGATCTTGAAGCAAGTTTCTATGGTATGTCCCGTCTTTCCACACTTTTTACAATACTTGTCTTCTTTTCTTGTGAATACTCTCTTGCCACTGCTGCTGTTGTTTCTGCCCCCTTTCTCGGTATTGAAGTTGGTTTGTCTCGCCATCATAGCTTTATTCATTTATTGTCATTACTTGCACTTACTGTCTTTTGTCTTTATACGGTTTGCATCATGACAAAAGCCCTATTTACCATGGGTAAAGGCTCCATTAATATGACCTGGTTTACAACATGTTCATAGTCTCCGTTTAGACCCATAAGAACTTGCACTAGTCTGTGTGTGTTCTCCTTGGTAGTGATCGCTTTAGCAGCATCACAAGTGCATGTGGGTATCAGCCTTAAGCTAACTAGATCGTCTCAAAGTTTGTTTAACTTTGTGTGATACGTTGAAATTGTAAGCTTACCTTTCTTAAAATGACTTATTTCTCTCTCTATTTGGTATAACAGTGGTCCATTGGCTTCACCAAATCTCTCTCTCAGCTCATCCCAAAGCTCCTTAGCTATAGACAGGGACGGAGCCATGTTATGAGGAGGGGGGGGAGGCTATGGCCCCCTTTCAAATATTTTTTTTTTAAATCACCTATATAATTAAAATTTTTAAAATTATAAATATAAGTGGCCCCTCTTAAAAATATAAGTGCCCCCTTAGATGTTGGCCCCCGGTCCCCCCTTAGAGTTGAGTCTGGCTCCGTCCCTGGCTATAGAGAATGATAAGAAAGCATCACCCAATTCCTTGTTCATGGAGTTGAGAATCCAACACTTAACCATAGAATCTGCCCTCTTCTATCTGGTAAGCAAAGTTCTGTCTTCTGTTGGCCGTACGTATGTTCCATTTATGAAGGGGAATTTGTCTTTGGCGCATAGGGCTATCATCATTGACTTGCTCCAGGTTAGATAGCTGTTGTCATTGAAAAGGGTAGTAACTAAGACAATTCCAGGATTTTTTGTATTGGTCATAGAATACTTTTCTAAGTCTGGGTTGTTGGTGTCACTGTCAGCTATGCTCGACATTTTTGGTAGGTGGGATAAGGTGGATCAGACCCAATTCTCTAATGCCAAAAAAGGTATAATTTGTTGATGAAGAAAATTTCATTATTTCATCATGCTTTGAATATGTACAGATGAGGGGTCTTATACTAGAAAAGGAGAAATCCTAATGGCACATATGTGCTGTAGTACCTGTAACAGTATTGATAGTTGTAGTAGAGATTACTAATGTTCTATACAAACATAAAAGAATAAAAAGGACTGATACCTTCACGTGATATGTTACAAATGTGTGTGGTATGAGTGTATGTGATGTATGGCTGAGTGTGGGTAGTGGGTCTATTGGGTCATGAATCTCCCATGACCCACGAATCAAAATACCCAACCTGTTTGTGCATTAAGCCCTTTAACATAAATCTTAAGCTTTGCATTGTTTCTGAGCGTTCTCCTCGTTGGGATTATAAAGAATTCGATAATCGTATAAGATTATTGGCAGGAAAAACTTAAAATATTGGGTAACAAATTAAATATTTAAAATGGTTTATTGAAAAAATTCAAATTACACAGGTGCAAATTAAGATAAAATGTTGAAATTATATAACCTATGTTTGTGTTCAATAAAATGATGAAATTATATAACAAATGTACAGTTAGAAACAGTATTCTAAATTCCATTGGCAATTTATTATGCACCTTCCTTCCATCCCAACGGCTCATAAAAATATAGCATCGATTACAAAACCAAGACGTTCCTTCTCCAACTTGATTAGACCATGTCAACAACAACCTAACCCATTAACACCAAACCTTAACTATCGCCGTCCACAAGACCGTCTAAACACCAACCATGGCTGATCATATCCCAGCAACCAAAATGGACTTCAGTATTATTGTACTTTTGGTTATTAGTCAACTTCCTTATTATTCTTTGATGAATTATTTATTTTTTATATGGTTGAAACTCGAAACCCGTAATTCATTTCATATAATAATTCACAAATTATGTCTTTTAAATAAATTATTTGTCTAATTAATAAATTTAACATCAAGTAACAAACTTAATCTATATTATGTTTATAAACTCGATTTAAGTTAACTATTATTTGTCTAATTATTTGTAAGCTCCAAACACTTCATTCTTAAACATTTATAATTTATTTATAATATATTACATTTTACTGTCACTTTATCGAAATTATGTTTATAAAATTGATTTAAATTACAATTAAAATTATAAACACCTCATTATTCTTTTAATTTGTTCATATTGTTTTATGTTTTGTTGTTACTTGATATAAATTATGATTACAAATTTCGATTACAAATTTTAAATATATCACTCTTAAATAATTATTTTTTAAATTTATTCATATTATTTTATATTGTTTTACTAGGATACGATGTCATACACTCAAAATGGTTCTAATTTTTGGTGGGTAAGACTCGAGGAGTAGTCTTAATATATGGCTAACCTTCTCTTGTTTTAGTTGATTAGTCTTACGGGTTTGGTCTATCGATTATGATTAGCATCAAGAAGTAGAACTACTGCTCGTATTTATTATAAAGGATAATGGTACCAAACTTATGATGTATGCCAACCGATAAACCTATTAAATCAATAATGGTTACTTGTTTCCCGTCCTGGCATTATCTTCTCACTTCTAATCCAATGATCTGAAACTCAGATCGGTCATCGAACCGGTAGCTTTATTGGTCACCAGTTTGACCGGTTCAATCACCGATCGAACCGGTATGACGTAATAATTATGTAATAATTATATTTAATTATATATAATATTAAAAATATTTAAAAAAATAAAAAAATAGTCCGATCCGACCGGTCAATTGACAGATTTTGACCGATTTAGACTAGGTCAATTTATAGCTGATTTTGAGGGATAAACCGGATCGAATCACTAACCGATCACCGGTTAGATTGGTCAGACCGACCGGTCCGGTCTGAATTTAAAAACAAAGTTCTAATCTATAGTATTATTTTCATAGTTTCTTGCATCAGCGAATCCTCAGATCTCTTTACTCCAGCGTCGTAGAATATTATCTTTGATTCCTCCAAATCAAAACTAGCGAGTAATGACACTGAAAGAGTTATAGATTTCTTGCTTCCTTCGATTTAGTTTCTTTCTTTTTTCAAGTTTCTATTTCGTAACCTAGCTAGCGTTCTTGAGCTTGACTTCATCGTATTGGCCTGATTCTAGGAAGGTTCTGTTTTCAAGTGGTACTAATTAATAAAGCAAAAAATGTTCCACTTGCTACCTAACAAAATCCCAGAAGAAAGCATCGTCTTCAAGCATGCGTGCGAAATGAACCGTAGAGAAGAATCGGTCGTAAGCCAGCTCTTAAACCTCACCTGCTCTACCCCTTTGACGACTTTAGTTTAATTAATTAGCTCACACTATCTCATGCTTTTCTTCATTTAACAAAGAAAATGAGAGTTGAATTAGATTTTAGGTCAATTACATGAAAATATACGATAGTTTATTTAACTTAACAAGTTGTGGTTTGATAATTAGTTTAATAGATTTTTAAAAATAAATTTGTTGATAATTAACGTTTTATTTTCACTTGTTTTAATAGAAATCACCACAGAATGAAGTTACTTTTGATTGCTGTGCTATACTCAAAGTATATGAAGTTATATAGATACTATTTTATTAATCATCGCAATATTTCTACGAAAGGCTATCTATTACAGGAATAATTTCCGGTATGCCTGTTACAATTTTGACTACCCATTAACCAATTTGATCCTAAGATAAAGAATAACCAATTACGCCAAAAGATGCAGCCAATACAACAAAAGCTATACCTATAACTTAAGTCAATTCACGCAAAAAATATGTGGATACTTTAAATCAAAGAGGCTTTGAAAGAAGCAAGGGATAATAGTATCTTTCTATATCCTAATTACACAAAGTTAAAGTCAACATGTTGAGTGAATAAAGTTCTGCGTTTTGTTAGAGCAAGGAGAATTATCAATATAGGCAATCTTTCCTTCATAATTTTTACAAAGAGGCTTTTTTTATTTATGATTCGAACAAGTGATCTTATGGTCACAAAAAAAAAAACTTTTACCAATTATGCCAAGACTTTCCTTCTAATTGGACCAACAAGTATGTTCAATTATACATAATCTTTTAGTTTTAGGTAAAAAGACAACATTTCATAAGTCATACCAGTTGTTTGATTATTTCTAAAAATAATTCTTATAATTTAATATTTTAAAAATTTTCATACTTTATTAAATTAATATAAGATTCTTTATATTACCTTTTCCATTAAAGTTCTAACAAACATATTAAGTATCAATTTTATGAAAATTAATATAATAATACACGCCTATTTAATAAAATATGAGTGCTCTTTAAAAATATTATTTAAATCTATTTAAAATACAGTAAATTAAAAAAATACGTGTTTTTATCCGTGAATTGGTTTCCTTGACCTCTTGAGTCATTTCAAAATTAATGCTTCATATGTAAAATTTTGCTATTGTGGTCCCATCGAGGAAGTAGGCCTTGGTCAATCAAATTGTCAAGAATATTAATTAGTTGCAACTTGCATGTCAGCCAAATATTACCTCGTCCTATAATTTCACTTCTGTACTTACTTTATGGAACATTTTATTTTATTCTATAAATTGCATAAACAAGATCTGAGTTGATAATTTGATTCTCCTTCCGGATCCATTTTCAACCACCAATTCCCAAACTGGAGATACCTATTTTATGGATAACCAACCACGAACTGAAATGATTCTGTTCACAGAAAATAATTGCATGGCTCATCATTCAGTCGGTTACTGCTACCTCAATTGCTAATTGCTGGCACTCAAACGTGTGGGGACTCCTGGGAAGGGGTTGGTAACTTGGCTCGTTCAAATTTAGATAACTATTTAATTTGTATTGATTAACTTATAATAAGTTTTATAATCATTTATTTTTTCTGTACATTTCTCGTTAATAATACATAGTTTAAAAGATAACTAATAAGCAATTAATTTAGGTATTCTAAAACTGCTAAGAATGAATTAAAATCATTCTAACTGTATCTAAATACTAAAACAAATAAATTTAAATATGCTTTAAGATAGAAATCCAATTGATTTCAAAGTATCTTAAAAGAAATAAATATTACTCTTACTAATTTAGATGATTAAATAAAAGAAAGGTAATATTAATTATTTATCTATAATCTTAATGTTACAAGATATTTTTTCCTTTTCACCGATATTTATATCAATAATTACTTTTAAAAAATTATGAAGACAATTTTGTTTTGTTTTGTCTTAGGGTCTGTTTGGTTGAGAGTTTCATGGTGGAACATAATAGAATATAACACACTTTTATTGTTTGGAAGAAAATTTTATAATGAAATGAGAGGGAAGTAGAATGTTTTATGTTATGTTCCATTCTATTATAAGCAGTGAAAATAAGAAACCTCTGATTCGGGAGGTTTATGATAGAATGTAAACTAATAAATATATACTACCTAATATACCTTCAATAATTTTTCGTAATACCAACTTGTGACTAAATCGTAATATTAGAATTAATATATTAAATGAATAGAATAATATTTAATATAATAAATTTTATTAAATGATTAATGATAATATTTTATAATAATAATAATAAATTGTATATAGTTAATGATAAAATAAATAAAATTTTATTAATAAAAATACTAAAATATATAAAACATATTTTTAATTGTTTGTATATATTTCTATATAAATTAAAATATAAATAAATTATTATTAAATATATATCACATAGAATATAATAAAATAAAATTTAATAAAATAAAATTTAATAAAATTTAATAATAATATTTATATAATTAATAATAAATTGTATATAATTAATAATATAATAATAAAATTTTCATTATTTTAAAGTAGAAAATATATAATACCTCTTGCAACAACCATTTTAATATAAGGAGTATAATAGTCATTTATTATGCATTACATTCTATTACATCTATCTTCTAAACAACATTTCACTACATTATATTATGAACTCTTCCATTCCATTTGAATAACTCTTTACTATATCACTTTCTATTTCATTATAAATCGTTTTGTTCCGTTCCGTTCCCTTATATTTCATTAATTAACATCCAATCAAATAGACCTTTATTGTTTAGGAGATTTAACACAAGTTTAAATTTGGTTTTGTATTTTTCTTTTAAGACATTCAACTTCCAACTCTCCAAAGTCAAAGCACAAAGTTTTCCATTTTAAGAGGGTTAAGGGAAGGTCATCAATGAATGCAATATTTCCTTTGAATTTTTAGGTTTTTTCTTTGTAATTCAAACCTATAATATTCTGATCACAAAAAAACAATTTTTACCGATTATTCTAAGACTCACCATCTACAAATTACAATAATACCTCTAACAAATATTTGGGTATGTGAAAACTAAGCCCTCATTAATAATAAAAATTAAATCAGAAGTCTAATTTCAAATTATGATTTATATTTTATTTTAACCGAAAAATAAGTAACCGGTGTCATAAAATAATTAGACTTTTATTTAAATTAATGATACACGAGAGCGTACACTCAACTTTAAAATTAATATAATCTTCAACCGTATAACTAATATAATATCTTTGTTCTTTGGTAACAAAGAAGTGTACGAGGCATATGTATAATATACATATTACTGTTCATGTTTCACACGTTTGTTTCTATTTTTGTCAAATCATTGTTCTCAAACTATAGACGGTCAATGTGACCATTTTAAAGCCAACAGTACTATGCATGATATAAAGTTGCAATAAAATTAAAATCACATTCTAGATATAAAATACTTTGGTTAAAAGTTAATTCAATACAAATTAAACACCGCGTTACGTCTGCATAAACGTGTAAAGCAAAATTAAAAAAAAAAACAAAAAGCGGGTGAAATTCTTAATTATTATCTTAATCAGGCAAAGTCAAATTCAAATGTAAAACCTTACTGTAATCCACTAGTTATCATATTATGTCAGTCTTATTCTCATATAAATTTGTTTCGACCTCCGTTTCTCTACAAATGATCGTGAAAGATCAATGCCATTTCCTTCTCCAAAATGAAAAGTTCATATCTCAGTCTCGCCCTTTGGGGCTTCCTCACCATCACCATCTTCTTGTCTAAACCCTCTGATCAAGCTTCTGATGATCAAACCATCTCAAACCCTAGACTCGAAAAGGCTTACAAAGCTCTCCAAGCTTGGAAGCACGCAATCACTTCTGACCCCAACAAGTTCACCTCAAACTGGTATGGTCCAAATGTGTGCAACTACACAGGTGTGTACTGTGCACCAGCCCCAGATGATCCTCATACCAAAACTGTTGCTGGTATTGACCTAAACCATGCCAACCTAGCTGGTTACTTGCCTGAAGAGCTTGGCCTCCTCACAGACTTGGCTCTGTTTCACATCAACTCGAACCGCTTCTGTGGCACAATCCCTGAAAGCTTTAGCTCTCTCCACCTTCTCTTCGAACTTGACATTAGTAACAACAAATTCAGTGGCCAATTCCCTTCTGTTGTTCTTTGTCTACCTTCTCTAAAATTTCTCGACATAAGATATAATGAATTCCAAGGAAGCATCCCATCTAAACTTTTCGATCTGAAACTCGATGCTCTCTTCATTAATAACAACAAATTCCGGTCACCCTTACCTGAAAACTTCGGAAACTCTCCAGTTTCAGTTGCTGTATTGGCCAACAATGACTTGAGTGGTTGCATCCCTTCTAGCTTGTCCAAAATGGGAGGAACCCTGAATGAGATAATCCTTATGAACATAGGATTAACGGGTTGTCTGCAGTCAAATATAGAGTTGTTAAAGCAAGTGACCGTTTTCGATTTGAGCTTTAACAATCTTGTGGGTACTTTGCCAGAGTCGATTGGAAAAATGAAGAGCTTGGAGCAGCTAAATGTGGGACACAACAAGCTATCTGGAGAGATACCAGAGAGCATATGCCTGCTTCCGAAATTGCAGAACTTCACGTACTCTTATAATTACTTTTGTGGTGAGCCACCGGTGTGCCTCAAGTTGCCAGCTAAGGATGACAGGAAGAACTGCATACCAAATAGGCCTTTGCAGCGATCATCCGATGAGTGCAAGTCATTCTATGCTCATCCTGTTAATTGCAATGCTTTTGGCTGCTCAAATGCAAACCCTCCTCCTCCACCCTCTCCACCTCCACCTCCACCTCCACCACCGCCACCGTCACCTCCTCCACCGCCACCTCCTCCACCCCCGCCACCACCTGTCCAGTATTATCACTATCCTTGATCATCATAGAGATGCAAATAATTTTCCTCCCTCAGGTCTTTATTACATTTATTAAAAGAAAAAAGAAAGAGAACATGGAAAATAGATTGCTTTCAGATTCTGTTTATTGTGTTTTAAGTTAGAATTTGACCTTCATTATTGATCATTAATATACATGTACATTTGGTGTGGCATATCAATTTCTTGTTGAAAGGTTCAAATAATGAAAATAAATGAGTTCCGTGTAGTCCTACCTACTACTCTGTTTAATTACATGTTCAAATAATGTAAATAAGAGTGACAATTGCATCAATCAAATAATACATTGTTTTCGTTAGAGGTTATTAGGAATAATTTAGAATTGGTATTTGGTTAATTACGAATGAATTAAAAATTAAAACAAAACAAATAAACAATTTAAATAAAAATTCAAAAATAAATTTCAAGTAAATTTAGACTCTCGAACTAAATTAGAGTTATTTTAAATTTTAAATTGAATTGAATATAATATATTTTCATGCATAATTAGAATATTCCAATAGTAGTCAAATG
This sequence comes from Erythroxylum novogranatense, assembly GCA_029891385.1. Taxonomy (NCBI): domain Eukaryota; kingdom Viridiplantae; phylum Streptophyta; class Magnoliopsida; order Malpighiales; family Erythroxylaceae; genus Erythroxylum; species Erythroxylum novogranatense. The sequence continues at coordinate 133,661,215 of CM057228.1, forward strand.
ATCAGGATTAGTTCTTTCACTCCCATATAAGATGCAATTGTTTTTAAATGAAGTTAGTCAAAAGAATTTTAATTTTATAAGTGATGTTTCTATTTTAAATTTAGACATCAAATCATGAGATTTTAATTATTCCAAAATACACATTAAAAGTCACTACATCATGTAAGGTTAAATGAATCTATTCTAAGTTTGTAAAAAATAAATAAACAAATTTCCTTTACTTGAAATCGAGAAACTTTAAAGCTAGAACAATATTTTCTAGGCCACAAAGCATTGCCGAAGAGATCAAATATATAATTTCATTAATTAAAATTACATTATTGGATTTTCAAAAATGTGTTGTTGTCTTTGATAAAGGAAATATATGTGCATAATAGTTGAACAAACCCATACATTAGGGGTAGTCGTAGTAAATTTATTTTCTAAGAAAATAAGATTACCTATATTTATGATTAATATTATTTATAATGTATACAAATATTAATTATAATAACTATATAGTTAAATTCATTTTACGATGAATAACAAGATGACTAGTTAAAAAAGAAGTTTTGCACATATGAGAAGAATCAAATATAGATAAGAACAAGAAGATTTTAAGATAATAATAGACATATTATGTGTAATATTTTCTTACCAATTTTCATTGGTTTTAGTAACATTTTAGTGATTTGTTTCTCGTATACCTATTAATTTAAAAGTCTTTAATCCTTAATTTTTATAAAAATACTTATTAATTAAAAATAAAGCTATATTATAAAAATATGTTAAAAATTTGTGAACCTAAATTAGACTATATATTATTAAAATTAATTTAACATTTTATTTAAGATAAAATATTTAAAATTATTATTTATAATTAATTTTTATTCAACATATTTGTGAAAGATAATTAAATATGTCCGTTCCACTTATTATTTTATGTATTAAACAACAAAGTGATGTTTATTCCAATTCACATATCACTTCTTCAAGATATTGAAAATAAAATTAATTAAAGTTTCTGCGGTAGGACTCCAAGCCCTCCCCAATACTATTTATATGGCCCTAGGCCCAAGAGCCACTAATTATATCGCTTCACCCCAAACCCAATCTCATAAGCGCTTCCTGTCTAATTTAGTTGCTTATTATTAGTAAAATATAATTAACCACGAAAATTCACAAAATGTAATAAATCAACTTATTAATTACTTAAACTAGCTTAACCTTCGACTCTTTATAAGTAAAAATACAGGTTAAAACTTACAAATACTAACTAAAATAAATATTTTAAAAATTAGACCAAAATATAAATCGGTAAAATAAATTATTCAAGATTTAAAAGTTCGTAAGATAGATATATAATAAAAACTTATAAATATAAGTATAAATATAATAAATATGAAATACTTTAAAATATCAATATCTATTAATATATAGCCAATTACTAAAATTCTAATAATTTAAACTAGAATTAAATTTAACATAAAAATTAAAAATAATATAAATAATTACAATTATATTTTATTTCCAAAAATCTCAAATGAAAATAATAATAAAGATTGAATAAAATCAAACAATATAAAAAGATTGAAGAATTAGGCTATCCTTACTCACGGAAGATATTAAAGATTAATTGAAAAAGAAACTTGTTAAATGAAAATTATTAATTTGTTATGATTTACAAAAATTATTTTGATTTACTGAAATCGATTAAGTTATAAAATTGGCTAATTAATAAATAAATTAATTGATTTTTATTAACAAAATTATTAAAATAAATCGAACTAAAAACTTAATTAGTTTAAGATAAGTTTTAAATTATTAATAAAAAATTTAATTAAATCGAATTTATCTTTTTTAATTATTAGTTTGAATTTTATTATTATGTATAAAAAAGCTGACAATTATCAAGAGCTTGCAAAAAAAACAATTCTTCCGTCTCCTCTCCCCCTACACAATCATGTGACCATGAATAAGATTTGTTTTACCATTAATGTGTTATCTTGATTACGTCGACATTAAGAGGTACGGCGAAACTGTAACAGGACCCGTTTCTTGAATCGTTTCTTAAATTCTCCAACCACCGGATTAATTGACCTCCATAAATCTGGGTGGGTAAAACCATGTGGCTAACCGACCGTAGCTTTAAATCAGAATGACCGGCGTTAATGTTATGAATTATGATTGCAAATTCAATGAAAAGGGTGCTTCCGCGTTTCCATTGTCAGGCTTTGCACGACATACCGTTGCTCCTTGCCCCTTGCTTCTGCTACTGCTAAACTCTGTGCGCTTAAATTAGCAGATGATGCCTCTCTGTCTCCAACTCCATTACTCTCTTGTAAGATGGTCCCGACCAAGAATTTAAGATTAAACGTGTTATGATAATGACGTCTCTCTAATTATTCAGCCGAACCAAAACTACACTACTTTCAGTTTTCAGCTTCTCGTTTTACCTGCTTTTCCATTTTGAATGGAAAGCCAAATGTCTCTGTTGATCATGGGCACTGTGAAGGAAAAAATGTATGTGGCAAGTCGTAGGTTGTAATATTGTTCAAGTCTTAGCTTGTAATTTCAAGTATTAGGGCTTGTAAGCATTACATAAGTCGAATTCGTTGATTACACATGGTTTCTTAGCAACTACTAAGGTAGACACCGCTTAATCTAACAGGAGATTTCCTGATTCTGATCAAAATTAAGTGCACACATGTACACTATTCCTGATCTTAAAACAAGTGTGAAGTAACTGCAATTACAAGTAGCCTCGCCTAATGTCATCACTGGCACAACATCTCTTTCTCCAAATGAAGAACTCCTATCTCAATCTATCCTGGATCCTCCTCACTGTAGTGCTCTTCTTCTTCAGGCCCTCACACCAGTTCTTCGACCCTCCTCAGGACATTCCAAATCCGAGACTACTAGATGCTTACATAGCTCTTCAAGCTTGGAAGCTTGCAATTGTCTCTGATCCTTTTGGATTCACCTCCAATTGGTATGGTCCGGATGTGTGTAATTACACTGGTGTTTACTGTGCACCAGCTCCGGATGATCCTCCAACATTGACGGTGGCCGTCATAGACCTGAACCACGCTGGTATTGCAGGTTTCTTGCCTAAAGAGCTTGGCCTCCTTAAGGACCTTGCCATTTTTCATATAAACTCTAATCACTTCTATGGTACTATCCCACTTACCTTTGCTCATCTTCAACTTCTGTATGAGTTTGACATTAGTAACAATCACTTCAGTGGTCTATTCCCTTATGTTGTTCTTCATTTGCCTTCATTAATATATCTGGACATAAGATTCAATGAATTTTGTGGAACTATCCCGCCTCAATTATTTAATCTCAAACTCGACGCACTTTTCATTAACGACAACAAGTTCCTGTCAACCTTGCCTCAAAACCTTGGGAATTCTCCCGTCTCGGTGTTTGTTGCGGCCAATAATGCCATCACTGGTTGTATACCTTCAAGCCTGTCAAAAATGGCGCATACCCTTGAAGAGATTATCCTCTCGAATTTGGCATTAACGGGCTGTTTACCAGAAGATATTGGATGGTTGAGAGAGCTGACAGTTCTTGATGTGAGTTTCAACAAGCTGGTTGGTCATTTGCCAGAATCTATAGGACAAATGAAGAGATTGGAGCAGCTAAATGTGGCACATAACAAGTTATCTGGTCAAATTCCCAGGAGCATATGCTTATTGCCGAATTTGGAGAATTTCACATATTCTTACAACTACTTTTCAGGTGAACAAGTGGAGTGCCTCAGGTTACCTGGAAAAGACGACAGAGGAAACTGTATTCCTAATAGGCCTCAGCAGAGATCACCTCAAGAGTGCAGCTTATTCTATTTACATCCTGTTGATTGCAATGTGTGCTTAACTCTCTAGGTACTCCACAAATTCAGGCTTCAGGAACCATGGCCTCACCTGCTGTTCAAATCAAAGTTTTAAGTACCGTTGGCTAGTGACCGTGTCCATTTACCAGCCAATTTTCATCATTCCTTCTTTTCGTTGAAGGTTGAAGCTTGTAGTGTTACATAGATGACAAGAAGATATGTTCAGCGTTTGTTTCCTAATTTTGTATTAATATTCAGATTATGGAATGAGAATGTGCTTTATATTGGTGAAAACGGTTGTTGAAGTTGTGCTTTAGCTGCCGCAGCATTGTCCAAGCTGAAGTTTCACACGACTGGTTCAATTGAACTGATCAACAGTAGTAGTAGTTGTTTTCTGGGTAGTTGTTGATCATGGGAATGTGTTCCATGTAGTGTCTCATTTTTCGTTTCCTCTGTTACTATCTTTTGCTGTATTTAAACTTAATTATCTCATTAATAAAAGAAAAGACTTTACACAACAAATTTTCAATGTTCTTTCCATTTATTGTTGATCATCTTGTTTTTCCTCTGAGTCTCTCTCGTTCTCTTAAAAACTCCAACAATGGTATGTCTCATAAATTATTCAGACCAAAGGCTCGTTAATTTCAGAGCTTATACTTACATGCTTTGTCGTTTTCCTCGTAGATTTGACACTTTTCCTTCAACTTTTACGTGGTCAGAAACCTAGTAATAAAGGAAATGGTATGCCACAATCCATGTACTAGTGTAGCAAAGTTCAGCTATCTTTTCGTCTAAGGTTTAGCTTGAGATTAAGAATGGTTTCGTGGACCTCTTCGTGAAGGCTTGATGGAGAAGAAAATTTATTCCCTTTTTTTGGGAAGAGCACCACAGGGTCTTTACCTTTTCAGCATTTTTCATTACAGATTATCCAAATATGTTTCACACAATGGTTTTAAGAATGGCAATGCTCCGCAGCAACAAATAGAAGATGGCAGTCATTGGTCATAGTGCGTGACACAGGTTTTCCTGTACCGTTTTGTTTGTCATTTGCATTCCATACTTGTCTTACAAACGAAAAAGTTTGTTACTTTTAACACTGAACATCCCATTTCAAGTTCTATTTGTGTACGGATGGAGTAGAGTAATCTGTTGGAACTGCACGGACTGAGGCCCCAAAGTTCCTGCTCGGATGGTTTCTGCTGTCGAATTCTCTCAGGAATGTGCATATGGGCAATGTCAGAAAGTACACGAGCTTGTACCTTATGGCAGAAGATTATAGAACTTAAAAGAAAAGATCCTATGAATCATGTTATTACTAAAGTATGTATAATACCATATTGGAGCGAGCTCTACAGAGCAAAAAGTATCATACAATGTAACTTCTTGATAAGGCAGATACAAGTAACTTCTTGATCAGGCAGTTTGGAGTTCCTATGTAAGCTTATATTAAGTTCAGGTGAGTACAGCTCAGGTTACATAAGTTCAAAATGCTGGAGGAATCAGCTTATTCTTCTAGGTCGTGCTAATTCTTAGGACCAACCTAAGCTAGAATAATAACAACTTCATTCTAATTAGTCCAAGAAACGAATCTCTAGAACACAACAGGACCAGTTCAAGGAACTTCGGTTAATTGTATCAAGAAACTTCTGCATTTACCTCAGTTCTCATTCGTAGAAGGTCTCACACACCCACAGAAACAACCCTTCCTCCGCCTTCGACCACTTCCCCTCCCACTGTTGAGAAAGTCCTTCAAGATGATGCCAGTTTTACTTCCAGGAAATCTTTGTTTAACTTTGTTTTTCTTTTCACCACCCAGTTTAAGAAAAATGTACTGGATGCTCTGCAGCTCGAGCTCCAATCGACCAATCTTCTCAGAACCATTCCAAGCTCGTTCTGTCAACCCCTTTCTGTATCCAGTGTCTGCTTCCTCTGATTCTTCTGAATTGTTATCCTCCAAATGCAAGGTTCTTTCCTCAATGTCTGTCGTTAACTGATCATTAACATCAACCAAATGCATGACAGCCTCCTCAATTTCTTGCAATTGTCTCTTCACTCTATCAAATTCAAGATCCTTAGCCATTTTGCTCCTCTCTGCTTCCAACTTCTTTTTCAGATCTTGCACTGACGTTTGAATAGAGATTAATTTCTGAGCATCAGAAGCTAGTCGCTCCAAGATCTTTCCCCTGTTTCTCTCATGATTTGACTCTTTGCTACTGCTTGTAGGTACCTCTAGCTTGTCAATTCCCACTTCCTTTTCAACTTGTAACTCTAAAGAGGGATTCCAACTCTTCCTCTGGCAAACTATCTCATGGCGCGCAACACCATCTAGTAGGCCACCTGCCTCTTTTTCTTTGCCTTTAGACATTGTATCAAGGCCAAAATCTTTTGTAGACTCCCATAATCGGAGCATCTGATCATCAGACTCAGCTTTCACTCTCTCGCTTCTCCCACATGGCGAGCAGTTTGAGACCTGATCAAGTGGGATATCTTTCATCAACATCCCATTCCTCAATCCTGAACTTTCAGGTTTATTCCTGTGCATCTCAGCAGAAATAAGATCATTCTTAAGTTGCTTCTTCTCATGTTCTTCATTTGAGCTACTGCCACTTGGCAACCATTCATGCCCTTTATGTACAGCTTCTAGAGTGAAGTTGGAGTCCTGTACTTCATGATCATTACTTTCTTCAATAATTGCCTTCCTAGCTGCAACCCTGTCCATTTCTCCAGTTACTACCTTCTCAACTGCCCTGATTTGAGACTGCATCTTCAACAAGTATGAAATTCCATCTGCTGTGATCATGCTGTCATCATCTGTGCAATCCTGAGGAGAAGTAGCAGTATTGAAACCCTAACGATATGGTAATAAAAGAATTTATCAGTATGTAAACCAACTAATGAGAAAAAGTTGAAAGGAAATAGACATGAGGAGAATTTTGAAGAACTGGCTCAACACTTCTGGCCCACTATCACAATTGGCATAGAAACCTATTCAAATGTAATTAGCAGATGAGCTTTTACAGAAAAAATGCAGAGAAACTCAAAATAAATTTAAGACGAGCTCCCTGCCATCAAATAATTAAGTTTCAATTGTAAGTTCTGAGCATTAATTTAGATATGAGATTGTTGGTAAGCAAGGAACTTTGCATCTTTTCTTAGCAGAAAAGATGCAACATTGAGAAAAACCGAGATGTATCTGGCTTGGACTTAACATTGTGAACTAGAGAACAACTGAAACCTACCTTCTGTCCCCCATTGCCTGCAGCAAAAAGCTTTTTGTGGAGTAAGGCATTTTGCTCTAAAGAGTCTACATTTTCTCTCAAAGAAGCTATAACAGGACCATATGCAGACAATTGATCCTTTAGCCCTCCAAGTTCAGACTCCAAGAAGCTAAATCTTGTCTTCATCTGCTGAATCTCAGTTTCCTTAGTAGCATTTTCTTCTTCAAGATCCTCACAAACTGTAGTCAGTTCTTGAACCTTATTTTCAAGTAGAACTTCATGGATAGTGGATACTTGAAGATCAAAATAAAAAGAGGAAGCCTCAGCCTCCCACACTTCACAATCATTTGTTCTTTCTTTCAGCTCCAAGCTCAAGCTCTCTTCCCTACTCCTTTGTTCTTCAAGTTCCTTATGCAACATTCCCATTGCCGACTCCAGATTCTCATTTGCATCACAAAGGCGTTCCATTTCCTTTTTCTGATTCATATTATGCTTTGACAGCTCAAAAATCTGATGCTCCATATTTTCTCTGGTCATTTTTAATGCTTCACAATCCCGCTTCAGTTCCTCAATAGTTCTGCTAAATTCTGCATTTAGGTTGTGTGCAGCCCTGAGTTGCAGTTGTGCTTCCGAAAACTCAATTGCTTTCTGTCTCAGAAAATCCTTTCCAATCAGAACTTCACAATTTAACTGATCAATTGTGTCTCTGTTTTCATGAATCTCACGCTGCAACTTCTCAAGTGTATGATTAGCGTGCAAACTTTCAATTTCTTTGGCTTCTAGCTTCTCACCCAACATTTCAAACTTCTTCTTCAGGTTGCAATTAATCAGGTGGAAACTGCTAAGATCTTCAGAAAGGATTTCGAGTTCCTTAGCTTTCTCAGTTCCAAAGCTCTCAAAGATCAATGAGGCAAAACTGAAAGATAATGCATGCTCGAGAATACTACTGTTCTCCTCTTGAAATACAAGCATTTCCCTTTTCAGGTCTGAAAATTTCTGCCGCAAAAGTTTATTTTCGTCAAGCAACTCACAGTTTTCTTCTTTCAATGCTACATAAGAACTTTGAAAACATATGACTTCTGCTCTCTGAGTTTCCAACCGTGCTTCCAGTAATTCATGTTGTTGCTCCTTCTGGGTCACTTCCAACTTCAACTGTTCATTCAATTCAAGGAGTTCAAGCTTACTCTTCTGCAGCATAGTTTGTTGTTGTTGCATCATCTCAAACTCCTGATCAAGGACTTTCTTCTCCAACTCAAGTTCACCACCTTGCAATCTCATTTGTCCAAGGAAAGTTAAAAGCACCAAGTTCTCGACCATCATCAGATGCTTCTCATCATCGCTTTGCAGATAAGAACATTTTAGGTCCTCAATGTTGTCCAGAATACGAGGAAGAGGAACTTTTTCTTCTTCAATTCCCTTTGGATCTTCAAGTGGATCAAATTGTAGGGCCCTGAATATTTGATTAATACCCATCCTCAGCTTTTGAATTTCATGAGACAAGAATTCTGCTTCAGCTTGCTGCTCAAGATTCTCATTCTCCAATTCTGAAATCAGTTTACCTGACAATTTTGCTGCCTCAACATGTCTTTGGCATTCGATAAACATGGATAAGTTCTTCTCTTCCAAATCTTCAATAAACTTCTGCAAGATGAAGATCTCAACCTGAGCTTTAACAGCTTTATCTAGTTCTTCTTCAAATTGTTTCTTACTCATCCTGCTTTCTTCTTGTAGTAGATGAACCTGGTTTTCCAGATCTGCCAAACGGGACTCACTTGACTGCATATAAGAGGCATGCTCTTGTTTTTCCACGCCAAGGTAGCCCCATAGCTCTTTTACTTGACAAAGGGTGGACTCTTTCTCCTTCTCTAGATTAGTATACTTCTCTTCTAGCCTTGTAAACCTCCTCTCTAGGTGTCCCAGTCTCTGTTCAACATTTTCTAGTTGAGAGACCAGGGTGTTTCTTTCATTAACAAGGTTGCTCTTTTCATTTTTGAGTATCTCATAGAATTCTTCCAAGCTTTTTGACTTAGTCTTCAGTCCTTCAAGTTCCATGTTTGCACCAGAAAGAGAATTCTCCAGCAATATATTTCTTTCCAAAAGCTTCTGCATATTCTCAGTCATTAACTGCAACTGAGAAAGAAGGATAGATTTCTCAGCAACAAGACCAGCTTTTTCACCTTGAAGAGAGTGGCAAGAATCCTGCAGATCATTAACCTTCTCTCCTGACCCTTCCAACTTGCCACTCAATTCACAGATAGTTCTGTCCAAAGCAACATTATTTTCCAAAACCTTATCCATGTCCTTCAGCTTCTCAAAGAGCACTTCTTTTTCAGCAGTTTGCTTTTGGTATATGTCTTTTAATTTCAAGTTCTCATCTTGCAAAGCTTTCACAGACGAAGCAAGGCTTTCAGGATTTAGCCCTACCGAGTGCACTTGCCCAATGAAAAAATTATATCGCTGATTCAAACCTTTAATTTCCTCCTTTAAATGACAAATTTCCTTCTGTAGCAAATTACTTTGGGCTACTTGTAGGGCCAGTTCCTCTTCAAGCTTCTTTTTCAATTCTTTCAAGCCAAAGATCTCATTTTGTAAATTCAGTACGGAGATGCTAGACGAAGTGTTCAATTCATTGAGGCTCCGATTCTCTTCCTGAGAATGCCGAAGATGTTCTTGCATATCATGATTACACATCTCCAAGTCGTTCAACAGCTGAAGCTTATTCTGAAGCTCTAGTGTCAAAGCTCTCTGCTCCTCTTGAGATTGTAACTGCAACTTCTGTAAAGTTTGCAAGGTGGTCTCAGCTTTAGACAACCTTGATTGCTCATCTTGGAGCAAACACTTAAGTTTCTCCAACTCTGTCTCCTTGTCCAGAAGTTCTTGATCCTTCTCTGCTATCTTCTGTGTGAGATTGTCTGCCTCTAACTGAAGTGATTGATTTGATACCTCTAAAAAACAACAATTTTCTTCTGCATTTCTCAACTTTGTGGCCCCTATCTGAATTTCAGCACTTAATCTCTTGACATGATCCTGGGCATCGCAAATTTCACTCTCCATCTTTGCTATCCTCTCCAAGCATTGCTCATACCGGACTTCAACACCCTCTTTCTCATCTCTCAATTTAATGAGAGCTTGGTTCAATCCCTGAATTTCAATTTCTGCTCTTTCTGTCTGGTCGTTAAGCGTTCTGGCATTTTCCTCAGCAAGAGAGATTTTCTTTTCCAAGTTAGATATCATTTCAAGACATTGGCTGTATTCATGCAGACCAGTTTCCTTTTCCGCCTCTAATGCAAAAAGTTCTTGCTTCAGATTTTGAGCTTCTGTTTCTGCCTTTTCAGCTCGCTCATTAAGACCTTGGGCATTTTCTTGGGCATGAGCAATCATCTTCTCCAATGCAGATATTCTTTCCAAACATTTATTCTGCTGGAGAAGACTAGCATCCCTCTCAGCTTCTAACTTGGCAAGGGTTTCCTTCAGAATCTTAATTTCAATTTCCGCCCTGCTTGCCCGTTCATCAAGTCCCCCAACATCTTTGAGTTCCTTCTCCAAGCTAAATAACTTCTGCATGCTCTGTTGGTATTGAAGGAGGAGAGATTCTTTTTCAGCTTGAATTTCTTCAAGAGTTCTCTTTAAGGCCAAAACTTCAGTATGAGCTTGCTTCATATTTTCAACCTCTACTGTTTCATTAACCTTTGAACCCTTTTTCGACTTCCCTTCAGCAACTTTTGGAACTCTCTGCAACGTTTCTCCTGAACCAAACATCTCATTGAGTTGCTTTAAACCCTTTTTGCTTATTCCAAAGTCTGAGCTTTCTGAAAACTCTCCATCTGGGTCAAGTAATGCATGAATTGGATGCAGAAATTCTGGTGTCTGAGGATCACCCTCAGGGCATGAAAAGACTGATGATGAGTCGTCAGTCAGTACATATGGCACTTGGTTAGGAAATGCCTCTGCCATCGTTCGGTGGGCTTGACGAAGCTCCCCAGTTGCATGGTCATACCTCTCAGCCAATGCACGGTATGCTCTATAAAATTCCTCAACTAATTTCATTAGCTCTGGACGTTTCTTATAGTACATTTCTGCCCTCCTAGCAAATGAGTCAGCATCTTCTTCGATGAGTTTGATCATTGCTTTGACTTTCGCATCCATATCTATTGAAACACATTCATTACATTCAAAACATGGAACATAAATTCCAAAATTGCATATACGAAAATACATAAATGTCAGTATACATGAAAGGGAAATGACGAACGGTCAGATTAGCAATTAGATTTCCTGTCATGCACATTGCAAAGCTTATATTTTTGTTCAATATTCACTTCTAGATTTACATGATTTATAGATGTCATTATGCATAGAAATTGTAATTGTTGGGAAAGAACTTGGTGCAGTACAGCGCAAACAAAATTCTAAAGAGCTGAAGACGATAGTAACCAATGGAAGGAGAGAGTTTTGGTCATTACATTTGGTTCCATTTAAGAATTTAAAGAGTCAATCCTAAGAACATAGCACGAATTGCAACAGCATCCATAAAAAAACAACTGAATTTGAGAGCTTGTCTTGTTATATATTTTTATTTATTGCTTAAGATGATCTTGTATCTGCACCCGTATTGATATCTAAAGGTGCTAGCCTCCAGTTATGTTGTTTAACCTTCAGATAAGTAGTAATTGTTGCATAGCTGGTAATTTTGCCTCAATTAACATAACAGAAATAATAATGGGTTTCACCATATACAAGTCCTTCAAAAAATGAGAAACTTAACTAAAATGCCAGAAAATTGTTTCACTCAGCCTGCAGATGAGATGGATGATAATGGGAATTAATTATCTTGGTATAATCAATTTCTTATGAAAATAAAATGAGGAAAACAACCATAGATGAGATATATCCTCTAAGATGAAAAAATATAATTGAAAGCTCAGAATTGGGATACTGCCTAATTAACCTGGAAGAAAGTTTAATAATCAATGAAATAGCTGACTATGAGTTGCATGATTCAGAAGCCAAAAGGGTTCAGAATTTTCTGATAAAACCAAAGCAAGTTGCAGCTAACTGAGGGACTAAAAGCTCCCATAAATAGCTTGTGACGGTCTTGTTATACACAAAACACGCAGACTTCCTAAAACTTTCACTGTATATACGCTTGCTCACAGAAAAAGTTTTGAAAATTCCAGAAGGATCTGATGTTTGCTTCAAAATCAGCCGATGTAGCAGGTAAAACAAACATAATATGTTTCCACACAAGTATGAAGTGAACATCACGATCACAATTTCACAAAGAAATTAGGAGATATTAGTACCAGTAAGATTTTCTTGAAGCCATTTTGAATTCTTCGGACTGATATGGCTATCCCACCACCAAGAATACAATCTCCTGGACTCAGAATGCAACAAGCTTGCCATGATTCCAGCAGAGAACAACAATAGGACTGATTTGGATTTTGGAAAGCCTGGTCCTTGTACCAGTGACAGTAACTTAACTAATGGATCCAGGCCAGAATCGCAATTCAATTCACCCCAACTTCCGAACTAATTGTTGCAGGGGCCTTCAAGATAGTATATGTCGCAATTGCCACTGCACAGTATAGATGATAAAGCAATCATAACATCAGTCAATATGAAACAGGTATTTTCAAAGTATAAAGGCAGTTGCTTCTTAGATTACCTGCTCAATTGGTCAATAGTATTTAGTGTCTACAACTTTCAGTAACAATCGAACTTCCTTAAACAACCTTCAAATCTTTAACCGAAAGAAACTGCAACTCAGATCATAGAAGCTCTGAATCGCAAATACACCAGGAAATCAATCGTCAGGATATCAAAGAGATAGAATTGAAAACTTAAGCAGTATTTTATCAGTTCAAGGATAAAACGGCAAGGAGCCAGATAGTTTTCTATTAGATGCAATGTGGATTTGCAGAAACTAGCGGCTTAAACAGATAACAGAAGAACTGAAGAAGGGAAAGAATGTTGAAAAGCCAGAATCAAAAAGATCAAATTCAAAAAGTCAATATAACAACCATTCAAAAAGTAAAAAGGCAAGATCTTCAAATCATCGAAGCAGAAAGTCTCCAAAAAACTCAATGTTTCTAAGCAAAAGCCTCAGAAGTCAGAAAAAAATATAAAAAAAACATCAATATCGTGTACAAAGAACTAGCAACAGGAATGGTGAGACTGCCAACATGCAGCACTAAAATCCAGAAATGGGTTTAAATCAGCATACTAAAACACCTTCCAAAAGAAAACAAAAAGAAACACGGTTCAGTTCAGGCAAATGGGCAACAACAAAACTGAAAAAGAACAGATCTTTGAAGACCATTGACCATCAGATGCATACCAAAGAACAAAACACAACAACGGGGTTGTGATCAGCAGCTGTGATACTAAACTCCCAGTTGCATATCCTCTTAGTCACCTCATGTTCTCTCGCTCATGTCTAACTCACAAGCACACTCATTTGTCTCATCCTCTCTGCAATGAGACACTCTGCATTGGTTCGAGAGGTTTGGTTGGCACAGTAACTGCAGTAGAGTCCCGTATGAAATGGGAATGCAAATAAATGATCAAATAAAGAAAGGAAAATATTAATTTTTTTCTTCCATGTTCCTCTTAATACGGGATATTTAAGTAGGAGCACACACAAACACATGCGCAAAAGTATTCGAGTACATGGTAAAAGGGCTTGTTGTCTTCGCCGATTGTTGTTAAGATATGTATTAATTAAGGATATACATCGCTAAACGGTCACATTCTGAAGGTTTTTGCTGTCTTTTGTCGTTACCTATAAGTAAGGAGGAGAGTCTGACATGGAAAGCCAAAGACTCTGACAAACCTTAAGGAATGGACTGATGCACCCTTTTGCTTTGCATTGGCATCTTGGTTATTTTATGTTTATGTTCTTCCTCCGGCTCCTCGAGGCCGAAAGTTTACTTCTGCAACCTGAACTCAAATCATGAGCTAAGAATGAAAAACGGAATACCCTTTTATTCCCATTTCTCTTTGTATTCACTTGACCATACCAATCTACAATGGCGGCCATGATTATGAACATCTCTAATACGGGTAATGAATCTTGACAATAGAAGTGGAAACCATTAAAAAAAATTATGGTATGAAAAAAAAATAATAATAATAAATCTCATACAACCCTGAGAAACAAAAGCACAACCCAATCTCAAGCATCCCTTTGTTGAAGATTGGTCCACCATCGTTTATTCTGAATTTCTGATCACATAGCCAAGACCACTTGTACGAGTATCTTTTACAAATCTCTCTACGCACTCTTCAAAAGAAGAACATTATAAAATCACATGCCAATGTTTAGAATCAGAAAAAAGAAGTAAATGGAAGATTCGGTTGCCTATTGTATATAATAGAGTTCATACGGACCATCACGTATGCAATTCTATCTACCACATGTGCATAAAGTTGATTTTATTGGTATAGTTTTGTCTCTCATGTACTTTCTAGTTGTAAATCGAGAATCAAAATACGTTAAATATAGAAATATCAATTAAATTGAATTCGTTATTTAATTTTAAGTTATTAATTCGTGGAGTAATATAATTAATAATTACTCAATTAAGTAATATAAGATTATTAATAAGTCGTTACTTAGAAAAAGATAGGTTATTTCTATAATTGTCACACTTAATCATAAAAATTAAGACATTAGTAGTTTATTGGTGGTGACTATACTCAATTTGTTTTTCTTACTAAAGTCTAAACAAATAATTAATAAATAATGTTGAATGATACTCTCTTCTACGGATTCAATTATGAAATAATCTTCGTATTTTTTAATATTGTTCTCAATAATTATCTATTAATTATTAAATCTCTTCACAACTAATGTCATAAGTAGCATCATATCATAATTAGTAGAGTGTTTATTATTACATTTCTCCTCAATGTTATAGTAATAATAACAATCAATAGTTGTTAATGCCATCTTCTTTCCACTTTTGTTCTTAATAATTGAGGATGAATTATTTTAATAATTAGTATATAACAATATTTCGATAGAAATCTCACTGAATTGATATATTTAAAAAGAAGAGTTAAAAATTAGTCGAAAATAGAATCTGGTTTTGTCTGATTCTGATGGAGCTGGGCGCTGCTGCTAGGATTCATGGGATTGACTGACTTTAGCTCAGAGATACCTGCAAAACAACAAAGATACACCGGAGGTTGATTGCCGGTAGGCCCCTCCGACGCTTAAGTTAGTCTTCTTCCTGTGAGAGTTTTGGTGGCTGGGAGTGAAGAAAAATAATAGGGTTCTCGGAAATCGTACCTTGTTTATGATGAGATAATGAATTTATATAATTAATACCTACAGGAATTAGGTCAATCATTAAGGGATAGACCGATCGGTCAATGCGTCGTTCTAAATCTGGACTTGAGCCTAGTACGATCGACCCAACCAGAATCTCCAACCTTTATTTTACAATATATCATTAACACTTTATATCGTGTAAATGCAAAACGTGATAAACAAGTGTTAGCTTCTTAATCCAGGGACTGTGGACACGTACAGTTCAACTATACAGCAATTCTGCTCTCATTTTCCAAGTACGGTTTTGATGTTACTCACCACCAAACCAAAGCTTCCACACTTTTAAGGCAAACAAACCCAAGTGATGTGATCTTCTTCGTTCTCTCTCGCTTACATTATTGAGCCAGAAAAGGGTAGAAAGGATAGGAGCTGTGTTGCATGTGTGAATGGCTCTTCTGCGGGACCTTTTCAGCTCATATCGACCATTCACCATTACAGGAGCAAACAACACCCTTGACCCCACACCAACCTCTCAACTACATCTTGTCTTCAAAAAGGAATGGAGATGGAGAACTTTTCTCGAGGGTTGGTGAAATTATTAGATTAAAATTTTGAATCGATTTGAGGGAAGCTACCACTCATTATAACTTTTAAGAACATAGTTAGTCATAAATAAAGTTATGTTGTGAATTATAAGCAATATTTAAATTAAATCCATTGCTTGTAGATCCATCCATATATGAATAATTACCTTTTAACTCTTAGTCATTTGAGCCGTTTTATATATCACCTGTTCATTCGACTCAAATTTATAAATCTATATTTATTCAATTCGTCATCTTAATTTAGATACTATTAAAGAGTTTTACGGAGCTTCAGGATAAATTAAACCGAATTCAGAATAAATGAGAGGTTTTAAGAAAATTTGAGAGATATTAATCGGATCCGATACTAATGAAAATTTTTGAAAGAGTTTAGGAAAAATTGGACTTAATCCAAGTGAATTTATACACTAAGTTATGTTTCATATCGCTAAATATAACTCACTTATTCTTATATTTCTTTATAAAGAGTACCCTAATTATAAATTTTCAATAAATTATGCATATATTTATTAGTACATAGCTAAAAAGCAGCGACTGTGATTATACCGACACCAAAAGAAGATATGGTAGATGCGATCCTGAGACAGAAAAGATGAAAAAGGTCCATATTATTTTTCTGTTTTTTAGTGAATGGCCAGCTATTGCTTTACCCAGTGTTCCCTGGAAAGATTCTGAAAAGGTGGATGAGAGGCATTTGCGGGCTTTGCTGGTCCTGTGGTAGCGAGTGAACCTATCTGGATCTTACTCACCTTTTAAAGCAGAAAATGTCACGTATGGCCTTCCATTCCATGTCTGCTGTTTTTTTTTTTTTAATTAAAGGGAAGGTACAGGAAAATTACAACATTAATATAGGAAAACAGAACCCGACAGATCCTCTAAGAGGATACAATGATACCTAAGAGGTGTAATATCAAAAACAATGAAACTGATATTTGAAGGTATAGTATGAGTAGCTAGTCAGTTCGCATATTTATTACTTTCTCGATAAACATGCCGATAAACAATAGATCAATTCCGCGTAAATAATTTGTGAATATCCATGACAACAGGATAGGAAGCTCGAGAACGAGTACCATTTGCTTCCCACGTGCTCAAGAGTGTTTAGATTGGAATCAGGAAAAAAAGGAAAAAAGAAAACAGGTAGCAATCAATCATGCCTCCTTTTTGGATCGTGTTGGCCATAATGGACCCCCACCCTATTCGATATCTCCAAAAATCTTGTCAAATGCATATGACAAAAGTTTCACTATGTCCTTTAGGCTGGTCCAATCGTAGAAATAGTGTTGTTAGAGGTTATGAGTTCAAATTTTTATAGTGAGAGATTTTTGAGTAATTTTAATTAGAATTTATCACAAATTAATTAAATCAATATTATTATTAGTTATTTGTTAGTCATAATTTAATTAATGTATATAATTCATAAATTGAGTAATTTCAATGAAACAAATGGTATTTTAGAAGTTATAATTTTGAGTTTTGTAGTAAGATTTTCGGAAAATTTATGAACTTTGTATTAATTAATACAGACATGTTTTAAATTAGATTTTATCGTGAATTAATTAAATAAAATTTATCGTTTAATTTTAAGTTATTAGTTAATTAATATACGTGATTTGTAAATTAGTATATTTGAGGGGTCTATCAAAAATAACGTGTAGAGGGATATGGTTGAGATGATACCAAAATTTAATGCAAGTGTTGGTGTAGTTGATTGTTGTAGTGCGAACACTAGACTATCGCTCGGACATTGATTTTAAAGAGAATTAAGGACTTGGAAGGTAGTGTCATAATAAACCCTATTTAAGGACCCCTAAAAAAAAAACCCTATTTAAGGGACAACTCAGCATCTAACAAACTCCTACTTTGAAAATTATTTCCATGTATTGGACTTCTTCCATGAGTGTCGGTGCCTGGGGGTGTCCTACGGATTGTGGGTTGGATGAATTGGTAGAGTTTGCCTTTTATGTGTTTATCAAGTTACAATTTTTCAAGTCTAAGTTACCGCTTGAAAGGTTACTTCTTACCTTAATAATTTGAAAGATGATGGATTGAAAGTGTATATTACATTTAAAATATTGGTTAAACACGTAGTTTTAATTTTAAATCGTTAAGCTAGAATTTAAATTTGTCAAATTCAACATTTGAAAGACATAAAATTTTAAGAATTCTAAAACTCCCAAAAAACTCAAAATTTAATAAACTCAAATTTTATAGAACTTTAAATTCAACTAATTTAAAGTTTAAACACAAATCAGGCATAGTCTAATTAGAAATATAAATTAAATTAAATTAAAAATAAAAATAGACCGAGTTAAAACATTTATAACCCAAGTCCATCTCAAGATTTTTCTAAAACAAACCCAAGTTGGTCAGACTTAGAGCTATTTAACAAAACCTGATCTCATTTAATTTATTAGGTTAAGTCAAATTGTCAACTTAGTAATTAAAGAGATCAAATTCTCTGTTTCAATTAACCATTCTTATCCTATTTTATTAAATCTTATTTACTCGTTTACGTGATAATTAAGTAGTATAAAATTGAAACACCCTAATGAAAAGAGAGTGCTCCAACCCGTAATCCAAGGCACTTTATCACCAATGCAACGACAGGGTAGAGCCAGACCTGGCCAACACCCGGCAAGTACGACCCAATTGCTAAGGCAGGACATGGCTCGTACCGAGCAAATGTAACTATCGGCTTGTACTCTTAAGTCTTATTTAGTTGAATGTTAATTAATTGAACGAAACAGAATAGAGTAAAACGAGACAGAACGGTTTATAATAAAATGAAATGTAATATAGTGAAAATTTATTTGATAGGAATAGAAGGATTCATAATGTAATGTAGTGAAATTTTGTTTGGAAGATAGACGGAATGGAATGTAATGTATAATAAATGACTTTTATACCCTTTATATTAAAATGATAGTGGCAGAAGGTTTATTATTTTATTATTAATTATATAAAATATTAGTATTGATTATTTAATATATTTTACTTTATTTTAGGTGATTTATATTTAAAAATAATTTATTTATATAAAATGTATACAAACAATTAAAGAATAACTTTTATATTTTTTAAGGTTTTTTTCAATTTTCATTAATACAAATTTTATTAAATTTTATTTTATTATTAATTATATAACAATATTATTATTAATTATTTAATATATTTTATTCTATGTGATATATATATAATTAATTTATTTTATTTTATATAGAAATATATACAAACAATTAAAGAATAATTTTAAATATATTTTCTATTTTCATTAATAAAATGTTATTTATTTTTATTAATTATATACAATTTATTATTAATTATATAAAATATTATTATTAATTATTTAATAAATTTATTATATTAAATTTTGATTTATATTTAAAATAATTTATTTATATTTTTATTTATATAGAAAATATACAAATAAGAATAATTTTTAATATATTTTTATTAATGAAAATAAAAATATAAAACATTATTTAATTGTTTGTATATATTTATATATAAATAAATAAATAAATAATTATTTTTAAATATAAAATTTTATTTTATTATTAAATATATATAATTTATTATATATAATATAAAATTATTATTATTAATTATTTAATAAATATTATTATATTAAATATTATTATATTTTATTTAATATATTAATATTATGATTTGTTCAAAGTTGATATTACAAAGAATTATTGAAAGAATATTAGATAGTATGCATTTATTAATTTACGTTCCATCTTAAACCTTCCGAATCGGAAGTTTTTTATTTTCACTGTCTAAAATAGAATAAAACATAACATGAAACCTTCCGCTTTCATCCCATTTTATTCCATTACATTATGAAACCCTCAAACAAACGATAGAAGTGTGTTACGTTCCATTCTATTTCATTATTAACCTCTAAACCAAACAGAGCCTTAGTGGAGGGAGAGTAATTGTCTTTTAATCCTTGCCCACATTAGTCCGTCTTCTAATCCTACAACCTATGTTCCATATAAAGATGATAAACAAAAACATGTTACCACAATATACACGAGCTAGTTGGAGTTGAACATTATGAAACAGCTAGAGATATGACATTATTATACAAGGAAGAAGGAAAAGGAACAGCTCAACTAAATACAGACAAGGCATCCTCAGGGACACTGACCAAGTTCTGAATAATTCTAATCCCATCTTAATGAGAAAATATTTCACTCTAATGCTGGGGAGTGAGCGAAGGAAACGATGGTATGGATTGCAATATCAATTTCCGGCCACTCCTCCGACCAGGGGATGATCCTAACAAGTTGTTAGAATGTGGAGGTGAGATCCTCTTGCTGTTGGGAGAAGAACTCTTGATGGCAGTGCTGGGAGAGTAGCTGCCTTGGAGGAGGATATCAGGCATATTATCATCTGCCAATGGTTCTGATTGTTTGTCGAACTTTGCTTGCGAACGGAAAATATTGGGTTTCCCATATTTTTGGCCAGCATATAACCCAGAAGACGATCCAATACCAAGCAAAGATCTTGGTGGCTTGATGTGTGAAGGTAAAGACAGATGAACCAACGGTCTGAAGTCCAAAATATAACATGAACATTTTCACAAAGAAGAAAGTAAGAGCTTGAAATCAATAGAAAGCTCAGAGAGCAAACCTGCACAGCCCTAAAGGAGTTGTGGGAAGAGTAGAATTTGGATTCTGCTCTTCCTTATTTTGGATTTCAGTTTTCTGTGAGCTTCTGTCTATCTCACCATTTTCATGTGCTTCTGTTTCATCTTCTGCTTCTAAATCTTCCATCAGAACAGATCCTAAACAAATGAGGAGGAAAAAAAAGAGAAGACAAAAAACAGAAATTAAGGAAAGCGAATACTCATAGCAGCACCATTCACCATTTTTTTCAAGATCACAGCAAAAGTTAAATAACGTTGAAAATTTTAGGTTCCAAAATGTACACAAGCAATTATGCAAATATTTGGGCAAACTTACCATCCTTTCTGCCGAAAGCATTCTTGCATCCTTCACATCTACAGTTGATAGAGCACCCAACGCCGCCCTTTACAAGAAAACCATCATTATATGAATCAGTTTATGAATGCATCAAAAGACTACGGAACAAGCAGCAAGGAAAAACCTGATAGCATTCACAGTATTTCTTTAGACAATTAGATTTCTTGCAGTTGCATCCTCTTTTATGTCGTGCTGAAGCAGGTGTTTTGCTTGAGTCATCCTATTAAGAAGGCAATGAAGTTAACAAAGTATTTTCACACTGTATGGCTAAGAAAAAAATGCTAGAACAGCCTTAAATGCTAACCCCAGCTTCAGGCACAGATTCAGAACTCCGAATCACTTTGGGAGCAAATGCAAGTGGATTTCGAGACTCAATTTGTTTGCGAGTTGCAAGAACAGTGTCTTCATGCATAGGCTTGTTATAACAATCTTGGCATGAGCATGGTTCTATGCAGTACACGCCAGCAGCAAAACATTCACAGTAACTGCAAGTAAAGCATAAGATTGAGGAAAAAGAAAAAATGGAAAGATAATTTCTCTTTCTTTTAGATCCTTATTATAAAAGATGGAAACAGAAACAGATACACGTGGGCCTTATTGAAGCAAAGCTACAAGCTGAAATACAAAGGAAATAAAAACTGTGAGCAATATGCAAAAATGTCCCCAGGTACACCAGATGGCAGGATATGATATGGTAAGAAAATCCATGGTAATTGAAGTTTATTCACACCAAGGAACCATAGAACAGGGTTTTCTTCGTTTTCAAGAATGTATGTTAGAGCATATTATGTAAGAAGCTTGCAAGATCTCTTACAGATACAATAGTGACCAAAGTGCTCGCTGTAACGTACCAAAAAAGAATGGTTGACTATAAAATCCCAGTAAAAGAATATGTAAATTGTTATTGTAATTGTAAAAAAGTCTGAATTCCAACAGCAATAAAGTGCTTAGAATAACTTTTGTTATGTTGGTTAGTAGCTACAAACCATGTCCCCTAAAACAAATCTACTAGCAAGTCCAACAAAGGCAGTCCCACCAATTCGAAGGATGACTTACAGTTTCAAGCACTTTGACTTTTTGCAGTTGCATCGCTTGCAGGCCTCAGGTTCTCCTTCCAATCTACGTCTGGAAGTATATACAATAAGGTGAATTTAATAGAGGCAAAATAAGGAAGAAGAAATTAAAACTTTCAGCAATTAAATGTGTTGCAGAAAGTAGGAAAATTTCCACAATCTCAGTACAAGTAGAATGTAAGGTGCAGGACCATGCCTCTTCTTTTTGGGGCTGGTCTGAACTAACTCCTCATTAACCAAATATGCAGACTCTCCAGGAACATCTTCTGCAAGTGTAAAGTCATTTTCAATGGGATTGACATCCTTTTCAGCAGCGGCTGATGTCAATGATTCAGTAATTTCATTGACATTTGATGGAGATTGAAAGGAAGCAGTAGAGCTGGACAAACTTATTCCAGAGGAAAGAGTTTCATGCTTGATCTTCTTTCCATCCTTTGATGTTAATGCCAAAGCATTCAAGTGCAAGCCAATTCCAGGTAAGATGTGCCGTGATGAATCACCTCCGAGCCTTAGAGATACCAGCTTCTTATCCTTAGTGACATTATTCTCATCAGGTTGTTGCAAAATAGAAGACATAGTACTTGAACCATCACCTAGGTTCTTCCTACGAGCTCCTATCATCTCAAAATCTAGGCATCGCCTTCGAAAGCCACGTTGCAAGTTAGAAACAACCTACAAGGAAATAGACAAGACATTTTAAATTTCTTCATTGTATGCTTAAGTTGATACAAGGGCATAAGGATAACAAGACTTTCCTAGCAGTCCTAGCCATTGCATCTGAAAATTTTTAATCATGGTTACTAACTTCAACTTTCCTCTAATGGATGATGCTTGTTTTAACAATAACTAATTCAACAAACAAACAAACAAAAACCAGGCAACTTCATGTATTTTAGAGTATCGACCTTATGCAATAGAAATCAAAATTAGAGATAACACGCATCTTTACCTTACAAGGAAATGACATTTCCACCTCATCCATCTTCTCACTTTGATTGCCAGGCAAGATCATATTTGCGTTACCATTGGCAGGATACTCTCCCTGTGCCTGGTTTATTTCCTTTGCCCGAATGGTTTCTCCAGGTTGAGTGAAAGCACCTTCTATCTCGTCTTTTTCATAAGAAACAATGGGATGACCCATCCGCACTCCATGAATCTCACCATGAGAAGCACAAAACTCAACACTCTGATCTTGGGATTTTTGAACTAACCCCTTATAACCCTCCGTGTCCATTGGAGAGTTAAAAATTAATAAATCAGCAGCATCCGATATCAAGTTATCCCAATCACAAACTGTAGCATCTTTTTTCTGCTCAGCCTGGCATGTTCCCTGAAATTGCACTTCCTCTCCTGATGAAGCTTCTCGAGAGACCTCGCAATCATTTGGATTTCCACAAAAAGGTGTTGAATCCCCATCAGGACTGCCACAGTCATATTTCAACGTCTGAGGCAGTTCAATTGCAAAGTTCAAATGTTCATCAAGAGCTTCAACTGAAGTGTCTCCGACAGGCACTCCTGAATTAAAATTTTCTTGCACTTCGGTTGAGTTACTGTTGTGCTGTGATGCATCAACAATAGCTCCGTCATTATTAGTGACTTGATTCCCATTGTTAGACAAAGGCTCAAGTTTTGCCGGATCTGAGTGGATATTCCTGAAAACAACAGTGAAGAGATAAGATGAAAATTAGTCCCTTAGTAGTAGTTTGTAGTATGAGAAAATTATCACGAGTGATCAGTCAATTACCTTATGACAAACCTAGATTCCTTGTGAGAGCTGACATGGGGTGAAGTGAAAATGGATGGAAGAGATGCAAAACTCAGAGAGTGGAATGTTTGCGCAACATGTACCGACTTCACAGGTTTTATAGGAGAAAGATTGTTGATATAATTAAAAACAGGGGAATCCTGCAATCAATAATTAATTTCCTCTTACACAAGGATCAAAAGAAATAACACAAAAATTATAAAATCAAATTCTTCAATTGGGCTTAAATTCAATCTATAAATCACTTCCAAGTTCCAATGGGGAACGTATGTGTTATCAACTTCCATAAACTTGAAGATCAATTTAATACTACCAAGGCATATCCCACATAAAACTGCTCCTGGAAAATGAAGCATAGAGATTAGGGAAAAGAGACGTACTACACGAAACTGTCATATGAAGGATGCTTAACTGTTAAAAAGTTTTAAAAAAACAAAAGTAGGAAAACATTTTATTAAAAAAAATAAAAAGGAAGAACCCAATGCTCCAAATTTCATTTCAACCATTTTCAGAATTCAATTTTATCTATGAGCGGGAATTGTCCCCTTTTGACCTAGAACCAGATAAAGCCAAGGAATTGGAAGGAGAAAAGAGAAGGAAGAACTATTAGAACTAAAGGAGGTAATACTGTGGGAAAGTCTCACGGAAATGTAAATCAAAGATCTTAAATTTGAAGAGCCCCCTAATTGTTCAAGGAAATTAACTCGAAAAGCACGACAACCCAGAAGCCACAACCGCAAGAACCAAACTTGAATCGGAGATCCGCACCACATTGAACTAAAAGAAGTACTTGTAATCAAAATTACCCCGATCCCATTACGACTAGGAAAGTTAAAGCACTTGCAATCCAAATCAAATGCATGCACCGAACCAAAGGCAAGGGAACAACAAGATCAAACTCAAAAATGAACCAACTCTAGAAGAAATTCAAAAGTGGGTAATGAAGAAAGTCACCACCTCGAACTTAGAGAGAGGAGTGGCGATCTGGGTAGTCTTCTCTGGGGTGTCCATGGCCAGAGAAGAAGCTGCTCCACATAGCTAACAAAGTTCTCACCGTTTGTCAGTACCAACTTAGCAACCAAACTCTCTCTTCACACTGACAGAGAAAGCCTTCGCTCTCTTTCACACAGCGACACGCCACTCAGGAAATGGGCATGAGATGAGATGAGATGAGATGAAATGAGAATGAAGAAGAAGCGGGAAAGCGGGAGAGTGATGTTTGGATTTTGTGGTAAAGATAAACCCAAATGACCAAAGAGAGTAACCAAACCCCAACCCCACACACAAACCCAAGCCCCACAACTCACACACACCTGTCTCTACTTATATACTTG
Source organism: Erythroxylum novogranatense (assembly GCA_029891385.1). Taxonomy (NCBI): domain Eukaryota; kingdom Viridiplantae; phylum Streptophyta; class Magnoliopsida; order Malpighiales; family Erythroxylaceae; genus Erythroxylum; species Erythroxylum novogranatense. Next base: position 133,686,302 of record CM057228.1, read on the forward strand.
CCCTTTGTGCTCTTCCTCTAGAGAGTAGCCATTACTCTATTCCTAAAAACCTCACCATACCTTTACTTTTACTAAAGTAACGTAACTCCACCATTCCTGTCTTTCTCCCTCTCTCTCTCTCCATTATTTACCTCTTTTTTTCTTTATCCTCTCTCTTGCTCTTTATTGCTATTACTTTTTCTTTTTCTTTTTCTTTCCTCTAATTATCTAATTAAATAAATATATAGTCTATAGTATGATTTTTAATTAAATAATTAATATTGATTTGTTTTACTTTTATTTTGTTATTTTTATACCTAATAACCTTACTATGAACATTAGTCACAATTGATTGATAAATTGAAAAGGTTTATTATTTAATTAATGAAATAATCATTACCTCAAATATATTCATTGGTATTATAAAAGTTTTAAATTGTTGTAATAATTACATTTGAACAAAATTGGAAAAAAAAACAAAACAAAATTGATAATTTATCATTATAATTTGCATGTCATCCTCCAATTGGGCAATGCATAAGTTGTCATGCCATATGTATATATATATCGGTGGCATTAAAAGAGACACGTGTTGCGCGTGAATTAGGAGGAAGTAAATGCTTATCGAAATATTATTAATGTTTCCCCTTCGTTCTCCGTGTTTTTTACAATAATCACCCGAGTTTCATCGGCAGAAGCAGCCGGGTAGTTTGGGTAATTTCGTGGTTAATTTCATAATGCCGTTAGATTTATCTATGATCATGCTTAAAGAATTGAAAAGATAGATTATAGGCTAGGATTTAGGACATCTTAATGAAAAATCTAAACAGATTTCATTAAGAGATAAATTATCACGTGAGTCTTTGATTCTCATCCAAGCTTCATTGTTTTTAATAATTTAACAATAATTAAAAACTATATCAGTCTTATCATCTTAATCAATGTTTTAAATATCAAGCTGACTTTTAATTTGTTGATATGACTTAGTTTGATAATCTTTGTTGTTAAAAACTGACCAGTTAATTAATTAATTAATTATAAATTAAAATAAATATATTAACTTTCAAATAACAACCTTTGAATCTTAAACTTCTTGTCTTATCGGTTTAACTTTCGATATAGTTTTTAAAACATTGGGTTTGATTATTAAGAACTTTGAAAACATTGGGTTTGATTATTAAGAACTTTGAATCAATTGGTTTTTATTTCGATTATTTTAATAACTCTTATTATTAAAATCAATTAGTTTATTAATTAATCAACTGATTTTTATAAATTAATTAATTTTTAAACTAAAATAAATATTTTAATTTTTATTTAATAGTTTCTTTCTTTAATTAAATTTCGATCTTATTAAGTATAAAATATTTTCTTTAATCTTAATTAATTTATTCTTATAATATACCTTTAAATATTAAAATTCTCATCTTAATTCGATTTTATAATATTCTTGTGTAAGAGGACCTTAGTGTAGAAGATGACTGGTTGTACCATTTATAAAATAGAATTAGGTAATAATTCCTTTGAAGAAAGGAAACATGAAGAAACAGACATCATATGGTTTGTTAGCCGTTCACATCAAAGGTTTTAAAATGTTCATGTGTCCTCATCCACCTTGTTAGAAACATATTCTAGAGTTACCCCACTTATACCTAATTTGCACTTTTTTCCAAAGTTGGGTTGTGTGGTGGGTTAAACTTAAAGGCGTGTGTTTTATTGTTAGGGTGTTTTCCAAAATTTTACGTTTGATGTAGTCAAATAAGCATAATTACTAATTTAAATTAGAAATTTGTTCACCTAAAGGCATAAAATATTTATTTAAGCTTTAGACGGATTAGTAAAATCCTAACATAAGAAAGTATTTGAGAGTCAATTAAAATGGTAGTATGGGAATAACTCATTTGGACACTACATTTATTAGAGCAAAATGAAAGTCAAATTGTACTTTCTTGTATAATACTAACAATTAAAAGACCCTTTTACTTACTATCTATGATTGAAATATTTTTTAATTACGAATAAGCGAATTTAATTGAAATTAATTGCAATTAGAATATAAAATAATTTTTAATATCTACTTTTCATAGTATTTGATTTATCACAATTTTTATTTTATTTTATTAAGAAGATATTAATAGTTTGATTTTATCACTTTTCCTAAATTAGGGATGAGAATTAGAACAACCAGAAAGATTATTTATTTGTTAGGAATTGAGATATATAAATAGTTTCTTTGTAAAATATATATATAAAAAGTCTATATATAATTTATAATCATTTCTCGGTCATCGTAAAACGAGGAGTTTTACGTGTTACCATAACCTTTTAATTTTGTGATGGATTAAATTTCTTATTTTAGAAACGAAGACTTATGACATCGTGTCTTTATTCTATGTTATGTTTTTATTTTAAAAAACATTATAATTTGTTTGAAAAGAGGTTAATAACGCTCTTACATATGTCTAGGAAAGTGTAATGTATAATATGTATTTGGTAACCAAGAAGTCAACCGTTCGTAGGCTTGTTCTTTAAAAAAAAAAAAGCTTCCATAACAGTCCTCTTGTACGCTTATTGTTTGTCCTAAACGAATTTACTTTTTTTTTATATAAAAAGAAACTAAGAAATCGAGGGCACCAAATCCTCTGTCTCCTCTCCCTTGACCCAACCCTGACCTCCTTCCATCCCAACTATCCATTCATGTGGGTCCCACATGAATGGATGGTTGGAATAGAAGGGGGCCAGGGGAGGGGTACAAAGGACCCCCCCAGAAATGGAGTGGAGTGGTCCCTCTTACATTGATTTGAGCATGAAAGCCGGCAAATCACGTGACAGACCTCATGACCTTGGAGTTTGGAGGTCTTGTGTATGCACAGAACTTTCATTAAAAAGTATATCAATATAAAAATATTCATAATGATTAAGTCGTCTTTTTGGTCTTTCCCAAACTAATTGACTTCATGCCCAAATCATGGTGTCGTCTAACATGCGTTGCCTTTTATCAGCGAGCATGTTGCAGCCAGTGAAAAGCCAATGCACCTGACCTTCTGACATAACCAGACCATATCGTTCACACACACCATAAGTCATAAGTTAATAAAAAAATAATGGCATACGGTGATCATGATCACCTTATTCAAAGCGGTTCATGTTTTATTTTTACGAGTTTCGTTTTTTTTTAATAACTTTGCCAACTTTGCCCATTCTAACAAAACATAGGTTTGTACGAGAGAATATGTGTATTGGAAAAATTTTACCCGTGACAAGTAAAGCAGAAGACAAAAAGGAATATTAGAACTTTAAATGATTTTGTCTTGTTAGAGACATTTATCTTCACATTAATTTCATAGATTGTTAAAATTTTTTACCTAATGTGCATCTAAAAAAGTAGCAATCGTGGAAGTTAAAAATATTGCATAAGATTAAATATTGGTCCAACTATAATCTATGAAACCTTGTCTACATCTTTATTAAGTATTGATATATTAATCTTGTAGTTTCTATCAATGTTTAACCATAACTAGCTGTATATGTTAATATTAAAAAACATTAAATAGCATATCAAAGACTTAATATTTTGATATATTAATAGTTTTTAACAATATATATGTTCATATGAGTTATAAATTGAGTATATAACTGAAAATTTCAAGTTATAGAGCTAACAAGAAACATTTTAAAACAAATTTAATTATAACAACAAAAGTTTTTAATTTAACAATTATTTCAAATTATATATATATATATATATATAGCCTCTTTATCAATTAAGGATAATGTTGCGTGACCTCCTTATATTCCACATTTAAATGGGATTCTTATTGAGTATTATTGTTGTTTATATATATGTATATAGATATAGATATATATAGATACCTATATTTATAATTTTGGTGGATACATATTGTATATATTAAATATGAAATATTATTAGATAGCCTATCAATCAACATGAGGATGATTATTTGTTTTCTATTTGTAAGTTTTGTGTCTTCTTCAAGTTTTGATATATTAATTTTGTATTTTGTATCAATTTCTAACGATACGTTACAATATATGCCACTATTATTTTTAATGCATTGAATATAATATTTTAATATTATATATGTCAATAATTAGATTTTAACACTTATGTTAACATGAGTTATAAATTGAATGTATAAATAAATATTCAAGTTATGAAATGAAGGAGAAATATTTTTCAAAATTTAACTACATTTTAGAATTTATAATATATTGCATTAATTAATATGAACAAACTTGTGCTCTGAAAATTTTAACTATATACAAATAACTTTAATTATAGAGTAACTAACTTTTGTACACGTAAAAGGTATATATATAAATATTTCAAGTTATGGAATTAAGTAGATTTTTGTTTCAAAATTTAACTACATTTCAAATTGTATAATATATTACATTAATTAATATGAACAAAATTGAGCTATGAAAATTCTCTTCTTGACCTTTGTTTAATCCTGTCTCTTATAAAATGACAACCAACTTCTAAATGCTTAATTATTTCATAAAAAAGGGATTAGAAGTGGTGTGAATTGCATATTAGTTATCACATCGTGTAATGGGATTTGAAATTCATTAAAGAGGTAGATAATTCATTGTGGTTCACAAACCATAACTCTCGTGTTTTTATACTCTGCCTTTGCTGATGAACATTAATTGTATTTTGCTTCTTAGTTTTCCATGATATTGGTGAACCGGTAAGAAGAATACAATGTCCAATTAAAAATCTTCTATTATCAAGATATAAGGCTCAACCAATGTCACAATAGGCCTCAATCTCTAATGATTTTTTGGAAGACAAAGATAAACCTTTTGATGGAGAACCCTTGATATATTGTAAAACATATATAGTTGTATCCAGTGTAAAGATCCGGGAGCTTGAACAAATTTACTGAGTGATTGAACTGCATACAAAAGATCATGAAGTGAAAATAACAAATACAATAATCTTCCCACCAATCGCTTATATTGCTCTAGATAATTGAACAAATCTTAAAATTATATATATTCTAAACTTATACCCCTTTGTTAATGGTATAGCTACTGATTTGGAGCCAAGTAAACCAACATCATTTAGAACATACAAAGCATGCTTTTCTGATTAACGTGTTTCGTAGTAAATCGTTCATGCAAAAATTGCTTTACCTTTTATATTTCTAATTCTGAATAATATATAAGATAAACATTGTCAACATAAACAATTAAACTCAAGAAATAAGAGTTTTTTTTAATAAACAAACAATAATCATTTGAGGATTGAATGAAGCCAAGTTTTCGTAAGCTCTTTATTCCATTATCTCAAGGCTTGTTTCAAGCCATACAATGATCTAATTAGCTTGCAATTTTGATGTTTTTTAGCTTTACCACACCCTTCAGGAGGTATCATGTATACTTCTTCATATAGATATCCATGAATGAAAACATTGTTGATATCTAGTTGATGAAGTGGCCATTAATAAACAGTTATAATAGCCAATAAAACATTGACTACTACTACCTTCATAACTAGCCAAAAACTATATTTGAAATCAATCCCTTCAAATTGGTTATATCCCTTAGTGACTAACCTTGCTTTGTATTTGTCAATTATTCCATCAGATTTCATTTTAACTTTATATTCCCATTTTGATGATGTAGCCTTTTTTCTTGTTCAAAATTATGTCAGCTCCTTTGTCTTATTGCTTTCAAATGCACTTAATTACGCATTCATTACATCAACCCACTCCTTTTTAAGTCTAGCTTGAACAGAAGAAAATGGTTCTTAAATATTAGACACTGCAACTAAAAATGATAGGTAAGATGTAGAACATATGGGTAATTTATACTAAGGAAATGTGTTTGGTGTGAGGAATGTGGAGTTGGTAAACAAAGGAGCATATTGTACATTACTGGAAACAAAATCATCCAACCATGCAAGTGTTTTTTTTTTTACTTTGACACTTTTTCTTTAATCGTAACTCTTCAAGTAACAACGGTGATGGTTTATGTATTTGGGTTATTTGTTATTCTGATACTGGTTTAAGTTGATTTGGTGGTTTAAAAGAATGTATTTCTGTTTGAAAATCATTTGAACGGACAAAAAGAAATAGCTCATCAAGTTTAGGTAAATCAAAAGGTTTTAGTAAACGAGTAGCTTTTGTAAGTTCTTATAGTTTTTTGCAAGGGAAAATATTTTCATGAAATTGAACATCTCTAAAAACGAGAACCTTATAGTTTTGAAATTTATAGAGTTTATTCACCTTCTTTTTATGGCTATATCTAATAAAAACACCCTGATATGCTTTGGTGTCAATTTTCCTTTTCTTAGGGTTAATATTTGTAACAAGACACATGCATCCAAAACTTTGAAGGTATTTAAACGATTGTTGTCTATGAAAAAGAATTTCATGTGGGGTTTTCCAAGCTAGTCTAATAGATGATAAATGATTTATTATATAAGTACTAATAATGATAAAATCTCCCAAAGCCTATTAGGCAAATATGATTGAAACACCAACGCTCTTGCAACTTATAACAAAGGTTTAATGTTTTCTCTCTATCGTCCAATTATTTTGAGGGGTATGAATACAAGATCGTTATGCAGAATTCCATTATTGGACAATAATAAAAGAAAAACTTGACTCGATAATTATGATCCCTTGTCACTTCGTACATTTTGTACTTCAAGATTAAACCATGTTTAGGTCATTTAAAAAATTCGAAGAAATGAAGGGGCTTAAGATTTTTATCTTAATCAATATGTATATGTACATCTATTAAAATCGTTAATAATAGTGAGAAGAATTTTGAACCACTTAGGCTAAGAGTGTAATATGGGCCATATAAATCCACATGGATAAGTTAAAACACTTGGTTATATGTATATCACAAGTGAGAAAAGAGATCATCTACATTTATGTCATAAGACAGATATCACAAACATTTGTGTAGTTAAAATGGATTTTATTCATAAAAAATGTAAGTAGTTACAATATTGGAAGGATGACCAAGTACATTTTTCCATATTGCACCATCTACAACAAAGATTTTATTTACAAAAGAGTAAGGAAAACAATTGACTTTAATGGCATGAGAGTCTATGATGCGTTGATAAAGTGAAGAGGGATTAAGTATATACAATCTACCTACTGTTTTACCAACTGCTAGTGTTTCATTAATCTTCAAGTCCTATAGAAGATAAAAAGATGGAGAAAAGGTGAACTTTATGTATGCTATAATGGTTAACTTATTAATTGAATTGAAAACTATGTACATGTAAGGCTTCAGTTAAGGTTATTATGTTTGTAAAGTTTATATCACCTGTGTGGTGAACAAACTTAATAGTTCCATATGGTAGGTAAACTAGGGTTGGCTAATTGGTTTGTGTCATGATTTTCATTTTCTTAACATCTATACTGTAATAGTTGATTTTTCAAATTGAGAGATTAGAACCCTAAACTATTGCATAGAAGCTATATGATTGAAAATTCATGAATTGCATTTCGTTCATATGCATAATGATATCATACACACATGAATTATGACTTAGGACACATTGCAAAGAATGCATATGCACTCAATTGATTTATTATGGGGTATGGAAGATTTAAAATGCTCACAATATGAACTGTGTATTATTTATGCCTTACATTTTGGTTTGATTGATTATAAATAGTAAATTTGGAATTAATTAGTACAACTGAAAAATTGATGAATTAAAAGTACATTTGGTGTAAGAAAAATGTCAAGTGATAAGACAAGCAGACACATAAAAAATTAGGATGATTAAACCTGTGATTGAGTGACATTAGGCAGTAAATGAGTGACATTCGGCATAGCTAATTAATTGACAAATGGCATTGATTAAAATGACAAATGGACTCAAAACTAGATGGCATTTAGCAACAAATATGCAGGACAAATGGAGAACATGCTTAGGGACATATATTATGGTAATATGGAGACACCTAGCATCTAAGGTGTTAAGTTATGCAGGAGTAAAATTAGTTTTGTTCATTTCTTCTTCTTCTTCTCACATCACCGAAACATTCTCACCTGCACATCCCTGTATCTTGCCTATATTTGTGTCCAATTGCTACACCAATAATCCATGCTTTCACCCTCACAAAGTTAGGTAAAGAATCATAACATAGTTGTTCTTATTATAGCCTTTGATCCAAGCTGAAATCCATTCAATTCCCACCTTAAATTCATGATGATTTTTGCATGCATGGAGAGCTGGATTAGCTTGATCTTTGAGCTAGAATTTAAATTAGACAAGTAAGTAAAAGATTGTTTTTTATGGCATGTTATAATAGAAAATATGATGATGAAATTGGGATGAATTGTATATTACGGTGATGATGAGTTTGTGCTGGAATGTGATAGTGAATTGGATAGTTTCTGCTTTGTTTTGATGTATGAAAGACAATAGTTATGAGCTGCCAAATGAATGATTTTGAGTTAGAATTGGGGATGAGATTGGTGAGGAGTTGACATATAATTGAGGTATACTTGAGGCATAATTTAGGAACTATTATGAAGGTGTTTTGAAATTGGAATGAAGGTGTTTAGTTATGGAAAATCATAAGAAAATGGGTAGTCCACAATTGTGGTACTCATCCCACAACCATAGGCAGATGCATTAGCTTATGTCACGATCGTGGAAGGTACCCTACGATCGTGGGCAAGGTTTTGACATGGTAAATTACGTTTTATGCAATTGTTGGACCACAGGAATACAAGACATTTCACATTGACATATTTGAACTTGATTGAGGCTTAAAAATGAACCTAGTTTGATGTTGGATTAAGTGATTAAAGGTTTGATAAGTTTAGGTTGTTAATTGATGTTGAAACTTAAGGAATGGATTGTTTTGATATCAATGTATATGAATTTGGGAAGTATGAGTTGTTAATGGTATAAAAATGTTCTTATGAATGTAAATGTGATTCAAATGATATGAACAATGTGAACTAGGTATAAATGAATGAGAATTGAGAAATTATGTTAATATAAAGCATTACAAAAAAAAGGATTGGTGAATGAATGAGTGATGAATTTGGAGTAATCAAACTTACTTAAGGCATAACCTAATTGAAAACAAGTTATGTACAAGCTATAATATTTAAATGGTCAAGATTTGTGATTAAGGATAGATACCCGGGAAAAGTTAATTGAGCATGCATTGAACATAATACATATACAAGTGTATGATTAAGTACTCATTTGATTAAATAAGTTAGTAATGTATATATATGTTTGTATTGTCTGATTTAAAAGCATAAATTGATCGACAACTTTCAGACATTGCCGGCTCGTCAAGACAATAGCTATTTGGAACATACTGTGAGTTAACCTAGATGTTTACTCACTATATTTAAATTGTTCTTAATTAGCTATTAGATATTGAACTATTACCGATATGATTGTTTTAATTCTAGACATTGATGGTCCAAGAAGTTTGATGATCGAAACTGTATTGGAAGCGTTTGCAAATTGAATGTGAATATGAAAATTGTGTTCTTAACTATATATTGAATGCCGGACTTAGATCCGATGAATGTGCTATATGACCGTGCACACTGAATGAGAGTTATTGATAGCATAATATGTGGTTTGATGCATTTTCATTACATTGATATGGATGATCGTATAAAGGAGTTGTGATCGAAGTAATTAACGTAAAAAAGAGCTTAAAGATCATAAATGTGCACACAGAGCTACAGGCTCAACGATTAATGAGTCCGACATTCACAATGGGTATGGGACAATATATGAAATGAGCCCGGTATCTACAATAGATACAAGATCGTTAAATAGGTACTCGATGACAAAAAATAAAATAAAAGTGGAGTCTCATGTGCATTGCATATATGTCTTTACATGTATCATGTGAAACATTGTAAAGAATGACTAAATTGAGTTTATATAATGTTATGTTATGTTTGTGTACATGTGAATGATTGTGGAAAAAAGTACTGATTGTGTTGATATATCGATCTGCAATACTTGTATACATGTTGATGATATGAATGATTAAGCTGAAAGATTGGATTATTCTGAAAAGATTCGATGACTTGTTTGTAGTATAATGTGATTATTGAGAATGATGTATAGTGTGATTTGGTATACAAAATTGTATGGGAATTGATTCAAACTAATGTGACATACTAGTGATATTGTGTTTTGACTCGAGTGAGCACATCGATGATGGGACACTCTCCAAGTTCTCAAAACTCATCAAAATTGTAATGTCATTTTTCTGATACTGAGGAGACCTAACTTCTAAGGCAATCTAGTAATAGTCTAGTATTATCAATTTTGGAATCAGGAATGGCTCAAAGGTCTAGTCAGCTAATGCCTGAGGAGTTTAGATAGATTATTTCTATTAGCATCTCATTTTATGTTAGATATTTTGTAAAGAACAGTACACTCTCATATGCTTTTGTAGTGTACATATGTGGATTATGAGATGTAATGACAATGTAAATGATGTTTGGGAAAGGAAATGAGTTAACTTATGATCATTTATGTTCTGTATAATGCCATAATAGTGAACATGATTGGTCTAATATGACATTCTCATAGGGTATGTTCTTGAATATCGTCTAGATGTTCGAATATATGCTCTATAGTAACGGTATGTTACATATACACATGTGATTTGAAAATTCAGTGTCTATTATATAAGATTCATTTCCAATTAATTCAAGATAACTAAGAGATCTATGTGTTATGGTACCTGCAAGCACTTCAAAATGTGCAAAATTCTTCCTGCTTCCTTATCTTCTCTCGAATTTGTTTTTCCTCTAACAAATATTTTAACCTCCTGCTAAATCATACTATAAATAATGAGTTGTTAGTTAATTGATTCCATATCTATTTATCGTGTTTTCTCACTTTCTACCATATTCATTATATTTTTCTTTTATGTTTTTGATCTTTTCTCTTTTAATTCCTTATACCAATCTAGATATCCATGTATCTTGAAGCAAGTATATTTACTATGCCCTTCTAGTTTACAAAAATCATATTTCAACTCAAATTTATCCATTGTATCTCTTCTTCTACGACTTCCTTTTCCTCCTCTATCATGTCTTATTCATTTGCTATATAACTAACGTTGCATTATTGTTGTTGTTGTCACCAATTGCCGCATTATTATTTTTTGTCTTAAGATTATTAAATAAGCTTTCTCAATATTCGGTAGTGGATTTATCACCAAAATCTAATTTTGACTTGATCATAATTCTCAATTAACCCTATCAGAAATTGTACAAGCTTGTTACTTGAGTTTATCTCCTTTGTTGTTTTTCTCGTATTACAAGTGCGTGGCCACACGAACATCTTGGTATTGGCATCAAACATCCTAGCTCATCCTAAGCTTGTTCAATTTTGAAAAATATCTAACACCAAGCATATTTCCTTAAGTAATTGTACTTATTTCTCTTGTAACTAATAAACAAAAGGACCATTACACCGCCCATACCTCTCCTTTAATTCCTTCCAAAGCTCAAAAGTACTTAATGCCTACAAATAAGCATTGATGATATCTTTAAAAATTGAATTCAGTATCCATAAAGTAACTGTGTTATCAACTATACACCATAAATCACAAGCTAATGAACTTTCATATGGTATTCTATATTTGTCATCTATAAAACTTGTCTTCACTTTCTCTTTGAGAGCTAACTTCATAGCTTGACTCTATTAAAGATAATTGTTACTTGTTAATGGAGTTGTTACTAATACCATTATAGGAAGATCTGATCCTTGCATAATCAATGGATCATTTGTACTTTGATTAACCAAGTTCTCCATTCTCTATTCCTTTTTAGCTCGTGATCTCAAACCAAAACCTTCTTCCTCCGTGCTTTAATTAAGAAATTTAGCAAAAAGTCAAAGAAAATAATAAGCTCAAATTCATTAACAAATTTGAGCTCTAAAAATTCTATTACTTTCTGCAATAATGTAAAATTACAAATACACGTGCAAAACTTTTTATAACTATTTTCTAGTAAATAATTAATAACAAGGTAACTAACTTCGTAAACATTGAACAATATATAAAATAAAAACATTTGTTCAGATCTCATATAAAAAGTGAGTATTGTAATGTTGTGTAAGAAATGAGAAAATGAGGGTCTTATGAACTTATAAAAAATAATTAATCAATATCTTTTCTAACATTTTGGATGTGGATGTGGTAAGAGCAATTTTTTACTATAATTATTAATAAGTATCTCAAATTCAAGATTCTAACCTCACTCCAATTCAATATTTATATTCTATCTAGCATAACTGGTAATATGATATCCATGATCTAATCCAATAATATTTGTCCTAAAAACCCATTATGATTCTTGGAACAAAATTATAATTTTCAATTTTAATTCCACAAGTTCGAATAGTAAATTGAGAAACATAATTTTAAGACAAAATAAGAACAATATTTTTGAAATTTAATTTAAAATATGTTTTACGGTTTGATATTTTATAAAAGTATAAATAAAATTCACCAATATTTTAAATATTATTTTATACTATTATATAATAAAATTTTGCTTTTGAATAAGGTGTAAAATTAATGATAAAGATAACGATAAAAATATTTAAATTTTTGTGAAATATTAATCTTCATCTTTAACTAATATTTTAAAATTATTACTAAAATCAAGTCATCTTCTAATAAATTTACATTGCTAAACCACAATATCACTTAAGTTAAATTGATGGTTCAGAATCTTTAGATATTAAAATTGAACAAAATTAATTTCATTAGATTTGATTTGCTAGGCCACGACTCACGAGGCATATGATTGTCTAGGCAGGGTAAGTAAAGCACCCCTTGCATCCCCTCACAATGTATAAATATCCGTTCACTTTTTTTGGTACAATGGATGAGGAACAAAGAGGACTAAGTCCTCAAGAAAGCATCCGAGCTAGCAATATACTAGAGAAGCAAACCAAGATCTAGATTAGGGGTATCCCAAATAACTCAACGTTGAAGGCCAGAAGAACCTTGTTTAGCAAGAAAATCCACACACTGGTTCCCTTCTCTAAGGATATGTTGAATAGAGCAACACTACTTTCTCCCAAGGATCCGTCTAATATCATCCACAATGGCCAAATAAGGATGAGTTAGAGGACATGCGCCTTTGATAAGATTAATCGTAGCACGAAGTTCAGCTAGCATGTTGATTGCATGCCCAATGAACCTCGAGAAACCAACCAACCACCTCCCATTTTCATCCCTGATTAAATCACCAAATCCCGCATCTCTTGGATTTCCAATCGAACTACCATCCACGTTAACTTTGACATTACCAGTGTTAGGCACTTGTCACGATACCCATCCAGTATTAGACATAGTAGCATGATCATCCATATGAAAAGGCATCTGGCACTCATTCACGAGCTTTAAGTGCTACTTGTATTGAGCAATAGCAGACATAACCTAGTGTTGGATAAGCTCTTGGTTCCTTATGCACCATATAATCCATACACCAGTAATGATAGTGAGTGTATGGTCAAAAGAATGAAAAGCATCTAGAATATGAGAGGATACCCACTCATCAATACTAGTAGCAAAAAAGGAATCGTCTGAATTTCAAAGAATGTGGAGCCGCACCCAAGAATAATCACGAAGAGCATGGATAATAGTCTCCATGTACTCACCACATCAAAGCACATAAGTGAAGTGGCCATACCCCACTCAAAATGTAACATATTAGTAGGAAGTCTTTACCACCTAATCTGCCACAAGAAGCAAAATTTTTTAGGGATATTCAGCTTCCAAATTCTGGACCACTGCTTATGAGGATCAGCAGGATAAAGGACTCGCAAGATGTACTCATACCCTAATTTCACAGTATAGCTACTAGACGTGGTCTCTCCCCAAATCATAGTATCTAAGACCATCATATTATGAGGCACTGGAACAGTAAGGATGATTCTTATCAAATCCCTTCCCAAATGTGTGTGAAGACGAGAAAATTGCCAATCTCCATACATATCAAGGAGGTCATTGATCGAAAGATTAAGATTATGATTGTCAATATACTGAACTTGTCCACGAATAGGTAAGTCACCGACCCATCTATCATTCCGCAGAGAAATAAGCTCTCCATTACCAATTCTCCAAGCAAAACCATCCTTTAGGTAAGCAATAGCATTTTGAATTGGCTTCCAACTTGGAGAAGCAGTAGGGGACATTGTACTACGCATAAAAGTGGCATTATGCAAATACTTATCCTGCAAGACATCACCCAAGGCTTTGAAACATTCTGAACAAGAGACCACGCCAAACTGCCTCCTACTTTAAATAATGAAAACCATGACCTGTACTAGAAGGTCACCAAAGACAATGTTTATCAATCATATCGCAAGTTCCAGTTGGCAGCCAACAAGTTTGCACAGTGTACAGAGGACTTGTAGATAACGTAGATTGAACTAAAGTAAGACGACCAACCTTGTTCAGCAATTTGGTTTTCCATCCTTGCAAACAGTTCTAAATTTTAGCCAAAACAAGCTTAAAATCATTCTTTTTATTAGTCCTATTTAGGGGCACCCTAAAATAGTTCCCTAAGTCCAAAGTGAACTTCAAGTGGAGTTTATGTCACAATATCTCTCGATGACACCTAGTAACATGAGGAGAAATAAAAGTTTTAGACTTCTGCTCATTAATATGCATCCCAGAACAGGCACAAAATTGTTGAATGGTATTTAATACCACCCTACATCCCCGGACAGTAGCATAGGAAAATAAGAGAACATCATCTACAAAAAGGATATGAGAGATAGCTGGACTATCCCCAGATAGCTTGATAGGTTTCTATTGGTTGGACACAACCCTGATTAAAATCAGTATAAAGAGTTTCTCCATGCAGAGAACAAAAAGGTATGGAGATAAGGGGTTCCCTTGTCGCAAACCATGTTTAAGGTCAAACTCTGGGTGGCATGCACCATTCCATAAAATGGATAATCATGAACTAGAGACACACAACATAATAAGAGAAATGATCCTCAACGGAAAGTTGAAATCAATCAAAGTTTGCCTCAAGAATTTCCAATACACTATATCGTAAGCTTTAGTAAGATCAATCTTCATAGCCAAATAACCTTCCTTCTTTTTAGATTTCTGGATGGTATGAACCACCTCTTTGGCCAAGATAATATGCTCAACAGTAGTTCTCCCTGAGATAAAAGCCCCTTGTATAGGATGAATAATAGATTCCAAAATAGGCTTAATACGTTGGACAATCACCTTGGTGAGGATCTTATGGCTCACATTACATAAGCTAATTAGACGAAATTGAGACATAGAGACAGACTGCTCATCCTTAGGAATAAGAACCACCCTAGTTTCAGTGATGTTCTTTGGAAACACTAGCATTAAAAGTCTGATTAACCATTGCAAAGATGCTATCTCCAATTAGGTGCTAGATTTTTTTTATAGAAAACAGGTTAAAAACCGTCAAGACTAGGGGCTTTATAAGACTTCATAGAATGGACAACAACAAAACATCATTTTTGAAATAGCAACCAAAATAGTATGAGTTGCATCCCTAGAGATCCTAGGGTGATTAGGAATTTAAGGAAAGGTCATAGAAATATCATCAGTAGAACAAAATAATTCCTGAAAGTAAGTCAATACCTCAGATTAGATATCAGCTTCCTCCATGATCCAAGAGCCATTTGGAGTGTGAAGTCTTTGCACGCGAGATTTTTGATACCAAAAAGTCTCTTCCTGACGAAGAGTATCATTATACTCAGTGATTAATTCCTACTCCAAATTAATAAGGGAGTCAGATTATCCAAAGCCTAAAGCTTTCTGAACGCCATCTAACTAAGCCAGAGTTCTCCTCTTCTTCTGAAAAATATTTCCAAAGACATCTTTGTTGAACGTAAGAGTAGCCTCCTTAACATTATTTAGAGTCATAGCAAGGGAAGAACGGTCTTTATTCCATATAGTCTCAACAATTTTATGGAGATCACTATGGAAAGTCCAAGCATCCTAAAAATGAAAAGGCCTAGCTGAAGCAGGAGGAACATATCTATAGATTTTCAACATGATGGGGTTATGATCAGAATTAGCGCGTGGTAGGTGATGAAGAGATACCTTTGGGAACATCAAGCACCAAACAGAATTACAAAGCGCTCTATCAAGGCGAACATAAGTAGAAAAGTATCCATTATACTTTGGGCGATACGTGAAGTGGGAGCCCTTATACCTAAGATCCAAAAGATTACACTTATCCCAACTTTTCAGAATTTTTCAGCCCTTTACAAAGAAAAAAGCCCGCCTCGCTTCTCGCTAGAACATGTATAATCATTGAAGTCTTCAATGAGAAGCCACAGACGATTACTAATGTCACTAAGACGAGCTATCTCCTATTCAAGACAGGCACGTCCTAACACTTGGGTACTAGCATAAACTGTCGTTATGAACCAAGCATTGTCACATCCATCAAAAACTAGTAAGTAAGGAATTGTTTATGTGAGTCCAAGACCTCGATCATAATAGAAGAAGAATTCCATTAGCATCAAATACCTCCTAAAAATCCTGAGGCATCCACTTTTGCAACATGTTCAAAACCTAGTGCGCAAGAAACCTTAGCTACGCGTACTCCAGAGATACGTGGTCCAATAATAATCAACACATCCACCTGATTACTCCGAACAAGCTCTTTTACACAAATAGCAAAATCTACATTCGCCACACCCCAGTAATTCTAAGATAAAATATCGAGACTATTAATCATTAAAAAAAATGAGTAGAAAAAAGAGCGAAAGCACCTCACGTAAAACTGCTTGGAACCATATCCACATCCACGCCATCAACTGTGGAACTCGACTTTGCTATATCATTATCCATTGGAACTAAAGACCCACCATCACAGCTCTTAGAAACAATCTATAAAGGGTTTTGTCTAGGGTTAAGAGGATCATTATTGTGTGTAAAATGAATTTGGTTTGAGGACCTGCCATGCAAGATAACTAAAGAATTAGGCGGAGGAGGAGAATTCTGAAAAGCTTGGCGAAATTGAGCTGCAATATCCTTAACTATAATGGGGTCTACAATATGGTGTTTATTAGGAAGTGGAGAAATAATCCTTAAGGGCCTTATATGGGTCATAGAGGAGATAACTATAATGGGGTCTACAGTATGGTGTTTATTGGGAAGTGGAGAAATAATCCTTAAGGGCCTTATATGGGTCGCAGAGGAGATGACAGTCACTATTTCAGGTCTTTTGTCTTTAGTAGTACTAGGTCTAGAACTAAGCTCTTTATTATTATCTCGTGTAGAGGGTCTAAGAGGGCTTTTAGGCCTGTGATTTACCACTTGTCTTCTAGGATATCTATCAGGTTTCTCCCCACCACTTGTGCTGCTAACATCAAAAGTGAACTTAGATATGATCTAATTTTCATGGCTCAAATCAACAAAGGCTTGTAGCTCATTGTCATCGTAATCTTCGTTATTTAAAACAGTATATCAATTAGTATTTTGGCACTGATTCTTTGGAGTGAAACCTACAAATTTTGTCGACGAATATTTCCTAGATTTCTTCTCAACAATCATCCACAATCCTAGCCTGAGATTCTTGCCATTGTTGTCGTCGGCAATCTTTGTTGGTGCATCTGGGTGAGAATTAGCCAATGGCTACTTAACAATGGCGACTACAAGTAAATTAGCACCCATATCCTGATCGGTGGCTTCTGGTGGACGAACCTTCACATCCTGAGCAGAGTTTCTTGCCAAAGTAATTGAACAAATACTATCCTTGTAGCCATATTTACCACATTGAAAACAGATAGTATGGAGCCTATCATACTCAACATAATAGGGCCTGCCATCAATTTCAAGTTGTCCAACTAGGGGTTTATTTAATTCAATCTCGACACATACTCTAGCAAAACGGCCACGATTAGCAAGCGTGGTGTTCTTGTCAACTTTAATTTGACAACCAATATCTGTCTCCAATGCCATTAGAAGATCCTCATCATAATACTGAATTGAGACATTAGGAAAGTGAACCCAAACAAGAGTAAAATCAATAGTAGCGTGAACAGCTGAAAACTCTGGTGTTGACGGTTGGACACTGAGGTAATAATAAAAAATCAACCATGGACCACCTTCCATCACGTGATCAAAATTAAGTTTGAAATCAAACTTAATAAGGAAATATTCATGGCCAAGATCAAGGACATCAAAACCACCTGATGGCTTCTATAGCTGCTCAATTTTTAAATACAAGATCCTAAATGTAATATTACGACCAAGCAATTTTTACAACTACTTGTCACCATGAAGTTTCCAGAGACTCCATATATTTAGGATCAACCTGAAATGTTGGAAATTGACTATTGCCATCTTTGAAATCCTTCTTCACTATCCCTTCTACGATTAAATCTACTGGAACCCAGCCTCTAGCATCATATTCCAATTCCTTGGTGCGTTCCTTATTTAATACTTTGTCTTTCCATGAAACCATGTTACTGCCCATAACCCTATTGCCATAAGGGAACTGGCCCAAAGGATTTATAAGTGGTTGATCTAGTGGTGGATCTGGTGGTCTATTCTTTTTGGTTGGACGAGGATCGGTTCGGGCAAGATGTTCACGAGATGTTCTAAACTTATTCTCTCCAAGACATCATATTGGGTTAATGGAAGATGACGAGGACTGAAAGCACCAAACTTTTGTACACTCACATCAGATTACTTGAAGCATCTCTTTCATTTTCCAGTTTAAAGATCGCGGGGAGGTTTGTTGATACGAGGTGGGTGAAGGCAACAAGAAAGAGAGAAGAATGGTGTTCGTAACTGTTGGAACAACATTGTTTGATGCTCTTGTAAGAACAGCAGACACTACAGATGTATTGTTCTCAAGAGGCTACACCCACTTCCTTATTCAAATGAGGTAGAGGATCCTACATACCCACCAAGGTTTTTCTCCTGATTTTTGCTTAAAGTTAAGTACTTGCATTCTGTTGTTTGGAATTCCTAAAGAGTTGTTACGTGTTGTCTCTGTGTTTTGATTAGATATTGGAATGTTGATCCTTCTTTTTTCTTAAATTTGGACTTAAAAATGTACAATTTTTGATAATTCCCATGTAATATCGGCATAATATGTGCTATAATTAATGTTTTTTCTTTTAAGAATTTAAGAATTCATTAAAGAAAAATAATAGTGTACATCTTTGGAGAGGGCCTCTTTTACATGAGATAAAAAACTAAGGACACTAAACACCTCATTGAGAAACAAAACGGTGACGTTCAAAGAAACTACAGGGATAAAATGCGATGTCATTTGATGATTAGGGTATAACGATCCTCCTTTTTCTCGAAGCTTCAGACATTTGCTCGATTTGGGAAAGAAGGAAAGAGACTCTTTGAAGGCACGACTCTGCAGAGGCGATGCCACAGTTCAGGTGTGCTTACTCAATTTGAAATGTACGATGAAGATTAGCGATTAGGGAATAACAATTATCTTCTTTCTCGACGCTTCAATCAATTACTCGATTTGGGATAGAGAGTGATGACACTCTAGAACTCGACTTTGAGGAGGCAACTTGGAGGTTACGACTGCTCGTTTCTCCACAAAGAGGGAGATCTCATCTCAGGTAAGCATACCCAACTCAAATAACTTCAGAAATAATGTTTGTGATCTCCACATAATAACAAACTACATGTTAAAATCACGGAACTGGAGGGACAATAGTGAACCTTCATACAAGACTCAGCTGAAGAGGAAGCAAATTTGAGGACATTCCATTTACTACAGGTGAGTTCGAACACCTATTCTTCAATAGTCTGCTTCTTTCATAAGTAGGTGAATTATTTGCTAGAATCCAGAAATAGCTGTGCATGAGAACTTTCTTCTTTTTTGTAACCCAGATTGTAATATCTCATCCCTGATGGGAAGGTTATATTGGTAAATTGGGACAGGCTAGTTGATTGCATTGCATATTTTGATGTGAACATTTATTTGACCTCTAATTTTAGAGGAATGAGTCTTTTTGCACATGCACATATAGGTACATGCACTTCTGGCATTCCCGGTATTTAATTGTGAAAATGATATGATTTATGATTTATTGAGAATCATAGAATATTTGGATTTGAACGATTGAATTGGGACTGTATTAGAATGATCGCCAGTTGATAGTGAACCTTAGTAAATATTTCTGAAAATTTTGGGAGTAAATGTCCGGACCGGAAATTTTTTGAGTGACGGACTGATTGATTGTATATCACTTGAATATCTGTCCAATGGCCATGGAAAATTAGATGTACGATTTTAGAAATTAATATGTTGAGTCATTGAAATTTGGAGACGAATTGGACTGGAAATAATTTGTGAAAAGAACAAGGAGCTTCATGTGTATTTGAGGAAAAAGGCTAATAGCTTAAGATCAACCCCCTTTAAATGCCTTAGGTTTTAACTCTTTGCATAAAACTTGTTTTCCTCCCTTTAAGGCATGATTTCTTCTCCTTCGATCGATCCTCCTTCTTCCTCCTGGTGATCTTCGATCTTTGCTTCTCCTCTTGCTTGCTCCCTTCTTATTGTAAAGACCAACCGTAAGCCTTGAAAAGATGAAGTTTGGTGTGGCTATGGGAGAGAACCGAAGGTGTTAGGGCTTGGAGGAGAAAATTTCAGAATTTACGAAGGAGAGCTTGATTTGGTAAGTGATTTCTGTATATGTTGTTATTAGTGAGTTTGATGCATTTATAATGTTTATTGTGAAAGATTGGGGTAGTTATGGGTGAGTTATGGAGGTTTTAGTGAGAGAAAGGGTGAAAAATTCGTCAGGGAAGACAATCGGAGCCCCGCATGTCGCGACGTGTGCTGAGGGCCTCGTCGCGACGAGCAAACAGTTACTCACCGCGACGAACATGGATGGACGTCGCGGCGAGCGTGTAAATCTACGCCGCGACGAGCCCTTTCTTATACGTCGCGACGAGCCCCATAGAAACTGTTGGCATGGCGGCGTCTTTCCATGCTGCGAAGACTCGAGACGCCTTGGCGGCGTTCATGGTCGCGGCGAGGGATATTTCTCTGATTTGATTTAGTTTGGTTTTTGGGGCGTAACTAATGGTGTATACCTCCAATTGAGGTGATTCTTGATTCGTTATAAACTAGAGAGAGGGGTCTACAATTGAGGTAAAGAAAGAAAGTTTGAAATCAAATGAGCGAGACCTTAAATATTGAATGAGAGTTGGGTTTAGATTGCTATTACAACCTAATGGGTGAATTTTGATCTAGAGAATAGTGACATTGATTTTGAGGTATTCCTTGAGAATATCCTAATGGGTATGACTTGGTAAATTGACTAAATGTAAGAATTAAAATTGAGGAGTTCCGTAATATGCCATTGAATTGAAATGAGTCTTTACTGAGCAATTGAGTGAATAGTTAATTTTGACAAAAGAAAGTAAAAATTGAGAAAGAGCATCAGGAAGGTCATGAATAGGCATAGTACATCTTTTATTTAAGACATGTGCATCATTGAATTATTTTGATTGTGCATTTAGTAATGGAAAATTATTTGACTGTTATAGAGGTACCGATGGAAAGATATTCCACGGATATTGCTGGGACTTCCAGGCAGTAGCTCGGAAGTGCAGGTGAGTAACCTAGTTGGTTCCTCAATCTATATGTGTTTAATATTATGCACTTATACCATGTGGAGATTAATGGAGGGTTATATGTGTTTGCCTTTGATTGATTTCGGACCATAGGTGTCCGAAGTATTGGGAACTTAATATTGGAGTGCTATTTGTGTGTATTGTTTGTGAATGCTATAATGAAATAAATTGTGAAAACTATTATGACTGAAATACCGGACTGAAGATCCGAAGGAATAGGAATTGGACATTGAAATATAAACTGGCTGTAAATGTAAATTGGGACATGCACATTCATGCATAAAGGCATGATCAGATAATGACAGTTGTGACCGGAGCAGCCAACGTATTTCAAAGCTTTAAGCTCAACGCACAGGGCTTCATGCCTAACGTATTTCAGAGCCACTGGCTCACCGTATCAGGGCATTCAGGCCCAATGTATTCAGAGCCATAGGCTCAACGCAATGTGCCTGTCACTGGGACAATTCAGGCGCACGGTCACAACACCGTAATAAAATGGGAAGTGTCACATATGCATTGCATAATCATATGATTGAAAATGGACTGTATGAAAGGCGGAATGCCTTATATTTGTAAAATGATAGTGCAAGTGATATTTTTGTATATGATACTGTGTGATATTCTGTGAATTGTTTGTATATGCATGAGTTGAGTGAACCATCGATGATGGTTTTTCACTAAGTTCGCAAACTCACCCAATATTGCAAATATTTTTCAGGACTTGAAGAGTACCCCGTTAGAGAAATGGGAGTATGATTACTGCAAGATAGTCAGAGTTTGAGGTCGGGATCAGTTCACGTCTGCATTTATATCATTCTGTTATTGTGTAAATTGTATTTCTGCAATTTCTACAGAATAGTACTATTATTGTAGAGGGCCCAATTGGTTAATGTTGTATTGTAATGTGATTACTGAAAGCATTCAGAAATGACATTGGACCCAATATGGGGTATGGATTTCTGTACGCGAAATGGTTAATTACTATTGAGTGTCCTATAACTGAAATTGTTTTATGATTGAAAACGTTTTCGTATTAAAGCGGGCCCTAAATTGTTCACTGATTTCTGCGCACGTGATTGTTTTTTTTTAAATAAAAATATTTTACTGAGTTTTTGAACTATTTTGATTGCTCTAGCATACCACCCTCGTGAGGCTCGAGCTCAGATATCACCCTCGATGTCGAGTTCGGGTCATGCGGGAGTGAGATGCTACACAGATTGCATGAAACTCTCGATAGAATATCATGATTTAGGAATAAACTGTGAGGACTATATTCTCCGTTAGAGAGTTATTCCTCTGCTACAGTGCAGGTCCAGTTAATTGGTAATTAGTTGTTCCTTAATCTCTATTTAAACCTCCTAAAATTCCTCTCATTCCAAACTGCTTGAATATATGTAGCTACAATGACCATAAGAATATCCCTATCGTATTTAGAGATATATAGAGAAGGTCCTTCCCATAAGATATCTGTGAGTCTGCAATAATTAAACCTAGGGCCATATAGACTAGAGATTTTAGCCCAAACCTCTATAGAGAAAACACACTCGAAGAAGCGATGATCCTTAATTTCATCATCTCGGTTGCAAAGAATATATATCTTATAAGAGGATAGGAATTTCAACCTATCCAAAGTGCTGAGCCTGTTCAACATAACTAGCCAAATGAGAAAACTAGCATTAGCATTTCGTCTAAGAACCTTGCTCTAAATCAGAGAATACCATCCTACTCTTGTAATTGGCCCTTCCCTCAGCTTTTTAGCTTCCCTTATAGTAATTTTTGAAACAGGAATCACATCCTATAAGTACATATCACTCTCCCCGAGGCTTCTATATTGTGGAATGAGCAAAAATCTAACTTTTGATGAGGATAGCGACTAGTTATCATTTCTAATTATTTCATGGAGCATATCTCTCTTTAGGAACCTCCCTAATAAGGATCTTGCCAACTGATTATGAATTAAAGCCCTTTGACCTGTCCAGTTGTCATATCATAAAGAAATTCTATCCCCTACCCCTATTTGACAAGTTATGTGTTACAGAACATCTTCCCTCAATCTGAGAATTTGGTTAAAGAACCAAGAATAACTGTCTTTGATTCTTAGGGCCCAAAGACTCTCACCTTTTAATAAGTAGATGTGAATCCATTTAATCCACAATGATTGTTTTTCACTTCAGATTCTCTAAATTCCTTTGGTCATAAGTAAGATGTTTTTCTTACTGATTGACTCCAAACCTAACCCTCTTGCCTCCCTCGGTTGGCAAACATGCTTCCAACTTACCTTTGTTATTCCTTTTTCACCATTTTCTTTTCCCCACATAAACTACTTCATTGGCTTTTCAACTATTTTAATAAGCCCTTTGGAGAGAAATAAGTAGGAACACAAGTAAGTTTGCATTGACATAATTACCAAATTTAGAAGCTGAAGTTTCCCTCCATATGATAGGGCTCTATTAGTTCATGACCCCGATCTTTTTTTAATGTTTTCTATTAAAAGGATACATTCACAATATCTAAGCCTCCTAGATGAGATAGGAATGCCCAAATATAGAAAAGGAGGATCTTTGATTTTCATACCTATAGCTAGTGACAAGGAATTAAAAAGGTGAGAAGCACTTTTGGAGAGTATGAAGTAATTTTTAAGAAGATTGATACTCAATCCAAATAGCTCCTTAAAAGTGTCAAGAGTACTCATCAATAAGGACATTGAATGAACATTAACCTTGCTTAGAATAATTAAATCATCTGCAAAACATAAGCTAGTTAGAGAAAGCTTTTTACATTTGGAATGATATCTAAATCTGGAGTCATTTGAAGTATCGTGCTTCAGCATTAGGGTAAGAACCTTCATGTAAATTAGGAACAAGTAAGGAGAAAGAGGATCCCCTTGCCTAAGTCCCTTTTTTTTTCCTTTAAATAACTTTGTGGGATTTCCATTAATCAATATTCCATAGGAGGCAATAGAGATGCATTCTTGAATCCATTTTATAAACCTATGGGGAAATTTCATAACCTCCATATTCTGTAGTATAAAACTCTAGTTCACACTATCAAAAGCTTTTTGAAAATCCACTTTAATAGTACAGTTTTTAGGGCTTCTGCTGCAATTGTATCATTTCAAAAACTCCCGCACTAAAATAATATTATCCCTAGTATCCCTGTTGCTCATAAAAGCACTTGATACTCGTGATGAGAAAGTGTAGAGCCTCCTTCAGCCTATTTTCCAAAATCTTGACAATGATCTTATAGAGGATATTAGTACATGATATAGGTCTGAAGTCACTCTATGTGGATGGGTTTGAATTTTTATTGACCAAACAAAGAAAAGCCTTGTTAATCTCTTTAAGCAAGATACTATTTTGGAAAAAAACTCCTGCATAACCTCTTTAACTAACCCCCCAAGCTACTCTAAGTTTTTTGATAGAAAACCCCATTCAATCCATTTAGTCCCGGAGCCTTAGAGCCATTCATATTAAAACCACCTTTTCTATTTCCTGATTCATAACTAGTCTAATTAACAAAGAAGCCTCGTGTTTGGGAATGTTAGATGTCACAAAATGTCTGAGATCAACTCCAATTCCTGCTGAAGAACCTTCTAAGCCTAGGAGATTTTTAAAAAAATTCGTGACTTCTTTAGCAATTCCATCTTGTCCAAACACGTTCTCACCAGCTTTAATTTTTATGGAAGTGATTCTGTTAACATTCTTATGAGCTAACACTTAATCGAAGAAGAACTTAGTGCATCTGTCCCCATCCTTAATTGAATTGACTCTGGCTCTCTGCTTCAATAATGAACATTGACTATCCACTAATTGCAAATAAGTCTTAAGGGCTTCCTTTTTGGATATAGATAGAGAATAATCTATGGGATTATCTACCAAAGATTCCTGAATTACTGAAAGCTTGCTTCTTGTTGTTTCTATCTCTTTTGAGTAATTCTTACCTCTCTTTAGGTTTAACCTTTTCAACTCCTGTTTAATAGCTTTGAGTTTTTACAAGCAAAGGTACTACTTTGAACCATAGATCTCATACCCCAAGCCATTCATAATTGCTTCTTGAAAGCCATCCAAATGAACCAAAAATTTGTTAAATCTGAAAGGATGATGTATTCTAGTAGTAGTAAACAAATTATCAACCTTTATAGGGGTGTGATCGAAAATTCCTGGGTCTAGGAAATTGGTTGAGTTTCTTGAGAAAGTATTTAACCATTCCGCATTAATCATTGCCTTATCCAACTTTTTCTTGATGTGCTATAAAGCTTTGTTTTTTGGACCAAGTAAACCTATGACCTTCAGATTATAAATCTGTTAGTTCCACCTCCTGCATATAATCAAACACATCAGAAGAGTAGTTTAAAAGGTTATAGTTTCCTTCCACCTCTGATTTGAAGAGAGTGGCTTTAAAGTCCCCACTAACTAACCATGGAACACTAACTGATGCCTTGAGTCTTTGAAGAGAATACCAAAGCTCAGTTTTTTGAAATACTATGTTAAAACTGTAGACAAATGTAGCTAAAGCACAAGAGTTTTTCATTTTGAAGCAAAGCTTTGTGTGAATAAATTGCTGACTAGATTCCAAAATCTTCACTTCTAAGAGATCACCATCATAAACAATAATGATCCTTCCACGAGCATGGCATTGGTGGTTTGCAAGAAATTGTCATTTGCTACCCAATCAATTTAGTTTATTCAGATTTACTTCTCTAATTTTAATTTCCAAAAGATACAAAACTAGAGGCATTTCCTTTTGAACAAATTCTCTTATTACATTAAGCTTAGAAGGGTTATTTATTCCTCTTACATTCTATACAATCAAGGTCATAAGAGATTACTTTTTCCTTTGGAGCTTTTCTTACTGCTCCTATTGCTTTTTCGAGAGATAACCTGTTTAAATTATTCCTCTTAAGTAACTCCACTCTGCAGTTTAGCCCTTGGTTTTGCTCAATCTGTTAGAAATCATGGACCCTATCGCTAGGATAAATATCACTAATTTCCATTTTATTCTCTTTCTTATTCTTTAGTGACTTATTTAAACCACTCGATGGATTTTGATGAACTCCTCCCTACTGAACTTAATCTGGACAATTTTCCTCTATAATACTCTCCCCATTTTTAGGTGAATCCTTATAAACCTGAATTGTTTCCTGATTTTCTAATACTTATTCTACTACCTCACAATCTTTATTGTCTTTTGAATTAATCTTTTCCATACCCATCACCTCCTAAGAGTCTCCTTTAGTACAAACTCTTCTTGTAGGTTTCTATTCTTTACCTTGTGCTTTTATAGAAGGTTTCCATTGGTACGTAACTATAATTTTATCCTCTCTGAGGGAATATTCGTTTGTCAATCTTAGGACAAGGATGTTGTCTTTCATTTCCTTTGAAATATCCATACTCACACATAACTATGCAAATCTAACCCTTTTCCTCATTGCAGTGTTTTCTTCTATACAGATTGGTTTCCTCGAGTAACTAGCTAATATATTCAAACTCTTAATCGTCCAATATTCCAAAGGAATGTTGTGAATATTCACCCACAGAGGAATGTTTTCTATTCTAATTTTTTCTAATTCCATGCTCAGATACCAAATTTGAAGAAATAAAGGAAGTTGAGAGATATGCCAAAGGCCTTATTCAATTACCTTTTGAGCTTCCGATTTTGAGGAGAAGATAAATATTAGGTTATCCTTCTCAATTAGCATAAGTTCCATTATACCTCTCTCTTTCTAGTTTTTCCGGATCCATGCTTGTATCACTGGAAAACAAGTTTTTTATTCATTAAAAAACTAACAAAAGCAACTTGCTATATCCTAACACCTTCTTGTAGAATGTCTAGACTAGGAGCCACCATTAGTTTTCCTTTAATCTCAATAGGTGGACTGTAAACTAAGGAAGAGTTAGAGTTGTCACTCACAACCTGTTTCCAGGTATTTTTAGCCCATTTAAAAAGCTAAAATTCACCGATAGATAGTGCAAAAGGTTTAAGAGGAATGACAGAGGTAGAAGGTGGAATAGTTGAAGAGAGGTATGGAGAAAATGAGTGGGCTGCAGATGATTGAGAAGGGAATAGGGGAGTAGAATGAAAGTTCGGGAGAATAGCTGATTGAGTGGAAAAGGGAAGTGGTAGGAAATCAGTCTCCATTTTAGCTTTAGAAATCAATTTAATCTTTTGATGTTTTTTTTTACAGGTCAACAAAAGATACTGGAAGATAAGAGGAAAATAATAGTCAAGAGTACCCAGATGGAGGATGGAAGGAAAGAAAACTGATCTCTAAGGTTAGGATTGGATGTGGGACATGATGTCAGATAGAAGTTAAAATTCTCTCCCACTTTTTTTTTTTTGTGACTGTTAATTGAGATGTTGATATTGAATGGTTGAATGATTGTTTTCGATTTTTCATTATCAGTTTAGCAACATGTTGATGCTTGAAAGATGTTATGGGGAGAATTTGAAAGTTGTATTTGTAAGTAGGTGGACACATAGAACACAAATTTTAATTTATCTTTTTTAAGCCAATATAAGTGATTTTATGACTAGGAAAGTGTTGTAAATCACTTGTCAGAACCTGGACTTTTGGCCATTCGAATTTCAGCAGGCCTATGTTCTCTTTATGGCTAGATTTCAGTCATAAAGGCATTTCAGTCAGAAGACTGAAATGGAAATAATGATTCTGAGGAATATCTTTCCCAGAAACATGATTGGAAATTTTGGAGGAGGAGGGTAAAAAAAGGTAACTGAGAAAGATACCCGCATATTATTTTGGAATTAATAATTAAAAAATTTTATTAATTTAATTGGCTAAATTTTATTTATTTATTTATTTTTCATATTGATTTATTTTAATAAAATTTCTAATTAAAAATTCAAAATTTTAATTAGTCTAATTTATAAATTAATCAGTTTTATACATTAAAATAAATAAATAATTTTTAGTGAAATTGAAATTTTTTATAAGTAAAAGTATATTTTTAATCATATTTTAAAATTTTAATTTTAATCAATTTTATAATGAGTTAATAATGACTAATTTTTAAAATTTAAAACATTTATTTTATTAATTTAACTTTTTAAAATTTTGAAATATTATTTAGGTACATAAAATGTTCCGTCTTTTAAAACATGGTTGTTTAGGAACAACGAAGCAAGACAGGAGCGTTGTACTTGAGGATCTGTTTGGTTTTTTGACTGAAAAAAGGAATAAGAAACCAAAGTTCCTGCCACGTGTCCATTCCACAAGTCGCCCTGTTTAGTTTAGATGACCTTCCCGCTCGTCTCTCTGTCTCTGTTTTGTGTGTGGGTTCCATTTTTTGTTTGGTTTATGGTTCATCTCATGCCAATTCTCTCTCTCTCTCTCTCTCTCTCATGCCATCGTTTGGTCTGGTATGTTTTACTTAAATTGCTTCCTTCTTCTTTTTCGGGGTGGTGAATGACCAAAGGTGGATGATACTTGCCTTGTATGACGACCTAATCTGCCTTTTTTTTTTTATCACATCGTTCTTTTTGAGCTTTTTATAGCATTCAAAGTCAACTTTCACGTCTCTCTCTCTCTCTCTGCCATTTTTATTTTTGGGTTTCGAATTTTGGGTCGTGGATTTTTTTGGGTTTGCTTTGAATGCTTGTTATCTTGAGTTTTAGATAAAAAGATTTGATTTTTACATTTCGTTTTTAGATTGCTGGTCGTTGGTTATTTTCTATCGCTCCTTGTCAAGGAAAAAAAAAAGGTGGGAATTGTGTCCTTTTCTAAGGGTTTACTTCACTTTTTGTTTTGTATATGAGAAACTCGGAGTTTTGAATCAAAAGGGTTAACCGTCTTAGGCTATGCATTCAAATTCATATTCACTCGTTTTCTGATTGGTGGACAATCTATTAATAGAATTTTATATATTAGTTATCAGGTCAATATTGGAAGCCAAGGAGATAGATGTTTTTTTGAGTAGGTGAGCCTTTGGTTTCATTCTTTAACTTGCTTTGTCCTTTTATTGCCATTTGGAAGAAGGTTTTTGGATTTCTTGTCTCTTTATCAATTAAGTTTGATCACTTCTGCTTTCATTCTTGTTTTGAATTGTTGTATTAAGGTGGTCGTTTGGTGTTTAAGGTTCGTGACTTGATTCTCTGATAATGGATTCAAGAAGAAATGAAGATGCTGGGGGTATTATGAATGACAAGAAATCTGATAATCAAGAAGGTGGTGCGAGTTCAAAGGTGAAAGGTACGGGGAGTATAAGTAGTAAAGATATGATTTTTCGAGCTGATAAAATCGATCTTAAGAACTTGGATGTACAGCTAGAGAAGCACCTTAGCAGGGTTTGGTCAAGGAATATTGAAAATCACAAACCCAAAGAAGAGTGGGAAATTGAGTTGGCTAAATTGGATATAAAATATGAGATAGCTCGTGGAACTTATGGTACTGTGTACAGAGGCAATTATGATGATCAAGATGTTGCAGGTAAGTGCTGTTTAATCTATCTGTTTTTCTTTTCGTCCGTTCTTATTGTTTCAGACTCCATGGATGTTTGCTTGGTTCATGATAGGAAATTGGCTTTTAGTCGTTACATTATCCAATCCTATTGGAATATTTGTACTGGCAAATGTTAAGGTTCATTGTACCCATCTCGGGCATTCCCATTCTTAATCAGTAAGTCCTCTGTTTGAGGAAAGTCCTGGGAGGCCAAAATCTATTTCCTCTATTGGGTTGAGAATTATAATGTTCAAGTTTCCTATTTACTTCATCTCATGACTCAATGATCCCTCGGTTGGATGATTATGGAACTCTCATTTTGTAGTGAAACTATTGGATTGGGGAGAGGATGGTTATGCTACTGCTGCTGAAACTGCTGCTCTCCGGGCATCATTTCGGCAAGAGGTTGCTGTTTGGCATAAGCTTGACCATCCCAATGTTACAAAAGTACGGGCTGAATGTCAAAGTACTTGAGTTAAATTCATTGACATGTAGCCATTAGAATTCAGTGACAACTTGCTAGCCCTTGGGCTTTGAATTTGTATATCTTTCTTCGCTACAACGGTGACTTTTACATCAGTTTTCTCTTGGCACTCCTAATGTATACGGGCTTTCTTTTGGTGATATTCTCTGTTTAAAAGCTTAACTCACATGGATAACTAGGTCTTGTTAATTTAGCCATTCGGGCTTGAGTAGAATGGAATGAACATTCACTTCTGGCCTTTAGGCTAACCCTCAATTTCCATATAGTCTTAATCCTTACGACGTTTTCTCACAGTTTGTAGGAGCATCAATGGGAACTTCAAATCTCAAAGTTCCTAACAATGACCCAAGTGTTGAATCCACTTCCTTTCCTTCAAGGGCATGTTGTGTTGTTGTGGAGCATCTGGCTGGCGGGACGCTAAAGCAGTACTTGATAAGAAACAGCAGAAGGAAACTTGCTTTCAGGGTTGTCATCCAACTTGCTTTGGATCTCTCCAGGGGGTGAATTCCTGTTTTCTGCAAAATTCTGTAAGACTACTGAACAAATCAATTACTGATTGTATCATCCTTGTACTAATTTGCAGTCTTAGCTATCTACACTCCCAAAAGATTGTACATCGTGACGTCAAAAGTGAAAACATGCTACTAGATGGTCGCAGAACTCTTAAAATTGCTGATTTTGGTGTTGCACGAGTTGAGGCTCAGAATCCAAGTGATATGACTGGTGAAACTGGTACTTTGGGGTACATGGCTCCAGAGGTATTCTAGCTTCAATAAGTTTTTTTTTCCTATGGCTATTAAGCTGTTCATAATGAATCTATATGGCTGATCCTATGTGAAGAAAGGCATCTCTTACATTTTCTGAAAGAAATTAAATTATCCCAAACAAAAATTTTGATTTATCATTGGATGAGAATATCCCATAACATGATTCTTAATATAGGTGCTTGAGGGTAAGCCTTATAATCGACGCTGTGACGTCTACAGCTTTGGGATATGCTTGTGGGAAATTTATTGCTGCGATATGCCTTATCCAAATCTTAGCTTTGCTGATGTGACGTCTGCTGTTGTTCGGCAGGTTAGTTTATATTTAAACGAGTAATGGATTTACACTTCACTTAGTTGTCTGGGTGATTGTTTATGTGATTCAATTTCACTCATATGAAGGAAACTTGGTAAATATTGTTCTTCATTTTGTACCGCTCTCATCAATTGACAAGTGGTTTCAGGAACTCCAGGAAAGCTATTTAATTGTTTTCTCATTGCTTTCGGTTAATGGGGTTTGGAATGCATTCTTTGACTAAATTTTTATCACCATGCTCTTATTGTCTGACTTCCTCCATTTCTAGGAACTAATGTCAGCAGGTTATGAATAACAAATCTCCATCCTTTGTTTTTCAAGTAGGTCTTTCCTGAGTGCTTATTTAGAGTGAAAAATATATGACTTGTGGTAGTTCTTCAACATTTTGGAATGCTTTCCAGCGTTTATGAAACTCTAGTTATGGTATTAAAAAATCTTACTATATGAGAGGCCTGAGAGCATAAGAGAACAAAACTAAGACTTAAAAGAAAAGGGACAAAAATGATCAAATTCTCTGTATACTAACCATAGAATTTGTATAGAAATCGAAAAAGTGTGATCCGATTTTTGGAATGATCTATGCATTCACACAAAAAACATTCTGTCTTCCCCCTTCATCTCTTTTAGCTGTGGCTATATGAATTTGTATGTGCTAACACAATTTTTATCATACTTCTGAACGCAATTCATGTCGTGCTTGCAGAACTTGCGACCAGAAATCCCCAGATGCTGTCCTAGTTCCTTAGCAAATATTATGCGCAAGTGCTGGGATGCAAATGCAGAAAAACGTCCTGAAATGGCTGAAGTAGTGAAAATGTTAGAAGCAATCGATACTACCAAGGGAGGAGGGATGATACCAGAGGACCAGGCGGCTAGTGGCTGCTTCTGCTTAGGTCCCGTTCGTGGCCCCTGAATGTTCAACTCACTCTCCCTGATTGATAAGCAAGATGAGCTCTTCTGAACTAAGGTGGTAGTCCTTATATTAGTAGCATACAAGACCTCTCTTCACAGCAATGATGTCTCCTGATTGTACGTGGAATGTGGGATAAGATTTACATCTCCACGTGCTCCATATTTTTACTCTTTCACTCGGAATTATCAATGAATGGAATATACAATGCTTATGTAATGCTTGGTTCTGCTCCTTTACATGTTTTTAAGAAGCCAAAGAATACTACGGTTTTGTTTATTGTTTCATTCCCACATCATTGGAGTAGCAAGTACATGCTTATAACAACTTAGAATCTACTTGGGTCTGTGTTGGTCTACTCTAGTTTGGGTTCTCAATCGCTGCCCTGAACCCACTAAGTTACTCCCGGAGCCCCAAAAGGAGCCCACTAAGTCACGTCCGCAGCCCCAAAAAGTCTTTATCTATCATTGTTATGGCCGAAAAAGTAAATCCGATTTGATGACATAAAAATTGAATTCAAAATTAATCTTAATAAATTTAATAAAATCAACATTAGCGTAAAAAACAGACAAAGGCAGGGAAGGCAAAGAAAACTAACTCAAGCCAACAGGCTTATCCCGTACATCCGGAACCTAATAGACTTTCCCCCTTAACAAAAGCAGAAGTCGAACAATCTGAATTTAAAATGGAGACTAAACAAGAAGGACGATCAGTCTAATGATGTGGGCTTGCATGTAATAAGGCTACCCTGACTAAAACATGAGCCGCCTTATTGGCAATCTTACGCGTCCATTGAAAGAACAAGTGAAGAAAATGTCACTTGAATGATAATATTGATTGGACAGCTGCCAAACAATCCGATTCCACAATAACTTTGACAAGCTGGTGGTCTTTTAGCCAAGAAAGAGTTTCCTTTATAGACATAATTTCGCCAAGAACTGGTTCAAACAGGGCAAGGAAAAAACCTGAAATAGCAATCACAAACTTACCTCGTGCATCCCTAAGAACCCCAGCAAAGTCTTCCGTTTGAACATCCTCTGGAGAAACAAAGAACTCGCTGTCGTCTTTCTCCCGAATAAAGAGCCATTGCAATCCTGAATCCATGAAGCTAAAACGAAAATCTAAGAGAGACCAACGTAGAAATAATACCTATACTTCACTTTGCACATGAACGGCAAGACCAACACTTGTACTCGTAGAGAGAGAGAGAGAGGCAAAACCTAAAAGAGAGTGTAAATTCAAAATTAATCTTAATAATATTGTTTACAAATTATGAAAATTTAATCTTAATAAATTTAAAAATTAGAAACAAAATATTAAATTAATTTAAAGTTAATGAATTAAAATATATTAAATTAAAATTAAACTTAAATTCAATTTCTAATATTTAAATTTAATTATAATCAAATTTAAACTTAATATTTTTAATTTTAACTTTTGAAATTTAATCTAATTGTTAACCTTTGATATAAAATAATCTATTTTTTAATGTATACATGATACTTTTATGTTATTTTATTAATAAAATATCAATTTTGATGAAAAATATTGCGATTACGATGCAATCATCCCATAAAAATCTCTTATTATTTAAATTTTTCATAGCAATAAAATACAAAAATGAGTTTTAACGTTAATATATGGTCATCTAGTGTTAATTAGGGCCCTTACTAATTTCATATAACTTTTGACAATTTTATTTAGGGATCACAATGGCCGACTTATGAGTTCGGACTAAGATATCTTTAATAAGTTTAAATATAGACTCAGGCTTAATTCGGAAAATTAGCCCAAAGTTACAAGAGTTGGGATTTGAGAAAGTTTAAATCTGATTAATCCAACTCCGAACTCACTTTAAAAAATGTTATTTTATAATTTTAATTTTTAAAAAATTATTTAAAATTTTTTTGAGAGAGCTAGCTCATAAGTTTCTTCTCAAATTTTCTGTCCCCTCTATTCTGTACCAACCATGTTTCACTTCATCTCAACCATATATTTATGTTAGCCATATCTTATTTTACTTCATCTCAGTCATATATTTATGTGGGACCCATATAACGCACAAATATATAATTAGAATAAAGTGGAGCAAGGTTGATGCAGAATAAAGAGGACAGAAGATCACGTTTCATAAATTTGCCCATTCATTCTTAATCTTAATCTTTTCTTGCATCTAAAATAACTCTTTAGATCTTTTGTCTCTTTTATTATGTACCAACCTTACGTCACCTTATCTCAATTATATATTTATGTGGGATTTCATTTGTTTATGTGAATTTTATATAAATATATAGTTGAGATGAAAGGAAGGGAGGTTGATATAAAGATAGAGAACACCACTCCTAAAATAAAAGGAAAATCCGTGACCCAGACCCAGTGGATACAATGGAACGAACAATAGCAAGAAATCTGCTGTTTGATCTCTTTGCACCGCACCATCTTCTTTTGTTGGGCATTCAAATCCTTTTAGAAAAAGAAAACGTAATCCACATTAGTGGAATTCTCCATTATCTGAAATGATATCTTCTTTGTCGTTCGCTCCCACTTTTTATCCTCACAATTCATAAAGCATCTTTGTCTAATGTAATTCCAAAACGAAAAACACTATATCTAATCACAAAAGAACAGGATGCCTAGTTCTTGTATTAATCATCAAGTGCTGTACATTTGATGGATCTGCAAGGAGTTAGCTTTCACATAAATTCTCAAATATGAAAATATAATATTCACTTATTTTATTAAAAAGGCTTTTAATTATACAAAACCAATAATAATTGAAAATTCTTATATATTTTTAATTTTAAAAAATATTAAAATTTAAAAAATAGAACAAAGCTTAAAAGAGGACAATACATCATTACATTCGTACACCAAATTCCTTAAAAAATGAAAGAACATGGACGCTATGCCGTCCGCGTTCAACCAAAACTAGTCTAGTACTCTGGAAAAGTTGTTACTTTTCAGTTTCAGAGAATTGGCAGTCATCCTTCCGTGGCCAACACCCTATCGGCCTATCCTCAAAATTTTGTCCTTTCCCAAAGATTGGGAGTCAAAAGGACGCTGCATATTTTGTTACTTTGCTTTTAAAATAAAAGAAGTACATTTGAAGAACCTTCAAGATGATAAAAGTCAATTATTTCTTCAGCCACCAGCGGTCGAGTAGTCGAGTGCTGCTGGAAAGGTAAAGCAATTGACTATGATAAATAATATAAAGCACATGAGAATAATCAAGTCTTTATTTCAGTTGTCATCTCTTTTTCTTCTTTAATCCTCCATACGCATAAGATTGAATTTTTAAATAAATATAAACCACTAGAAGGTATACCCCTAAATCAATCATATTTGGATATGACCTACTACTTGCGTAATCAAATATTAAAATACTTAGTCTATTTATTATTTGTCCTAGTCTATTTATTATTTGTCCTCCGATTAATAAGCTAGTAAGAGTCGGATCTTTAGTTATAATTGGTGGTTACAGCCGGATTTTGATTTGAATCATGCGTTCTGATTTGGATTAAATGAAATTTGGTTCTTTTTGTGATTAACCCGACGTGAAGATATTTGCAAAAAAGAAAGCGCGTCGGGGTTGTGTCGATTAAATTTCTGACGCTCAAGTCAATATTTTTGTGAAGGTGAGGTTGATCAATGCAGAAAAAAGTTAGGTTTTGATTGCGCACTTATTATGAGAATTATACCTTATATAGGGGATGGACGCTAGGGTTAAACCCTTACGTGTTTGCATGGGAGTCTTTTACATGCGGATGGGCTGAGAAGAGCATGGATCGGGCTTGGGCCTGTCATAGCCGTTGGGTTCGAGACTTGTTCTATGAAGAATGGACCGATCGGCCCAAGGGTTGTCTTGATTGGGTCCGAGCAAAGCATCGCCAACCCGACCATAAGCCCCCTACTCCTCGAGTCTGAGCGAAGAGAAGGGTCGAGGGAGTATGTAGAGGTTTATAGCTCGTACTTAGGACGGCTTGTGATTGGGGCGATCGGTCGGGCATTGAGATATGGCTCGTCTGTAGGTCGGCTCGTGAAGAAATCGATTGGTCGGCATTGTTGTTGTAGCTCGGTCACGGAAAGCTCGGGCGGTCCCGACGATCGAATCTGACCGATTATGCATGATCGCTTTCGGATGCCGACCGGTTGGCGTGAATCGTCAGATGTCGGCCGGTTGAGCGAATCGCTTCGCTCGGATCGGTCATTGTGTGCCCCACCGATCGACCTCGGCACTTATTATATGACAACCCGCCCTAAAAGCGGCCGGATGGTCATCATTGGCGACGTGTGAAGGTACTTGGAGCATTTATTGTTTGACGGCGACGTCCTTTGACAAATTGCTCGAATCAAACGACGTCGTCAGAATCAGTTGTCTGTTGCCTCCTGCGTCCCTTCAATCGACGCGCCCTTCGGATTCGAACAACCCTAATTTCCATGGCTCGGATCATGCGCGTGTCCAAGCATAGCTCGGATTTTCTCCACGTGTTATGCTTTGATTGGATGGCTCATCCGAGTGCCTCCCTATAAATGTTTAGGGCCGACGAACCATTTGGTTTTCTTCACACTTATTTCCTTCTTGCATACGCTTCTGCTTTTGTTCGTTCTTTCTTGCTCCCAGTTTTCGGAAACTTCATTCAATCGTCGTTCGATTTCCCTTTCTCCATCCAACAAAGAGGTACGTCCTTCCTCCTCTAAAGTTCTTTTCAAGAGCTCTTTTCTTGGTAACCATGTCAATGGGTAGTTCTAGAAGTACGGTAGGAGGTACCGAGGAAGTGTCGACGAAGGAAAGAAGAGATGGGTTGGTTGTGGAGGCGGTACCGAGAGGTGAATCGAAGATGAGGTTGGGGGAACTGCAGCGGCTGATTATTAGGTGTAACATTCCTTCGTCCTGGGGGCCTAGGCTGGCCATCGGAACCGAACGGATCTTCAGCAATCTGAGCGGGTATTTTGATGTATCTGAGAGCTTTTTCTCTGTTGTCGGCATGAGGCTTCCGTACGCCCCGATTATTGACGAGGTATCGCCACTATGAGTGATCTTAGTCGATCCCGAATGACCGGAGGTTTATTAATGGTTTGGCTCTGCTATGCCATCAATTCGGTTGTCCTCCGTCAGTTGACATCCTCCGTCACTTCTTAAGAATGGGTCAGAGCCCCATAATTGGGGCTGGGATTCCTCATTTTCAGTACAAGGATGCCCGGTATCGCTTGGATGGAACTCCCGGGAAAGCCACTTCTTGGCATACGAAGTACTTTTTTGTGAAGCCCCCAGGAGCCTCCTTCGAAGCTCGACCGTGCAGGTACCCTCTAACCGAGCAATGGAATGACGTGTCGACCATATCTTTTAGTAGAGAGGAGTGGGAGGTGGTCGGCTGTATAAAAAAGCTCGACAGATACGACTTTACTCGGCTCATGCAGGGGTACTTCGGGGGAGTCTCGGCCAATTCATTTCTCATTGACCCCACTCCTCGAATTAGCGGGCTAGGAGAGGAGACCGCCTCGTCCGGTTGACTCCTCGTGATTGAGCTAATTGTATTTTTGAGCCTTGGTTTCATTTTCTAACTTAATTTATCGTTGTGCAGTCATGGTGAGAATGGAAGATGCTCCCGCCTGGGCCTCCAAGTCGAAGAAACAGGCTGTACAGAAGAAAAGGACAGAGACGGGGACTGGCGATGGCGCCGCTTTGTCTATGGGGTTGGGCTCGTTCGTAGTGTCGACGGATGTTCCACCTGTCGGGGGCCGACCTTCTGATTCGGGGTCATTGCCAGTTGTGCCGGTCGGCGCGGGCCAGGTAGTCCTGGCAGAGAAGGAGGATGAGGAGGATGCGGGTCCTCCTCTTAAGAGGAAGAGATTGGTTTGCTGGGGGATCTACCGTCCGACCCGGCAAGTTGAGTCGGGACTGGGAAAGGGAAGAAGGACAAAGGGAAGGCGCAAGCCGCAAATCCCGGGCAGTGGAAGTCTGCCCTCAAGTTGGCTAAGAATGCCATAGTCGGGGACCTCGAAGTGTCCCGTTATATTGTTGAGAGGATTACTCCGCCTGTGGACGAGCGGTTCATGGAGAAGAGGAGTAACTTGGAGCTAGGGTCTCAGCTCGTTTGTCTCGGTGTCTTGAGTCGACGACGGCCTTGCGATCTTTGCGGCGTTGGAGACTCTGACCGAAGTCCAGACCTCCATGATCAGGTGAAGGCTTTGAAGGCGAGCTTTGGAGGTGAAGGAGGAGAGACCTCCTCCAGGGCTCAAACGCATCTTTGGAGGAGGAAAAGAAATCCCGTGATAGGAGGTGGGCACTTTGTTGGCTCGACCACCAGGAGAGGAGGAGAAGGACGAATGGAGGAAGACTGAGAGGCGGAGCGGAGCTTAACAAGAAACTTCGCTTAAGATTGCCGCTCCGCAGTGGAGGGTAGGGACAGAGCCGAGGAGACCTTGCGGGAGGTGCGGCGTTCTGTGAGGATGCAACGGGTCGAGGCGATTAAGCGATGGAAACGGTGGTTTCTGTACGAGGAGAGTTTAGAGCTCGCCTGCGACATAACCCTCTCGGTTCTGAGGAGGGGCCACGAACTCTACACTCCTGGGGGGTTGGTGTGCCCTTCATTCGAGGAGTATGCCGAGCCGTTTCTTCCTGCGACTCTTGGGCTTTCTTTAGAGGAAGTCAGGGAGAAGGCCGAAGGAGAACGGGACGCCATTCCGGATGAAGAGCTGGATCTCAGCTCCGATGAAGAAGAGCTTCCCTACGAAGATATTCCTCCGGTCGCTCCCCCGGGTCCTGCTCCTATTCCCGTTGTGTCGCTCTCCGAAGGGGAAGAGCCTCCTTGCGAGGATATTCCTCCGGTTGCTCCCCCGGGTCCTGCTCCTCAAGCTACTTGTTCCCCTTCTCCCGAATTCTAGAGCTCACCTGGTAGGGCTTGTGGCCAGGGTGAATTTAATATGAATGAAATTTTTTTGTTGTGTTTCATTTTGTCGAAGTCATTTTTTCAAAGTCAATTTCCGTGCTTATGTGCTTTGTTTCGGACGTATAGTAGGGTTAGGTGTTACTCGTAGTCGACCAAGCCGAGGTCCCAAGGATCTTGTCTTGGCGACCGATCGACCGTAGTCGATCTATGGAGATACCAAGCGAGGTCCCAAGGATCTTGTCTTGACGACCGATCGACCGTAGTCGATCTATGGAATCTGAGAGGTCCCAAGGATCTTGTCTTGGCGACCGATCGGCCGTAGTCGATCTATGGAGATCTGGCGAGGTCCCAGGATCTTGTCTTGGCGATCGATCGACCGTAGTCGATCTTTGGAGATCCGAGCGAGGTCCCAACGATCTTGTCTTGGCGACCGATCGATAGTAGTCGATCTATGGAATCTGAAGCGAGGTCCCAAGGATCTTGTCTTAGCGACCGATCGACCGTAGTCGATCTATGGAATCTGCCGCGAGGTCCCAAGGATCTTATCTTGGCGACCGATCGACCGTAGTCGATCTATGGAATCCGAGCGAGGTCCCAAGGATCTTGTCTTGGCGACCGATCGACCGTAGTCGATCTATGGAATCCGAAGCGAGGTCCCAAGGATCTTGTCTTGGCGACCGACCGACCGTAGTCGGTCTATGGAGATCTTGAGCGGTGGTGATTGGATTGTCTACTCTTTGCCACATGTAATGTAACTCTTTATTGCCGAGAAATCTGAAACCCCTTTATTAATGATAACGAGGGCGTGGTAGTTAAAAACACTCTGGCGAGGACGGAAAAAAGGTACCCACAAGTATACAAAAACGATAGTAAGGAAATATTAACTAGAATAAAACTTATCTACTGGTAAAACGCCTTCAAGTTCTGTGAGTTCCAAGGCCTTGGTAGAACCTTTCCTTTCGCATCGCTGAGGATGTAAGAACCATGCCCGACTTGCTTAATCACTTGATAAGGTCCTTCCCACGCCTGTCCGAGCTTTCCAAGATGCTTCCCAGCCGCCTCGGCTTTTCGTAGGACGTAACCACCTACCTTTACATCGCTCGGCTTAACCCTTCTATTGTAGAATTTGGTTGCCTTTTGCCTGATAGCTTCTGAACGAGCGGCTGCCCTTTCTCTATCCTCACTTAGGAGAACGAGTTCTGCTCTGCGGGCTTCATCATTCCGCTCTTCTTCATAGCCCGACACTCTTTGATTGTGCAATGCCGCCTCTACTGGAACTAAAGCTTCTGCTCCGAAGGTCATTCTGAACGGTGTTTCCCCTGTGGCTCCGTTCGGTGTGGTTCTGTATGCCCACAACACTTCATCTAGTTCTTCCACCCAGGTCTTTCGGCCATCCAGGCGCTTCTTGAGAGCGTTCATTATCTTTTTATTGGTGTTCTCCGCGAGTCCGTTGCTTTGT
Source organism: Erythroxylum novogranatense (assembly GCA_029891385.1). Classification (NCBI taxonomy): domain Eukaryota; kingdom Viridiplantae; phylum Streptophyta; class Magnoliopsida; order Malpighiales; family Erythroxylaceae; genus Erythroxylum; species Erythroxylum novogranatense. The sequence goes on from CM057228.1 coordinate 133,727,209, forward strand.
GGATGAGCTACCGAAGTCAGCTGTAGCTTGATCTTTAGTCAGTCGCAGAAATCTCTGAACTTGTCGTTGTCGAACTGCCGACCGTTATTCGTAACCAATACCATGGGCATCCCGAAGCGGGTAAGTATGTTCTTCGTCACAAAGTTCTCTACCTTCTGTTCGGAAATTGTAGCGACCGCTTACGTTTCTGCCCATTTGGTGAAATATTCCACCGCCACTATCAAGAACTTCTTCTGCCCGGGATCGAGAGGGAATGGCCCCAGTATATCCATTCCCCATTGAGCGAACGAGATAGGATGACTCACAATTTTCAACCTTTCGGTCGGCTGGTGAGACAGGTTGCTGTTTCTCTGGCAGGCCTCGCATCGGTCGACTTTCTCCTGGCAGTCTCTTCTCATCGTCGGCCAATAGTACCCCTGTCTGATCAGTCTGTGAGCCAACATTCTACCTCCTACATGGTTTCCACACATCCCTTCATGGATTTCGGCCATTGCCTGCTTGGCTTCTTCTTTATTCAAGCATCGAAGCGGTGGCGGTCGTGGACCGTTTGTATAGAGTGTAGTTAACGACCGTGTACTCTACCGCCTTTATTCTCGCTTGGCCTCGGCGCGTCTTCCTGTTGTTTCCCTCAAAAGGTATTGTATGATCGGCTCCATCCAACTCGATCGACTAGTACTTACGTTGAGAGCTTCCTTGGCTTTTTGAATGCTAGGCCGGTCTAGTCGTTCAACCAGAACATTGTTCATGGCATCACAGTCGGAAGCCATTTTGGAGAGCGTGTCCGTTTTAGCGTTTTGAGCTCGTTCTATTACATTGATCGTGTCTTGTTCGAATTGCTCAATTCACCTTTACCACCTCCGGTACTTAATCATGTTGCTCCCCTTGGCCTCATACTGCCCGGTGACTTGACCGACCACCACTTGGCTATCGCTATATATTTTTAGATGCCTGATCTCCATTTCCTTAGTCAGTTGGAGACCGGTTATCAGGGCCTCGTATTCTGCTTCGTTATTGGAGGCTTTGAATTCAAGTCGGAGGACGTATTCCACATTTTCTTCACTGTGAGGGTTGATCAGCACTACTCCCGCTCAACATCCCTCGGCATTGGACGACCCGTCAACAAACAAGCTCCAGGCAGGGAGCTGCTCGTCCTTCGAGTTAGGTTGGCTCATCTCCGCGATGAAGTCTGCCAACACCTGCGCTTTAATGGTCGTGCGAGGTCTGTAATGTATGTCGAACTCTCCCAGCTCTACCGCCCACTTTATTAGTCGGCCCGAAGTTTCGAGCTTTTGAAGGCATTGCCTTAGGGGTTGGTCTGTCCATACTTCAATTGTATGACTTTGGAAGTAAGGCCTTAGCTTCCGAGCCCCCATTATTAGGAAGAGGGCTAGTTTCTCTATTGGCGTGTATCGCGTTTTCGGTCCGGTTAATACTTTGCTGACGTAATAGATAGGGTGTTGGTCGTTTCCCTCAAATCGAATAAGTACCGCGCTGACCGACCCCTCCGTAACCGCCAAGTATATAATCAGGTTCTCTCCCTCTACCGGGCTTTGCAGGATAGGCGGACTAGACAGGTATTGCTTTAAGTGTTGAAAAGCTTTCTCACACTCGTCCGGCCATTGGGCCGAGCCACGTTAAGCTTTCCTCAAGATCTTGAAAATGGGAGGCACTTGTCCCTAATCGGGACACAAATCTACTCAGGGAGACTATTCGACCAGTCAGTATCTGTACTTCTTTCAAGGACCTCGGTGAAGGCATTTGGACGATGGCTTCAATCTTCTCTGGATTAGCCTCAATCCCACGTTGAGTAATCATGAACCCAAGGAATTTTCCGGATGCCACACCAAAAACGCATTTTTCAGGGTTCAGCTTCATCTGAAATTTATCAAGTATCTGGAAGACTTCTTTTAAATCATCCACATGCTCGGCGACCGTCTTACTTTTAACCACCATATCATCCACATACGCTTCCACCGACCGACCGATCTGTTTCTTAAAGACTTCCATAACGAGTCGTTGATAGGTCGCCCCCGCGTTCTTCAAGCCAAAAGGCATTACTTGATAGCAATACGTGCCTTGGTCGGTGATGAAGGCGGTCTTTTCCTCGTCTTCAAGGCTCATCTGGATTTGATGGTAGCCCGAGAAGACATCCAGGAAACTGAGAAGTTCGTGTCCTGAGGTAGAGTCTACTAGCTGGTCGATCTTGGGCAAGGGGAAACTGTCCTTTGGATATGCTTTGTTCAAATCGGTGAAATCTATGCACAGTCTCCACTTCCCGTTCTTGTTTTTCACTAAAACCACATTGGCGAGCCATTCAGGGTACTTGACTTCTCGGATGAACCCGGCCTCGAGTAATTTTTCTACTTCTTTCTCGATCACCCCCTGTCGCTCCTTGCTGTGCCATCGCTTCTTCTGTCTAATCGATTTGTAGTCATGCCGTATACCGAGGGAGTGCGACGCAAATGATCGAAAAATTTCAGGCATGTCGCTCGGCACCCAAGCCAAGACTGATCTATTTTTCACCAGACAGGCTGTGATCTCTTTAACCAGGTCGCTCTGCAGCTCGGAGCCTAGGTTTGTGAATTTGGAAGGGTCGACGTCGTCCAGTCCGACCCGCTGTGTTTCTTCTACTGGGTTCATCCTATCCATATCCTCGTCAGCCTCACATCAAGAGAGCTCGTCAGTACTACAGCCCCATCTAATGTCTTCGTTTCCGCGAAGTAACATTCCCAGCAATTCTCTGCCCCGACAACACCAACTCGTGGGGTGTCGGAACTTCATAACTGGTAGTAGGTGGAGACGACCGATCCGAGGACATTTTGAGTAGTCCGCCCGATTATTGCGTTGTATGCCCTTGAAACTTGATTTAATAGGAACTCAACGTCCTTTCTATCGACACGGCTTCGCGAACTTCACTTTCAAATTCACCCGGCGAACGGGTGGTAGACGCCCAATTACTCCTTTAATGGGGTCGTCAAGTAGGTAGTAATCGGTCTTGGTACCTTCATTTGCTTGAAGGCCTCAGAATACAACAAATCGACCGAGCTTCCCGTATCAATCATCACCCGCTTCACCTCGTAACCGTTCATATTCAGATTTACCACGAGAGTGTCGTCATGGGGGCAACTTATTCCATCGAGGTCGGACTCATCGAATGATATCATCCCGTCGGTTTCCCTCAGCTTTTTAGTGGATGAGTCTCTGCCAACCTGTTTGACATATCTCTTTCTCCCTTTAGTGGTGGATCCGCCAGCTGCGTTTCCACCGAATATCATGTTAATGATTCCAGTTGGTCGGTAGTCTTGTTTCCCGGCGTTTCCATCGTTTCTTTCCCTTGATCGCCCTCTCTCTTCTCGTCGATTATCTGTATTCGTATTCTACCTCCCTCCGTCATTCCTGTCATTTCGCCTCCAGGACGGTCGCCTATTGTCTGACCGACCTGTCCTGCGCTGATTATCCCGATCGGCATTTTGTTCGTGTCTCACGAATCGGCCTAACTTTCCCCTTTGTATGAAGAATTCGATTTCTCTTTTCAACTGTCAGCAATCTTCCGTATCATGGCTGACCTCTTTGTGGAAACAACAATATAAATTGGGGTTCCTATCATTGTAGGGGGTTTTCATTTTATTGGATTCTCGGATAGTTTCTCCATCCGCTTTCATGGCCGCCAGAACTTCTGCATATCGCCTGTTGAGCGGGGTGAACTCCTGTTGATTTCCCTGTCGATCGGTCGGCCTTCTCCAGCTCGAATGACCTTTTTGCCGCTTGTGCGAGTTGCTCGCCCTATCGTTTGGCGAGCGATCATTCGTCCGACGTCTCGTATTTTTCAGCACTTCTTCAAGCTAAATATACATATCCGCCCTATTTCTTATTTCCTGAACGGATCGGGGTTGATCAAGGGCTAACGACTTCTTGAACTCCTCATCCCACGTATTATTCATAAGCGCGACCAACATGGACGAGCAAGTAAGGTCGGGGACGTTGACCGCTTTGTTATTGAATCGAGTGATGAATTCCCGTAAGCTTTCATTCCTTCCTTGGGTAAGTTGCATCACCTCCAAAGCTGTCTTCTGCGGCCGCTTACTAGTGGCGAATTGGTTCAGGAATAACAACCTAAAATCTTCGAAGCATGTGATACAGCCTGGGGGTAAGCTGTTGAACCATCGCCGAGCTCCTTCTTGGAAGGTCGTCGAAAGCCTTACAGACCGGATGGCGTCCGAACACAATGTAGACTCATCATGGATCGGAAGTCTGCGCAGTAATCCAGGAGTCGGTCTTTCCAAGGTATTTCTGGGTCGGTATTTTGTGTTCGGCAATCGGAGGCTATCCAAGATTTTCGGAGTGAAGGGAGAGCTAGACTGCGACGTCAGGCAATCTGGACGGAAACTCATAGCTGCATTAGTCCGATCGTTCACGATTTTTTCTAGGGCTTCGATTGGGCGATGATCGGTTGTCATGCTGGTTTGTCGGGCGGCTTGCGTGCAGATGGCTGCTGTTGCTGGTTGAGATTGCAAAATTTGGCGGATCAACAGATCAGCAGCTTCCTCGATCTGTTTTCGGGTCAGGGTAGTGTGTACAGTCGGAAGAGGATCTGCACCCGGTCGGAGTTGGATATTCGGGTGCGTATTGGGCGCGACGTTATCCTCCAAAGCTACGCTTTGTTCTTCTTGTTCCAAGGTTTGAGGCTGTGGCAGTGTTATGGGATCCGTTCCGTTCCGGACGGATCCTGCCGGAACGGACGACCACCGTACCGGCTAAAAATACCGGCCGATACCGGTGGTTTTCGATCGATACCGGCCGGTACCGGCCATACCGGAAAATACCGGCCGGTACCGTAAAGTTGAAAAATACAGGGACTAAATTGCAAAATTCCCCTCCACACAGCCGATCTCCTCTCCCTCTCATCTCTCTGTCGCGCCGCTCCTCCTCGCCGGCGCAGGTTGCCTCTGGTCTTCCCACCGTCGCCATCGGTCTCCTCCTCGTGGAAGCTTGCCTCCTCGACGCTCGCTTCCTTCTCCGATTCTCGCCGGCTTCGCTTCATCATTCGTCGGTTCCTCTATCAGAACCAGACATTGGGAAGGAGGTTTTGATCTGAGATCATCGATGAGACCAAGAGACAAAGGCGAAAGTCAAGAAGAAGAACAAGCGGCGGTGTTGTTGAGAGTGTACGTGGGTAGGAAGTGTGAGGGGTAAGGCTAAGGCGGTGGTTAATAAGTTGGGGATTTAGGGTTTTAACTCTTTTAAGCATGTAAAGGAATATATGCCACCTTTACTCGACAGATTTTCAATTTGCACTTTTTAGCTTTCTTTTGGAAAAGAAAAGAAAAAGTTTTCTTTTGATGAATCGAGAACGCAGATTAGCTCCCACGCAAGCCTAATAATACGAGCATCTTGTTTAGACAAATGAACAAATCCTCTAAAAGTAATTAGCCTTTTCAATGAACAAGAGTAACTCATAATATGTATTTACAAGCACTAATAATTATTATTTTCACTTTTAAAGTAATTTTACTTCAAATTTTCATATATTAGTAGTTTGCTTCATATTTGAAGTTCAAATAATCATTTAAATTAGTAAATTTATTAATTAAGTCGTTCAAATGTATGTTTGTCAAACTATTAGGCTTTATGTAAAGAGATATTGATTTACATAATTGCTTTTTATTATAAATATTGATTTTAATTTTGATTTTATCAAATTATGTGCCTTAAAATATTGGTTTTATAACAAAATGAAATTGCTTTTATTATAAATATTGATTTTAATATTTGTACTCTCATATAAATATTGATTTTATCAAATTAAATATTGCTTTGTATTATTCTTAATTTTATAATTGTATGATGATGATTGCCTTTTATATTAATTGTAGTTATTATTTATATGTAAAATATTTAAAATTATTGTTATTTTAAATTAATTGTCATTATTATTTATTATTAAGATTTTTGAAAGCATGGTTAATGTAAACGATAAACTAGTAAAGTATCTGATAACAAGTTGTATAATATATCTATTTAGACTATTTTGTAATTTTAAAAATTTTAGGACTATTTTATAAATTTTAAAATATCCCAAAGCAGTATCCCAGATCGACCGACACCGATCTGATTCGCTCGAGCTCAATCCGGTACCAAGCCCGGTACGGTATTCATAACATTGGGCTGTGGTTGATCGTTAGGATCTGAGGATTCCGTGCGTGAAACATGTGGTAATAAGTGGCGAGAGTCAGGTAGTCAGAAACCCACGCGTTGATCGCCAGAGCCGCAGCAATGCCTATATCGAGATTCATCGCCTACCGACCGATCGTGTGTTTACGGACGTGGTGCCCCAAAGTCGGGCCCTACGGTGGGCGCCAATTGGTTCTGCCGGATTTTGACTGAACTGTACGTTGCCGTTTGGATTCATGAGCTGGTTGCTTTTTGTGATTAACCCGACGTGAAGATACCTGCAAAACAAAGAAGGCACATCGGGGGTTGTGTCTCAATTAGCCCCTCCGACGCTCAAGTCAATATTTTTGTGAAGGTGAGATTGATCAATGCAGAGAAAAGCTAGGTTTTGATTGCGTACCTCTGTTATGGGAGAATTATACCTTATATAGGGGATGGACGCTAGGGTTAAACCCTTACGTGTTTGCATGGGAGTCTCTTACATGCGGATGAAATTTGAAGAGCATGGATCGGGCTTGGGCTGTCGTGGCCGTTGGGTTCGAGACTTGTTCTATGAAGAATGGACCGATCGGCCCAAGGGTTGTCTTGATTGGGTCCGGGCAAAGCATCGCCGACCCGACCAATTGGGTAGTTGCAATTTCTATTCCTATTTTTTAACATAGTTGTTATTTTTCAGCAATGTAAAATTTGTATTTAAATGGTTTGGAGCACTCCAAAAAGGGGACATGCAAATAAAATCCTAAAGAGCCTTTATTATGTTCTTTTTCTCTCATTTTTTTCCTATCAAATCAGTTGATACGAGAGTCGATCACTGCTATAGATACTCGTAAAAAAACTAATGTCGAATTTTGTAATGAGGCTACTGAAATCTTAACTCGACATGAGTCTAGTTCTGATTAAGTTCATGTTACTTTATAAATAATATTATTTGAGCTTCAACCTATACAAATCCCTAGCAATGTATTTATCCAGCCAAAAATCAACCAGTTTTTGTTGGGAGAATCCTCACATTCTCTAAGTATCCATTGATCCTCATCACCATCATCTTAAGTTTGACTTTCCAAAGTTCAACAATGTGGGTCCAGGTAGTTTGATTTATAAGGCAGAACAATATTTTCAATTTAGACCATTGCTCTAGATAAAAAAAGTGATGCTTGCTTCCTTCCATTTAGCAGGAATTACTTTACAATAGCATCGATGACTAACAAAATTTTAAGGACAACTTACTCGGAATGAGTTTACTAAAGCAGTCCTTTTACGTTTTGGGCCAACTGGCTATAAGAACCATTCAGATGCTCCCACCCGATCAAGATAAACTTCAACTGTAGCAGCTTATCAAGAAATATTTGAAAAGCTTTCTCACCATGTTGATAGCTTACCAGAAACTTCACTTATTGGTTGTTTTATTGCAGGACTTTGGGACGATATTCACTTAGATGTAAAAATTAAACAATCACGTGCCTTGACAGATGTGATAGGAGTGACTCAACTTATTGAATAGTGGAATCACTAACCGAAAAAAACTAGCCAACCTATTTGCTTTCATCCAGCTTTGATGGTACTAAAATCAAATCCTAATATGATGGTTGGTATACTAGGACCTGCACCTAACTAACACGAAAATACAAGTTCTTGTACTCCAACCATAATATGACGAATAACTAATCAAGAGGAACGAGAACATCAGAAAATTGGTCATGTTACTATTGTGATGAGAAGTTTATTCCAGGTGACCAGTGTGTTCGTCCACAACTATATATGATAGAAGATTCTTCTCCACTAACCCTGAATGAAGAGAATATTGCCAAGCTTGAACCAAAACATCAAGAAGTTGAGCCTAAAATCTCTTTCTATGCAATTATTGAAACCAACCATCCCTAAATGATACATGTATTAGGCAAGCTAAAAAATTAAAATGTGACAGTACTTATAGATGATGGTAGCACCATTACAATAGATTATTATGTTTTTCCTATCGCAGCATATTAGTTGGCTTTGGGATTACAATGATTGGAGATTTTTGGACCAATTGAGACATAATATATGCAGCTGACCATAACGTTGTGTTTGGTTCTTTGTCTTGAAGCGAGGAGTAAAAAGCGAAAGCGAAGAGAAGGAGCGAGCGTAAACGGGGGACGATTAGGTGTTTGGTTGTGGTGGACGGGACAGATAAAATTATCCTCGTCCCAAGGACAGAAATGTGTTTGGTTTTGATGGACAGAACAAAAAAACCGTATGAATGACAATATTGCCCTTGCAGTGTAATATGAGTAGATATAAGTAAGTAAGTGGTTATTATATAATTGTATGAATATTTAATTTAAGTAAATTTGTAATTTTATAATTACAATGAAATAAAATGAGAAACCAAAATAATTACGAAAATGTTAAACCTTTAAAATTAATAGAAATGAGTTATTTAATATAAAATGCCTACAAACTAAAATATTAATTTATAGGTTAAATTTTTTTGCATGATTTAGAAATTGAAATACATAATAATGTAATAAAACATCTAAGCATTCATTTAATTAATGACATCATAATTTAGTACATAATAATTTAGTTAAATGTTTAAGCGTTTATGAAACTAATTACATAATAGGAGTTAAAAAATCGTAGAAGGTATAATTTTTAATACATAATACTAAAGTATATCATGCAAGCAATCATGGAATTAATTACATAAGATGTTACAAATTGGTAGAAGTTAGAAATTGTACAACATAATAAATTAATAAAACATGTAACCATTCATGAAACAAATTACATAATAGGTATTAAAAAGTCCGACAAGTTCGAAATTGTTATACATAATAAGTTAACACAACATCTAGGCATTCATAGCATTCATTACATAATAAGTTGAAGATACATACGACCCTTATATTTTATCAAGAATGCCGGTAATAATAAAACCCAAAATTAAACCAACGGCAATGAGTAAAAGTCCTTGAGTCCAAGCATTTTTCTTCTTCAAAGTAGCAACTTCAATTTGGAGTTCATTTGTTGGAAGGGAAGATTGATACAGTATTAATGACGGTTCATTAGTGGTATGAACAATTTCTTCATTCCGACGAGTCCGCCTATCAACATCGATGAGATAGGCACGTTCTGCTTCTACATAAGTCCGATACCCCTTGAATTTTGCATTAGGAAACCCCTCTGTTGCCAGTTTTACATCATCCTAGTTTGTAAAAATTCCAACGTGATGCCCAACAAACACGACATAAAAGCTATATCGACCCATAGGAAAGTACCTGAAAATGAATAATAACGTCATCATTCATACACCAACATACATCACAAACATCCAAATAGTTAACAAAGCAACCATTCATCATGGATTCACAAGTGCATAAACAAAGTCAACAATTCGAAGTACCATCATTCAACATCACACAAGCTGTTTAAAGACAAATAATGAAGCCATAAAATATTTCTAACTATAATCATTCTTCATCATATTAGAGGCTCCTAACATAAGCCTGTCTGTGATCTGCAGTTACACGCCAGAACAATCCCTCAGCCTGAGCATTCGCAGAGAACATCCTCATAGTCCTAACAATTTCTGTTGTGGAGAACCCCAACTGCTCAAGCTCTTCACCTAGGTTTCGACCTTCAGCTCCTCTAATTGCATCAGCAATTATCTTTGCATTCTCACGACTAGCATCAATGGCTTTAGCAAATGTTGCAGAAAGGTCATCGAAAAGTTCAACATCTGTCATCTTCCTTTTGGCTTTATTTTGTGGGTCCTGCGCTGTTCTTTGGAAGATACGACTTTGGTGACATTGGCGTGTCTTGATCGAGGGAGTCCCGATGGGCACATTGGATCAAATGAGCCAACAGGAGCTGTTGGCTCATCACCCTCAGTGTCATCGATATCCAGATCTGCTACAGCATCTGCAGCAACTTGAGCACCTGAGCCAACAGCTCTGTCCCTTCCAAAGATATTCTCAAGTCTAGGATAAATCGGGAACGGCCTCCCAGGAGTGTAGTACTTGTTGGGGTTTTTCTGGAAAACAATAACAAAACTTTAGCATGATAAACAAATTACTTTGGGGATGATGCAAGAAATAACCAGAGGTGAAAATAAAACAGTTACCCTCCTCCATTCATGCAGCACTTGCTTACTATCAACCTCTACACATTGCACGGTTTCATTCCAACCAAAGCCACTACAGTTTAACATGTCAAAAGTTGTTTGATATTTTTCTTTCAACCTCTTGTGCTTATTTTTAACATGCCTCTTGTCAATGCCACAATCAGGAAACTTTTTCACCATCCTTTCAGCAAGAAGTTGGAAGGTACCAGGCTTAAATTGCTCATTATCAGTTCTATAACTAGCAACAACTGCCTCTTCCATAAATGTCACCAATGCTTCTGTTTCATCTGAATTCCAGATTCTTGACATCTGACCTAAACTATGGAATGTCATTCCGCAAACAAAGCAACCAAACCATTTCCATAATATATTAATCACCATTATTTGAAACTTGTATGGAAATAAAGAAGAATGTACATAAACTTATCACATTCGGTTAATATATAAAGTGAAATTAAACCAAAAGCCTCAAGTCAATTACAATGAAAGTGAAACAAAGTTAAGTACAATGCAATAAATAAAAACAGAAACTTAATTAAAGTTCACAACTTAATGGTTTCTTCTCCAATCATTATACATGTTCCTAGCTAACTCATCTCTCCATCGACTCCATGCATTAGTTGACTCAACACGATCAACAAATTCAGGAAATGGTGCATCTTCCCCAATCAGCATATCCTCTTCCTCAAAAGGGGTCTGTTCCGCTGGATCATCTGTCATATGCAATCTAATAAAGTTGTACAACAAGAAACATGCAAGAATTATGTGCACATGAGTGGCTGCTGGATAAAAAGATGGATTTATGAGGATTTTCCATCTTTTTTTCAGTAAACCGAATGCACGTTCAATGACATTTCTGACAGATGAGTGTCTCTTATTAAACATCTCTTCTGGAGTCCTAGGTGCTCTTCCATCTCTTGCCCACTCTTGAATATGGTATCTTGTGCCCCTAAAAGGTGTAAGGAAACTAGGACCATTGGTATAGCCAGCATCAACTAAGTAGTAATTTCCTATAGCCAGAAACACACTCCAATCATTATATTTGTAATCACACCTTAATAAACAAATTTCCAAATTCTGACAAATATTATGATCTTACATACCCCTTGGAACTTCAAGTCTATTACGCTAATAACAAAGATCATGCGAGAACCCTTGAATCTGCAGCTGAACCCTCCCATCCAGCAAGAACATATACAAAGTTTAAGTTCTTATCACACACGCCTAACAAATTAGTGCATATTCTCCCCTTCCTACCTCTGTATCTGGGTTTATCTGCCTGTGGCACTGTTATGTCTAAATAGGTCCCATCTAGTGCACCAAGGAAGCCCTTTGAACAAATACAAACAATACAGTAATCATTTCTAACTTAGTACTGTGCATAAGTGAAATTACACAAGTTATTGTAGCTAATGCAACTTACTAACCTTAAACCACTTCCACTTATTGTCTGTGCAATCCTCAGGAATTGGTATGGGCTTCACATACAACATATGTTGAAGCTTCAGTATTGCCTTCAACACACTATGGAATATCCTACTTATGATTTCTCCTGACCTCATAAACCGAACTTGTAATACTCTATTGGATTCATTTTGTGCCAATATTCTTAGGAAGATTAATACTTTTTCTTGTATAGCCACATGTCCATTAGCATTCAACCCCCCATGAACCTGAAGCATTTGACATAACAATCTAAATGCATTTAAGTCCATCCTTAAATCCCAGTGGCAATTCCTATCACCCTCATGCAAAATTCTATCTATATTGGCTTGCCTGCTAGGTATTCTCAATGCCCGACTACCTCTAGCATTTGCACTCCTTCTCCTTTTTCTAGAGTGCACATACAAACACAACAACATAAATATTCTCATAAAATCCAATTCCCCAGTCCATAGCTCATACAACGTTAGACACTTAAAAATAGCATCACGGCGCAGATGATTCATTTTTAAAATGAAAACTGTCTGCAAAGAAAAATACAATTAATCATAAACAAGGCACAACCAACAATAATATAAATTGTAAACAATGATGCTTCATATGATATATATATGTATATATATGTACATATATATATCATATGTATATATATATATATATATATATATATATATATATATATATATATATGTACATATATATAACACATCCACATGCACATGGAAACCATGTGGATATATATATCCGTATATATATGCACATATATATACGGAGAGATATACATACATATACGTATGTATATGTGTGTATATACATAAGTTCATATATATATACATTTATATTTTTATATGTAATTTATATGTAATCAGAATTCAATTCCTTTTTCTTTAGCTTCTTTCCTTTGTTCTTGAAATGGAATTCAATTCCTAACCGCACATATATAATGGCTTTTTGGCAATGCCAAATCAGAAAAAGAAATTCAAACTAGGCTTGGATTTTTAAGAAGAGGTGAAGATCCTATTATATTGCTCTAGTCCTATTCCCCACCCTTCTGCTCTAATATAAGACAAAATGAGATTCATGTCTCTTGATTATGACTAATACTTAAAATAAGTAGACAAAATAGCACAATATTAGCAAAAGAAAGTACAAACATGGCATCCCATCTAAGAACAAGATGGAAAGCCGTGGGGCAGGTGTTAATCCTTGTCACCATTACCATTCGGTTGGTTTACTGAGATTTGGATTAGGATAAAGGGAGAAAGAGAACTTAAAAGGAATGATTACATAGCTCACAATAAGGTGTCTTTAATTATGTTTATAAATTTCATTGCAACTATCATAACTGAAATCATTTCATTAGAAGCCCTTACTTACCTAAGGTATTATCAATCATGGCCACATTAATAACAAAAGTTGAATATGCATCAACTACAAAGCTAGTATAGAAGCAATATAGTTAAAGAGGCATTCAAAGAAAGTAGGCATCAACAACAAACTGCCTTATATCTAGTAAGAAATTCAACAATTTTTTTGAATTGAGGAAGTGGAGAGAAAAATGTAAAGGTGTAAACACTCCATACTAATGACAATATACTTTATCATAAATACAATCAACAATGAATAATTTGATTAATGTCAATCCTCATTGAAATATAAACAATCAAACATAAAATGAAAGGCATGTCAACTTCAGAAATCAATTATCCATGCTAGATAAATATCAGATACAAATACTGAGATAAGTAAAGGCCATTAAAAGCACTTACAATAGTAGTTGTACAAAATTGGAGATGAATCATATGCTAGAAAGTTGGAGATGAATCATTTCTTTGTTTATTTACAGTCTTAAATCATTTCTTTGTTAGTAGTTGTATAAAATTGGAGATGAATCATTTCATTATTTATTTTACAGTCTTAAATCAGATGTTAAATCATATTGAAAGCATCATTCAAAATAGAAGGCAGGGCAGAAGACAAACAATGGAAGCAGAAGATAACAAAGCACATGGATAACAGACCATATACAGAAATGCATGGCTTACCTGATATGCTATCGTTCTCAAATGCTTTTGTAGTTATCTGTTGATCCACCTGAACAGAGAAATAAACAAGCATCAGTCATTTCCTACCCATGAGGACAGTCGATAGAAATATCAGATACAATCCACTCCAGAAGCACAGCAATTATCATAGTATAATGGGAAGAGATCCAGATACAATCCAATCCAAATTTGTAAAACAAAAATAAATCCAGCATTGTCGAAATGAAAAGCCACTAGTGATAAAGATTAAAGAAAGAGCAAAGGGAATATGTGAATCTGCAAAACCACGTCCAGTACAGTAGTGAAGAGAGGAATTATGACACGTTATTTTAGATCTGAATCACGCAATCTGAAACCAGGCATTCCAATTTTTGTTAAGAAAACATATCTTCGATTCAATGGAACCAAAACAGAGACAACAAATTACAACAAGACTCAGACACTTCTTCGGGAATGAGAAGACGCACAAGAAAGACCAGTGCAAGAAGAGAGAAGAGAGGAGACCGATCCCAAACGGCAACCACAGAAAAAAGACCGGTGCGATTTGGGAGAAACACAAAACTTACCTCAATCGCCACCAACCACAGACCGGAGAAAGACCAGTGCGTTGGGCGAAAGAGACGATAGCGATTTGGGAGAAACGAGAAGATAGTAGAGAAAGCGGGATAGGTTTCGATGTTTTGGAACGGGGTAACTAGGTAATTGTATTTTCAGATTATAATCCGTCCCGGGGCAGATTCATTTTGTACCATAGTTTGTCGAAGTACACAATTCCACCGTCCCCATATTCCTGAGACGGGGACAAAATAGTGGAGACATAAAAGCAAACACTTCGGAGACGGAATTTATGTGTCTCCGTCCACTATCCCCACCTATGAGCACCGCAACCAAACACAGTGTAACGTTCAAAATTGGGGGAGTCTCTCTCTCACATTTCAAAGGTTGAGCCAACATGGTATTGAAGCTTTAACAAAAAAGGAAGGTAGTTACCTAGAAGGTATGACCTTTCTCTTCCAAACATTGGCCACCTCTTAGACAAATTCAAACGCTCACCTCTTAAGCAAACAAGTGTTTGAATCATCAAACTGCCTACCACCAAAATAATCACATAATCACCACATTCCCTTGTATCCAACATAGAGCCATTAAGTCTTAGACCATATCAATACTCTTATTACAAAAAACAAAAATAGAAAGGATGGTGAAGGAACTTTTGCAATATGATAAATAAGGCTTAGTAATAGCTTATTCTCATCCCTAGTTATATTAGTAAAGAAAGCAGATGGGGATTGATGATTTTGTGTTAACTATCGAGCTTTAAACAAGATAACAGTCAAGTATAAATAACTAATTTCGGTGATTAATGAGTTGCATGGTTCTTGATGAGCTGCATGGAGCCAGTTCTTCTCCAAATTGGATTTAAGACAAGTTATTATCATATTAGAGTACCAGAGGAAGATATTCCAAAGATAGCATTTTGGATCTATGAAGGGCATTATAAGTTTGTGGTGATACGTTTGACCTCACCAACGGCCGAAAAACATTCCAAAGCTCATAAATGACCTTTTTGCCTTTACGATGCAAGTTTATGTTGGTTTTATTTGATGACATTGTCATATATTCAAGGACATGGAAAAAGCACCTTTCACTTTTTTGAATTGTACTCAACATTTTAGTTACTACATGTTTATTTTCCAAAGAATCAAAATGCAAGTTTGGTGTTTCACAAGTTGACTACTTGGGCCATATTTTTTCTAAATAAGGCGTAGTAGCCGACCATGCAAAAATGCAAGCAATTCTTGAAAGACTAACACCAACAAAATCAAAAAATGTTCATGGATTTCTCAAATTAGCAGGGTATTATAAGAAATTCATTCATCATTTTGGAAGCATTGCTACCCATTAACCTAATCTTGTCAAAGGAAATAATTAGTAAAAATGATATTGAAACGGACATCTTTAAAATAAGTTATAATGTGAATTCCAACAACATTGAAATTGACATCTTTAAAATAAATTATTTTAATATATAAGTATGACTTATGCAATCTTATGTGAATTTATAAGTATGATTGTGTAATTTTAAAGTGCTTACGGAAGAATGCAAGCATTTAAAGTTGACAATACGATCGTATTTTATAACAAATTTTTTGAAAATATAGAAGTGAAAATGTGGGTTAAAATATAATTATGTTAATTTGGACGAGATATTTTAAAAGAATACGATATAAGACACAAATATGACAATATATGTGTTTATATGCGTGAAGATGCAAAATTCTATGATCCAAAATACATCACCTTATAACAAACAACTTGATTTAAAGGCGAGTTTACGGTAGAGTTTAGTTCCTAAAATTATTATAGCTATTATTAAATTAGGCTAATTCATATAAGAGAAAAAATTATAACAAACTTGTGCTACTTAAAAGTTACATTTTAATATATATTTATTTTATTTTAATAAAAGTGGAAATATATGATATTTATATAGTGATTGAATAATATATTCAATTGCTTATTATTTTCAGTGACTAAGCCATGCAAATTAACTTAGACTTGTTAAAATTAATTTAGAAACAATAGATTAAAAGTGTTTAATCTTTTATAATTTTTAATTTAGTGTTAAACTTGCTAAAATTTTAAATTTTGAGTCTAATATTTCAAAATTCATACAAATCAAATCAAAATGTTATTTTTATTGAGACGACTAATACATAAACATTTAATTTATGTGACATTTAATGAACACGTTACAAAAGTATAAATAACTTTTTGACCTGATTTATATAAAATTTAAAAGATTGTTACTAAATTAAAAACTTTTAAAAGAATATTTTAGATTTGTTATATCATTTTTTTAAATAGAAGGAAGCAAAATGTTACAAATTACACTGTAGTTCTCGGGTGACAAACCCCCGACTCATCCTCTAAAAGGATAGGTAAGTATCCCCTAAGTGGGTGCTCAAAGGTAGTGAGTCCTAGCGGGAACTGTTCTGCATAATTTGCAAGTCAGTCCGCACTTTGGTTACTTTCCCGGTAAATATGTCGAATGTCAACGACCTAATTGCGGGACAACAGTTCGTGAATACCCAACACTAACGGGTTTAAGGACGTAGCTCGCGTCGGCGAAGTAAACATATCGGTCACGACTCTCGAATCTACCTCTAATGCCAAATGACGATACCCCAGGGTCCAAGCCAGATTAAGGTCAGAGAACACACCCCAAAGTTCAGCCGTTATAGGGGGACACTGGCCAATGTTCTGGACGAATCCTCCTAACCAAGTGTCGGAACTGTCACGTAGCAGACCTGTAACACCCAAATACCCCCTGGGAGGATACATGGATGCCACCCAAGACAGAACAAACAAAATCAAACATTACACATATGCATTGTTTTAAAATCTAAGTTTAACACACATATAATACATCTCAAACTTTCCAAAAACAAATCCAAAGAATATGTACAGGCCCAAATAAACCAAACAAAAGACATATTCGAGTGACACAAAAACTCTGACTCCTTTGACCACTGCGGTTGACTTGTCTCAATCCTTAATCTCTTTGTTCTGTACCTACACGGGGCAAATCTACCGTGCTAAGCTTATAGCTTAGTGAGTAATCATTTATCTAATTTAACCAATTTCTTTTCACAATAACGATATCAGCATGCATTCAGAGATCAGAGATTAATACTCAGGTAGGCAAAATGCACTTCATAACAGATGTTATCATTAACAGACAAAACAAAGCAAAAGTCCATAAAATAGAAGTGGGTAACGGGACTTATCAGAAGACCGAAGTCTCGACACCGAAGTGTCCATATCATAAGACACCGAAGTGTCACAGAAGACCGAAGTCTCGACACCGAAGTGTCCATATCAGAAGACACCGAAGTGTCACAGAAGACCGAAGTCTCGACACCGAAGTGTCCATATCAGAAGACACCGAAGTGTCACAAAAGACCGAAGTCTCGACACCGAAGTGTCACAGAAGACCGAAGTCTCGACACCGAAGTGTCACAGAAGTGCTACAGACCCTTCTAGGCATGCCTATTTACCCACAACTCGGACAAAACAAATCATTTCAGACATTTCATGTGCAATAAATTAGCACTTCCAATAAAATAATCATGCAACAATCGCCTCGGATGTTCATTATCCTAACGATACACAATCGATGACAACACATATGAGCACGCGGACATTCATTGTCCGGACCAATTACACAATTCAATCTGAAAAAAATCAAAGTGAGACCGTCTCGGGTCTCTTACTTATTACCGATATACTTACTGAAATGACTTACAGAAATTACCGGTATTACTTACTGAAATTATTGACATGACTGAAAGTCTTGATTATTGACCTTAAATCGCCCTCACTATTTATTGCCTCGAAGTCCCGACAATATCTGGCAGTGGTCGTTCCTTTATAATAGGGAACACAGATACAAATTATTATTGTGCATAATTACTGTATGATACATGATGCATGTTCATGCAAATTTCCGGGATTTTACTGTTCAAAAATACGTATTACTATTCACAAATACGTATTATTACTGTTCACAAGTACATACGGATACTGTTCAAAATACGTATTACTATTCACAAATACGTATTATTACTGTTCACTATTCACTATACACTGTTCATCACTATGCTGCACTGTTCATCATCTTCTTCGACTTTCGAAAATTTCTTTTTTTTTTTTCACTTTCCTTTCTTCTCTTCTCAATTTTTCTCAATTCTTTTATCATCATCACTTAAAAACTAACCTATGTAACAAATTTAACATATCAGAATCATCCAAATCGTCAAATATTATAGATCTAAAAATTTCTTTTACCAATATCAGATCTCATCCGACTATCTTATCAAAGACAAGAACAGACCATAGATTCATTATCAAAAGGACTAACCTCGTGATCTGCAGCAGAAAAGCAGATCAAAATCAGACTGACAGAGCTGCGGAACAACACCGATGAACGCTATCGGTTCTGTCTCAAAATAATTAATCAACCCTTATATATTCGTCCACTTATTCAATTAGTACTATTTAGATGAATAGTTAATTACCCAAAAACACACTTATGAATTCTTAGAACAAATAAATACCCAGAATTTCCAGATAGTTTCCAAAAATTCACCAAAAATTCCGTCATAAAATAATGACTTCCAAATAATTGTTCAAAAAATACTAAATACGTCACCAACAATTTCTAAAAATCATCGAAGTATCCAAAAATTACTAAAATTATCTTAATACAGTCCGAATCAATCCGAAGTGTCATTAAACCAATGTACCCGAAAAATGCCATGAATGCATGCCAAAATGTCAAAGAGACATAACATAAATCGGACTAAAGTTGCTTAATATGCTAACCCCTAATTTGGGGTGTTACAAGACCACCCACTGTAACAAAAGTGTTGGAGCTTTTGGTGGCCCTGTCCGTATTTAGTTTGACCCAATCCCGAGGAGGTTTGTTCCAGCCAATGAGTAGCTCCCGACGAGGGTCATTGCTTATCTGAGTTCTTTGTTGCCAAACTGTCGCCAAGTGAATATGATTTGCAAATTCGAGTACCTAATGCTTTGGTGAACTCGACTAGAAGAAGTGATCTTCAAAGAGGGCTTTATTGTGTCAGGACGTTGTCCCTTGCCGGCCGGGTCACCCTCACCCAGGTTGTCCTCTCGGCTATGCCCACCTATACTATGAAAACGGTGCGTCTTCCCCGGATGTTGTGCGACGATTTAGAAAAGATTATGCGAAATTTTATCTGGGGGTCCTCGACTGACCATCGCAAGACGCATCTGGTCAATTGGGAGACAGTGTGTCAACCCAAGGCCGCTGGCGGACTGGGTCTCAGGCATATTCGGGTTATGAACGACGCTTTACTGGCTAAGTTGGGATGGGGGCTGCTCACTCACCTTTGGGTTCAGGTTCTACGAGCCAAATATCGTTTCGCATCGCTGCTGATACCCCTCGCGATTTCCCGGGCTGGGGCTTCCTCGGTCTGGAAAGGGATTTCAGCCTCCTGGGAGTGGGTCCGACAGGGGCTCCGTTGGACCGTGGGCAATGGGCGGCGGGTGCTTTTTTGGTTGGATAACTGGCTGGGCGATTATGAGTCTCTTTTTCACGTGGCCTCCGAGCCAGTACCGGACCATCTTCGTTTGGCTACTGTCGCTGACTTTATGACTGCTTCCGGCGATTGGCTTTGGTAGGAGTTCCAACACTATCTTCCGGCCACAGTTTGTATGGACCTGGCGCAGTTCTATCCTAACGTCGGGAGCTTGGGCGAGGATATCCCGCGGTGGGGGCCTACGACACACAGGAGGTTCACGGTCGCGTCGACTTATGACTTGATCGTGGGTTACCCCACGGGCCACCAACACCCACTGTGGCGCATTATCTGAAAATGGGCAGGCCCGTAACGCATCCGATCATTTCTTTGGCTGGTGGCTAATCAAAAACTCCTGACCAACCTCCAGCGAGTAGCTCGCCATATGGCCCTGGATAGTTGCTGCCAGTTCTGTGGCCAGGTGGAGACTACGATCCACATGCTACGGGACTGCTCGCGGGTGCGCGCTATCTGGTGCCACTTTCCTCCAGCAGTTGTCGGCTCGGGTTTCTTTCAGCAGGATGAGGAGCACTAGTTGATATCTAACCTTACGTCGCAGCAGCCGGTCCAGCAGTCAGCGTGGTCCACGATTTATGGGGTAACGTGTTGGTTCCTATGGTCTTGGCGTAATAGTAGCCTTTTTTAGCCGAGCTTTAATTGACCTTTCGAGGGCCACCGGAGTATCATGGACTATGTCGAATGGATCGCCCGGGCAAGGGCTATGGAAGCCCGTGTGTATCCCACCCGGCACCAACCAGTAGGGTCTCTCGTGGGGTGGACCAAGCCTGCCGTCAAGTGGGTGAAAGTTAATACGGATGGCGCCGTGCACTCGAGTACCCGAACGATTGTTGTTGGGGGGCTTATTCATGACTGGCAAGGGGAATGGAAAAGGAGGTTTTAGCACCACCTTGAAGGGGGTTCCCTGTTGTCCGCAGAGTTATGGAGGGTGTTCTCGGGCCTTACTTTGGCTTGGGATCTAGGATTTCACCTGGTGGTGCTTGAAGTCGACTCCTTAGAAGTCATTAATCTTCTATCTGCTCCGCCCATTTTTCTAACGGATATTTCCTTTTTGGTGACAGGTATCCACCAGCTGCAGCAACGGGAGTGGTCGTGTCAACTCCAGCATGTTTTCCGGGAAGGGAATCAATGTACAGACAGTCTTGCTCGTCTAATGAGCCGCTCACGCCCTAGCCTACTTATCCTTCAAGCGCCTCCTTTGAGCCTCCAGGAGCTCCTTCACCAGGGTGCGCTCGGCGTCGTCTACCCTAAGGCTTTAATGTAGATCCTCTTGTAACCAAAAAAATAAAAAGAAACTTAGGTCTTGATTGATCCGTTATAATTGCCTACACGCCATGTGTCTGAGCTGGTGTGGCGGGATAACGATAGTTATCGTGTGATTTAAAATAGAGATAAGTGCAATATATATTACTCCATATATAACATGTTTTATCAATTAAAAAAATTATCATTATTGATATACGAGGTTGAGCTGGCACCCTTAGAGGCTTAATCAAGGGTGCCACTTAATTAAGATAAGATTAAAAATTTTCGAAATATAATAAAAATATTAAAAATTCAGTTCTCAACACCTTGGAGGCAGTATTCACCTGTCCTTCTCCATAAAAGCAGCTACTCCATCGCATCGTATTCAGCAAGCTCGTTGTGCAAAAGGCCTTAGAGAAAAGTCCAATCTTTACTTCCTCTCACTTTCCTCTTATTAACTGCTCAAATTTCTTTTTTTTTTTTTTTGGTCATCATGGGGCTCAAAGGCCATGAAAGTCGGTCTTTGATGGGGGACTTCCTCCAGACCTGCGGTGGATATGCGGTTGTTGACGGAGGTTTTGCCACTGAACTTGAACGGCACGGCGCAGACCTCAACGACCCTCTCTGGAGCGCAAAATGCCTTGTCACTTCTCCTCACCTAGTCAGAATGGTACTAAACACAACACACACACAAGCAGATAATAATGTCGAAACTTGAAGCTTTTGTTTAGATTAATATTTCTCAAGCAATACTGTCGTATGCTTCTGTGTTCTCTTCTTGTCCAATGGTTCAGCTGTGCTTTGCAGATCGGAACTGATGCTCACTTTCTCTCTTTAGCAATCTTCATTTATCAATTCAAATCGAGTTGTTTCTGCTTTCCTTCTTGAGTTTAATTCTGGTGATTTGGTACCAACTTTTTGCTATTTTGGGCAAATCTGTTCGTTTCTTTGCTTTTTTTTCATTTTAAGAAAGAACCAGTAGCCAGGAAATGTCCAGAATAGGAAGCAAAACCATGGAGTTTTTCATCTAATCCAAGGAGATTGCCAATAGCCTGTCAGGAAATGGGCAGGGGAAACTGAGTTACGAAACAAAACCACGTGGCAAAAGCATGCTGTTCATCCACCTCATGGTTTTGTTTTTTTATACGGTGACAAATTTCCTCAACAACTATTAATATTTAAATGAGAAACTTTAGGATATAAATGTTAAGCAAACAAGTCATCAATATTGAACATATCCGTCGAATGCTTGAATTACAGCTTTAACTTTCGTAAATTGCACGGCTAAGAAATTACAGCTAGAATTTGATGATTCAGAGTTGTGCTTGACGTGACAGGTACACCTAGATTATCTGGACGCCGGTGCGAATATTATATTAACGGCATCATATCAGGTGACTTTTAATGCCCACTTTTTAAATAATTGTGTGGAATCTCCAGATGTTAATCAGTTCTCATATGTTATTTTGTTGTGGAAACTGGAAAGGCGACAATTCAAGGTTTCGAGGCAAAAGGGTTGTCGAGAGAAGAGGCTGAATCGTTGCTCAGGAGAAGTGTTGAAATAGCCTGTGAGGCAAGGGAGATGTACTATGACAAGTTAACCAAAGCTTCGTGGGATTCTACCGAAAATGGCAGTGTCTCAAGACGCCCCGTTCTGGTTGCTGCTTCAATTGGCAGCTATGGTGCTTATTTGGCTGATGGGTCCGAATATACGTAAGTGATTTACCAGAATACATACACATGTATGTATAGGTTTCACTTAATACTAACTGATTTGAAGAGTTGATTTGAGTATTTCATAGCTATTTGTGGTTGCGTCATTTTAGTGGGAACTATGGAGAGGGAGTTTCCTTGGCAACACTGAAGGATTTTCACCGGAGAAGGTTACAGATTCTGGCCACTTCTGGCGCTGACTTAATTGCATTTGAAACTACTCCAAACAAGCTTGAAGCCAAGGTGCAAACCTACTCTTCATTCGCTAGTAAAATCACTCATAGATGCTCACAAGACGTGTACATATTTGGAGTTGACTCGCATTCTAAACTTTTCTGCAAAATTTTTGACTGGTCGATAGAATTATAGAGACGAAACAAATGTTGATAAAAGGAACACTTGATATGCCACTAAACATAACTTCAACGTTGGGGTATGCGTAAAAGAGACCGTATTTTAGTTCTTTTAAAGCCATTCTAGGGATGTTCCTGCTCTGCTGTAACTTGTTCTTGCAAACGTGTTATTAGGCATATGCTGAGCTCCTTGAGGAAGAAGACATAAGTGTTCCGGCGTGGATTTCCTTCAGCTGTAAGGATGCCGATAATGTTGTTAGTGGTGAATCTGTGATGGAGTGTGCCTCCGTTGCAGATTCTTGCAAGCAAGTTGTTGCTGTTGGCATCAACTGTACTGCACCTAGACATGTTCATGGACTTATCCTCTCCATTCGAAAAGTAAGCTTCCCAACACTTTTTAATCATGTGTTCCATCCTTTTTAGTAGTAGTTTTTGCTTACCAAGTTGTTTAACAGGTAACAGATAAGCCAGTAGTTGTATATCCAAACAGTGGAGAGACCTATAATGCTGACACGAAGCAATGGGTGGTAAGTGTATCATATTAGAATTTACAATGACCTACGAGCCTACACGAGAAGAAAAGTTAGACTACATATAAATTTTAAGTGAGGTTCTATCCTAAAATTAATTGGTTATAGGTGGAGTAACCTATTAGACTTATATATTAGTCTTTTTTTCTCTCCTTCTTTAATGTCGGACAAACTTTCACCTCATATTCCCACTTCTATAAGAAAAATCTAAAATTTTAGAATTTTCATAATTTACTGTGTTGCATCTGCAGAAATCAAGTGGAGTAGTGGATGAAGATTTCGTATCATACATTGGAAAGTGGCAGGAGGCTGGAGCATGTGTGTTCGGTGGATGTTGCAGGACTACTCCAATGACTATCAAAGCTATAAGCAGAGTCCTGTCAAAATCTTTACCTCTCTACTCTTAATCCTTAAAATGAAGAATCAAATTCTGAGAATGAGAATTTAACCTTTCTTTGATCACGATCCTTGTAATCTTTTCCCGTGTGAATAAATGCAATATGATCGTCTTGTCTTGCACTCGTCGTTGCAAGTCCCGAAACAGCAATTTCAGTTCTAAAATTCTCCAAACATAAAAGTTCTTATTGCATTTCGGGTACAGAACTGTACAATCTAGGCCAATGATATGAATTGAATTCTATATATGATATCGGATTGGGTTATGAGACGGTATTATATTGATATTGATTAATATTTATTAGTTTATAAATAATACTTTTAAATTATTTATTTTAAAAATAAAATATTTTCATTAATAATTTATTAATAAATATTATATAAAACATAAAAAAATTAAAATAATTTATTTTTAAGTTTTATTTAATTTATATTATTAGTAATAAACATATTTATTATTATTTAAAAAATATAAATTCATAATAATTACAAAAATTCAAGTAAATAAAATAACTAATTAAAAATTTTGAACAAAAAGTAGAGGAAAGAGAAAGGATGAGATATTTTAAAATTTTTAAAAATTTTACAAAAATTTTCTATTTTTAAAATTTTAGATAAAAGTCGATATTTAATCAGTATTTTAAACATCAGTCGGTACCAATTGATACCACCTAAAACGGGTTCATACAAACAGATATTTAAACTCAAAATAATTAACCCTTTATTTTCGTATCAATTTTGATCCGATACGAGTAGCGGTACCCACACCTGTGATCTAAGCTCTTGTTAAAGAAATTCAAAGATGTACTTAATTGGCAAAAGATGGAGTCGATAATGTTATGGTATAAAATAAATAAGAATATCTTAATTTAAGGGTTTATTTTCTTAAGGTAACTTACTTAGTATTTGTATTTTTTATGTGTGATTTATAAATCTTATGTATATTTTGAATCTCAACTTTTGTGTTAAAACGTATTTTGAAATTTATCATTTTGAATTATTCAAATTAAACATTAACTTTTAAAATGAAACTTTTTGTATAAAAAGATACGGATACAAAGAATTCACGACTAATGCTTTAAAAAGTAATCGAACACTGATTATTATGCAAGAGAAGTCGCATCTTAGGGATTGGATTATCCTAAATAATCAGATGCTGAGAATTCGATGATCCTAATTGAGTCAAAAAATCAGCACTTAAAATAAAACTTAAATAGAAGAAAATTTTAATAGAATTAATTTCTTGTTAATTAAATATCGTAATAATATAACCAATTAGCACTTAGCAAAGTGGGTTTTATTATCTTAAATTTAAAATTTTTCTTTTTATTATTTATAAACATAAATATATTTTTAAAATTCAAGATTGTAAGTCTCACTTTGCCATATGGCAATAAATGGAGTACATTTAAAAATATATATGTTTCTGAAAACATTAAAAAATTAAATTTTTATAATAGAATATTTTAAAATATTAAAATTTAATTTTAACTATGTGAAAAGTTGTTAATCAAATTGTATTTTGTTGTATCCGCTACGTTCAAAATGTACTCCATTTTAATTTTTAAAACATCTCAATACGTTACGAGAATTGATATATCTGAAACATGAATTTACTCGAGACAAGCCCCATGGCAACCTCGTTCAACTCTGCACTGAACAGCCGAGCATGTAGCATTTCCTCTACTTTCTTCGTCTCAAAGAGGAGGAGAATACTTTCTCGAGATAATTATGATGGGAAAACACCAAATTCACACGGTTTTACGGATGTTCCTGTCTTCAAAATCTGCAAAATTAAATCACTCACCAACCAAATTCCTGTGCACCAGTAATGAATTGACCCAAATTCCTGATCCTCACGGCTCGCCCGAGTCACCCGATCTCCCGACTTGGCTCTATGACAAGCAAAACCCAGAATATGCGGGCTCAGATAGTGATGATTTCGTTATTCCTTCTCTTGCCAAATGGGTTGAGAGTCATGACCTCAGCACCCACGAAGAGTTGGTTAGTGACACGCCATCAGAAGAGAATGTTAGTGATATCAGTAAACTGAGTTCTGTTCTCAAAAACCAATACCCATCAGAGGATAGTGTTGTTCAGGCATTGAATGGCAGCGGTATTCAACCAACAAACGATTTGGTTTCGCAACTTTTGAGAAGGTTTAGTGGGAGCTTGAGTGTGTGTTACGGCGTTTTCATCTGGGGAAAAAATCAAACAGGTTATCGGCATACTCCTGAGTTATACAACTTGATGGTTGATGTATTGGGGAGGCACAGGAAGTTTAATCTCATGTGGGATTTCGTTAAGGAAATGGCTGGGATAGAAGGGCATGTTTCACTGGTGACAATGACTAAGGTTATGAGGCGGCTTGCCAAGGCTGGCAATTATGATGATGCCATTGAGGCTTTTAGAGGTATGGAGATGTTCGGTGTAACGAAGGACATTGGGGCCTTGAATCTTCTAATGGATGCATTGGTTAAGGAACGTAGCGTTGAGCACGCTCACCTTGTGGCTTTGGAGTTCGAGTCTTCCATACCCTTGAATTCTGATAGCTACAATATTTTGATTCATGGGTACTGCAAAGCAAGACTATTTGTTGAAGCTCGAAGGACTATGGATGAAATGCAGAAACAAGGGTTTCGTCCCTGTGTTGTTTCCTATACTAGTTTTATTGAAGCCTATAGTAAAGAGAAAGACTTTCGAAATGTTGATGCCATATTAGAGGAGATGAGACAGAGAGGCTGCAAGCCTAATGCAATAACATATACAATCATTATGCACGCTTTAGGGAAAGCTAGGCATTTAAAAGCAGCTATGGAAGTGTATGAGATAATGAAAACAGAAGGTTGTGAGTTTGATGCTTCGTTTTACAGTTCTTTGCTCTTCATTCTATGCAGGTGTGGAAGGGTTAAAGATGCTTGGGATGTTTTCGAAGATATGGAAAACCAAGGAGTTTCTAAGGACTGTCTGACTTACAATACCATGATTGCTTGTGCTTGTGCACGTTCACAGGAAGAGAATGCTTTGAAATTGCTCAAAAGAATGGAGGAGGATTCATGCAAGCCAAATGTTGACACTTATGCGCCTTTGTTGAAGTTGTTTTGCAGGAAGAAGAGAATGAAAATGCTCAAGCTTCTGTTGGGTCACATGTTTAACAATGATGTGAACATTGATCTCGGAACATATGCTCTCTTGATCCGTGAACTTTGCATATGTGGGAAACTTGAGGTGGCTTGCTCCTTCTTTGATGAACTAATATTGAAGGGAATGGTTCCTTGGGATAGCACATACAAGATATTGGTTGAGAAGCTTGAATTGAAGGGTATGGCAGAAACAAAGCAAAAAGTTGAGAAGTTGATGTTAGTAGCAAAAGAACAGAACAAGCTATAGTTCTTGCTTGTCGGTGTATTTGTTTCTCTTCCCTCCCATCTGGATTGGATGACTTAGGTTTATATTCTCATTCTCTGCTATGAAACCTTGTATGTGCGAGTTGTCTGCGATCCAATGTGATCAACCCATCTCTATAACATTGTGATGACACTACTTTGTGCTCCTTGGGATCATTTTCATCTGGTAGAAGCAGCTTCTGAAACGACAGTGAAGTCATCAACAGACATATAGTATCTGTTTGGATAGCCTTATATCAGTAAAGCTTTTGTCAATAGATCTTTTATGAGAAGAGCTTTTTTAAGAAGCCAGTTAACTATTTGACTGTCATGTAAAAAAGAATTTTTTTGAAAAAGTTTTATACAATAGACTGTTTAGTAATATAAAAATAAAAAATACTTTTAATTTTAACTATATTTTATTTTATAATAAATATTATTTTAAATATATTAAATAATATACAAAGCACAATATATTAATTATTATATAATTTTAAATCATATGAAATATAAATAAAAATATATTTAAATGAATTTTTATGCGGATTATAACATAAGTAAAATTAATATAAAAGTTAATATTAAAATATATTAAAATTCAAACAATATTTTACAAATATCAAAATAAATGTAAAGACGTGTTTGTAGGTATTGTGAGAATTATGTATAAAATATAACGACAAAAATGACTAAAAAATAGGCTCATTAATTGATCTGAAAAATTTACTTTAAAAAGTGCTTTGTTGAGAAGCTCCAAATTTGAGTTTATTAAAAAGTATATTTTAGCTGCCAAAAAAGATATATCTACTAAAAAAGTATTTTTTATTTTACAGTGAAAACACTTTTTTTTTCCTAAAACAATTTTTGCGGTGAAAAAAATATTTGTTCACTCTTCAAAAGCTCAACAAAACATACACTTAAAAAGCTCATCCAACAAAGAAAAACCTGTATCATGATTCATGGTTGCCTATCCATGGAATTGAGTAACCATCATTAATTAGACATAACCAATTTTCATTAGACATAATAATTACCTATGATTTATTATTACAAAATTAAAGGTAATAATTAATTAGACATTGCCAATAATACGTTAACGACTTTCATGGGCCTTTTCCCCTATAAAATATTTTCAATAAAGGCCTAAAAAGAGCAGCCCAGTAAATGACATGAAATGAGACATAGACATGAAATAGGTCAATTCCTAAAAAATGAAGTTGTTAATTCAAGCTCGAATTGAAGCATAATCAGCTCAACCTGATTTGGTGATTTGAATGAGGTCGAGTTCAGTTGCCATCCTTAAGCATAAAATCCATATTGATTTCTTACAAGAAGAATACACTGGATAAGTGTCACAGCATACGCATGTCTTTGGAGAGTGACATGACAAAGACAAATGAAGCTCTTTAACGCACAGCAGCCCCGTGTTCCTGTACACCAACTTGAGGACCTAGACCTGGAGGGTGGGAGGTCACGGATGACCTGGAGCAGAAAGGAACGTCGTCGTCGTTAAGCTTGCTCTTTGCCCCGTAGAAATTCAATCATAACTAATTTAAAAGTGTTTAATTTTGTAAACAAAATTTAATTCAATATTAAGGTTTTATATTTTTAATTCGGTGATCCATTTTCTAAAACTTTAATAAAACGTTAATACGGCTAATAAATAAATATATGTAATTTTAATAGACATATTATATCATTACAATAATTTTTAATTGAATTATTAAATTTTTAAAATTGATCACTTAATTAAAAATTTAAAACTTGCATCTTGAATAAAATTGAGAGGAAAAATATTATATATATATATATATATATACAATTAAACTGATTACTTGATTCTAAATATTAATTTGTTAAATAATCTATTTTAAAATATATAATTTACAAAATATTATGTATATTTAATTATATATATATATATATCTAAAAGTTAATTGTTAAGAAATTATTTCTTATGAAAAGATATCATATTCAAATTTTTATTTTTATTTTTATTTAGTACAATTTAGTAACTAACCTTTCCAAACTCATACAGAACATTTTGATTTAATTTGTATAATTTTTAAAAATTAGTTACTACATTAAAATTTTGGAAATAAATTA
Source organism: Erythroxylum novogranatense (assembly GCA_029891385.1). Classification (NCBI taxonomy): domain Eukaryota; kingdom Viridiplantae; phylum Streptophyta; class Magnoliopsida; order Malpighiales; family Erythroxylaceae; genus Erythroxylum; species Erythroxylum novogranatense. The sequence goes on from CM057228.1 coordinate 133,756,842, forward strand.
AAAATTGACACTTTAATTATGTCATCACTGTAAAACTTTTTGCTTTAGATTACGAGATTTGATGATTTAATTAAACACCTGGAAAGTCTATACAAAAATCGAGCCACCATACTTCACTACCACCACGCAGTACACACTGCACGATGAGTCGACCCCACTGCCCTCCCAAAGTCATTAGCCTCTTCTTATCATGTCACAACGTCTACATCTGTATTTATTAGCAACATTTATGTCACCATTCAAATATCTGAGAATTTTTTTTTTCCAAAAATATTCAAATATACATTATTTTCAATTATGTATTTACTTTCTAAGTAGAACTTAAAAATATTAAAATTTATATTAATTTTTAATATAAAATTTCCACTCATCTTTCTCTTAAGGTTTTTTAATTATTAATTAGATGTTGCTCCGAAGGATAATTAAAGAAAAAGTGACCTTCAATTCTAGGGTACCAGTAAATTGATAAGAAACTCTCTTAATTTAAGTGAGATCACGGGTTCAAATCCTCTCATATATACAGCTTTTTAGTAATTCTTATATCACACGCACAAAAAATGAATACTAGTTTAGTCTGATTTTGATGAGGCTGGACGTCATTGTTTGGATCCATGGACTCGATTAACTTCAGCTAGGAGATACCTGCAAAAACAATAAAGACACACTGGGGGTTGATCGCCGGCTTGACCCTCCGATGCTTAAGTCAGTTCTTTATCGTAGGTTTTCTCTAAGAACAGAGGATGTTAGAGTTCTTAAGAATCGTATCTGCGTTATGAGAAGATAATGAACTTATATAATAAATATTTGTCGTGTCTAACTCATTATTTTAGGAATGGGTCGATCGGCCCACAAGTTATCATAGGATTGGACTTGAGCTTAACACGACCGACTCGATTAAATACATAATAGCAAAAAAAGTAGGGGAAAATTTATATTTTTTTTGTTTTGAAGGACATGAATAGGTATGTGCTGATTGACCACTCTAAGGTGTATAGCTTCTCGATTCCCAAATGGGATCGTTATCCTATTCAATTCATTCTAATAGGGAGCTAGGGTGGTCCTATTTCAATTACAAACATTCTTATAAGCCTTCAGCCATTAGGGGACATATATGGTCTTTTTCTTTTTTTAGCGAGAAAAATAATGAAAATATAAAATGCAGTTTTCATAAAACTATAAGGTAAAATCTATAATTATTATATTTTATATGTATATTAAATAAATTATTATATATATATAATAATAATGTGTAAAATTGTGTTTTTGGCATATTTATTTAATTAATTAATGATGTAAAATTAAATAATAAATTCATTTTAAACAATGATATGACATATGTGTATATCATCGTCAGCATGGAATTTCATGCACGCACGTCTGGTTGCTTGGGGCGTCACTACTCACCCTGAACAAGTTCAATCACCAAAAAGCTATTTCGTGATGATACATTCTACCAACTTTCCACTCTCTCGATTTTAAGTATTCACTCACCTCTGTACCAAATACTGTTGGTAAAAGAAACTCTTAAAACGTTGATTAATACATTCTAAATTTAAAACAAGTGAAATGAGAAGAAAAAAAAAAAAAGGATATTTCTTATGTTCTATAACAAACGAAGCATGAAACAAAGTCGACTTTCAAAATATGCTTAGTGGGGGGGGGAGTCTTGCTGACCTAGCTGCTTATTCCAGTTCTGAGGTTCACACGTTCCAGGATGCTCTGTTGTTTGTCTTCAACATTATGTCCAGTAATACGCACGATGTCTTGTATTGCCGATCTATCCACTAATTTTTGTTTTTGTTGTCTCTCTTTTCTTTTGTAATAAATAAAAAAAAAAGCTCACACTTCAGCCTTAAAACGCAGAGAAAACCTAACTTTTCATTTTCTTTTCTCCTTGTGTAGAAATTTCACTTGCATTGCACCGTTAAAAGAGAGAATGTAAAGAGGTAGAGTCCATCGAGGAAAAGCAAGAAGAAAACAGACCTTAAAAGGGGAAAAATCAAAATGGAAATAGCTTAGCTCCTTCCCTTCTCCTTCCCTTCCCTTCCCTTCCCTTGCATCGCTTTTGACTGCCTCGTAAGTCTTCAGAGGGATTTCACCGTCCTCATAAGTCGTAAAGCAAGACATAGTTTAGGAAACCAAGGCCATAAAGAGACAAAAGCAGAGATCTTGTGAGCTTCCTTTTTGTTTTTGACCCATCAAAACATGTCTGGTTTGATCATGAAAAATAAAATACAAAATATGTCTTACTCGCACACCTCACATGTAATTGTCGACTCGTTTTGTCCACAACCTCTGGAATTTATAGACCTAGTAATTATGAATGCTTCTTTTTCCTTTCTTAAATTGTAAATTGTAAAATTACATTTTGTTTGAAATAATATATATCTAAATTTCTAACATATGAGAATTTAACGTACGACGTATTATTTCTTATCTTAGACAATTGGGAAATTAATAAATTTGAGTACGTTAAAGTAGACATATTCCCATCAAACACTGCCTTCCGTTGAAACTGGTGGTGTCTATGTCTAAATGATACTCTCGTGGACTTAAATTCCCACATGCATTTTTTCAAAATATTTTTATAAAGACTCTGTCAAAGATTCAAAAGGAATTATAGCATTTTGGGATCTAAAGATTCTCCTATTTCTGTGACTTGCGTACCCTAATTTTGAGTGAAATCTAAGTGGTCCATATATAACTTCATATGAATAAGACATGCAAAAATGGTGATCATCATTCATGGTTCATGTACAGCTTTCGATCCCAACGGTCAGAATATCCATAATTTATATGTTCCGAGATATACCCATTCGAGGGAATTATGCCATTCTTTTCTTAGAGATGCGTTTAGGAATCTTTAACTTTTAAGATTTAGTTGAAATCGGATGTATCAAATTTCACTTATCTACTTGTTTGTTTCTCATGGGAATTTGAATTATTGGAATAAAACTAAATATAATCTTAGAATTGTGATCTTATATATGTTATCAATTTTAAGTATCCGTAAATAAAATTGAATTGAGTTATATAGTTAATAGTGGATCCAACCTATGGTACGACAACGAAGATAAGGAACATAGAACGAAAAAGATATCGATATTGATCGTTGGTAAAGTATAAAGAATGTACTCTATTCTTTATAAAGACATTCTACCAATTATTGATAGATAGATTCTCGTTACTAATACAACAACAATTTTACCAATATGTAGTATTAGGAGAAGTCTATAAATAAACAGTCTTATCCTTAACTTATAGAATAATTACAATCACTAATCATGTATTTATATTCTTAAATATATCCTTGCTCTTGGTGAAATTAATTTTTAGGAGTTTTAATTTAAAGGATTAAAATTAAAATTGAATTAAGAAAATTATAATTTAATTCAACTTTAAAAATATGATTAATAAAAATATAGAGACATTAAAATTTATAGATGTTACTTTGATCGAATTGTATCATTTAACTTCACAATTAAAAGTATTATCTATGAATTATATAATTGTAGAATAAAAAGTACATTTTAACTTCGTAGAGCTAACATCATCACTAAAAACTTACACAAGTTATTACATTAATGGAGTTGAATTTTTTGGAAGAAAGACATTTGTAGAGAATCTATAGAAAAACCCTACTTCATACCACGAGGTGGAGAAGATATTGAGCATTTACACTTCACTTTTTTTTTTTTTTATAATCATGTTCTGATTGAATCAGAACCCACGGCTTCCATTAGATACCAAATAAGATACACAAACCTGTCAAAGGGGAGAAACATTGCACAGTAGTAGGGACCAACCCCACTCCTTCTTTTTGCCTCTTTAGATATCTAATTATCAAACTATGGCCCATTTTTCTTTAGTTTTCTTTGATGTACAAGGCGTCACTTTTTACAGCTTCTCTTTGGTTTATTCAATGTTGGCTTTTCAAACCTTATTGCTTGAAATGATATCGTCAGACCCACAACTGGGAGAGAATAAGCAAAATTCGAACACGTTTAGTTTTTATTTCTAATTTCCTCGAGGAAAAAAAAATAAAAGAATAAAAAAAACACAATCACTTACCATTTTCATGTTTGCAATTGATAAGGTGTTGATTAGATAACCTTTGATTTGAACCCAATGGAATCCACTCATCACACTCCTTGCCTAGTTGAGATTCTATTTTCTATATTTCAACATTATTCAACCCCATTGCATCTACATTCAAAATAAAATTTTTAAAAACTTTGGAAATTATTTTAATATAATTTTGAGAATTATAATGTTGCAAGAGGGTATATATTATTGCCACCTATCTAGTTGCAAATCCCATTTTTCACGGACATACCAAGCATGTTGAAATCGATTTTTACTTTGTTCAAGAGCAAATGACCAACAAATAGTTATGCATTCGGTACATCTCCACGACTAGTCAAATTGCATATGCTCTTATCAAGCCGTTATCAACTTTTCTTTTTCTTCGCAACAAGCTCTCTATTTGTCTTAACTAGTTTCGCTTGAGAAAGGGTATTAGAGATAAGGTTGAAGTCTATTCTACCATCAACAAAAATCTGGTTTAATTATAACAAAGAGTCTTTATAAAATCAACTTAGTTAAGAAAGATAATTAGCATCCTTAAAATATCTCTGTATATATTATACCTTTAATTAAAATTTCTATCTATACCTTTAATTAAAATTTATATCTTTTAGATATTTTTAATATATAAATGTTAAAAATAATAAAAAAGTCAATCCAATGTATTTGCTAATTTAGTGAAATGATTATCCTGGTATTAGAGTGTTAAACGGAACAAGGACATAAACACCGATGCAAACTTGAAAAAACAATCCACCTCCATTTAAGGTGCAAGTGAGTTTCCTTTTTCCTTTTCCAAGGAATAAAGTGAAAGCAGACACAATGTCGTGGGACAACTGGTTGTGCTTATATCTACTTAGCAACAACAAGATGACACCTCCGTGGAAACCTTAATCATCTCTATTTGGGACCAAACTTCCAATAAACTCCAATCAAAACCACACTTGATTAGTCCAACGCACCAAAAAGCATTTTCCATTTGGAACGTGGGAACATCAGAGATTATGACCCGTGGTCGTGGTCGTAGTCGTGGTCGAGTTGGTAAAATAAAAATACGCAAGGTTAAAAGATTCGCTGCTAAATAATCACGAACAATATAAAAAATAGTAATATTTAAATTTATTATTATAAAAAGTGTTTAAAATTTAAGCTTATCAAAAATAAAAAGTGAGTCTGTTTGGTGTGTTACGGTGAGTCAAAAGTTTGGAAAATTAGAGAAACTTAAATGTAAATCCATTGTTGTCTTTTAATTACGGAGAGGCCGGCCAAAAAGAAGGAAGAATCAGCGGCGGAGCACATCATCAAGCTAGATTCAAGAATAGATACTTTGTGTGACCATAAACTATTAAGTGATTGACCTTTAGATATTATTTTTTATTAAATTCAATCATTAAATTCATATTATATTCAACTTAAACTATATAAAAGATTTCTACCAACCCTTCCCTTTGTATTATGGTCACAAAGGAGGGCTCAACCTCTCATTAGTAAATACTATATGTAATTTATGAAATTAAAAACATTAGGAAGGTTAAACTCCTTTACAATTTAAGAATCTTTATAAAAAATTCTTAATTTTAAAATTATTAATTTTTTAATTTTAGTTTTTTCAAATTATTACATTTTAATAATTTTAAAATGTAAAATGTTGTCTTCTTAAAGTGAAAAGGAGATTTATGTCTTTTAAGAAGGGATTTTATGAGAGAGTAAAATAAATCCCAAAAAAGGAAAGTTCATTGGGCAGAAAACACTTAACATTCCTTTGTCTAAGTAAAAGCATTCACTTGCCAAGAAAAGAAGAAGACACAAACATCAAAGAAACCACCCAAAGAAAATAATAAAAGAGAAAAAGAGACAAGAGATAGATAGCAACAGAAGAAGAACAGGTCATGGTAATATACTTCCACTCTTCCTTTTTTTATCCTTCTTTAACATTTGCTTTTTCACTTTGATGGAAGACCAGTAAGGGAGGAAGGCTGGCTTTAATGGCTGAATGTTGTCGTTTTATGAGAAGAGTACCATTGAAACGACCTGCCCGTTTTTCCCATCATGTTTGTTGTTTGCCTGCCTGCCTTGAGATTTGTGGCAAACAATAAAAGAAAAGAGAGGCCTTAGACCAAGTCTTCCATGTCCTGCTTTCTCTCTCTCTGCACTTTATTCTGTTCAAATTCGATACTTTGCTGTTCACTAAGAACGAGGCCTCCTTTGTTTCAAGGATAGACATAGAGAGAGAAGCTTAATATACTCTTATGTGTTCTTGTTCTTGTTCTCCTTCTCTGCCTTAATAAGTCTGCTTTTACTCTTTCTCTGTCTGTCTCTTTCTCTCTATACTTGTCTACCGCATTGGCCTGTTTCTACTTAAAGAATCTTGTCTCACTTCCACGCATTAAAGCTTTCGTCTTTCTTGGACTAATCCTGCTTCTTTATTCTGTGTCATTGTCTTCATATACATAACTACTGCTAGAAGAGGAAATCGAGGAGACAACCCATCTGTTTCTTGCTCCGTTTGCTAGCTTCTAAACTTCTCATTCGAAGAGGACCAGTCCCATTTGGTTACACCTCTGTTTGGTTCAAGTCTTCTGAGACCAAAGTTCGGAGCTTGTTAGCTTGTTCTTGTTTTTCATTGATCAACGGTTGATTTGGACGGCGAAATGTCAGCTATGAGGTTCTGTTTCTCGGGTTTATGAGCTCTTGGTGATATAAAGTAACACTCGGAGATTATTAAGAAGACGCAGAAGTGCAAGAGTTGTATGAAGGATTAGTGAAAATGAGAGATGGGAATTCCAAAAAAAGCAAGGTTTTAACTTTATTTTCATGTAAACCAGCGGGATTTGTTTCTTTTACGCTTTAATGAGCCGTCGACACAGTTTTCTGATTGTCGTTAGTTGGTTTTTGTTATTTTCTTGCTGAAGCTTTCATGGTCCAAGAAATTTGTCAGAAAGTGGTTCAATATCAAAGGCAAAAGTGAGGACTTTCAAGCTGATAATGTTTATGGAGGTTGGCATTTATTTTATTTTACTTTCTCGGCTTCTGCATGAAGATGTGATTCCAATCAAACTTGGGGATTTTCAATAGAAATCTGAGACTCAAAACCTTCTTCCTACTGTGAACAATATAGCTCAATTTCTCTTCCTCTAATTAACTGCTGAGAAGACTTGGAAAAAGGAACGGAATATACTTTCTGGCAACATTTTGGTTCTCAATTCGCTCTACACCCTTACCAAGTAATAGAACTGCCTTGAGTTAACTGGAGGCATTTTTCCCTAGAAATCCAATGGGAGAAAACTTTAAGATTGTCTCAAATCTCTATTTTTCTCCCCACATGATTCTTCTCTTCGGATTTGCCGTGAACAATCTCTGTCCATTTTGATGTTAGTTGAGTTTCTCTCCTGCTTTTCACTTCTAGTTCTGATTGTGATAAATATATGTTCAGGGGCAGAAGTGGAGTACAGGACTAGCTTCTCAGAGAGAGAGCCATGTACAATCAAAAAGAGCAAAACAGGTGCAAATTATTTTATCCGTTGTGTTCTTGTTGTAAAGTCTCTGAATTTGGTCTCCTTCCCTTGCATCGTTCTTAATTTCCTCGATTATATGATGCAGAGAAATTTAACAAGAATCCGGAGCAAATCAGACGGGGTAGAATGAATCTTGACCATCCGCGAATCATTGATGTGCAGAACTACAGGTAATCTTGGATTTTGTTACTGCTATTGGTCTATTGTTTCTCTTTTTTATTTTAAGGGTTTGGAAGTTATTCTACTGATTACTAATATGTAGGGGATATGGGGCAGCATTTTTGTAGGTACATGGAATGTAGGTGGAAGACCACCACCAAGTAATATGAACCTTGAAGACTGGCTTCACTCCTCGCCTCCTGCAGACATCTACGTACTTGGGTATGATTCAGAATTTTATTATTGTCAATCCTTATGCTATCTAATGTTTTACTTGCCAAGTAATGATTGAAGTGTTTCTATTTACTTTTTTGTGATCTCAGATTTCAAGAAATAGTTCCTTTGAATGCTGGCAATATTCTTGGTGCAGAAGACAATGGCCCTGCCAAAAAATGGTTGGCTCTCATAAGGAAGACTCTAAACACTCTTCCTGGAACCAGTGGCATCAGTGGGTGCTACACACCTTCTCCTATCCCTGAGCCAATAGCAGAGATAAATGCTGATTTTGAGGGGTCTTCTCGGCGAAAAAATTCATCTTTGTTTCAACGCAGATCATTTCAGACAACTCACAGCTGGAGAATGGACAGCGACCCATCAACTTCGCAACCACGACTTGATCGTCGATTTAGTGTTTGTGATCGGGTGATTTTTGGTCACAGGTCAAGTGACTATGATCCTAGTTATAGATGGGGTCAAAGACCCAGTGATTACTCAAGGCCGAGTGATTACTCAAGGCCTAGTGACTACTCAAGACCTAGTGATTACTCCCGATGGGGTTCATCTGATGATGATAATGGACCTGTCGAATCACCAAGTACTGTATTACACTCACCAATGTCTTATGGTGGTTCCTATGGGGTATCCAAATCTACGGAAGATGCATATATGAGGCCAGGTCATTCAAGATACTGTTTGGTTGCACGTAAGCAAATGGTTGGCATATTCCTAACTGTATGGGTTAGGAGTGAGTTGATAGATTCTGTTAGAAACTTGAAAGTTTCTTGTGTAGGCAGAGGACTAATGGGCTATCTTGGAAATAAGGTATTGATGAATCTAGTCACGGTTGTTTAGTTGCCTTCACTTGAAATTTTATGATTGTTAGAACTGATAGCAATTAACTAAAAGGATAAGTTCTATTTCATATGGCAGGGATCCATTTCAATCAGCATGTCCTTACATCAAACAAGCTTTTGCTTCATTTGTACTCATTTAACCTCTGGACAGAGGGAGGGTGATGAGCTGAGACGGAATGCAGATGTGTTGGAAATTCTTAAAAAGACAAGGTTTCCACGTGTGCAAAATGCGGGTGATGAGAAGTCCCCAGAAACAATCCTTGAGCATGAGTAAGAACCTTGCTGCCAATAAACTGAACTCTTACCATTTTATATCAGTAAATATAGGAATATGAAGTTTGTGGGATTTAAATGAAACTGTAAAATAAATCTTTTGTGTTCACGTTGGAGCCATGGATTTGGAAAAAGCATTAGCAATGATTTAGCCTTTTGTTTCTAAGACGACATGAAGTGGCAAATGTTGTATGGCTCACATCCTATATACTTTTAGTATTCTCTACTTTTTTCCCTGTCTAATATCATAACCCTACATGTTTGATGTAGCCGAGTTATATGGCTTGGTGATTTGAACTATCGTATTGCTCTCTCCTATCGAACTGCTAAGGCTCTTGTTGAGATGCAAAGCTGGAGAGCATTGTTAGAGAAAGATCAGGCACGTTTACTTATCCTTTGCTTCAGCACATCTGTCAATTTAATTTTTGATTTTGAAGATCACAGACTGCTGTTGTTTCTTAAAAGTAAAGTTTTCATCTGATTCGGTAGTGGTTCTCTTGCAGTTACGCATAGAGCAGAGACGGGGTCGTGTTTTTGTTGGATGGAAAGAAGGGAAAATTTATTTCCCACCTACATACAAATATTCAACCAATTCAGACAGATATGCAGGCGACGATATGCACCCAAAGGAGAAACGTCGAACACCAGCTTGGTAACAACATTTTCCTAACTAAAAACAAACTGAGACAGTTATAAATTTTTACTTAATGGAGCTAAAATGACAAATTGCTAAGAACTTGAAATGCTGATTTACCAGTTCTTCTTTTGTGAAGGTGTGATAGAATTTTGTGGTATGGAGAAGGCCTGCACCAACTATCTTATGTCCGTGGAGAATCAAGATTCTCAGATCATAGGCCGGTGTATGGTACATTTTGGGCAGAGGTTGAGTCTTGCCAAGGACGATTAAAGAGGAGCATGAGTTCTTCTCGTTCCAGGATTGAGGTTGAGGAGCTTTTGCCATATGCACATGGGTACACCGAGCTGAACTTCTTTTAGGAGACAAGTGGTATGATGGATAGTTAGGTATGCTCTGTCGCTCTACGTATATACATTAAGTGTGCATGTACAGGTGGATGGCTCTGCCTGCTTTACCTCACTAATTCACATTGTCTAGCTGCATCAATTGTTTATGCAGCATGAATTCACCTTCCGGTTGCTCAGAATTTGCTATGCTAAGGCATACTTCCTAATACATTTCCTGTCAAAAGTTTGAATGGTTTCCTTAATGTGAAGCAAGTCTTTTCCCTTTTAGCACATGGATTGGGTGAATCTACACGAAAGTTCAACTGTGAAAAACAGAAAATACACTTTTTTGCATATTGTCCATTTATCTCATAACTTTGGAGAGTTTTCTTGAGAAAATGTTTCGGTTCTTCTTCTCCTTATGTTGAACTTGGTCCCCTGTTGCAGGCGGGAATCACTTTGAAGAATTTTTTTCCCTTTAAGGGTGATGGAGACTTTCCATTGCCCACTAACCAAAAAAAGGTTTGGTTTCCTGTACTTTTCTTGGATTTGCTGTAGATGTTTTGTTTCTTTACATTAGCTTACCTCTCTGCCTTCTTTTCCTTTCAGGTGTAAATTTTTTGTGATTTTGGCAGCTAATTAACATCACACGACATCAACACATTCCAACTATGATCATCATGACTTTTTAGCTAATAACTTATAAAAGCTTCGGTAGGCCACCTTTACATTATCAGTTCCGTACAGGGCTTTACAGTTCTGCATTAAGATAGGTAACTACGTTCTTGTTCATTACATATTATTTTCCTTCTCAATTTGCCTAGCAATGTAGTGAACCAGCTTTTCTTGTTTTCCAGGATGAAGAACTAACAGGAATTGCCAAGGAAAGTGAAAAAGACTAACTTATTGATGATTCTTTGCTAGTTTAGAAGCATTTTTTTCAAGGGTCAAAACTATCATATGTAATGCCCACTTTTTTGTATTAATTTGGAAAAGTAAAGCTTGCGGATGTTCATGCCCTTAAAAGTCGAAAAAAGAAATATATATATCATTAAGGTTTTCAAAGTGGTTTCTTAGCAATCTGCTTCTGTTCATGGTTTCTGTTGTATTCATTTACTGGGGGTGTGAATAACAAAACAGCAAAAAGCAGAGGAAAGACTGAGATTCACAGCTTTGGCAGGTGTATTGGGAGGCATGATTTGGATACTTTTCTTTTGGAATGTTTTTGCAGTGGATCATGAGCTACTCCCACCGTCTTTTTCTTATTGTACACCGCGTGGTACTTGTACAGAGCTCAGTCGCACTCGAAACATGGCCCACTCGTAAAAAGATGATCATACTCGTCAGAGGGAATTTCCCATGACCACCTTAACATTATTTGTCTTCAAGATACTAAACATGATCCAAAGTTTATGGTATCTGACTTAAAGGTTGCTTGACACCAAAACAACTATGCGTTGGAAAACATTCTCAGCCTGTCATCTTGTATATCCATAACTTGGCTTCTACTGAACCAGTTTTAAGTCTCATTTGGTGTTTGTAGGTTTTGTCAATTAAGTCCGGCTTGGTCTGAAAAACATAAACAAATCAGTTTTGAGCTCGAATGGGTTTGAATAAACTGAATTTTAAAGATTAAAAATTAAAACCATGTTATTTTAAGAAATAAATTTAAAATTATATTATTGTAAACCTATCCAAATCTTCTCTGGATCAGCCTAATTGGCAAGTTTATATTGCAAACTGCATTAAATACTTAACAGATCTCAAAATGATGGAGTATAAATGCTATTGACAGAATTGTCAGAGTGAAGAGATGAACCCACAAACCTCAATTGAGTGAGTTATTTCCATGAGTACGAGTGAGCATCAACATACCAGAAAAGCACAATACAAAATGGCTGATTCTACATCTGACATATATTGAAAGTGATACTCTCTGCTTCGGCCGCTTTGATCTGTTCCATTCTTCATCAACCTATTTTGTTTGTTAGTTTCAGATAATCAGTTCTTCGTGGGGTAAGGTAATCCATCATTCAAAGACCGAGAATTTAGCCGAACGAAACAATTAGCAGTAGCTTTTAGTTCAGTGGGAGGTGAAAGCAACATTGGCTAACTGAAATATTCATAAAAAGGAAAAGCATGTTTCTTTCCTTTTGTGTCTGCAGAGCATCGCATGCCGAAAAGGATCATTCTTTGCCTCTTAAAACAGTTACAACGTACTCAGTTCTGATATAAGCTAAAGTTAATCAAAGCAGGAAAATTTCCTGTCCTGTTTCTTCATATTCACGCTTACACGTTGTATCTGATCAGAAAGAACTGCTCTGTAAGAAAGACGCAGAAGAAGTTCATGATTAGTTTGGTTTAAGAATTTCCCCACTCAAAGAACATGAAAGTGTTCTCTCTCAGGAGTGACAGACGAAAGAGTTTAGCCAAGTCTCCTAGCTCCAGGCAACAACCTCAACGTCTGTGTTTTATACTTTTATGTGTTAATCTCAGAAAGTTACACTGCATAAGATATATTTCGATTAAAACTTGGAACGCAAGTGATCATATCGTCAAAGAAGATTAACAGTAGATGCTTAGTTCATTATTCTAGGCTTTGTCAATAGTATTATTTTCTGCTCAGAAGTCTGTCAAAAACCGCCCATCACGGTTCTGTTGCTGATGTCACTTCCTGTTTTGGGTTTCAGTCCAACGTCGTACATCGTTCTAATTCTAGTACTAAATAATTCTATTATGTTCATCTATATGTCTCTCCATATGAGGAATTCATCCTCGTACAGGAACAACATTTCATCTTAAAATATTATTGTTTGATTTGTTATCAGTGAGTTGGAAATTCATTTTGAATGACCCCAAGAAGTATGCCAATATGGAATTGAAAATACAGAAATTCAAGTCCAGGACCACTATACTTTGAGCCGAATTAGTGCACAACAAGCCCTAAACATTTCTGAACCCAACACAAAAGATAAATCAAATTCCACAAGTACTGTACTGGGCATACAAATGCATCCAAATGCGAGATATGGATAAAATCTTTTTCGCCATAACCTATCATTATTTATATAATACGGAGAACATTGAAATTATTTTACCTATTCTTAAATCATTATATAACCAATTAGTATCCTTAACAATAAGGTTAGACATACCATTGACTGAGTTTAGGATCAGATTACAAATTACACTTTTTCAATTTATGATTGGCTAAAGTTAGACAAATTCAACAAATTTGAAATTCAATTCAGCTTGAACAAAAAATAACGTCATTTTAGTTAATTTGATTAAATTGTTTTGAATTTTAAATTTTATTTTATGCTTAAACTCAATTAAAATTTTGATAAGTTAAGTTTAAATTCAAACTAAAATATCGTATATAAATAAGGTTACTCTTAAACTCCTTTTTCTTATTAAATATTACATTTTTCAATTTTAGTTATAAAAGTAGTTAAATCTATTTTATTTTACAGTCGTTTCGACGAGAAATTGATCAGATATCCTAATCATCTACAAGTACTTGAGGTCAAGCCTTGAGTCCAAAAAGCTACTCTTTGAAGTAACTCTGAATCACCACACACGGCCAAGATTTGGTGATATATTGTATAACATGCAGGTTGACCCGACTGCTCATCCTCGTATAACGGTATAAGCCTTGCTTTGTTCCATGTCCCCCAAAGACGCGGACGCAATGTAGCCACCTCACTGGAAAGGACAAAACTCCCATTGCATTTTGTGGTAAGCTCAGTTGACGGAAGAACTTTTTTGGCCCTCTCTCTTTTGGCTAAGATCAAAATGTGGTTTCTGTTCTTTATCAATTTGATGATAACAAGAAACAGAAACATGACTCGGTTTTCATCATCACGTTTTACAGTTTTGGACGACGAATGTGACCTTCTTTTTTAATTTCTGGTTTAGGATCGGGCAAATCCAACCAAAACATTTATTTGTTGAATTCGAACAAGAATTATTACAATCTTCGTCTAATTGATTTTGAATGGAAGTATCATCATCGACTATGCTTTGTAGGCAATTTTCAACTTTATCTCCAAATTATCTTAGCATTGATTTTGTAGGAATTAACTCTAAATTTATTATGTCACCATTTGGAACATCCTTTTTCATTTTGCCAAGATCTTCAGTAGTTTAATTTTCAATAAATATAACATCACGACTTTGAATTAGTTTCTTTTGAACTGGATCATTAAACCAGTAACTAAATTGATTTTCTCCATAACTAATGAATATACACTAGCAAGCTTTGTCATCAAGCCTGGATCTCTCATCTTAAAGGATATGAATATAATCTTGTAGCCGAATATCCTTAGATGACCATAGAAAACGTCCTTTCTTGATCATATTTTTTCCGAAACATCAGACTGTAAAGTGATTCAGGATGAGCGATTTAATACATATGCTTCCATGAGTAAAGCCTTAGCCCAAAAATTCTTAGGCAAATTTATATGTGAGAGTATGCATCTAACTCTCTCTATCAAAGTCCTTTTCATCCTTTCAGTTAAGCCATTCAACTGTGGTCTCTTAGGAGGAGTAGTTTGATGTCGAATACCATACTCTTTGCAATAAATGTCAAATGATCCAGTGTATTCTTTATCATTGTCTACTCGAATGCATTTCAACTTCTTTCCAGTTTATCTTTTAAAAAAGGCATGGAATTGCTTGAAAACATCTAACACATTATCTTTAATCTTCATGGTGTATACTCACGTCTTCCTAGAATGGTCTTCAATGAAAGTCACAAAGTATTGAGCACCACTTAGAGACTTTGACATTGGCCCAATTAGATCTGAGTATACCAAATTCAACACATTCTTCATTGTGAAAGGAGGGGAACTTTTGAAAGCAACTCTATTTTGCTTTCCTGCTAGACAATCAATACACTTCTTTAAATGCACTTAGTCAATTCCAAATAATGCATTCTTTTTCATTAACTTAGTCATTCCCTTTTCGTTCATATGATTAAGTCTCCTATGTCGCAATTCAGTTGCATCATCTTTCTCTACTAAATTCAGAACATTATTGGAGAGCTTTGCTTGTATCACATACAACTTTGAGCACTTCTTACTTTTGACGATTACTAAGGAGCCTTTAGCAAATTTCCATTTGTCATCTTTGAAAGTGCTACAAAAACCTTCATCCTCAAGTATGCCAACAGATTTCAAATTTAGGAAAAAATCAAGAACATGCTTGACACCTTTGAGACGCAATCTTATGTCATTTTCCATCTCCAAGTAAATATAACATTTTAAGGTGATTTTGACCAAACTGTTATTTCCCATTTTAATGACTTTAAAATCTCCTTGTGTATATGATAAAAAGAGTTCTTTATGGGATAGGACATGAATAATAACACTACTATCACACATCCAGTTGAATTCACATGATGCATTATTCACATCATTATCGTATGAGACGATGTGAAAGTCATTAATGGTGGTAGCGGTTGATGCGTGTTCATCATCACTACTATCATCTTTCTTGACTTCTTTGACTTTATTCTATTTTTCTTTGAACTTCCGATAGAATCTTTTGAAATATCTCTTCTTTTTTCATTGATGGCACTCAATGTTTGCATATTTATTTGATCTTCCTCTACTTTTATCACTGAAATTTGGACCTCCAAATTTGATTTTTCCCTGGAACCTGTGACCTGAACTTCTAACTATGTTAAAGAGGTGTAATTTCCGTCTCATCTCTTCCTTCAAAATTTCACTTTTTACAGATTCCATGTTAACAACCTTGTCAACTGCAGAATTAGTAACTGAAATCTTCAAAGTACCCCAAAACTCTGGCAGGAAGGTAAACAAAAATGGGGCAAGCACTTCATCATTGAACTTTATGCCTATTCCTAATAATGGATCTATGATCTCTTAAAATTCATTAAAGTGATTTGCCATAAAGGTATCTTCTTAATATTTTATCTGCACTAAATTGTCAAATAAAATAATTTATTGTTACTGATTTTTTAGGTATATAACTTCTCGAATTTCTTCCACAACGTGTGTGCGTGAGTTTCGTTGCAGATATGGTTATACACATTATCCTCAACAAATTGTCGAAGAAAACTACATACCTACTCATGTTCAAACTCCCACTCCTTGTCCAATTTATTTTTGGGTTTTGTTATGGTAAACATTAGTAAATACATTTTTATGACAAACAGAAAATATGTTATCTTGTTCCTCTATATGTAGTAGTTGGAGGTATTTAAGCTAATCATCTCGCTTATTTTTGCCTCTATCTTCGATGAGAAATCCTTTGACACAAAATTGAACTTAGCTCTGATACCACTTATAAGAAAAATTAATGAATTATATCTCACAGGTAAAATAAGTAAGAAAATAATACACAAAAATTTAACGTAGTTTATTCTTTAATTTGGGCTATGTCTATGAGTCAAACTCCTAATAAATCTTCCACTAATAAAATCAACAGGTACAGAGAATGAAAAATAACATAACAAAATAGTGGCAATTACAAACAAAGTGTTTCCTAAATTTATTATCCCTAAGATAATATCCTCACTATTTTGTCACTCAATCTTTTAAGAAAATGTTTCCTAAAAATACCTCAAAAATCAGTTTCTCACAATCTTTGGAGCACACAAATAACTCCTTAAACTCTCTCTTTTTAACTCACCATATATGCATATATTATGCTTACAAAAGAAAGAGGAAGGGATGGTCTATTTATAAACCCTCCATTGCCTGCAAGCTATGGACAGTTTGCATTGGCAAGTTGTCTTCCTTGTTTTTAATACAACCTTCTAGAATATTGGCGGTACCCATTTAAGTCAATGCCACTTTACACTTCTAGTTTTTTATCTGTTAA
The DNA here is from genome assembly GCA_029891385.1 of Erythroxylum novogranatense. Classification (NCBI taxonomy): domain Eukaryota; kingdom Viridiplantae; phylum Streptophyta; class Magnoliopsida; order Malpighiales; family Erythroxylaceae; genus Erythroxylum; species Erythroxylum novogranatense. Next base: position 133,773,760 of record CM057228.1, read on the forward strand.
CCAATCATTAGAGAGTTAGGGTTGGAAAAAGATGTGATAAAGTGAACTCAAAATTGTTTTAATATATAGCTAATTATCGAATAAAGATGGTAATAGGTCGAGTTGCAATTGACTCCTTAAGATGTAGTTTGAACTTGACTTAGAATCCTATGACTCAAATTTGAGTCATTGAAATTGACGTTGTTTTGGCGTTAATTCTTTTAAATTTTAAAACTACATTTCTTAAAACAATCTTGTTTTAAAATTAATGATGTGAATCATTTAAATTATTAGACAAGATTGATTGAGTCTAGCTCATTAAATTTAAGATAAACCAAATCTTACGTGAGACTAAGTCTACTTGGACTGTTTTGCTAACCCTAGTATCAAAGTTGATAATAAGAATGATTACTAATAAAAAGGATTGAGTTGAAAAATCAAGAACTACATCAAAACTTCTTAGTTTAATCTTGGAAGTAGGATTTTCTGAAAGAGCCACCAGAGGGTTTTTAGTAAATTTCTTGAAAAATATTATTTTTTTCATTAATAGCCATTTAAGATAAAAGGATTATAGAGTGTCTTGATTGTTTACTTAAATTTTAAAGTATTAAATTATGAAAACTCTTGTATATAAATTATCCTTAATTCTTAAAATTTATTTCTAATATGTGTTTAATCTTTAAATTTTATTAATAACCTAGGTGCTTAGGTGGCATGGTCATGTTTCAACCAATAATTTAAATTGAATGATTTCTTATTCTCACGTAACAAAAATTTAATAGGATTGTTTGAATCAAAATTTTGTTTATTAATAAAATTTTACTTTGATTTCAATTTATATTAAAATTCAATTACTATTTAACTTTTAAACAAATTCAAACTCGTCTTATAAATTCAAGTAAATTTAAGTTTTGAGGAATCAAAATTTTGAAATTACATTTGAGTTTTAAGATTGTATTTCAAATATTTGAAGATTTTGTTGGAATTTTGAATAATTTCTTTTAATTTAAATTTAATTCCTGGAGAGTTGAATTATTTCAAGCCTAACAATCAGCTTAATAATGAGTTGTATTCAATCGGCCAAAATGAGGATTCTCTTGAATGGTCACCCGTCCTCGGAGTTTTCTCCTAGTAGGGGCATCAGGCAAGGTGATCCCTTGTCCCCCTACATCTTCGTATTATGTTTGGAGCGGCTCTCCCAATTAATTGAGGCTAGCGTGGGTAATGGGCAGTGGAAGCTTTTCCGAAATGGCAAGGATGGCCCCGGGATATCTCATCTATGTTTTGCTAATGACATGATTCTTTTTTCGGAGGCTTCTGAGGCCCAAATGAGGGGGATTTTGGAGTGCTTGGATCTGTTCTGTTCAGCTTCGAGGCAACGTGTGAGCTTTAACAAAACGAAAGTGTTTTTCTCCCCAAATGTGCCTCCCCCTGTGTGTGGACTCATTGCTCTACTGTCTGGATTTGCTCCAACACAGGACCTTGGGATGTACTTGGGGGTTCCTCTACTTCATAAAAGGGTAACCAAGGCTACCTCCTCTCATATCCTGCAGAAAGTTCAAGCGCGACTTTCTGGTTGGAAGGCTGAAGGCTTATCCGTGGCTGGTCGATTGACCCTCTGTCAGTCGGTTTTGGGAGCTCTCCCCCTCTACACCATGCAGACAGCAAAAATCCCAAAAGGGCTACTAACTGAGATAGATCGGTGCTGCAACAAGTTTTTGTGGGGTACTTCTGGGGACAAACGCCGCATGCATTTAGTTTCTTGGAGTAAGGTGTGCTGTCCCGTGTTTTTGGGGGTCTCGACTTAAAAAATTTGGCGGCGATGAACATAGCCCACCATATGAAGCTGGGCTGGTCGTTTGTCAAGGAGCTTGGCAAGTTATGCAATCAGGTTTTTCACGCTAAATACAGGGTGGGTAGTGTCCCTCCTTCGGCTTTGGTTGCTAATTCGGGGTCATCCCCACTTTGGCGCATCATTAGTTCTCTTTATCCTCGTGTAATGGCAGGTATGGGTTGGTCTGTCTGTAATGGTAATCGTGTTCGATTCTAGTTGGATATATGGGTGCAGGGTGTTACCGGACCTTTACTTTCCCATTCCACCCTTGCAGTTCCTGCCGCACAGCTAGAGAAAACAGTTCGTGATTATGTTACCAGTGGGGGCGACTGGTCCTGGGAAGAATTCCGTCTGTATCTGCCCTCTAACATTTTGTTTAAAATTGCAGCCACCTTGCCCCCCCACAATTCTCAGGAGGAGGACCGACTTTGTTGGTCGTTGGAACCCAGTGGCTACTTCTCTATCCGGTCTGCTTATCGTCTTATATAGCATCATTTGTGGCCAACTGGAGAGAGGATTTGGAAGCTGATTTGGGACTGGGAGGCACCTCATCGAATTAGCACCCACCTCTGGCTTACTGCGCATGCACGACTTATGACTAATGATCGAAGGTTTTAGCTCTCCCCCACTGAGTCTCTTGTTTGTACTGACTGTCCGACACATGTAGAATCTCTTGCTCATGTCGGGACTGTTGGCGGGCTAGACAAGTGTGGGATCCACTGATCGCGGGCAAGTAGTGACTAACTTGGGTATTCCAGCATCGATTTATCTTTTGATTCTGTCTTGGTTGTCTCGCTCATTTCTTCTGCGTCAAGTCCGGTGCTCAACACCTTGGTTACTGCTATCCGCGAGCTCATGTCCAGAAACTGGGAGGTGCGAGTGCATCATATTTATCATGAGGGTAATCGATGCGCCGATTGGCTTACCAATTATAGCTATGGCCTACCATTAGGTGTGCGCTGGTTCCCGGAATCTATTGCTGGCATTTATCCTCTACTTCTTGCAGAACAAGTGGGAGTTTCTCTTCCCTGTGTGACTCGCATGTAGGTTCATTTCTTTGGCTTTGGCCTGTTTTTATACCAAAAAAAAAAGAGTTGAATTATGTCAAGCCCAACAAAGAGTTATGGCTATCAAAGCGTGCCAAACTCATTCTCCTAAACTCTTGGAAAGAAGTAGTTGTCACTTGTTCTCCCCATTGAGTCGTCAAAATCCGGAAGTTGGTCGCCAACACAGCCGACATCTGAGCCCTCCTTCCTCATAAGCCTCACAACAAGTTTCCAAGCCTCCAGTTATAAATACTCTCAGCATCGAAGCTTTCCTCGGCGCAAGATTAGGAAGAGTGGCTCAACCAACAAAATACCATTCTCATTTGTCTCTTATGGCCTCAAATCCCTACAAAAGCCACACATTCCATCAAGCTAAATCAAACAGGATCGATTCTGAGAACTTCTAATCTGAACCAAATTGAAGGAACCCAATGGCAAAAGGAACGATGAAGATGGTTGTAGCTTTGGCCCTGGTAACCATCCTGTGGGCTAGAGCTATAGCTCAATCAAACTGTACAAACGTGTTAATCAGCATGTCACCTTGCCTGAATTACATTTCAGGGAACTCCTCCACACCTTCCTCACAGTGCTGCTCCAAGCTTGCTACCGTCGTTCGCTCATCACCCCAGTGCTTGTGCCAGGTTCTCAATGGCGGCGGCTCATCTCTTGGCATCAATATCAACCAGACACGGACTCTAGCCTTGCCTGGTGCTTACAATGTTCAAACTCCATCCACCACTCGCTGCAATGGTATTATGCCAATCTTCTCTCAATCTTCCTGTCAAAAAAGATCAACAGATCCATGAATAATTTATAATGCGCACACATTAATTTCATAGAAAGTTGTCGCTATGTCTTCAAAGTTCTCTTGATGATACTATCCTAACACTTTGACGGTGGACAGCTGCTTCTCCGGCTGGCTCTCCTCTTACAGAATCACCTGAAGCTCCATCTTCACCAACAGAAAGTACTCCTTCAGGTACGGCATTCTTCGAAACTTTCATCTATAAACTGTGTTATAGACCTCACAGTTTGTATACTATTTTCTGAATGAGATTACTGAACTTGAGATTAACACTGACGTAGGGTCTGGATCTAGAAGTGTACCATCACTGTTGAGAAATCTGCTGTAATGATGTATTTTTTATGCATGTGCTGTCAATTCTATTTTGATATTTTGTAATCCTCCACTAGTTAGAAGTTGTTGTAAATTCGTGGAGGAGCTCAAAATATGTAAGTTTGGTGAACAAACTTCCTTAAATCAAGGAAGTTTGGTTCACAAACTTTTTGACTAAAATGATGTGTAAATATGTTGGTAGTTTACAGCAATGCAGTTTTTCAAAGAATAGAAAAACTTTGTTCTTTGTCAAAATCACATTCCATGCTCTCTTCTTCCAGCTCTACCAACAAATGGTATCAGAGCTCTTGATCTTAGAGGGCTGTGTGAGAGTTTGAGAGAAAACTAGCAAGAAAAAAAAAACCCACCATATAATCCATATTTTTTCTTCTACATTTTTCATGGCTTCCAGTAGTATTTCTTTTTCACCTCTTTGTTTTAATGGTGAAAATTATCACTTCTGGGTTGTAAAAATGAAGGCTTACCTTCAAGGTCTTGGCTTGTGGGAATATGTACAAGAAGAAAAATAGTGCCTCCTCTGAGGCAAAATCCAACACTACAGCAAATTAAACAACATGAAGAAGGAAGTGTCAAAGCTCCAAAAGCTCTGTCCTACATACATGCTGCAGTAACCGATTCTATCTTTACCAAGATTATAGCTTGCAAAACAACACATGAAGCTTGGGTGAAGTTGAAGACTGAATTCCAAGGATCTGACAAGACAAGGCAGATGCAGATATACAATCTAAGGAAGGAGTTTCAGCTATTGAGGACGACAGACTCAGAGAAGATAAATGGGTATGTTGATAGAATTATGAACGTGGTAAACCAGATCAGGTTGTTGGGAGAGGAGTTGGAAGAAAAGAGAGTTGTGGAGAAAATTACGGTGACTCTTCCAGAAAAGTTTGAAGCAAAAATTTCCTCTCTTAAAGATTCATGGGATATGTCACAAATCAAGCTAACAGAGCTAACAAATGCTTTGTATGCTTTTGAACAAAGGAAAGCATTTAGAGAAGTAGAAGATCAGAAGGAAGAAAGAGCACTTGCAGTTGCTCAAGGATATGGATCTCAGAGATTTACAACAGGTCAAAAATCAACACACGCACAAAGAGCAAAGCCTCAAAAAGAAGGATCGAAAGGCCAAACAAATGATAAAGGAGGGAGGAATAAAAATTTCAGCAAAAGGAGAGGAAAGAGGTTTAACTATCCTCCTTGTCCTTATTGTAAGAAAGATAATCACGGTGAAAACTTCTGCTGGTGGAGACCTAGTGCACAGTGTAAGATTTGTAATCAGTTTGATCATACTGATAGAGTTTGTAAAACAAATACTAGACAACAACCGCAAGCTCAGCCTGCTCAAGTCACTGAAGACACTGATGAACCAGAGGCAAAGTTGTTTGCCGCAATTGAAGTTGAAGAATGTGGAGTTTCAGCAGTGACTAAAGAAGTATGGTTGGTCGACAGTGGCTGTACACATCATATGTCCTCACACCTGAGTAATTTCAAAGATTTGGACAAAAGTTACGCTTCAAAAGTCAGACTTGGCGATGGAAGACTTGTAGATGTTCAAGGCAAGGGAGATGTATTAGTCCAAACTATCTCAGGTATCAAAACAATCACTGATGTGTTATATGTTCCTGAGCTAGATCAATGTTTGCTTTTAGTTGGTCAGCTGTTAGACAATAATTATGCTCTAGTGTTCAAAGATAAAACTTGTGAGATTAGTGATCCTGCTGGTCTGAAGATGTTTTCAGTAAAAATGAACAAAAGAAGCTTTCCAGTAGATTGGGAAGATATAAAAATTGAATCTTGTCTCAGTCACAAGGAAGAGGCTTGTCTTTGGCATAAAAGATTGGGTCATGCCAATCTTAATTCTTTAAAACTACTTCAAGAAAATGATCTTGTAGTCGGACTACCGCCAATAGCTGAGAACACGGATGTGTGTGAAGTCTGTCAATTCGAAAAACTTAGTCAGACTCCATTTCCAACTGACCAAGCATGGAGAGCCTCTATAAAACTTGAGCTCATCCACACTGATGTGTGTGGTCCGATGAGTATTCCTTCTCACAGCAATAACAGGTATTTTCTGTTATTCATTGACGATTTTACTAGATATTGCTGGGTGTATTTTCTGAAGCAGAAGTCTGAAGTGTTCAACTATTTTAAAAGTTTTAAGGCTCTAGTTGAAACACAATCTGGCTATCTTATCAAAACTCTTAGATCAGACAATGGAACCGAGTATACTTCAACTCAATTCAAGGAATTTTTGCAGCAAAAAGGCATACATCATCAGCTTACAGTCACTTATACTCCGCAGCAAAATGGAGTAAGTGAAAGGAAAAATAGATCAATTTTAAATATGGCCAGATGTCTCTTATTTGAAAAGAATTTGCCAAAGACGCTATGGGCTGAAGCTGTAAATACTGCAGTATATCTTCAAAACAGGCTGCCAACTAAAGCTGTAAGCAACAAGACTCCATATGAAGCGTGGTTCAGAAACAAACCTGCTGTAACTCACTTGAAGATTTTTGGAAGCATGTGCTACACCTTCATTCCAGAAGCAAAGAGAGGTAAACTTGATCATAGAGTAGAAAAGGGGATTCTCATTGGCTATAGCAATGAATCGAAAGGATATAAAATTCTAAATCCTCTCACTTATCAAGTTTATACGAGCAGAAGTATTAAAGTGGATGAAAGTAGTCAATGAGATTGGACAAAAATGGAGTCAACTAAATTACAAAAGGAAGCTTCACTGGGGCTGTTGGAACAACGTGAAGCTCCTCCTATCATCAATGATGAATCTGAAGATGAAGATGATTATGCAGTTAGAGGAACAAGATTCCTTGAAGACATCTATAACAGGTGTAATTTTGTATCTCTGGAACCCACTCTAGCTGAGGAAGCCTTGCTTATTCCTGAGTGGAAAGTTGCCATGGAGGAGGAGATCAGAATGATCAATAAAAATGAGACCTGGACGTTAGTTTCTAGACCTGAAAATCAGCAGGTGATAGGAACTAAATGGATTTTTAAGCTGAAATTAAACGCAGATGGTTCCATCAATAAATACAAGGCAAGACTTGTGGTGAAAGGGTATGCTCAACATCAAGGAGTGCATTATACAGAAACTTATGCTCCTATTGCAAGGTTTGACACAATAAGGTTGATTCTCACACTTGCAGCAAGTAAGGATTGGCAAGTGTTTCAGCTTGACGTTAAATCAGCCTTCTTAAACGGTTTCTTGGAGGAACAAGTTTTCATTGAGCAGCCTGAAGGTTTTTGTAACATCCCGTCACCGATGGGAAAGTTATATTGGTAAATTAGGACGGGATAGGGTTTTTACCGCACATTATCGACTGAGCATTCATTTGGCCTCTAATTGTAGAGGAATGAGTCCATTGGTACATGCACATATAGGTACATGCATTCATGACAATTTCCTGGCTTTTGATTTGTGAATGTGATATGAATTGTGATTTGTGAGATAGTTGGGATTTATTGGGAATTATGGAATAATTGGGTTTAAATGATTAAATTCGAACTGTTTAGAGTGATTGGCAATTGATAGTGACTCTTCGAAATTTTTCTGGAAAATTTGGGAGAAAAAGTCCGGACCGGAAATCCTCCGAGTAATGGACTGATTGACTATATAGTGCTAGAATAATGGGTATATGGCAATGGAAAATTTAGATATATGATATTGAAATTTAATATGTCGAGTCATTGAAATTTGGAGATGAATTGGACCGGAAATGAAATTGAAAAGAGAAAGAGATTTGAGGATAAAGACTAGAGGCTTAAGTGATTAACCTATAAATGCCTTAGGTTTCAAATAGAAGAAAAGAAAGAAAATCGCTTCTCCTAGGGCACGATCGTTTCTCCTTCTTCCTCGATGATTTGCGATTTTCCCTTCGAGATTTCGATTGTTTGTTTCTCCTTGTGCGAAGCTTTATTGATGCTTAGCGAGGATGATGTTTTGAGGGATTATGAGAGCTAACCGTGGATGCTTGAGGAAAGGGAAAGAGTTAGAGAAATTTCAGAGATTTGCAGATTTGAGGCCCGATCGGTACGTATATGGTTTTAATGTTGTTATTTAAGGTTGTTTGAGGCATTTATGACATTTATAATGTGTTTTGGGTAGCTGAGAGTGAGTGAGGACTGGTTTTAGTGAGAGAATGAGAGAAAATTCGTCGGAGAAGACGAACCAGGGCTCGCACGTCGCGACAAGAAATTAATTAGATGTCGCGACGAAAAAAGGATTAGACGTCGCAGCGAGAAAAGGAATTTACGTCGCGACGAGCGATAAATTGCACGTCGTGACGAGCGATAGATCGGACGCCGCGACGAGCAAGATTTTACGTCGCGGCGAGGATCGGATTTCTGAACTGATTTAGTTTAGTTTTTAGGGCTTAACTTTTGATATAGACCTCCAATTGAGGTGATGTTTGATTCGTTGTGAACTAGAAAAAGAGGTCTACAAATGAGGAAAAGAATAAAGGTTTGAATTTAAATTATGAGAATCCCGATTAGTGAAAGAAAGTTAAGGATGTGATTGTATTGCAATTTAAGGATGGGTTCTGATAATTGGGTTATAATTGTGAGAATTATGAATGCAATTGGAGTCTTCAATAGGTGAATTGATCTAATGCAAATGATATTGGTTTTGAGATTTTTGTGAGATTAGCCTAGTGTATATAAATTGGCAAATGGAAATTAAATATTAGAAATGGAAATGGTGAAGTTCTGTATCATGTTATTGAATTGAAATTGAGTCATTAGTGATCGATTGAGTGGAAAAATAGAATTTGTCAAAGAAAGTGAAAAAGGGGAAATAGCACCGGGAAAGTCATGAATAGGCATCTTACATCTGTTATTGAGAGCATGTGTATCATCGAATTAATATTGTCTGTGCATTAGTAATTGGAAACTATTTGATTGTTATAGAGGTCTGGATGGATCGAGATTCTACGGATATTCTTTGGGACTTCTAGTCAGTAGCTCGAGAATGCAGGTGAGTAACCTAGTTGGTTCCTCAATTCTTGTGTGTTAAGTGTTCTGTGAATATGTGAATTGGTTGCCAATGTGAGTGTTGCAAATGTGAAATAAATGTGCTTTGAGATTTTGAGTAAATGTTCAATGCGATAAATAGAATTGAGGGATATATGTATGTTATTGATTGTGCAAGTGTAAGTGCATGCTAAGCATAATTGAAATTGGTAATTAACAACAGTATCGGAGCAATTAGTGATCTGAGCTTTAAGCTCGATTATCAGTGAAAGGGGCCTATGGCCAAAAAGGAAATAGTGCATACCCAGAGGGCTCTCCTATCCCTAATGTGAGCGGGCAGTAGTGCATACCCTGAGGGCTCTCCTACTTGCCAAAAATGCAATTACTGTTTACTGTTCCCAAAAAGGGGAAGACGTGTTTGCATCCCTCGAGTAGAGGCGAAGCAAAACCGTGAGGGTGGTTCTCCACACCGAAGCGGACAATATCAAAGGGTGGAAGTGCATACCTAGAGAGCTCTCTTCCCCCTAAGACGCGTCAACTGAATACTGTCATTGTTTGAGCGTTCAGTCACAACTCAGAGTAAAAGAATGGAAAATATAGGAAAAGATTTGTTTGCAACGTCGACGGGTATGAATGATAAATTGTGAATAGTGTGAAAGGCGATACGCCTTATATGTGTAAAATTGGCAATGCATGAGATGTTTTGGAATGTGTTAATATGTGATATGGTATGAATTGATTGTATATGCATGCGTTGGGTGGACCATCGATGATGATTTCTCATTGAGTTCGCAAACTCACCCAACATTGCAATTATTTTTCAGAGATCGAAGAGTACCCCGTTAGACAAACGGGAGTATGATTACCGCAAGCGGGTCAGAGTTTGATGTCGGGATCAGTTTGCGTCTGCATTAGTACAGTACTGTCTTATGTGTATTGTATTTATGCAAATTACACAAATTAGTGATTTTTATTCAGTGGGCCAAAAATGGTTTAGTGTGTGAGTGATTTGTGATTTCTGAAAGTGGTCAGAGATGACATTGGGCCCAATTGGGTCATGCATCTTTGTATATGAAATGGGTGATCACTTTTGAGTGCCTTTTAATGATTGAGATGGTATCATATTGAAAATGTTTTCGTTTTAAATCGGGCACAAATTATTTATTAATTTCCGCGCATGTGATTGATTTTGTAAAAAGAGAAATGTTTTTCGAGTTTTGAACTGCAGTAACTATTTTAGCATACTACCCTCGTGAGGCACGGGCTCGGATATCACCATCGATATCGGGCTCGAGTATTGCGGGAGTGGGGTGCTACAGTTTTAATGATGGTAGTAATCGTGTATGTCTATTGAAGAAGGCACTTTATGGCCTAAAACAGGCACCAAGGGCCTGGTATGAAAAAATTGATAGTTATTTGCTGAAATTGGGATTCATTAGAAGTCTTAATGAGGCAACACTTTACGTCAAGCTATTGAAAAAGGAGATTCTTGTTGTTTCAATTTATGTAGATGATCTCCTGGTTACTGGCAGCAGTCCGAAACTAGTCGAAGATTTTAGAATCAAGATGCAGAAAGTATTTGAGATGAGTGATTTGGGGATTGTGTCTTATTTTCTCGGTTTAGAAATCAAACAATCTGATCAAGGCATCTTTGTGTCTCAACAAAAATACGCTGGTGAAATTCTAAAGAAGTTCAATCTTAGTAACTGTAAACCAGTGAGTACACCTACTGTCCATGGAGAAAAATTGAAGAAAGATGATGGTGCTCAACTTGCAGATGCTTCTCTTTACCGAAGTATGGTTGGTTCTCTGCTTTATCTTTCAATTTCTAGTCCAGATATCATGTTCGCTTCAAGCTTGCTATCAAGATTCATGAATGAACCATCAGAAATCCACTTAGTAGCAGCCAAGAGGGTGTTCAGATATGTACAAGGTACTTTAAGTTTTGGCTTGCTGTACAGAAAAAACTCTTCAATCAAGCTTCTGGGATTCTCAGATAGTGACTGGGCTGGTTCAGTAGAGGATATGAGAAGCACCAGTGGCTATTGTTTTTCTTTGGGTTCAGGTATCATATGTTGGGGAACGAAGAAGCAATCTTCAGTTGCATAATCAACGGCAGAAGCTGAATATGTTGCTGTTTGTGCAGCTGTAAACCATGCAATCTGGTTAAGGAAAATTATGACTGATTTGAATCTTCAGCAGGAGAAAGCTACAGAAATTCTTTGTGACAACAAGTTAGCAGTGGCAATGGTGAAGAACCCTATTTTTCACGGCAAAACAAAACACATCAAGATAAAATATCATACCATAAGGCAAGCTGAAAAAGACAATGAAGTAATGATTAGACATTGCAGTGGAGATGATCAAGCAGCAGATATCTTTACAAAAGCATTGCAGAAATCAAGATTTGAATTTCTTAGATCACTCATTGGTGTTCGTTCCATCACATGCCTCAAGGAGGAGTGTTGAGAAATCTGCTGTAATGATGTATTTTTGATGCATGAGTTGTCAATTCTATTTTGATATTTTGTAATCCTCCATTAGTTAGAAGTTGTTGTAAATTCGTGGAGGAGCTCAAAATATGTAAGTTTGGTGAACAAACTTCCTTAAATAAAGAAAGTTTGGTTGACAAACTTTTTTTGACTAAAATAATGTGTAAATATGTTGTAGTTTACAGCAATGCAGTTTTTCGAAGAATAGAAAAACTTTGTTATTTGTCAAAATCACATTCCATCTCTCTTCTTCCAGCTCTGCCAACAATCACCAGAAACAGAAGGCACATCAAACGGAAACTCCATCAAGTTATCAATTCCTGTCCTCTTTTTCCTCCTTTTTGCAGCCTCATTTAGAATGTCTTGATCGGTTCTTCAGCAATTCTTAGTATTGCTCAGGGTGCTTGTAATTTTGTATTCTTCAATAATGTTATCAGGAATTGGTTTATTGTTTGTACTGGTAAGGATTCCTTGTTTATTTGATCAATTTTACTGTTCCGATAACTGAAAGTTTCTGACTTTTGGGATTTGGCAATGAATAAAGCAGATTGTATCATTGACAACAACACAGTTCCATGGAAGAATAAAGTCAACAGAAAACAAAGAAAAAGAAAATCAAACATCATCAATTTTAATGAGGATCAGTGGAGAGAAGACTAAACATAATCCTGTCTCTAGACTTCCCTTTCATGATCACGAACTTTCTCAGCACACCTTCCCTTTGGAATCCAGCCTTCTCTAGCACCCTCTGTGACCCCAAATTCTTGATATCAACCAGAGCTTCAAGTCTCTCCAGGTGAGGCCACTCCTGGAATATGGTTTTGGCCACCAACTTCACTGCCCTTGTGGCAATCCCTTTGCCCCAGTACTTAGCAGCCAAAACATAGCCAAGTTCACCTCTGCATGCATCGCGACCAGAGTTTTTGGTCACTGAAATTGCACCAATTGGCCTGTTGTTTATACATATCGCCTTGAACCATGGGTGGTGTTGGACTGTGTTCTTGATATAGTTCATGCCATCTTCTTTGCTTGTGTAAGGTTCCCAGCTGCAGAAATTAGCCACTTTCGGGTCTGTGGCCCAAACCATGAAGTCATCGATATCGGAGACATCCAACGGCCTCAAAGAGAGATCAGAGACTTGATGAACATCACCATCTTCTTTTAGCACTGCTGTGAGAGGACTTTGGTCCATGACTAACTCCTGGTCTGATAAGCTTTTCTACAAGTTATTAGACAAAAAGAATTCCTGTTCATATAATAATATTTGATCTTTTTCTGAGCAAATTGCCTTGCAACCCACGTAAAAGTGGACCAAGGAATCAATGGCTGTCAGGTCCTCAGCCATGCTTTTGATTGGAGTGGACAGCAAGACATCTATATTTAATTTATAGCCGCCTTGTTTGGGCTTCAAATCTTTTCTGCCGGTTTTTTCCTGCATCGTCTATTCTAATAACAAGTGGGCATAGGAAAACGGAACAGAAGATTTGAAGCCCCTTGTTTGACGCTTTCCACCAACTCCTCCTCTATCCAATACTTCGAAGTTGATCAGTTTTCGAGTCAAAATTCAGATTTAGATTAGGACCCTAAACTTGGAATCCGTAATCTTTTAAAATTGAGTCCGACTCAAAGTATTAAATAGAGCTTTACGTGTTTTGGTCTATTTCTTGTTGAATCGGTAGTTTCAGCAGCCTAACGTCATGCATTCTTGTCAGCTTCTGCGACCCAGATAAGAATTTTACCCGAAAGTGGTAGAGAAATATAGCTTTTATATATCTGTCGATAACCAACACCACAGGTCTGTTTTCTTCATCCAAGTTGACTGCAAACAATCTCAACCATCTTAATGGATCCATCAAGAATTTCCCTTCGTCCCTTCAAGCTCTCAGACGTGGATGACTTCCTAAAATGGGCAAGCGACGATAAAGTAACACGGTATCTAAGATGGAACAGCATTACCTCGAGAGAAGAGGCACTGACCTACATTGAAAAGGTCGCCATACCTCATCCATGGCGTCGGTCCATATGTTTAGATGATCATTCAATCGGGTACGTTTCAATCTTTCCTGAAGCAGGAGAGGACAGGTGCAGAGCCCATGTAGGATATGCTTTAGCTACTGATTACTGGGGACAAGGTATAGTTACTGCTGCGTTGAAGATGGCGGTTTCTCGTGTGTTTCAGGACTTGCCAGATTTGGTCAGGCTTGAGGCCCTAGTGGAGGTAGAGAATAAAGGGTCTCAAAGGGTTCTTGAGAAAGTTGGGTTCTCGAAGGAAGGATTATTAAGGAAATATGGGTACTGTAAAGGTGAAATAAGAGACATGTTCGCTTACAGCTTCTTGTCAACCGACAAGGTCTTGTAGTCACGCACCTTAGATGTCAATCCAATTGTCACTATTGTTTTAAAGTTGATGCACTATGTAATTTATATTTGAATTAAACTTAATTCTGAGCCATCCATGTATTTTGAGTCTTGAATGACCTTTCAAATTCGAATTCATACCAAAATCAAGTTGATATTTCTATTTTTGTGTTTTGTTTTGATGAACTGAACTAGGAGCTGTTTGGAGACTAATGAATGCACCAGAAGCCGATAAAACATGTGTAGAAATGATTGTGGGTTTTGGCTAAGATCAAAATCTGGTTTCTGTTCTTTATCAATCTGATGATAACAAGAAACAGAAACATGACTCGGTTTTCATCATCACGTTTACAGTTTTTGACGATGAATGTGACCTTCTTTCTGAATTTCTGGTTCAGGGTCAGGGCGGAATCCATCCAAAACATTTATTTGTTGAATTCGACGGTGCCTTTATGTCCGTACCAATTATGTGCATGGATAATGTCGAGAAGCCACAGTTTGTCCTAATGTCGGCTGTCACGCCGCAAGCAGTTCAATTCAGTGTTTGTTGTATCAGGCGGACCCTGAACAAGCTAGCTATGGATCCCAAGTTTTGTCGAGTACAAGGCAACCCGAAGAACGCCGCCGTCAAGGTACACAGTGATTATTTAATGTCTCTTTCTTCTTACATATTTTGTCGGATCCTCTCTTGTCATGTAGGATAGGCACTCTAGGGCTGTGTTTGGTTACCGTCCTCGAACGTGAGGACGGATGTGAACATAAATTTTTTGTCAGATATAGGTGTTTAACTACAAATCTACAAAAAATTTTGGACGATCTTCGATAGACGAGACAAAATTTTATGTCCAATCCTAAACTATAGTGCAGAAGAAATTGTTCGTTGGACGGGAAGAAGATGAAATGGTCAAAATGCCCGATTTTTTTCCTCAAGCCGAACCCTCTCTCCTTGGAGTGAGTAGAAACGCAGTACCATAATAATAATAATAATAATAATAATAATAATAATAATAATAATAATAATAATAATAACAAAAAATTATTAATAATAATACTTATAATAATCATTAAATTATTACCATACCAATGATAATGATGATAGCATAATTTTACTTAATATTAATATTCATATTAATTTTATAATTTTGGTGCTTACCAAATTATAATAATAACATAATAATTATTATTAGAGTTGCAAATAAACTTAAAATAAATATTCTTACACTTATAAAAGACCAATGAATTATACTAACAACAATTACAAAATTTAATATTAAATTGTATCAATAATTAATTTTATAAAATATATAATTAATAAGATAATTAATGTTAGTACAGATTGCAAATCGTTTAATATAACTATTGTGTCAATAGTTATGAAATAACCATTGAAATACATCTTTCCAATACATTATCTTTGCAGGGTATTGTTGACATTTAACACTATTTTTTTACTACGCCCATCGCAACCAAACACATTTCTGTCCGCAGACGAAGACAATTTTCTCTCTCGTCTCCGCCCATCGCAACCAAACATCTCACTGTCTTTCATTCTTGTCCCCGCCTCGTCTCGTCTCCGTCTGTCTTGTCTCTGTCCCTATCTCATTGCGGTGCGGTAACCAAACGAGCCTAGGCGTAATCGTGGTCGTGTTGCTTTGCATGGTGAAGAAACAGAAACAAGCCAAGTGTTTTTGAAATTGGGACGATCACCACCTCCGATTTAAGCTTTGCTCCAACACCTGAACATTTCAAGAACTTGTGTATGGTGAGTAACTATAGTCATGCCGATCAAATCTCCGATATTCATGTTCTTGACACTGATCTTCCTAATTTCTTGTCTCATCTCTATGGGCTACGAGGTGCCCTACCCGAGACGATGATAGAAACAACAATTCAGATGATGATGGATCTCAGGAGGAGTTACCACCCACGGATTCACCAAATCCAGAAGTTTATGAGAGTGATGGAGGTCAGGAGGAGCACTTGTTAACTCCAGAAATTGGAAGGATGAGTTCGGATTCATATGAGGGATCATCAAGCTCAAACAAAGGCTCACAAAAGAAGGACTTGGCATCTATTTATAGAAACACTAACCCTATTTTTGATTTCGTGCAGGAAAGTCAAGATGAAGAACATGATGCAAGATTAACAATGATTGAATCACTTTGAATGTTAGTTCGAACCGAAAACATACAAGCAAGCAATCAAGCATGAAGTATGGAGGAGAGCAAAGGATGAAGAAATCAAAGCAATTGAAGACAATGAAACATGGATATTGATGGATCTACCTTGGTTTGAAACAAAAGTAGTTGATTCAAAGTGGATTTTCAAGGAGAAGCTCAATCCGGATGGCTCAATCAACAAGTACAAGGCTAGACTAGTTGTGAGAGGATATAAGCAAGAATATGGGGTAGACTACATGCTGAAACTTATGCTCCAGCTTGCAAGATTAGACACAAGTGAGGATGCTTTTGGCATTGGCTGCAAGCAAAGGGTGGAGAGTTCATCAAATGGATGTTAAGAGTGCATTCTTGAATGGGATCTTTGAATGAAGATGTGTACTTGAAGCAACCGAAGGTTATGAGAAGCAAGGGAAGAGCGAAGGTGTACAAGCTTGTAAAAGCTTTATATAAATGAAACAAGCTCCAAGAGCTTGGTACTCAAGAATCAACACTTACTTGGTGAAAATGGCTTTGAGAGGAGCAAAAGTGAAGCAACTTTATATGTCAAGACTAAGGTTGAAGGTAAATTGATTTGTTCATTGTATGTTGATGATTTGATGATTGTAGGACTAATGACAAGCTTGTGAGTGAATTCAAAGACTCCATGAAATCGAATTTCAAATGACCGATTTGGGAGAGATGAGATACTTCTTGGTTTGGAAATTCAACAAAGGATGAAGGCATCTTCATTCATCAAAAGAAGTATCCGAGGAGTTGCTAGATAAGTTTGGATTGAAGGATAGTAGTGGAATGAGCACACCAATGGAGCATCAATGAAGTTAGAGGCAACTAAACCAGTGAAAACTTTGATGAAACCTACTATAGGAGCATAATAGGTTCATTAATGTACTTAAGTGCCTCTGACCCGATATTGCATGTCTTTGTAAATATGTTAGTCGCCTACAATCACAATCCATCAAGATATCATGCTTTGTATGCTAGAAGAGTATTGAGATATGTTAAGTATTCGGTTGATTATGGCATATGGTATGGAAGGAAGGAAAATGTGGAATTGTATGTCTTTAGTGATGCAAGCTATGCTGGAAATGATGATTGCAAGAGTAGGAGTGGATATTGTTGTAGCTTGGGGACTGGAGTGTTTGCATGGAGTTCAAGGAAGCAGAAGATAGTTGCACAGTCCACTGCCGAGGCTGAGTATGTGGTTGTTAACATGGCAGCCAAGCAAACTCAGTGGATGAAGAAGATTTTGATAGATGTTGGTGAATTGAAAGACAAATGTGTGACTATATATTGTGATTCGAGTTCATCCATAGCCATGGCTGAAAACCCTTCGGATCACATGAGAACTAAACATATAAGAGTTAAGTACCACTATGTTAGAGAGCTGATTGAAGAGAAGGAAATTAAACTAGCATTCTGTCGATCTAACTTCCAACTTGCTGATGTTTTCACTAAGGCACTACCAAGATGGAAGTTTGAATCATTTAAGAAGATGATTGGTGTCTGTGCTCCACAAGACAAAGGAGGAGCCGTTGAACTAAATTGTCTTGGCAACCCGAATCAAAGGATGGTAGAAGAGTTGGCCATGTTGGTGAAAATTAAGAAGAAGAAGAAGGCGAGAGGAAGCGTAGGAATACAGATGCAGATGGAGGCTGAGAATGATGATGCTTGACATAATTCAAGGATGTATGAGCAATGCAGATCAAATTCTGATGAAGGGAATTCAATGCAAGAAGGAAGATGATGAGAAGAAAGATGCAGCTGTGATGATTTCGGATAGTGCAGAAGAAGAGCTCAGACAGAATTGTTGAAGAATGGAGATCAAAGACAAGAAGAAATGCAGAGCAAGAAAGTGCGAATCAAAACTGAAGTTTAATTAGCAAATCAGATTAGATGAAGTTAATCAAGAAGAATGAAGTTGGAGCATTTGAACCTACCACCGACATTTGGATCTGGAGTATCATTTCGGTCCTCAAGAATCAAGCAACAATGTAAGAGTTTAGATCAAATTCCACATTGGAAGACAAGTGTTACTTTGTGTCTTGCCAAATGAAGAAGTTTTTATCCTATGCTTTTGTTCAGTTTGTACTACAAACTCTATGTCATCATAACTATGAAAAGAACAAAAGGAAGTTTCAGAAAGTTACTTTTATGTTTGTGCTTTATGTTTGTGCTAAAATAGGAAAGTTTGTACTAGCCTAGTTTTTTACACATTAGACTATGCTTTTGTTTCCTAGTTCTTAGATGATTCAGAAGTGGGGAGAGCTGGTATAAAAGCTCATCTTCATCATTTTCAGAAAAAAAAAGTGTGAACTCCATTATCAATACAAAGTTTCAGAAGCATTTTCATATTTTTGTCTTTTTAAGTTTCATAGCAGTAGTAGTAGTTTATGTTTCTGTAGTGCATGAAAAATTGAGGGGAAAGTTTCCTACACTAGATACACACTCAAACCAAAACCCAAACACAAAACCAAGAAGTTGTACCAAAAGTTTAATTTCGGTATAGAGGGAATACACCATTTTTCAAATATAAACCCTAACCATACATACACAGATCCATGAGAAGCAACTTACACACATCATACACTCAATCTACAAGCTGAGACTGAAGAGAAGTTCAAAGAAATACAACGATTTACAAAGAACTTACTCGTGTGTCAAGGCACAAGGTGTTTGATCAAATGACTCATCCATCTCCATGCTCGTAGGCTGAACAGAGGAGGTTCCCATCTTCGAATCTTCAAGGGAGTAGCTTTTTTCTGGCCAGCAGTGAGGAGAAAGGAAGTAGCTTTCACAAATCCCCTTCTTCAATCCCTAACCGTAGCTGCTATCAACAAAGAAAGGAGTCTTTCTTCAAGATTTCATCTTCGAGCACTAAACTTCAAAACTCCAGTCGTCCATCTCATAGAGGTAAGGAGTAGATTAAGGGTTTAATTGTTGTTTAGTTTAAGTTGAACCGGACCGGGTTTTTCAATTAAAAGCCCACAGCCGACAGCCACGACATCGAGAAGGATTTTTCGGGAATAATCGAGTGCGCAGCTCGTTGTGAGCGCAAGTATGGAGACACAGAATGGAGTGGGGAGGGCAAAGGCACTGGTGAGAAAGAAGACGACGAGCCGCCGCAAGACCCCAAGAGTCCGCGGTGGAAGATTGAGCAGTGCCAACGATAGTGTCGCGAAGAGGAAACCAGAGAAAGAGAGGTAAAGAAGTGGAGAAACGCTGTGAAGAGGAAGTCATCAAGGATAGGGAGAGAGCAAGAAGGAGGAGAAGAAAGGCAACACCATCAAGAGAAAGGAGAAGACCGAAAGAGTAGTTCAGAAAACTCATTGGCAGAGGTAAGAACTAAAGAAAATCCTTACTACTTCCAATCACAGAAGTTCAGGTCGAGTTACAAGAGCCAAGAAGGCCATCTGAAGATTCTGGAGTGGTTCTCTAAGAGGTCCAAACTCCTCCGAGGCCTTGATAACTATCACCTAGCAGTATTTGAGGCAAGTCCCAACACTTTTTCAGTCCCACACCATTGTGATGTAGAAGTTGTTTTTGTAGTCCTGAAGGGTGAGTTCCTTTCTTCTCAAACAGGCATATAACTTGATTACACCATTGGTGACTTGATATGATAAGATTTCTCTCTGTTCAAAATTTTACAGGAAAGAGGACAATTACCTTTCTGTTGAGAGGCAAAAGAGAATCCTATAATGTGGAGTCCTATGATGTGATTGGAGTTCCTGCAGGGACTACCGTGTACTCAATTAACCTGTCAATACTCCAGGAAAGTGATAGAGAAATTTAGGAAGGCAGAATTTAGAGAGAGAAAAAGGAGGAGAAAACAGAGTATTCTGGTTGAACAATGCCTGACTTTATTCCTGATACTTTGATCCTTTTATAGTGATCCATCCATACATAATATCAAGGAAACCGATCCCTGATCTCTAGCTAATTATTTCCCATGATCTCTCCTACGTGAAAGACCCATTCAACTGAAAAACAACAATTAAAAACAAGTGAAACTCAAAGCCACGTTCTGCACATGTCACCGAACATATTCTCGTATCATTCTTCCCTCCTCAGAGAATCCTTGTCCTCAAGGATGAAAGTTGGATAAGTTTTTGAAAAACGCCTTAAGTTCTCCCAGGTGGCGTCCTCCTTAGCAGTGCCGACCCATTTTACCAAGATTTCTGTTGTTGGCCGGTACCTCCCTTTTTGTTTAACTCGCCGATCTAGTATCTCCTCTGGCTGAGGAAGGACAACTGATTCATCTGATATTGGAGGCAACTCAGGCTGTGGCAAAGGTCGATCCCCCAAGTATTTTCTGAGCAGACTCACGTGAACTACATCATGGATTTTGGAATTTGAAGGTAAAGCTAAACGGTAAGCGACACTCCCCACATGTTCAATTATCTCAAAAGGTCCAAAATACCGTGGTGACAGCTTCATAGAATGTCGAAACACTACCGACGACTGACGATAAGGATGAAGCTTCAAATAAACAAAATCTCCCACTCGGAACTGGACATCCCGACGATGTTGGTCAGCTTGCTTCTTCATTCGTTCTTGGGCAAGTTGCAAATTCTTCTTCAATTCACGTAAAATATCTGCTCGAGAGCGCAAGAACTCATCTACTGATTGAACTTTTGTGGTACCCGGCACGTAAGGCATAATCTTTGGTGGAGGAATCCCATAAACTGCTTCAAAAGGAGACATGTTAATTGAAGAATTAATGCTACTGTTATAACTTAGCTCCGCCCATGGTAACCATTCCTGTCAACGCCTAGGTTGATCCCCAGTGAAACATCTTAGATACTGCTCCAACACCCTATTGATGACTTTCGTCTGCCCGTCAGTTTGAGGATGATAACTTGTACTCAGCTTCAAAGTAGTCCCTTGTAACTTAAACAACTGCTGCCAAAAAGAACTAATAAATACCTTATCTCTGTCACTGACAATCGAGTGGGGCATTCCATGTAGTTTGACCACATGATTGACGAATTCCCTTGCAACAGTAGCTGCTGTGAATGGGTGCCTCAAAGGAACAAAATGACTGTATTTTGATAATCGATCAACCACTACCATTACCACGGAATACCCTTGCGAGATTGACAAACCTTCCACAAAATCCATCGATATATCAGTCCATATTGCTTCTGGTATTGGTAAAGGTTGGAGTAATCCTGCGGGGCTTAAGTTGTCGGTTTTAAAACGTTGACAGGTTTCACATTCACGAATGTATGTTTTAACTGCAATCCAAATTTCGGGCCAGTAAAAATTTGCTTGAATTCTTCCAAGTGTTTTATTGTAGCCAAAATGGCCGCCAAGAGGAGTGGAGTGGGCTTGTGCCAAAAGAGTTGGAATCAACGAACTTTTAGGATTCAAATATACTCTTCCTTTCCAGGTCCAAATACCATCTCGCAAGCTGAATTGAGTTCCAAGGCCATCTGAATTTTTATTCTGAAATGTTAAATAAAAAGGATCAGATTGTACTTCTTTTTTTAATTTCGCCCACCAATTTGACATGGGTATGGATAATAAAGCCATCTGAAATTCCACCAATCTAGACAAGGCATCGGCACCAGAATTTTCCTTCCCTTTTTCGATATTCAATGGTATATTCATAACCCATGAGCTTTGGCAGCCAACGAGCCTGAGCGGGTGTCGTAATTCTTTGGTCTAACAGATATTTAAGACTACGTTGATCAATTCGGACGATAAATGATCTTCCAAGCAAATAAGGGCGCCACTTCCGCACAGCTTTAACTATAGCAAGCATTTCTTTTTCATATGTGGAGAGATTTAACGCAGTACCTTTAAGAGCCTCACTAAAGAAGGCAATCGGTCTTCCGTTCTGGGATAAAATGGCACCTATTCCTTTCCCACATGCATCACTTTCCACCATGAAACTTTTCGAAAAATCAGGAAGTTGAAGGACTGCAGTTGATGACAAGGCTTCTTTGAGTGTAAGAAAGGCTGAGGTACAATCTGAAGTCCAATGAAACCCCTCTTTTGATATGAGTCGCGTAAGAGTTGCAGCAATCTCTCCGAACCGCTGGATGAACTTGTGATAATATCCTACTAGTCTGAGAAATCCTCGAACCCCTTTCGCATTCATAGGTTGTGGCGAATTTTTAACTGCTTGTATCTTCGTGGGATCGACCTCTACTCCTCGCTTTGAAATTAGGTGACCCAAATACGCTACTTGTTGTACACCAAATTGACACTTTGACTCCTTAGCAACCAATTTATGTGTGGATAATAGTTGTAAAACGGTGTGGAGATGTAGAAGATGGTCTTCCCAAGTTCTGCTGTACACTAAAATATCATTAAAAAAACTAGAATGAACCTACAAAGATATGGTCGAAAAATATCGTTCATGAGGCTTTGAAAAGTTGCGGGTGCATTTGTAAGACCGAAGGGCATAACGACAAATTCATAATGGCCTTCATAGGTGCGAAATGTCGTTTTATGGATGTCATCTTCTACTACTCTGATTTGGTGATACCCAGATCTCAAATCGAGTTTTGAAAAAAACTGCGAACCAAAAAGTTCATCCAACAGCTCATCGATCACTGGAATAGGAAATTTATCCTTTATGGTAATTTCGTTAAGAGCTCGATAATCAATACAAAAATGCCAATTCCCATCTGATTTTTTTACCAACAATACCGGGGAAGAGAAAGGACTACGACTTGGCCTGATTAATCCAGATTGGAGTAGTTCGCGCACTTGTTTTTCGATCTTCGATTTCTGATAATACGGGTATCTATATGGTTGCACATTAACTGGCTTGCTTTGCGGTTCAAGTGGAATATGGTGGCCATGTGGTCGAAGAGGTGGTAAATCCTTAGGTGAGACAAACACATGTTGAAACTGGTTCAGGAGTGTGTAACTCCGTTGGGTATCTGGATTTGACTGTTGTGCTTCGCTCTTCTACTTCTGTCACATGCAACAAATAGCTTGTTCCTACTGTAGCATGACATTCCTTAGATTTTATAGCCTCTAGGCTCCATCCTTTTATTCCATGGAACACATGAGGTTGTTCTCCACTTTTTATGGTCATCGTAAGATTCTTATAGTCCGTTTCAATCGGTCCCAACGTAGCAAGCCATTGCACTCCGAGTACAAGAGGACATGCCACTACAGGTAATACATAGAAATCAACCACAGTATGGTACCCTTGAATATTGAGGGCCACTGAAGTACATTTTCCTGAACAAGTAATTTTCTCCTTGTTTGCAACCATAACTTGGAGCGGTTTGTCTTGCAACACTGTGAGGCCAAATTTATGTACCATTGTTTGATCCATAAAGTTGTGTGTGCTGCCCCCGTCAATCAAGATCGCCACATCTTTTCCTTTCAACTTGCCTTGTAATCGTATAGTCTGAGGGTGTTCGATTCCGGCAATCGCATGGAAAGAGATTTCAGGGAGGCCCTCTACTTCATTTGGTTCCACCTCCATGTCTACATCTTCCACCAAGTCTTCAATCATGAACAATTGTGGTCTTCGGCACCGGTGACCGGGTCCGAACTTCTCATCACAGTAGAAGCATAATCCTTTTTCACGTCGCTCCCTTGCTTCCTGATTAGTAAGCCTGCGAAATGAAGGAGCTTGGAATGAACCAATGGTGTTATTTGGAATTCTTGTTGTCGGTGGTGGTCCTAAAATGCTTGTCTGAGTTGATGTGTTGTTTTTAATCGAAGTGTTTGTTGTAGTAGATGGTTTCACATGTTGTCTACACTTCTGCAGGTCATTCCGCTCCTCAACTAGTCTTGCTAATCCAATGGCATCGGCAAGAGATTTTGGTTGCTTCAACTGAACTTCCAGATGCACCTCATCTTTTAACCCGGCCATAAAACTTCCAACCAAGAACTTCTCAGGTAATCCGTCTACTCTGTTTGATAACTTCTCAAATTCTTCTTGGTATGCGACAACTGTTCCGATCTGCTTGAGACGAGATAAAGCCTCAGATGGATCTTCATAATCCGTTGGTCCAAAACAAGTCAACAAGGCCCTAGTAAACTCTACCCAACTCATCGGCCCTTTATACTTGGTAATCCACTGGTGCCATTGAAGAGCGATTCCTTCCAAGTGAAATGAAGCCAATTGCACTTGGTGGTCGATGGAAACGCCTTTAAATTCAAAATATTGTTCTGCCTTAAAAATTCAGCCTTGCGGGTCTTTCCCATCAAATTTTGGGAAGTTCAGTTTTAGATTGTGGTTTTTGGGATCAATGGGGCTTGAGTTGTAGCTATAGGTGTGATGGGTAGTTTGATGTATTGGTGTTTCGTGTATTCTGGATGTGTTTGGGTGGGGTTCTGATGCGGCGTGATGGGTATTTTGTGGCAAGTCAATGGTTTCCAATTTGGCGATGATATTTTGGTGATGGTTTTGGGAGGCTTCTATGGTTTGTAATTTAGAAAGGATGGTTTGTAGAGTTGAATTCAGATGCTCAAAGTTTGACTCATAACGGTTGAATGTCTCTTCGACCTCACTACGGAACTCAACGTTGGTTTTACCACGCGTTTCCATAACCGTCTCTGATACCAAATGATAGAGAAATTTAGGAAGGCAGAATTTAGAGAGAGAAAAAGGAGGGGAAACAAAGTATTCTGGTTGAACAATGCTTGACTTTATTCCTGATACTTTGATCCTTTTATAGTGATCCACCCAAACATAATATCAAGGAAACCGATCCCTGATCTCTAGCAATATCTAGCTAATTATTTCCCATGATCTCTCCTACATGAAAGACCCATTCAACTGAAAGACAACAACTAAAAACAAGTGAAACTCAAAGCCACGTTCTGCACATGTCACTGAACATATTCTCGTATCAGAAAGTTTAAGGTGATTAAGACCTTCATGGCCCTTTCTCTAACACCTTCATTAGCAAGAAAAGTGTTCGAGTTTTCTGTATTAAGTTGCATAATTTTGTCCCAGGGATATTTTGCAGGAGGAGGTGATAATCCTGAATCATTTTACAGAGCTTTCAGCAATGACATTCTAGAGACTGCTCTTAAAGTGGCCATTTTCTTCTTTCTTCTTAGTGTTTTTTCCTCAACAAGCCAACCTGTGGACTAGGTTCATCTTCTTGTAAATATTTGCAGACTCCAAAAGATCGGCTAGACAGGTTCTTTGGACAGCAGAAAAAGGGATTTGTTCTTAAAGCATCACGAGAACAAATAAAGGCTTTGAGTGAACATGCCTTCTTTTCAACCAAGCAGAGAGGCCACGAATGGAGGGGACCTTTCAGCTTGCGCAATCAGCAATCTATCTACTCCAATAATCATGGAAAGTTCTTTGGAGCTTCACCAGACGATTGCAAGCAGCTGCAAGACATAAACCTCTCTGTCTCTTTGGCAGAAATCAAATGAGCAAGGCACGAGCGCATATGTTATCTCTTACCTGCTCTGTTGCTTCTAACAATTCACTAGAAGATTGATTCCTTGACAAAATTTTCAGGGAGCTCTAATGGTACCGCACTACAATTCTTGGACGACAATAGTTGTTCTAGTTGTTGAAGGAAGGGGACGCTTTGAAATGGCTTGCCCACATCTAGAAAGGCAGAGGCATGACCCCAAGTGGCAAGCAGAACAAAGAACCGAAGAGAAGAAAAAGAAGAAGAGGAAACAGAGAGTAGTGGTCGGTATCAGAAGATCAGTTCTCAGTTGTCACCTGGTGATGTCTTCATAATACCGGCAGGTCATCCAGTTGCAGTCCTGGCCTCTGAAAATGAGAACCTGCGTACACTTGGATTCGGTATCAATGTTGTTGCATGTGAATTGACCCCTCCACTTGGTTGCCTTGTCAAAGAAGAAGGCTTTGGTTGGTGGCTACAAGAAAGTCAAATATTGCTAGTTGACAATTGGTAGGTGTGCTTGAAAATAAGTCATATAGTTAGCCTATTTTCTTGACTAAGGTTTAGGTGATAGCATTATAAATAGATGCATCTTTTACACACCAAAACATAGAAGAGAGAAAGAGTGTGGGAAACACTTTTGAGAGCTTTGCAATTGTACTAGCTACATTTGGGATTCATTGGGTACAGAGAAAATTCTAAAGTGACACTTTGTAATCTCCTGTTATTCTCTCATAGTGAAATATCTCCGATTGTCTCCGACCGTGGATGTAGATCACATTGACCGAACCACATAAATCCCTGTGTTTAGTGTCCCATTTTATTTTTGGCTTTATTTATTTTCGTTATTATCTATTTGGGCTATTATAATAAACCGGGATTAGATCTGGGGTTACTTCCGTAACAAATTGGTATCAGAGCTCTAGTCATTATTTTTTGATTTTAACTTACCGTATGCTCTGTGGTCGCCACTAGGTGGATCTTCCACATCAGAAAGTGAGTTAGATTTTGTAGTAAGCCTTAGCGGGGCCTATTGCCTCAATTTTGACTTGTGGGGCCCACTGCCCTATTTAATCGGTTTGTTCCGATTTTGTATTCGGGGATTAATTTATTTATGGGGCCAACGCCTAGAGTTTTGTTTACAGGGCCCACCTTTCAATTTTGTTTGTGGGGCCCAAGTCCTGTTTTCACTTGTTGAGCTTACTACTCGGTTTTGTTTGTTCTATTTTCATTTGTAGGGTCCACCATTCTGATTTCTTGTGCGGGGCCCACTTATAGTCATTATGATGATAACGACCTCCATTGAAAAGTTTGGCCGGAATATTAATTTCGGAATGTGGCAACTTAAAATGCAGGTCATTCTAACACAGGATGGAAGTAAGTTAGCACTCGATGAAGAGGAGAAAAGCCAATGCATATGTCGTTTGGACAAATTTAAGGATCTAGATGATAAGGCTAGATCATGTATTATTTTACATTTCACCGATGAGGTTTTGCAGAAGTTGTTGGGGTGAAATCACACCAAAAGCACGTGGGATAAGTTAAAACCATGTACATGAAGAAGACGGTGGAGAATCGGCTTTATTTAAAGCGTAAGTTATACATGTTAAGGATGATGAAGGTACATCAATAACTTCACATTTAGATAAATTTGATTCACTTGTTATGGATTTGAAGAATGTGGAAGTTATTTATTACGGATGAGGATCAAACCATTTTATTGTTGTGTTCCGCCTTGATCCTTTAAATATTTTCGTGATACTATGATTTATGGAAAGAGTCTATCTCATATGATAGTATTAAGTCGCATTAAAGTCCAAGGAGCGATAGATAGGGACATCACTGGGAAACTATTGGAAGTCGATGGAGGGACTATTTGTGCGGGTAGATCCGAAAATAGAGACTCTGAAAAGGGTAGATCCAAAGGTAGGTCGAAATCCAGACATAAGAACTTAATTTGTAATTATTGCAAGAAAAAAGGGCACATTAAGGCTGATTGCTATAAATTGAAGAATAAGGAGAAAAATAAAATTGAGCAGAATAAAAGCAACACCGCTAAAGCTAGTGTAGCAGCAGATGAGAATGAGGGAATTATCTTTGTAGCCACAGAAGATAAATTCAGGTCTAATAAGGAGTGGATTTTAGACTCGGGTTGTTCTTACCACATAAGTCCTGATAGGGAGTGTTTTACCAGTTATGATTCATTTGATGGTGGAATTGTTTTTATGGGTAATAATGCTGCCTGTAAAGTTATTGGTAAAGGTACAGTCCGGATCAAAATGTATGATGGTATCATTAGAACGCTCACTGATGTTAGACATGTTCCTGATTTGAAGAAAAATCTCATCTCCTTGGGCACTCTCGATTCTCAAGGGTGCAAGTTCTCAGCTGAAGGTGGATTTTTGAAAATTTCTAAAGGTGCTCTTGAATTGATGAAAGATTGCAAGTCTGGTAGTTTGTATGTTTTGCAGGATCTACAAGAATGTAGTCTTTGCGCCTCTCTCTTTGAAGGTGACGTTACCAAATTGTGGCACATGCGTTTGGGACATATGGGTGAGAAAGGTTTGACGTTGTTAAGCAAAAGATGCCTACTTTGTGGTCAAAGTACTAGTAAGATGGACTTTTGTGAGCATTGTATTTTTGGGAAGCAGAAACGAGTGAGCTTCAGTTCTCCAGCTGTTCATAAAACTAAAGGTACTTTGGATTACATTCATTCTGATTTGTGGGGGCCCTCTCGTGTTCCATCTAAAGGTGGTGCCCGGTATATGTTGACTTTTATTGATGATTATTCGAGGAAGGTTTGGGTGTATTTTTTGAAATATAAGAATGATGTTTTCTTAACCTTTAAACAATGGAAAGCTTTGATTGAAAAGCAAACAAGAAGGCATGTTAAGGCTACTACGGACGTATAAATGGTTTGAATTTTGTGGAGGTGAATTCAATGAATTCTGCAAGAATGAAGGAATTGCTCGGCATCACACTGTCAAAATGACTCCGCAACAAAATGGAGTTGCCGAGCGTATGAACCGGACTCTTTTGGAAAGAGCTTGGTGTATGATCTCTAATGCAAGGTTGACACTTGATTTTTGGGCAAAAGTCATTGCGACAGCTTGCTACATCGTCAACCACTCTCCTTGTGTTTATCTTAATTTCAAGACTCCAGAGGAAGTTTGGTCAGGTACTCCTGCCGATTACTCTACTTTAAGAATATTTGGGAGTCCAGTATATATGCATGTAAATGAGGGAAAGTTAGAGCCTAGGGCTAAGAAATATATTTTCCTTGGTTATGCTTCAGGGGTGAAGGGATATCGTTTGTGGTGTCCTGATCCTAAATCACCTAAATTTGTAATTAGTAGAGATGTTACATTTGATGAGTCCTCTATGTTGTATCCTAAAAAAGAGTCTTGTAATCCTTGTAATTTAGAAAAAGATGATAGTACACAGAAACAGGTGGAGTTAGAGATTGGTAGTTCAGGTCCTTCACAGATGTCTTCTACACATGAGACAGATCAAGTTGATCATCCAGATCCTGACCATGTTCAAGGTGAATCAAGAGAAGAAGAACATTCCATAGCCGAGATGCACTAAGACGAGAGATTCACCACCACAGAGGTATGCAAATTTAGTTGCAAATGCTTTATCGATGGCACAGAAATGTGGAGACGGTGAACCTTCCACATATACGTATAGCTTCTAGTCGATGCGAGATAAATGGTGGTGGCCATGAATGAAGAAATGGAATCTCTACATAAGAATGGTACTTGGGTTCTGGTGAAGCCGCCGAAGGGTAAGAAAATTGTTGGGTGCAAATGGGTCTTCAAGAAGAAAGAAGGTACTTCAGGTGTTG
This sequence comes from Erythroxylum novogranatense, assembly GCA_029891385.1. Taxonomy (NCBI): domain Eukaryota; kingdom Viridiplantae; phylum Streptophyta; class Magnoliopsida; order Malpighiales; family Erythroxylaceae; genus Erythroxylum; species Erythroxylum novogranatense. Next base: position 133,802,967 of record CM057228.1, read on the forward strand.
AGAATGCAAGGTATAAGGCACGATTGGTTGCAAAGGGCTACAATCAGGTACAAGGTGTTGATTTTAATGATGTTTTCTCACCAGTGGTAAAGCATAGCTCTATTCGTGTATTACTTGCGTTGATTGCCATGTTTGATTTGAAATTAGAACAACTTGACGTCAAGACAACATTCCTACATGGAGAATTAGATGAGCAGATTTATATGAAACAACCTGAAGGTTTTGAAGTTACAGAAAAGGAAGACCATGTGTGTTTATTGAAGAAATCCTTGTACGGATTGAAGCAGTCTCCAAGACAATGGTACAAAAGGTTTGATTCATTTATGTTGGGTCATGATTTCTCCAAGAGCATGTATGATAGTTGTGTTTACTTCCGGAAGTTAGATGACGGCTCATTCATCTATTTGTTGTTATATGTTGAAGATATGCTCATTGCTGCCAAGAATGTTACAGATATTAACCATTTGAAGGCCTTACTGCATGGTGAATTTGAGATGAAGGATTTGGGAGCAGCAAAGAAAATTCTTGGCATGGAGATAAGACGTGATCGAGGAGCTGACAAATTATTCTTGACCTAGGAGAATTATCTTAATAAAGTTTTGGAGAGATTTGGCATGCGAGATGCCAAAGTAGTTAGTACTCCTCTCGCTAGTCATTTTAGACTATCTGTTACTCAATCACCACAGTCACAGGAAGATGAAGATTATATAACACGAGTTCCGTATTCTAGTGCCGTCGGCAGTATTATATATGCAATGGTATGTACTAGTCCTGATATTTCACAAGTCGTTAGAGTCATAGCGATATATGGCCAATCTCGCAAAGAACATTGGCGGTGGTGAAATGGATTCTCGATACTTGAAGGGCACTTGAACTTTTGTTTGGAGTTTGGTAGAACCAAAGAATAGTTTGGTTGGTTTTGTATATTCAGATTATGCCGGTGATCTCGACAGACGCAGATCTTTGACAGGTTATGTATTTTGCATTGGAGGTTGTGCAATTAATTGGAAAGCTCCTTTACAACATGTAGTGGCTCTATCTACTACTGAGGCAAAATATATAGCAGTTACAGAGGCTATTAAAGAAGCTTTATGGTTGAGAGGTTTATTCGGTGAATTATCTCTACATCAAAGGGTTACTACCATTTATTGTGACAGTCAGAGTGTTATTCATATGACAAAAGATCAAATGTATCATGAGAGGACAAAGCATATCAATGTGAAGTATCATTTCATCCGGGATACAATTGCAAAAAAGAAAGTCCTTATTCAGAAGATTAACACTAAGGACAATCCTGTTGACATGTTTACGAAGGTTCTTCCAGTTTACAAATTCAAGCAATGCTTGGACTTGATTAGTGTCTGCAGTTGGTGATATAGCCTTTTTTGGGGCATTGTCGGAGAAGGTGGAGTAGATCACTAATTATTCGGGACCAATTCAAGGTGGAGATTTGTTGCATGTGAATTGACCCCTCCACTTGGTTGCCTTGTCAAAGAAGAAGGCTTTGGTTGGTGACTACAAAAAAGTCAAATATTGCTAGTTGACAATTGGTAGGTGTGCTTGAAAATAAGTCATATAGTTAGCCTATTTTCTTGACTAAGGTTTAGGTGATAACATTATAAATAGATGCATCTTCTGCATCTTTTACACACCAAAACATAGAAGAGAGAAAGAGTGTGGGAAACACTTTTGAGAGCTTTGCAATTGTACTAGCTACATTTGAGATTCATTGGGTTGAGAGAAAATTCTAGAGTGACACTTTGTAATCTCTTGTTATTCTCTCATAGTGAAATATCTCCAATTGTCTCCGGCCGTGGACGTAGGTCACATTGACCGAACCACGAAATCTCGTTCAAAGGTCCCATTTTATTTTTGGCTTTATTTATTTTCGTTATTATCTATTTGGGCTATTATATTAAACCGGGATTAGATCTGGGATTATTTCCGTAACAAATGCCAATAACAACGAAAGGAACTTCCTTGCTGGTAAGCTTATTTTCCCTGAAATAGTTAGTTGGCATATTTTTACTCAACCTTAACCAATTGTAATTGCCTTTTCTGTGAAGGAGACAATATACTAAACCAAATTGAGAGAGAAGCAAAGGAGTTATCTTTCAACGTGCCACCAGATTTTGTAGAGCAAGTGTTTGGGAACCAAAAAGAATCGAATTTTGTTGCTGGGCCTCAACAAGGCCATAGAAGAGGGGAGGAGGCCACCCTCTGACATCAGTTTTGGACTTTTCTGCGTTTTTTTAGACGTAGTAGCTGAGGTGTAAATTGGGGAAGGCTCAATGTGCACTGTCATCTTGTATACATAATAAGTCTGTTCTGTTGCACATGATCATGTAAATATGCGAAGGGTCTGTTTGTAACAGAGGCTTAAGCTTCCTATCGTGAATAAATAAGATACAATCACTTGGAACAATTTCTTTCCCCTTCTTAGATTTAACACCAATGTCCTCACTGTTTTTTATCCAATTTTGCATCTTGGGATTAGTTTCTTTCTCTACGTTGGAGCTTGTTCAGAAAGTAGACAGCAACATATGACTTAAAACAAAATTTAAAAAGGCCTCTAAGGGAATCACATGCCATATGGTGATTCATAGTTTTGTATAAACATTTCTCAAGTCAGATGGCTTGCTGGATGCATTCTTTCAGGTTTTTGGAGCGTGCACACAGGATTTAACTCGTTATCTCTTTCCGGCATCACCGGAACAGAGTGTAAACCGTCCAGCATCACTGTAATAAGGACACGGTTACCTCTTTCCGGTGTCTGCCAGACCCTCTGTCCGGCATCACTGGAATGGAGCTTAAAGTGGCATCACTGGAACAAGCTAACTGGTTACATCTTTCCGGCATCACCGGAACGGAGTGTAAATGAATCTTCAGTTTTATTCAATGGTAACTTAATAAACCCCTTATTACGTATTCCAGAAGGAAGCCACATACTAAGTAGTCTTAATTGTTTTAGGACTATTCTACATATTCTAGAGGAGTCAGTTACGTATTCTAGATAGGGGTCATCTATGTTTACGAGTTAACTTAGAACTCTATTCAAGAGTTAGATAATTAGAGGGTCATGATTACGGGCAATTAGTTATGTTAATTGTCTATAAATATTATACTGATGTAAATACTAATAAGGCGAATACGAACCTGTTTGTGGAGATTCTCCTATTGGCTATTATTCCTTCTTAAGTCGATTCTTGCTTATAGAAGAGCTTAATAGATTTTATCTTGTTTTCTATCTTTCAAATACCCAGTCCTACCAATTTGGTATCGAGCGAGTTCAATATGGTGAACACACGCCATCTTCTTCTGGGCAACCAAACCCACAAAACACCCAAAATCCACAAAACACCCGTAACCCACAAAGAACCACAAAATCTGCAGAATCCCACCCTAACCCGACTTAAGCTCTTTTATGCAGAATCTTTCTAACATGATCGCCAAATTAACAATCTCAACTCGTAGATGCTTGCTCAAGACATCCTCTAGTAAGATTCCTCATGTTGAAGGCGCCTCTCGGTAAGCGGATAGGAGCAAAGCACACGTGCGGAGTTCGATGATGAGGACGATTTTGACACACCATGGTGGCTAAAAATCCGTCAAGCGTCCGTCAACTAAGATTGAGTTTCCCAAATTTGAGGGTGGGGACCCGAGGATGGATTTTGAAGGCTGAAAATACTTTCATTATTACCACACCTGATGAGATGAAGGTCGACATCATTGCCATGTACCTTGAAGGGGCGCCTCGATCTCTTCGCATGGATCAACACCGAACGAACTTTGCTTTATTGGGAGGAACTCACAAAGACGTTTCAAGAGTATTATGGTCCAAAGAGTTTCAAAACCCACGAGTATCTCTGTGGCATCAAACGATGGAACTGCAAGAATATCGTCGAGAATTTGCTAAGCGATTTGCACGAGTGAAGAATTGCCGAGCAATCGCTCTTAGGTGTTTTTCTCAACGACTTGAAGGAGGAACTCAAGGCAGATGTCCGCATCCATAAGCCAAGAACGATTTACAAAGCAATGAGCTTGGCGATTGAATATGAAGCCAAAATTCAGATCGGGCGTGGGCCTAAATCCAGCGGTTCAATCAACTTGACCCGACCCGACCCCAATACCACATGGGTTACACGTGATTCACGCTTTTACGGAGCAAAACCCGGTTAGCAACGAACGCAAGCACGCCTTCTTCAAAGACAAATTTTGACCGCAAGTTCGTGGGATGTTGAGAAACAAAACGACGGATAAAGGGCTCTGCTTTCGATCAACGAGAAGTTTCAGCCGGTCACCGCTATAAGGTGGTTCTTTAAAAATAATAGAAATCACCAAGAAGAACCAAGAGTGATTTTGAATCGAGAATGAAGAGGATTCGAGATGCAGTCAAATCTCCTTCCATGCTATCTTGGCAAGAACTCAAGTTCAACTATGAAGTTACAAGGATATTGAACCAAAGGTCGATAATGATTCTTGTTGACAAGTGGTTCTACCCACAATTCATGGCTCAAACACTTGTTTGAAATTGAAGTTGCCCACTCAATCTATCGCTTCTTTTGGGGTCCAAATTGAGATGGGTCATTGATTCGTTAATAAGGTGTGTAGACGACTTCAAATTGATTCAAGATTTGCGGATCGTGGGTGATTTCATTCCATTCATTCTTGCGAGTGTTGACATGGTTTTAGGAATTGAATGTTTGGCTTCCTTAAACACCGTGCAAGCAAATTGGCAGCAAATGTTCATGATTTTCTGGGTTGATGGTCGAAGATGCAAATTGCAAGGGGTACCTCGACATTCTACTTCTAGTATAGAGTTGAAGGTAATGACTAGGCCAAAGGAGTTTTCAGGAAGTTTGTGTCAAAAACCCACTGATATTGATGGCCTACTTCAAGATTTTTCAGATATATTCGCTGAACCTACCTCTTTACCACCTCTCCGTAGTCACACTCATGCCATCAATCTTCATCCTAATGCTCAACCTCCAAACATACGGCCATATAGATATCCTTATTTTCAGAAGGATGAAATTGAAAGGCAAGTTCTTTGACTTGTTATCTAAAGGATTCATCCGCCTAGCTCTAGTCCGCTCATGAAGCCTGTCCTACTAGTCAAGAAAAAGGATGGTTCATGGAGAATGTGTATAGACTATCGAGAACTCAATCACATCACTATTTCTGACAAGTATCCTATACCTAATGTGGATGAGTTGCTCGACGAACTTCACGGTGCTGCCTATTTCTCAAAGATTGATCTTCGCTCGGGTTATCATCAAATTCGAGTCCAACCTGAAGATATTCACAAAACGGCATTCCGAACACACTCCGGCCATTATGAATTTACTGTGATGCCATTTGGCCTCACAAATGCTCCTTCCACATTTCAAGCGGTAATGAATGATCTCTTCCGTCCCCATTTGAGGCGTTTCGTCTTAGTGTTCTTTGATGATATTTTAATTTACAGCACCTCTTTTCACCTTCATAAGTTCCTTTTGGAAGTGGTCTTTAATTCATTACACTCACATGCATTTTATGCTCATACTAAGAAGTGCACTTTTGCCTAACGACAAGTGAATTTTTTGGGACACATTGTCTCACAAGTAGGTGTTGGTGTTGACCGGAGAAAATTGTGGTCAGACTGTGAAGGCCATCTCCAACCACTATCAAAGAACTTCGTGGTTTCCTCGACTTCTGGTATTATAGACGGTTTGTGAAAATTATGGAATCATTGCTAAGCCACTTACCAATCTCACCAAGAAAGATGCATTTAGCTGGAATGAACGGGCTGAAATTGCCTTTCAGAAGCTTAAGGATGCATTGACAACGATGTCGATCTTGAAACTCCCAGTTTTCAACATCTTTCACTATTGAATGTGATGCTTCTATAGAAGGGATTGGAGTTGTTCTCATGCAACAGGAGCACCCCATAGCATATTTCATTAAGGGACTCTCTTACTCTATTCGATATAAGTCAGCCTATGATCGTGAATTACTAGCTCTTGTGCTTCTTTGTCCAAAAGTGGAAACATTACTTAATTGGTCATCACTTTATGTCAAGACCGATCACAAGATTCTTAAAATTTTGCTTGAGCAGCGGATTTCTACGAATTCTCAACAGCGTCTAATTTTGAAGTTCCTACCCTTTGATTTCACTATATTATATAAAGCGGAGAAAGATAATGGGCAATGATGATCGCTCTCCCTGAGGCCACAACAACTGATTTCTTCAATTTAATCATGTCTACCTCTAGATTTTTCCGATTTACGAAAGCATATCTCCGGGATGATCACACCAAGAATCTCATTTCAAATTTACAGAAAGATCCATCTTCACATTCTAATTTTCAGTGGTCAGCCAATAAACTCTTTTACAAAGGCAAGTTGGCAATCCCTTCTAATTCGACTTACGGCAACTCTTTTGGTCAAGCACACGAAACACCCATTGGAGGACATGGTGGTTATTTGAAGACTTTAAAGAGGCTTTCCGATCGCTTTATTGGCCTCACATGAAGAAGGATGTCAAGCTTCATGTTCAACAATGCTTGACTTGCCAACAAGAATAAATATGAAACTCTTTTTCTTTGGTCTTTTCTGACCACTACCCGTTCCAAAAAAATTGGGAAGATATTTCCATTGATTTTGTGGATGAATGACCGCTAAATCCAAAGGTGTTGACACTATATTTGTAATAGTTGATCGTTTAAGTAAATCTGACCATTTTTTGCCTCTTTCTCATCCATATCGACCAAAATAGTGGTGGGATCTTCTAAGGAAGTTGTTCGTCTCCATGGCATTCCTCGTTCCATAGTTTCTGACCGAGATTCAATTTTCCTAAGTTCTTTTTGGCAGGAGATGTTTCGACTTAGTCAAACTCATTTACGGATGAGTACTTGCTACCATCCTCAAGCTGATGGACAAACAGAAGTTGTCAACCGATGCTTAGAGCCCTATTTACGTTATTTTGCTCATGAACAACCCAAAACATGGAGTTCCTACTTATGCTGGGTTGAATACTCATATAACACTGGTTTTCATATTTCTACAGGTACTACACGTTTCAAGGTGGTTTATGGTAAGGACCCACCACCTTTACATCCATTTGTGAAAGGTGAGACTGCTAATGTTGAATTAGAGGACCAATTATTAATGAGAGATGCAATGCTGAAACTGCTAAAAGATAATCTTCTTAAGGCTCAAGCACGCATGAAATATCAGCATGACAAGAAGCGTAGAGAACTTTCTTTTAATGTTGGTGATTATGTCTTACTACGCATTCAGCCCTTTAGACAAAAATCTCTATCCAAGCGGCGCTATGAGAAGCTATCTCCTCGATTTTTGGACCTACAAGGTTTTATAAAGATAGGTTCAAGAGCTTTATGAGTTGGAACTTTCACCGGATGCACGAATTCATCCAATTTTCCATATTTCCTTGCTTCATACCTTTCATGGTGTTCTACCACCATCATCACCACTCCATTACCCATTTCTGCTGATTGGGAATTGCAATTGCAACGAGCGTGTGCTTGACCATCGCTGGACTTCTATACAAGATTTGGAGTTATTAGTAGCTTGGCGCAATCGACCTCTTGAAGATGCTACTTGGAAAGACTATAACCTATTGGCTGCTCAATATCCAAATTTCATCTTGAAGACAAGGTGTCTTTCGAAGGGAGGAGACGTGATAAACCCCTTATTACGTATTCCAGAAGGAAGCCACATACTAAGTAGTCTTAATTGTTTTAAGACTGTTCTACATATTCTAAAGGAGTCAGTTACGTATTCTAGATAAGGGTCATTTATGTTTACTAGTTAACTTAGAACTCTATTAAGTAGTTAGATAATTAGAGAGTCAGTGATTCTGGGCAATTAATTATGTTAATTGTCTATAAATATTATACAGGCAAAAATATTAATAAGACGAATACGAACCCTATTTGTGAAGATTCTCCTATTGGCTATTATTCCTTCTTAAGTCAGATTCTTGCTTATAAAAGAGCTTAATAGATTTTTATCTTGTTTTCTATCTTTCGAAATACCCAGTCCCTACCATAACTGGACTTAAATGAACTAACATCGTCATACAATTAGGTTGTTAGTCGCAATATTGGTGAGATATTAAACTTAAACGAAGTGTTCTGTTGGGTACTCATTCTCGTATCCATTATAGTCGTAGTATAACCTCTCTCCCTTGGCTATGTCTCTGTTGGAAATAAGCAGAACTCGACTCTCACCATTGACGTCAAATCTTACACACTTGAGGTTCTGCTTCTTCCTCCCATCTCTGCATTTAGAAACCAAAGTCCAGTAAGATTGAGTCAAAAAGTGTTACAAGTGCAAAATCACAGTACTTCTGTGGTTTGTGAATCTATAGGAGAACTGAAAGTGAAAAGATCTCAAAATGAAGAGCCAGAAATAATCTAACATTTGTTTCCAGAAAATATAAGCTGATTCTTGTACGGTATGTTAAAAACTTTTCATGTCCTAGACATGAATCACTAAATCTACCAACTTAGACTGTGACTGCTGATTCCACTGATAACTTATATATTACAGCAATTCATATAAGATCAACTTACATTGTGTGGTTGTTGATTCCATTTATAAAGCGAGCAATGTTTCCTCGTTTGTCGGGGCATATGACGAGGCTTTGAGCAGGATCAGCTGCAGAAAGCAATGTCATCATGCTATCTCCATCGTCATTTTCCCGATTCTTCAAGTAGTCAACATCTCCAGTGTACTCTGTGATAATAGTTAAATCTTTTATAAACTTGTCTGCCTCTACTGTGAAACTGCACATAATATGAATACTGAATGAGCCAATTGAAATCGTAAATCGCGTCACAATAGTATAGATATTCTTCACTATAATTCCAGATGAGAAACATACATACCCTTCCAGGGGATCAAAAACAACCATGAGAGGTGGGCATTCTCCTCTGTCCATCATGCTTTTGCACAGTTTTAAGGTCTCTATGTCTTCCTTGGACAGCACCTGTCAAAAGAATTATCATACTACTATATTCCAACTAACCAACATGATGAACCGTAGCATAATAGAGAAACACCACTAAAGAATATATAATCTAATCCTTATAAAAGCTAAAAGGGATTGTATCTATAACCAAGAACTACTGCACAGCTTTATAGCAAGTGTTTAGAATAATAAACATAGCTCAAGTTTACAATTCAATCTTTCAACGTCACAACCTTGCAGAGTTGTTTACAAGAAACCCTTTCCTTATTATTTTAACTCCTCACAAATAACACAACATTCAGTAGAAAGCCAATCTGTATTCAATTTACCTGCATTCCTTCCTTCTCAAGAGATGCATTATTTGCAGACCTTGGTGCCGTGCCCTTCTGGTAAGTAAGCTTGTTGCTGTAATCTGTACCTGAGGCTGTCAATGCTGTTGCTAGTGACCTCATTTGCTGGAGTCTCCTTTCAGGATCCTCACTCGGATAGAAGGGTAAAAGTTTCCTTCTCTTTTTGGACATTACCAAGCTACCAGATCGCTTCCTTTTCTTCTGGCTATATGCAACTACAGGAATATTAAGTATGTCAATAATTTTCATAAAAAAACCAATAAAAACAACAATGGGAGTGGACTGAATTGTTGATTAGGTACTGAGTTTCACCTTGATTTTGCTTCTGGATTAGTTCTGAGGACCTTTGTATGCGAAAGAAATCGATGATCTTGGTTTGAACAAGAGGGAATGCTGCATGTAATCAAAGAGCGACCCCTTTAATCTCGAAATACAGTATCAATCAACAAAATAAACCCAATAATTATTAATAATCGTTCTATAAAATCACAATAAACACTTAAAGGAATCAGCATTTTCAAATAGATTAAACATCTCAAAATAATGTAGAGAAAAGCAGCGATCTTGCTAAGTTGAACATTCTGAACGATACAGAAACAAACAATTAAAAGAAGGCACACAGGCCCAGAAAACCTCGACAACAAATAAGCAGATTAAACAAAAGGGGAAAAAAGGGGTACATAAACATACGCTTGGGTTTCTTGTGATCAGAGCAAGCAGGGCAAAACCAGGCACCTTTGGGAACGGACACGAGAATGGGTCTCAAACAATACAAATGAAAGCCTCTATCACACTTGTCGCAGAGAAGAAGGTCCTCCGGAGACTTCCCGGAACCACATTCCTCACACGAGACGTCGTCGTAGTCGTCGGGAGTGCCGGCTTTGGCGGGTAATAGATCATTAGACTTAGAGATGCGAGGCTTCGGAGCTTGGGTTCTGCGCCTCAAAGCCATAGCTATGGGATTCGGGTGAGTCCAAACACTAAACTGGAAGGATTTAAGCGGTGGAGCGAAGGAAGGAGCGTGGCGCGTTACTGTTTTCAGGTTTCGCGGGAAATTGATCTGCGCGCCAATTTACGTTTTCTTTTTCGGTTGGAGCCAAAAGTCATTGCGCTGGGTGAGTTGTTCATTTGCTCTTGTATCGATGAGTAAATTTTAACTTATAAAAATAATATTATATTACTTATAATATTAATAATTTCCAATCCATATTAATTAAACTTTTTCTTTTTACCTAATAGACAAGAGTCAGATAAAAGCTTTTTTCTTCTAATTTCTCGAACTTTCTTAGTTAATTATTTCATAATTTTGAAAAAACTATTAAAATAAATTATCTATCTATTATACGAAATTTTATTAGTCCAAAAAAATGGAAGGAACAAAGTAAAAGTATAAAAAGGATAAAAGCAAAGATTAAACAGGGTTATTTTGTGTTGAGGTTGTGTAAATATAATACCCTAGAAAGCATGTGTATTTACATATAACTTAATATTTTTCAATTTTGTAATGAAAATATTTATTATTAATAAAACAAAAGAGTTTGGTTTTATTTGTATGAACATAATATAATCAGTTATAAAGTACCAAGTTTCTTTTGTATGTAATACACATATACATGAAAATGTATAGGAAACATTTGTATTATTAAAGTCTAAATTAATTGATTCACTGTTGAATAATCAAGTTGGTCGCTTAATTATGGTTTAGACAGTAATGTTACGATTTATCTCCGTGTAAGTAAAGGAGTTTACTTTAAGGAAATGATGATTTTCATATCATGATAGTAGTTGACTATCAATAATAACACTATTAAATAAATTTGGAATCACGTATTTTTTAAAAGAATAAAGTAGGTCGTTTATTTAATCTTAAAACATACACTTTAGCATTCGTTTATTATGGACTTGATAAGTAGTGAACTCGTATATATTTCATTATAAATTTTGATATGATCGGAATAAAATTTTATTGAGTATCAATCTAGTGTTTACATGTTCGAATTATTAATTGAAACATGTAGCATGGAACATTCACTTAAAAAAAGAGCTTATAGTGATATTATCATTTCTGTTTTACGAAAATTAATGATTAAACTAGCGTCAATAGATTGATAGACTAGCTACCTATCAAGTCTTAACACCAAGATGAGATCTTATAAGTTAATTACAATATAGAGTGAAGCGAGAAACGTAGAAGGAAAAACTAATTAAAGGCAAAACAGTAATTTTATTCTTTATTGTGCGGATGACTGTAATATTCATAATAGAGTTTCCAATTAAACATCTTATTTGAAACATGTGTTCTCATAATATTTAGTAATTTAAGAGTTCAATTAATCGTCTTTAGTGGAATAACATTTGGCTAATAAGCTGGAATTAATTATAATGAGATTAAATTAATTCCGAGTTATTGAAGTTTGAATTATATAAGTCCAATTAAATTCTCCACTTGGCTTCTAGAAAGATTACCAAGGAAAGTAAGAAACATAAATAGAGGTTTATGGAAAGAAAAATGAGTCAGAAAAAAAAAGAAGAAGTGGCCGAATTAGATTCAGAATATTAAGACCGAAACAATTTAATTAAGAGTTAATTGAATTAAGTTTTAAAGCCTGTGATTAAATGTTGATCTTGCACTAATTAATTGTTAATTAGAATCTCAAATTGACATTTAATATTGGGTTGGACTTTGATTTGATTTGATTAATTAAAATTAAATTGAAACAAAGTTACTAAAGATAAAATAAGGGCATTCGATTAAATGGACTAAATGGACATGTGCACATTTAAGGTGGATTTTTATCATGCTTCATCTCCATTAAATGGTTTAATGATATTATTATTAAATTGAGTAATGATCTTATCATTAAATGGTTTAATAATTATCTTTTAATGATGGTATATAATCTTTTAACATTTATTTGATTAAAGAAAGAAGAGGCGTATTTGATGTACTCTTTCTCTTCTTTCATCTCATAACCAAAAATGAGAGGGTCTCATTTAGGTTATTGATCTTTTCATATAATCATCTTAAACAAATAAGAGTGTCTCATTTATTGGCTTCATTATTTTTTATTAAAGAATAAAGTGATGCACATCACTTTCTTCTTTCATCTTTAACCAAATTTAGAGGTTCCACTTTGCTTCTTTTTGTCTTTTCATCTAACCATATTAAAACAAATAAGAATGTCTCATTTATGGGTTTTCTTCTTCATTTTTTAAAAAAGAGAAAAAGGTGTTGCTTTTTTTAACTCACTTTCTCCTTTCTTTCACGAGCTAGCCGAAACTTGTAATGAAATTGTTTCGTTTTAGTTTCTTCAACTAGTTGATCGTAAAAGGTAAACCTCCTCACTATTTATGCTCCTTTCTTGCCAAAGAATCTTATTAACCAAGTTATCCAAGCAGAACAAGTAGTAGATCGGATTAGTCGATGATACAATAATGAGGAGAGGATACATTAGCAAGAAGAGGATACAAAAGCAATGAGTTAAAACTGTAGCAAGGAGTCGGTATAATTTTCATTTTATTCTTAAGTTAGTTATTTTCTTTATACTGTATCATATACAGATGAAAACATATTGATTTTGTTTTTATGATTACGCTGCGTTTTGGTTTCAAAACAAAAAAATCTACAATCCAACGAAATCTAGCATGTTTTTATTTTTTGATCCAACATTTTGGACAGGAGATTCATACTGTGTCTTATGTAATATGAATAAACGATATCATTTAAATAAAAAACTCGTCAATTAACTATGAATTAACAATTTATTAAATTATATGTTTAAAATAATTAATTTTATTTTGTTACATAATCTAATAATCTTGAGAAAAATAATTACATGCAAGATTACTATTTTATAAGATTTTTTTAAACTAATAATTGTTCTTCAATGAAGATTGCCCACATTGAATGAAATTCATCAAAATGTAATAAAATCCTACCCACATTCCAGAACTAAATTAATATCACTAATCCATCCAACTACAAAAAGCCACACCATACTCCAATTTGTAAATGAACCAACTGAGAGTCTCCACTAGCTAAAACCAATTTATCAAACGGAATCTTCCAGGGCTATTCATATTCAACCACTCCACTTGTCGATCCTCCTCTTTCTAGTCATCTCGGGTGTCTAAATTACTTCACTAAAAATTTCTTTAAGAACTTGATTAATCAACTTGAATGTGGTATATTTATCTATGTACATAAGTTATGGTTCAGGTAGATGCATGGGAGCCAACAAATGCTCGTACTTATCGTCGACGCCCGGTGGTTGTCCGAATATAAATGCATGCATCGCCACGTGCCAACCTTGTTACCGTGGAATCGGACAAATACAAGTAGAGTGTGTTGCACCCGGTAGTCCGATCATCTGGTGGGAGTGTCGATGCAATTTTGAGAAAGGTTCTCCTTGCCTGCCGCCAGGTCCGCCAGCATGTCCCGGTCGCCCACCGACCTTGGCCAATTATTCTACCATTATCGGCGGCCTCCTCAATCTGACCGTTACTATAGCTTGACTTATTTCAAGTGTTTTGATTACTTAGTATCTGTTATGGATTAGAGCTTGCTATTTTGTTAATAAGTGTCATAGTCTTTAGGATGTTGTTATAGGTTTGAATTCTTCCTAGTTTAGTTACCACGTTTTTAGCTGTAACGTGGGATGCATTTGGATTTCTGTTTTATCTTATGAGGCTATTATATATAGCCATATTTCATCTCAAATAAAGTTATTCTCTCTTAGAGTGATATTAATAATTCATAACAATCTGGTATCAGAGCCCCACTGGGATCTGAGAAAAGAAAGATGCAGTCTTTCGAGTGACTCACAAACAAAAGAAGAATGAGTGAAGAAAAGAATTTCTTGCAACCTGCCATACCACGCTTTGATGGTCATTACAACCACTGGAGCATGATTATGAAAAACCTTTTGAGATCTAAAGGTTATTGGAGTCTAGTTGAGACTGGTTATGAAGAACCACAAGCAGGAGTAACATTGAGTGTGACAGAGCAAAAGAAATTGGAGGAGTTGAGGGCTACAGAACTCAAAGTAAAGAATTATCTGTTCCAGGTGATTGACAGGACAATTCTTGAGCAAATTTTGGAGAAACGCACCTCAAAGCAGATATGGGATTCTATGAGATAAAAATTTAAGGGAAATGCTAGGGTGAAGCGTGCGACTCTACAAGCATTGAGAAGAGATTTCGAGATTCTAAAAATGAAAGTAGGTGAGACTATCACTGATTATTTCGCTCGTGTCATGGCTATTGCTGACAAGACGAGGAGTAATGGTGAGCAAATGAGAGAAAGTACCATTATGGAGAAGATCCTTAGGACTTTGACCTAGAAATTTACCTATATAGTCGTCTCGATCGAAGAATCTAAGGATGTTGATTCACTCACAATTGATGAACTGCATAGTTCACTCATTGTGCATGAACAGAAGTTTCGTAAGAGTTATGGAGAAGAGCAGGCACTCGAGGTAACACATGAAGAGAAACATAGTGAAAGAGGAAGTGGGAGAGGTGTGTTCAGAGGAGGAAGAGGCAGAGGAAGGGGTCGTCAATCCTACAACAAAGTTGTGGTTGAGTGTTTCAAGTGCCATCAACTTGGACACTATCAATATGAGTGTCCGATGTGATAAAAACAGGCCAATTATGTGCAGATGGATGACACAGAAGAAATGCTTCTCATAGCTTATATAGAGATGCATGGAGCAAGTTGAAATGATGTATGGTTTCTTGACTGAGGTTGTAGTAACCATATGTGTGCTGATCGAAATTTGTTTTGTGAGCTGGATGAAGGGTTCAAGCAACTGGTTAATCTAGGAAATAATATGAAGATGAATGTAGCTGGAAAGGGTACTATGAGATTGTGTTTGGATGGACTCAATCACATAGTAACTGGAGTGTTTTATGTGCCAAAATTGAAGAATCATCTTCTCAGTGTGGGTCAGCTGCAGGAAAGAGGGCTAGCCATTCTAATCCAGTCAAATAAATGCAGAATTTACCATCCATCAAGAGGTTTGATCATTCAAACCGACATGACAATAAATAGAATGTTTGCTCTGCTATCTAACACTCAATTCACTAAGATGCAAACAAAAAAGGAAGTGTGTCTTCAAGCAACCACACAAGACCTAGCTCATCTATGGCATCGTAGATATGGTCATCTAAGTTATAAAGGCCTCAAGGCTCTACAGCTCAAAGAAATGGTGAGAGGTTTGCCTAAGTTCTCTCAATCCAGTATTGTATGCACTGATTGCTTGAAGGGTAAGTAACACCGAGATTCTATTCCCAAAAGGAGCACATGGAGAGCATCCCAAAAGTTGGAACTTGTTCATGCAGACCTATGTGGACCTATTTCTCCGATTTCCAACAGCCATAAAAGGTATCTGATTTGTTTTATAGATGATTTCAGTAAAAAAGCATGGGTGAATTTCCTAGTTGAAAAATCAGATGCTTTTACTTCTGTCAAGTTTTTTAAGAATTGTGTGGAGAAAGAGACGGGTTCGATCATTAAGTGTTTGAGGACAGATCGTGGTGGGGAATTCACTTCAGGAGAATTCAATGAATATTGCAAGACGAATGGAATAAAGAGGCAATTAACAACTGCCTATACCCCAAAACAGAATGGTGTTGCAAATAGGAAAAACCGGACGGTAATGAACATGGTGAGATGTTTATTATCTGCAAAAAGTTATTCCAAAGACCTTCTGGCCTGAGGCTGTGAATTGGGCCTTTTATGTATTGAACAGGTGTCCCACATTATCAGTAAAAGATGTGACTCCAAAGGAAACTTGGAGTGGAATTAAACCACCTATTGAACATTTCAGGGTCTTTGGAAGTCTTGCACATGTTCATATTCCTGAAGCTCGAAGGACAAAACTTAAAGACAAGAGTTACAACTGTATTCTATTGGGAGTAAGTGAGGAATCAAAAGGGTATAGGCTTTATGATCCGGTCTCAAATAAAGTTGTGATCAGCCGTGATGTTGTATTCGAGGATGATAAAAAGTGGGAATGTGATAAAAGCTGCAATGACCAAATTCTACTAGATCTGGAATGGGGAGACGAAGAAGAGAAAATTTTCAATTGAGTCTGACCAAGAAGATGCTGACAGCGATGAAGTATTGCCAAGTTCTATAAGTGCAGAAGGTTCTCCAAAATCCTCTAGTTCAAAAGAAGGTAGGAATCGAGGAGTTCCAGTATGGATGAGGGACTACAAAACTGGTGAAGGTCTTGGCCTCTCTGATGAAGATATTAATATCAACATGGCTCTCTTTACTAGTATAGATCCAATATGTTACGAGGAAGCAGTGAAGGTTGATAAATGGAGGCAAGCCATGGACTCAGAGATGAGATCAATTGAGAAGAATGTAACGAGGTTTCTAACAGAGTTACCAAGAGGAGCTAAAAGATTTGGGCTCAAATGGGTATAAAAAACGAAGCTGAATGAGCTTGGAGAGGTTGAGAGGTACAAAGCTCGCTTAGTTGCGAAGGGCTATGCATAAGAATATGTAGTTGACTATGAGGAAGTGTTTGCATCAGTTGCTCGAATGAATACGGTTTAAATGATTCTTGCCTTTGCTGCACAAAAAGGTTGGAACATTTATCAACTTGACGTTAAGTCAGCATTCCTCCATGGAGAGTTGACTGAGGATGTCTTTGTTGAACAACCAAGGGGTTATGAAGTGAAAAATGAAGCTCACAAAGTCTATAAGCTCAACAAAATGTTGTATGGACTCAAACAAGCACCTAGTGTTAGACCCCGATCCCTTTTTCCCTATTAAATAGGTTTGCAATTTAAATTGTCTTTTGGTTAGTATGAAATTAGGATTTTATTAGATTTCCTAGTGGTTAGAATAATTTGGGATTTTAGTGCAATATATTATTAATTGAAGGAATTTAGTTAAATTAGAATTTTAATTTTGGTGTTAGATTTTAAAAGAATAAGAAAATGGTAAATGAGGCCATAAAATAGTGTTAGGATAAATTAGGAAGTGTTTATAAGGTTTTGAGGCTTGAGGTTACTTAAGTGGGTTTTTAGCCCTTTGACATGTCATTTAAATGATGGGGAAAGCAAACAAGTGGGCTAGGGCTTTTAAGGTGAAGTAAATGAAAAAGAAAGGAAGCAAGTGGGTTTTTAAGTGGGAGCCCACGAAATTATTAAATGGAAGGAGGGAAAATGAAAATTTTGGGAAAGTTTAAGTTAGAAGGAGGGAAAGTTTGACATTTGGGCTTTTAAGAAGGAGCCCACGAAAATTTAAGTTGGAAGTAGGGAAAATGAAAATTTGGGAAAGGTTATAAGGAGGGAAACTACTTGGGCTTGAAGACTTGGGCTTAGGGTTTAAGTTAAAGAGTTAGGTTAATGAAGAGTTAGGGTTTAAGTTAAGGAAGCTTAGAAATTAGAAGTAACCAACGAAAATTTAAAGAAGAAGGGAAGTGATGTCGTTTTTGGCTTAGGGAATAAGAGAGGAAGAGAAGCAAAAATTAGGTCATTTCTTAATTAGCCATCCGAAAATCACAAGAGAGGAGGAGAGTGAGAAGTTTCGAAAATTCAAAGGAGGAAGAAGAGAGGTAGGTTTTCAAGGTTTTCTAAGCTTCAGCAAGGAGGATTCAAGTAGTTTTATGTAAGAAGGAAGGACAAAGAAAGAGGTTCTCCATCTTTAGAAGCAAAGGAAGATTTCGTAGGTCACTACAAGGTAAGAGAAAATTCGAATTTCTTGGTTATATTGTTAGGATTTTATCTTTCTTGTTTCATATTGGTGATTAGAAGAGTGATTAGAAGGATTTGTTGTAGGAGGAGAGGAGAAAAAAATCAGATTGTGTATGGATTAGGGTTTCGAAATTTATGAATTGATGTGTTAAAGTTTTGTTTTTCATGCTTTAAATGGATGATTGGAAGAGGTTTTAGAGAAAGAATAAGAAAGGAAAGATGTAGCGCCCCAAATTAGGAGTTAGAATATTAACGAGATTTAATACGAATTATGTTTATTATATTTGTTAATTGCTTATTAAATATTTGCTTAATTGTGCATAAGTATTATGGCATGCATTCATGGCATTTTCCGGATAAATTGATTTAATGAACCTTCGGATTGATTCGGACAGTATTTTTATAATTTTAGTATATTTTAGTAATTTTGTATACTTCAAATATTTTAGAAATTGATGGTGAATTCATTTGAGTTAAAAATTTATTTTCCGATTCATTATTTTATGACGGAATTTTGGTAAAATTTTGAAAGTGTTTTGAAAATTTTGGGTATTTGTTGATATAAGAATCATAAGTTGTTTAAAAGAGTATTTTATTAATAAAATAATAATAAAAACTAAATTGTGGACGAGGATATGGTGACATGTGTTAAAACCTATGGCTAAGTCATCTACACGTAATCGATACTTGTTTGCATGCACGTATACACGTAACCTATGACTTTTACCTAGATTTGTTTAATAAGAGCACTATCGTTGTGTATATTCTTTACCAAAGTCTCTTCACAATTCATCATCTAATAGCTATTGAAGTTACCTACGTATGTTGGGTGACTTCTTTGAAGTGTCTGTGATAAGTGGTTTGTTAATGTTTTAGTATATAGAGCTGCGTAGAGATTTATATGCATTGAGATATACATATATAAATGTGTTCGGATAGTTTAAAAGATGGTAGCTATATATATATGCAGAAAGTCTAATCTTGCTCTGTTTATGTTTTATGTTATAGAGTTATATATAAATAATTATAAAGGCATGAATTGTGTAAGTAGTTATCTTGCTTTTCTAGAGCCAATATCTGTATGCATGCATGGTTTAAAACAAAACTAAGATATATATATATATATATATATATATATATATATATATATATATATATATATATATATATATATATATATATATATATATATATATCTGATATATAAGATGATATGTTACTCATTGTTTTGTGTTAATGGTTGTGTGTTTTATGAGGTAAGCTTTAAGAAAATGAAAGATACCTGGAATTTTAAAAAATACACAGTAGAGAGAGAGTGAAGATAGCACGTTGGTTTTTGTGGTGTAAGTTGTATTTGAAGATTCTGCTAGGTTAGAAATGTTGTAAAGATTAGTTTGATGCTAAGGGAATTGATAAGAAAAGGAAGAAAGAAATTCTGCATAATTAAAAAAAATTACGTGAACAGTGAAATTTTCGAAGGTGGAAGACAATGAACAGTAACATTTTTTTTATATTATTATTTTATTTTATTTTTATTTTTATTTTATTTTTTTGTTTTAATTTAAAACCTTCCTTATTTTGACCATATCTTGGTCATCCGAACTCAAATGACCTGATTCTCGAACTGTTGGATTAAAAGAAAATTGTCTACCTTTTATAAGAAATTTGTAAATTTTCGGATTGAATTGAAAATTAAGGATTTAATAATTTAA
Organism: Erythroxylum novogranatense; assembly: GCA_029891385.1. NCBI lineage: Eukaryota > Viridiplantae > Streptophyta > Magnoliopsida > Malpighiales > Erythroxylaceae > Erythroxylum > Erythroxylum novogranatense. The sequence continues at coordinate 133,822,718 of CM057228.1, forward strand.
GTTATAAATTATTAAAATTTAGAGTTTGGTCCGAATTTGTCATGAACATGCATCATCATATATATTTATCATAAATTAGTGAATTTCTAATTATAGTGAATTTTAATTATATACAATAGTAATTTGTATTTGTGTTCCTATTATTAGAGGATCAACCGATTCGGACATTCTTAAGCACTTCAAGGCAATAAACAATAAAAAGCGAATTAGGTCAATGTCTGGGTAAATAAATTCAGTAAGTATTTTAGTAAGTAATTTAGATGGTCAATTTTGTGATTATACTATTTGCGATTTATTAGGACTTGAACTGTCAGGAGCTCAATATTCGGATTGTATTGGAAGTGCTATTTGTTTGCTCATGAAATGTCCGAAATGACTTTGTGTTATTTTAAAAGCTGTTAAGTCCTAGTTGTGGGTAAATAGGCATGCCTAGAAGGGTCTCATAAGCGTTTACGTGACACTTGGTGTTTTCGATATGGACACTTGATTGTCGAGACTTGGTCTCTCTTGTGACACTTCGATGTCGAGCCTTTAACCGATATGGACACATTTGTGTCGAGACTTGATCTCTCTTGTGACACTTCGTGTCGAGACTTGATCTTCAGATAAGTCCGTTACCCACTACATTCACGGATTTGCGATCTTGATATGTGTTTTTTAAGTTAATTATGATTACGATCGAAGGGTTTATACCCTCTTGCGTGATAAGTATGTGAATTTGTTACGAAATGCTTTATGTCCGATTTTCGATAAATGTTTAAAATGCATGCTATCTCAGAATCAAATCGCTTAATATAGATTAGTTATTACTCACTAAGCTATATGCTTAGCACGATGGATTTGCCGTGTAGGTTCGAGCGAAGGGTTTAAAGATCGGGACGAGTCTCTTCGACCGCCAAAGGAGTCCGTTCATAAAGTTTAAGAATGTATTTTGTTTCGTTGTTTGGGCATGTACATATTCTTTGGATTTGGTTTCTGAAATTTATGATATGTAATATAAGTGTGTGGGTTTGAGTTTCTAAATAAAATAAGTATCAGTGTGATATTCTGGTTTATTTGTTCTGTCTTGGGTGGCATCCATGTATCCTCCCAGGGGGTATTTTGGGTGCTACAAAAGAGTTCCCACCATTAGAAACTAGGAGGGTGATGTCGTGGGTTTCATGAGGGAAGAAGAAGTTGACATTTCATAGCTTTATTGTTAGGATTTGTCTAATGGTGGTTTGGAGAATGTGTTGTGAAGGAAAAATGAAAGAATAAAAGTTAGGGAAGCTTAGTGGAAAAAAATCAGCATGTATGGATGGCTTTAGGGTTGAGAATTTTCAAAAATAATGGATTAAATTGAGAGAAGTTTGAGTTAATATAGCATAGGAATGATATAGGAAAGGTTTAGGTTAGGTTATGTAGATTGAAAGTCAAGTTTTTTACATTCTTGAAAATTCCAGCATAGGTATCTTTGATTAATTAGACTTGTTATGTTTTGTTTAAGGTCAATTAAGACATTTGGAGCTTGAGGAAGGACAAGTTAATCAATTGCCAAGCCAAAGAAGTCAAGGTGGGTAACTTTTTAATAATTGAGTAATAAGCTACTTAAATGTCTCTTGAATGGTTTCTTATGACTTTCAAATTTTGAATGCATTATTGTTTGTGATAACGTAAACATGTATTATGTGCCTTCTTATGTAACTATATTGTGTAAAGATTCGTATAATTGTTTGACAAGTAACAAAGTTCCGAATATGAGATTTTGGTGATTATGTGAAAGTGATTAGTTGTAATGGCCATTTGTGGCAAATCCTTATGAATATTGTAATGTTGGGAAACTTGATTTAAAATGAGAAAAATGTGAGTATGTGATTTTGGATGAATGCCTAAAGTGAAATTGCATGATTTCTTGAGTTTGTAGTGATCCCCTCTGTTAGCAAGTGCGCACTTGTCTATTAGGTTTCTCCCGCCTGCCCGCTAGTGGCATAAGAGTTCCGAAATCGGACTCCTCTCTGTTCATGGCTACACATGGTCGCTTGTCGGACCTATGTAGTACGTCCTGTTAGGATCACTCAAACCATCTGATATGCGATTTTGTGTTATTATATGACATTCGTTGATTTTGTTGTAAATGTTTTATTGTATTAGAAACAGAAGTTGTTGAATATTGACTTGAAATTTAATTGTTGATGCATGCTTTAGCTTATGCTTGGCTATTAAACTGTTACCCATGGAGCCGTCGTGCTCACCCCCTTCCTCCCTCCACAGGTATTGAGCGAGAAACCGGGTCGTCGCATCGGGAATAAGTCATTACTCCGATGCTTTTGTTTTTGAAGTCATACTTTTGAAAATAATGCTTTGGCTAGCATTTTATTGGCTTTTGTAAACTTTCTTTGGAATTTTTGTATCCGGGCTAAAATGCTCTTTAAAGCATTGTATTTGCTTATTTCATGTAAATATTAAGGTTTTGAAGTTTCCATTGTATATTGTATATGTTTAAGCATGTATGGTTGTATGTTTGTAAAAGCAAGCATGAGCTTGTAATTTCTTTATGTTTTGGAAATGGGTTGATGTTTAGGAGTTAGGTTAGATACCTAAGATTGTGTTGTTGCCATTTAGATATCTAAGATTGTGTTGTTGCCATTTGGAGTTGATGTGGTTTGGTTGTTGTATATATGTGAGAATTTGGGAGATTAAAGTGTTTTTGTGTAGGTGGAAGTTAGGTTGGAAAATTTTAAAATTTTGGCTAGAGCATTTTTAGGGGAGGTGTTGTCCATTTTTTTTTAAAATGGGCAGCCACCTTGTTTGACTTTTAGAGCATTTTAGAGTCTAAATTTGAGTGAGAGGTATTTCTTAAAGATTGTAAAACTTATCAAGATCTTTAAAACGGTATAAAATGGGTTAATTTTCGACTTAAGGTGAAAAAGTTATAGGCATTTGAAAATTTCTTATTGCTATTCATTTGGTAATTTTTACTACTCATATGGTAATTAGCTAAACAACAACTTTAAACAAGTTTCTACTTCTTTTGATGATCGTTATGCCTTTTGTTTTCTTCATGAAGGTTGTAAAATATCTTTGAATCTTTCCGATGATGACATATAGGACATTTTCGATTCTTTTATATCAAAAGTTGTAACTTTTCAATTTTGACATAATGTAGGAGCAGTTAAGTTTGGAATAAACCTTTAAAGCAACTTATGGATGACTTTGTTTTTAACATCCTCTTCGAAAGGTATAACGTTTCTAATTAGTCTTGATAGACGCTAAATCTTCGAAATTCAGATTTTCGAGACGTTTTCTGTTTTCTTTTGACCTAGAAGCATGGAATTTCATATTAGCTTAGACATATGAGTAATTATGGGCCCCTAAGTAGATCAAATTTTACTGGAGGATAAATAGGGTAAATTTATCAAGGTTTATTCGGATAACGTGAACTTAAGTTCGATTTGAGGTTTAATTAGTGGTGAGGAATCACTCCCTCATGAGATGTGCGTCCAGACGTCATGCAGGACGTCGAACACATGTCGCACCAGGGAGGGGTTCCAACACTTATGGTATCAGAGCTTTCGGTTTAGATTCGGGTAGAAGGAGAACTTTAGGGTTTTCATGATTTTTATTAAACTTACATGATTTGTGTTCTTTTGCATTGTTTTAATTGATTTTACATGCCTATATGATGATTTCGACTAAATGATGATTTTAGATGATTATAACTTGAGCGTTGCACAATACTTTTTGAATTAAAGTTTTTCACTGGTTTTATTTTGAAGGAGTACATATGCCACCTCGGCGTAGATCCCGCGGAACTCTTTCTCGCTCTAGTTCCGTCGAGGGACACAGATGAGTCGCATGTCCCACAAGATGCGAGACACACTCATTTCATGGCTCAGAGGCACCTAGTGTGCAACTTTGAGGAGCAACCCCCTCCTCCTCTGCTATACTGCGATGGATCCGCAGATTTTTTCAGCTTTTACCTGTGCTTTCACCTTAGCCATGGGGCGGGGATCTCGAGCTCCGATGCAGTTCCAGTGATTTAGGTAGGCAATATGACAAATTACTGGAAGTATGATGCGGTGGACTTTCATGGTACCACCAATCTGATGGCCCCAAGCTTGGATGAAAAGATCGAGAGGTCTGAGTGCGGATGAACTGCATGATGAGGAGAAGCTTGAGTATCTGGTGAGTCTATTACGGGGAATGCTCTTCCTTGGTGGGAGTCGGTGCCACAGTCGTCGTTGTACCTCCGTGTTATCATGGAGGATTTTGGAGAATTATTCAGAAAAGTACATTTCCGAGTTTATATGCAAGAAAAGGCGGAGAGTTTTGAATTTGGCTCGAGAGGAGATGTCATTAGTGAGTATGAATCGAGATTCATCCAAATTGTCTCGGTATCAAACATATATGGTGGCTAATGGAGAAGACAAGTGCAGAAGTTTGAAGGAGGCCTCCACCTGGGAATTAGGGAGAAGGTAGTGATTCATAAATTCTCTTATTATCGGTGGTGGTGGATCGGCACTCAGGAAGAAAAAGCAAGAACATCGACGGTGAGGTGGCGCAGAAAAGAAAGGGCAGAGAGCAGTTTCCTAGGAGAGGGGGTAGTGTTCAGACTTCTTTCAGGGGTGAGAAGAGTTTTCGTGTGCAAAGTCGGGAGGCGAGGTGCCCTCAAAGAAAGATCGAGTCTGAGCCTCCTCAGTGGGAGGAAACAACAGGACAGAGAGAAGCAGGAACCCGACCCCTCTATGTGAGCATTGTGGGAACCCCCATCGAGGTGAATGTTGTAAATTATCAGGTGCTTTTCAAGTGTGGAGAGAAGGGACACATAATTAGAGACTGTCCTCTGTGGGCCCGAGGGGCAGGATCTCAGTCACAGGCTCAGAGGAGAGTGTAGACAATGGGGACCAGACCAGTTTCTGGAGTGGGCAGTTCTGGGTCAGTGTAGAAGCCCATTCCTCCAGGGAGACCGAGAGGGCAAGCACAGGCTCGGGTGTTTGCAATGACTCGAGAGGAGGCTGCAGCCGCACCAGAGGTTGTTACTGGTATGGCTCAGCTTTTTCATTATGATGTTTATGTTCTCTTTGATACTGATTTCACCCATTCTTTTGTCTCTGCGAGTGTGTTATTACCCAGTATGCAGTCAGTTCTTTTGGATGAGTTTTTGTTTGTTAGTACTCCGTTAGGGAGAACTGTTATCTTGAGCCGGATCTTTCGAGATTGTGAGCTTGTGATTGATGAATCTAGTTTGGTAGTAGATCTGCTACCTCTAGATCTGAAGGGGTTAGATGTGATCGTCGGAATGGACGTGATGGAGAAGTATAAGACGAAGCTGGATTGTGGTAAAAAGGAAGTGGAATTTGATCTGAGTGAGGGTCAGAAAGTAGTTTTTAGAGGAGATAGAAGATTGACGCCGCCACGGCTTGTTTCAGCTTTGTTAGCTGATAGACTGATGGGAAGAGGCTGTGAAGCCTTCTTGGCGTGTGTTCTGGATACCAGTGTGAATGAGAGTAAGGTGGAGGATATTCCCATTGTGAGGGAATTTCCTTATGTGTTTCCTGAGGAGTTGCCTGGTTTGCCACCGGAGAGGGAGATTGAGTTTGCTATTGATTTGGCTCCGGACACTCTATTTCGATTCCACCTTACAGATGGCTCCAAATGGTGAAGGAGCTAAAAGAGCGATTGGAGGATTTACTAGAGAAGGGATTTATTAGGCCGAAGTTTTCACCCCAGGGGCCTTGGGTCTGTTTGTTAGAAAGAAAGATGGAACTTGGGGAATGTGCATTGACTATAGGAGGCTAAATAAGGTGACAGTGAAAAACAAGTATAGATTGCCCCGGATAGATGATTTGTTTGATCAGCTGCAAGGAGCAACGGTCTTCTCCAAGATTGATCTTAGGTCTGGCTACCATCAACTCAGGATTAAGGAGTCTGATGTGAGCAAGACAGCCTTCTGGACTCGGTATAGCCATTATGAGTTTTTGGTTATGCCATTTGGACTGACCAATGCTCCTACTACTTTTATGGATTTGATGAACAGGGTCTTTAAGGACTTTTTGGATCAGTTTGTTATCGTGTTTATCGATGACATTCTAGTGTATTCCAGGAGTGAGGGAGATCATGAGGAGCACTTGAGGATTGTATTGCAGAGACTGAGGGAGAGAGAATTGTATGCCAAATTCACGAAATGTGAATTTTGGCTGCGTGAGGTGGTCTTTCTTGGACATATCGTTTCTGAGAATGAGGTGTATGTAGACCCAAAGAAAGTTGAAGTTGTAGTAAATTGGCACGCTCCGATGACAGTGAAAGAGGTGAGGAGCTTTTTGGGTTTAGCTGGTTACTATAGGAGATTTGTGGAGGGATTTTCTTTGATTGCTGCTCCTTTGACTAAGTTGTTAAGGAAAAATCGAAATTTTTCTGGAGTGATGAATGCGGAGAAGTTTTGAGGAGTGAAGCACGATTGACTAGTGCTCGAGCTTCTAGCTTTGCCCACGGAGATGAGAGTTTTTCGTGTATAGTGATGCTTCGGAAAGGGGTTAGGATGTGTGCTTATGCGGGAAGATAAGGTGATAGCATATGCCTCACGGCAGCTAAAGCCTTATGAGGTGAATTATCCGACCTATGATTTGGAGTTAGCAGCAGTGATCTTTGCTTTGAAGATCTGGAGACATTATTTGTATGGGGTTCAGACCAGGATCTTCACAGATTACAAGAGTCTCAAATATTTGTTGAGTCAGAAGGAGTTGAATTTGAGACAGAGGAGGTGGATTGAGCTGCTTAAAGACTATGACCTATTGATCGAGTATCATCCAGGTAAGGCAAATGTTGTTGCAGATGCCTTGAGCAGGAAGTCTTCCATAGCATATGTGCAGACAATCTATCTGCCGCTATTGGAAGAGATGGCTAAGCTCAGGATCAGTTTGACGCAGGAAGAGTCTGATTGCATGATTGCTACTTTCAGGGTAAGACCGATCCTCAGAGAGAAAGTGAAAGAGCTGCAGGTTTAGGATCCCGAGTTGAGTAAGCTACGGGAAGAGGTGCAGAGAGGTAAAGAGTCTGATATGGTGCTGAGTGATGATGGACTCCTGACAGTCAGGAATAGGCTCTGTATTCCTGATGTTACGGAGGTTAAAGATGAGATTCTGGATGAGGCGCACAATGCACCTTATGTTATGCACCCAGGCGATGCAGGATGTCTGAGGATCTCGAGAAACATTTCGGTGGAGAGGTATGAAGAAAGATGTGGCTGAGTATGTGAGCAAGTGTCTGGTGTGTCAGTAGGTCAAGGCTGAACATCAGGCACCTTCAGGCCAATTGAGGCCATTATCCATTCCTGAGTGGAAATGACAAAAAGTGACTATGAATTTTCTGATGGGATTGCCTAGGACTAGTAGGAGGCATGATGCCATATGGGTGATTGTGGATAGATTGACGAAATCAGCCCATTTTCTGGCAATCAGACAGACAGATCCTCTGCATGTGCTAGCTAAGAATTATATCGATGAGGTTGTGAGATTGCATGAAATCCCGGATTCGATTGTGTCTGATAGGGATCCTCGATTTACTTCGAGATTTTGGGACAGTTTGCAGGAGGCTATGGGCACTAAGTTGAGTTTCAGTACTGCTTTCCATCCTCAGACCGATGGTCAGTCTGAGAGGACCATTCGGACTCTTGAGGGAATGCTCCGAGCTTGTGTGATGGATTTTCGCGGAGCTTTGGATGAACACTTGCCATTGATCGAATTTGCTTACAACAATTCGTATCATTCGAGCATTCAGATGGCTCCTTATGAGGCTCTGTATGAGAGGAGATGTCAGACTCCTGTGTGTTGGGATGAAGAGGGAGACAGGAAACTTTTGGGTCCAGAATTGATTCAGATGACAGTGGATAAGGTCAATTTGATTAAGCATAGGCTGAAGGCAGCTCAGGACAGGATGAAGAGCTATGAGGATGCTCATAGGAAAGAGATGGAGTATGAGGTCGGCGATAAAGTGTTTCTTAAGACTTCTCCGTGGAAAGGGATTCTGAGATTTGGAAAGAAGGGTAAACTGAGTCCGAGGTATGTGGGACCTTATGAGATACTGGAGATGATTGGTTCGTTGGCTTACAGGTTAGCCTTACCTCCAGAGCTATCTCAGATACATGATATTTTTCATGTTTCTATGCTGAGGAGATATCGATCAGATCCCTCCCATGTCATTCAAGCTGATGAAGTTCAGTTGAGTGATGACTTGAGTTATGAAGAGTTTTCATTGCAGATTTTGGATACAAAAGAAAAGGTTCTCAGAAATAAGACAGTGCATTTAGTAAAAGTGTTATGGAAGAACCATTCGGTGGAAGAAGCCACGTGGGAACCATTGGAAGCGATGAAGGAGAAGTATCCTCAGCTCTTCATTGATTCAGGTAAGAATTTCGAGGACGAAATTCTTTTAAGGGGGGAAGAAATGTTAGACCCCGATCCCTTTTTGCCTATTAAATAGGTTTGCAATTTAAATTGTCTTTTGGTTAGTATGAAATTAGGGTTTTATTAGATTTCCTAGTGGTTAGAATAATTTGGGATTTTAGTGCAATATATTATTAATTGAAGGAATTTAGTTAAATTAGAATTTTAATTTTGGTGTTAGATTTTAAAAGAATAAGAAAATGATAAATGAGGCCATAAAATAGTGTTAGGATAAATTAGGAAGTGTTTATAAGGGTTTGAGGCTTGAGGTTACTTAAGTGGGTTTTTAGCCCTTTGGCATGTCATTTAAATGATGGGGAAAGCAAACAAGTGGGCTAGGGCTTTTAAGGTGAAGTAAATGAAAAAGAAAGGAAGCAAGTGGGCTTTTAAGTGGGAGCCCACGAAATTATTAAATGGAAGGAGGGAAAATCAAAATTTTGGGAAAGTTTAAGTTAGAAGGAGAGAAAGTTGGACATTTGGGCTTTTAAGAGGGAGCCCACGAAAATTTAAGTTGGAAGGAGGGAAAATGAAAATTTGGGAAAGGTTATAAGGAGGGAAACTACTTGGGCTTGAAGACTTGAGCTTAGGGTTTAAGTTAAAGAGTTAGGTTAATGAAGAGTTAGGGTTTAAGTTAAGCAAGCTTAGGAATTAGAAGTAACCAACGAAAATTTAAAGAAGAAGGGAAGTGATGTCGTTTTTGGCTTAGGGAATAAGAGAGGAAGAGAAGCAAAAATTAGGTCATTTCTTAGTTAGTCATCCGAAAATCACAAGAGAGGAGGAGAGTGAGAAGTTTCGAAAATTCAAAGGAGGAAGAAGAGAGGTAGGTTTTCAAGGTTTTCTAAGCTTTAGCAAGGAGGATTCAAGTAGTTTTATGTAAGAAGGAAGGACAAAGAAAGAGGTTCTCCATCCTTAGAAGCAAAGGAAGATTTAGTAGGTCACTACAAGGTAAGAGAAAATTCGAATTTCTTGGTTATATTGTTAGGATTTTATCTTTCTTGTTTCATATTGGTGATTAGAAGAGTGATTAGAAGGATTTGTTGTAGGAGGAGAGGAGAAAAAAAATCAGATTGTGTATGGATTAGGGTTTCGAAATTTATGAATTGATGTGTTAAAGTTTTGTTTTTCATGCTTTAAATGGATGATTGGAAGAGGTTTTAGAGAAAGAATAAGAAAGGAAAGAGTTCCCACCATTAGAAACTAGGAGGGTGATGTCGTGGGTTTCATGAGGGAAGAAGAAGTTGATATTTCATGGCTTTATTGTTAGGATTTGTCTAATGGTGGTTTGGAGAATGTGTTGTGAAGGAAAAATGAAAGAAGAAAAGTTAGGGAAGCTTAGTGAAAAAAAATCAGCATGTATGGATGGCTTTAGGGTTGAGAATTTTCGAAAATAATGGATTAAATTGAGAGAAGTTTGAGTTAATATAGCATAGGAATGGTATAGGAAACGTTTAGGTTAGGTTATGTAGATTGAAAGTTAAGTTTTTTACATTCTTGAAAATTCCAGCATAGGTATCTTTGATTAATTAGACTTGTTATGTTTTGTTTAAGGTCAATTAAGACATTTGGAGCTTGAGGAAGGACAAGTTAATCAATTGCCAAGCCAAAGAAGTCAAGGTGGGTAACTTTTTAATAATTGAATAGTAAGCTACTTAAATGCCTCTTGAATGGTTTCCTATGACTTTCAAATTTTGAATGCATTATTGTTTGTGATAACGTAAACATGTATTATGTGCCTTCTTATGTAACTATATTGTGTAAAGATTCGTATAATTGTTTGACAAGTAACAAAGTTCCGAATATGAGATTTTGGTGATTATGTGAAAGTGACTAGTTGTAATGGCTATTTGTGGCAAATCCTTATGAATATTGTAATGTTGGAAAACTTGATTTAAAATGAGAAAAATGTGAGTATGTGATTTTGGATGAATGCCTAAAGTGAAATTGCATGATTTCTTGGGTTTGTAGTGATCCCCTCTGTTAGCAAGTGCGCACTTGTCTATTAGGCTTCTCCCGCCTGCCCGCTAGTGGCATAGGAGTTTCGAAATCGGACTCCCCTCTATTCACGGCTACACATGGTCGCTTGTCGGACATGTATAGTAAGTCCTGTTAGGATCACTCAAACCATCTGATATGCGATTTTGTGTTATTATATGACATTCGTTGATTTTGTTGTAAATGTTTTATTGTATTAGAAACTGAAGTTGTTGAATATTGACTTGAAATTTAATTGTTGATGCATGCTTTAGCTTATGCTTGGCTATTAAACTGCTTACCACGGAGTCGTCGTGCTCACCCCTTCCTCCCTCCACGGTATTGAAGCGAGAAAGGTCGTCGCATCGGAATAAGGCATTACTCAGATGCTTTTATTTTTAAGTCATACTTTTGAAAACAATGCTTTGGCTAGCATTTTATTGGCTTTTGTAAACTTTCTTTGGAATTTTGTATCCGGGCTAAAATGCTCTTTAAAGCATTGTATTTGCTTATTCATGTAAATATTAAGGTTTTGAAGTTTCCATTGTATATTGTATATGTTTAAGCATGTATGGTTGTATGTTTGTAAAAGCAAGCATGAGCTTGTACTTTCTTTATGTTTTGGAAATGGGTTGATATTTAGGAGTTAGGTTAGATACCTAAGATTGTGTTGTTGCCATTTAGATATCTAAGATTGTGTTGTTGCCATTTGGAGTTGATGTGGTTTGGTTGTTGTATATATGTGAGAATTTGGGAGATTGAAGTGTTTTTGTGTAGGTAGAAGTTAGGTTGGAAAAATTTAAAATTTTGGCTAGAGCATTTTTAGGGAAGGTGCTGTCCATTTTTTAACAAAATGGGCAGCCACCTTGTTTGACTTTTAGAGCATGTTAGAGTCTAAATTTGAGTGAGAGGTATTTCTTAAAGATTGTAGAACTTATCAAGATCTTTAAAACGGTATAAAATGGGTTAATTTTCGACTTAAGATGAAAAAGTTATAGGCATTTGAAAATTTCTTATTGCTATTCATTTGGTAATTTTCACTATTCATATAGTAATTAGCTAAACAACAACTTTAAATAAGTTTCTACTTCTTTTGATGATCTTTATGCCTTTTGTTTTCTTCATGAAGGTTGTAAAATATCTTTGAATCTTTCCGATGATGACATATAGGACATTTTCGATTCTTTTATATCAAAAGTTGTAACTTTTCAATTTTGGCATAATGTAGGAGCAGTTAAGTTTGGAATAAACCTTTAAAGCAACTTATGGATGACTTTGTTTTTAACATCCTCTTCGAAAGGTATAATGTTTCTAATTTGTCTTGATAGACGCTAAATCTTCGAAATTCGGATTTTCGAGACGTTTTACATTTCTTTTGACTTAGAAGCATGGAATTTGGATTAGCTTAAACATCTGAGTAATTATGGACCCTAAGCGGATCAAATTTTCTTTGGAGGATAAATAGGGTAAATTTATCAAGGTTTATTAGGATAACGTGAACTTAAGTCCGATTTGAGGTTTAATTAGTGGTGAGGAATCACTCCTCGTGAGATGTCGTCCGAGGCGTCATGTGGGGCGTCGGAACGTGTCGCGGGAGGGGTTCAACACCTAGGCTTAGTTCAACAGTTGAGTCATATTTTCTAAAGAAGGCTTGGAAGATGTGATAGTGGCGGACACTTTTCATCAAACCAATCGACAAGGTAGCGTTTAATTATAAGCTTGTATGTTGATTATTTAATTTATATGGGAGATGATGAGGCTATGATCAATGCGTTCAAAGGTTCAATGATGAATGAATTTAATATGTCAGATTTGGGGAAAATGAGATATTTCCTCGGTATTGAAGTGATGCAGTTTGGTGAAGGGATCTTTATAAGCCAAAGGAAGTATGCAATGGAGATTTTGAAAAGGTTTGGGATAGAGAGCAGCAATGAAGTTAAGAATCCCATCATTCCGAGATTTAAGATTTTTAAAGATGAAAATGGAGTGGAGGTTGATGGCACCTTTTTTAAGCAATTGGTGGGAAGCATGATGTATCTAATGGCTACTAGATCGGACATAATGTTTGCGAGTTAGCTTGATTAGTAGGTATATGTCGAAATAGCGAACTTCATCTCATGGCGCGAAGAGGATTTTGCGTTATTCACGAGGAACAACTGACTTTGTGATTCTCTATAGAAAGGGAGGAATAAGGAGTTAGTTGGCTTCACTGACAGTGATTATGCAAGTTGTTTGGAGGATAGAAAGAGCACGTCGGGTTATGCTTTCATTTTGAGCTCTGGAGTAGTTGCTTGGTCGTCGAGAAAGCAGCCGATTGTTACTTTGAGTACAACAGAGGCTGAATTTGTAGCTGCTGCAGCGTGTTCATGTCGGTAGTGTGGATGAAGAATTTTAAAGAAACTTGGCTAGGAAGGCGTGAAGGCACTACCATTTGTTATCTACGAACAATGACTTTGTGATTCTCTATAGGAAGGGAGGAATAAGGAGTTAGTTGGCTTCACGTGATGATTATCTGAGTTGTTTGGAGGATAGAAAAGAGCACGTCGGGTTATGCTTTCATTTTGAGCTCTGGAGTAGTTGCTTGGTAAATCGAGAAAGCGTGGATTGTTACTCTGAGTACAACAGAGGCTGAATTTATAATTTCTAACTGCGGCGTGTTCATGTCGGTAGTGTGGATGAAGAGAATTTTAAAGAAACTTGGCTAGGAAGGCTGCGAAGCACTACCATTTTCTGTGACAATAGCTCAACCATCAAGTTATCCAAGAACCCTATGATGCATGGTAGAAGCAAACACATAGATGTTCGTTTTCACTTCCTACGGGAGCTGGCTAGAGAAGGAGTTGTGCATTTAAAGTATTGTGGGATACAAGAGCTAGTGGTTGATGTGTTAACTAAAGCACTTAAAGTGGAGTCATTTCAGAAGTTGAGAGATGAGTTGGGAGTGTGCAATGCACCGACAATAAATAAAGTGGAGTCATTTCAAAAGTTGAGAGATGAGTTGGGAGTAGGGGTGAGCATTATAATTTCAAATTTGAATGATTGGTATTACCGAATTATTTCGATTTGAGGGTGGGTAATTCTAAAAATTTGGTAAGCCCAATTACCCGAATTAGGTTATAAAAATACAAAATTTTGGGTTTTAAAAAAAAATAAAAAAAAAACAACTTCGGGTAATTCGGGTAAAGCCGAACAAAATTTCAGGTAATTCGGGTCGGGTAAGTTCGGGTAAGAAAAAATTCGGGTTCGGGCCGGGTAAGATAAAAAAAATTCAGGTGATTCGGCCCGGGCCCGAACAGTGAAATTTCGGCTCGAATTACCCGAATGCTCACCCCTAGTTGGAGTGTGTAGTGCACTGACAATAAACTAGTTGCTTAGGCAATCTAGTTTAAGGGAGGGAATGCTATGGATTAGAGTTTGTTATTTTGTTAATAAGTGTCTTGGTCTTTAGGACGTTGTTATAGGTTTGAATTCTTCCTAGTTTAGTTACCATGTTTTTAGCTATAACGTGAGATGCATTTGGATTTCTGTTTTATCTTGTGAGGCTATTATATAGAGCCATATTTCATCTCAAATAAAGTTATTCTCTCTTAGAGTGATATCATAATTCATAACAGTTTCACGGTTGTAGAGACGCACATGTTTCTGTTATTGGACATGATAATAAATGTGGTGCTTTTTTTTTCTTTGAAAATGAAAGCATTTTATAGCTTTATAATAAAAGTTATTTCTAAAATTTACATAAAAATATATATTTATATTTTGAAATATAAATATATATTAATCTATAAAACTTTGAATTTCATATCAACAAAATGTATTATAAAAGGGAATGTATTTCTAATTTCATATAATTATTATTAACTCTTAAAATTATAAATTTATTCAATTACATAAATTTACAACTTCTTTAATGTCAATATTAAAAATGGAATATTTTTATGTTAAATATATCAAAATATTATTATTTAAATAAATTAATCATTTAACTTTTAAATATTAAGTTGTTAAATGATAAATTTAAAATATGTAGTTTATAAATAATTTGTTTAATCGCATTTAGTGGATAATAATTACTAGCTCTATTGATTGGCGTAATTATAATTACTAAGCTCTATTCTTTATATCTTAATATCTCGATAATTTTATGATATAAAGAATAAAGTGAAAGCGATTATTAAGTATATATCTTAGGCGAATGGGATGGGCGACCATGCAATCCATCCCATTCGTTCATTTATCTGACGGCTATATTGATCGAGATCTGCCGTCCATTTAATCCGTGATTTACATTTTACGCTTTTTCATGTGTCGGCGGCTTATATTGATCGAGATCTCCTTCTTCGTCCATTTATTTAATCCAATTTATTTATTGAATGTTGTTTCTTGGCGCGATATACACGCAATCTTGACACAATCTTCAATCTTGAGCGCAATCTTACATTGTAATATTTTGTCGAGCGACCATGAGGCGATCGCCAATCGTGCCTTATCACTTGCTTATATGTGTTCATATCTCTTCATTCATGTTGTGTCCTTTCTCTCTCTTTGTTTTCCTCTACGCCTTGCGTTCCTCACTTTCTTAATTTGTTGTTGTCGAAAGAGTATCGATGGTTTCCTCCGTTCGTGTTATCGTGGCATTTGTTGTTGTCGAAAGAGTATCGGTGGTTTCCTCTGTTCTGTTGTCTAGCTTGTTGTTCTTTGTTGATTGGTGAACAATACTCTTTCGCGAGAACAATAGCTGCGATGACCACGACAATATCACGAAGATAAGAAGATAAGAAGCTGCGTAAAGAAGATTTACAAATTCACGGTTTCGGTTGGTCTTAGGTTTAACCCGTGTTACTTGTAAATCTTCTTAGCGTTTTCTTATCCTCTTTTATCTACGTGTCGGTTATCGTGGTTGTCATAAACTGTTATTTGATCGTTCTTGTGGATTGTTGTTCTTTGTCGAAAGAGTTGCTTCATGTTGCTTTTGTCCTTTGTTACTTGTAAATCTTCTTTTAGGATTTTTTTGTTTGTCTGATAGTTTCGTATTTGGCTATTTTTCTTGTAGTGCGGACTTGGATATGAGGATATTTATCGGATATTGTAGCCATAAATTGCAAAATTACTTCTTCACCAGAAGCGTAGTCTTGAAGCATAAGGTTTTTTGTTTGTCTGATGGTTTCCGTATTTGGCTATTTTTCTTTGTAGTGCGAGACTTGGATATGAAGATATTTATCGGATATTGTAGCTTCATAAATTGCAAAGTTCTACTTCACCATGAGAAGCGTAGTCTTGAAGCATAAGGTTGTTTAAGGTTTTCACCAACCGCACGTCGGAGGTTTTGGTATGTCTGAGATGTTTTTCGAGGGCTACAATGGACTTGGATATGAGGAGATTTTTCATGTTGCCATCGTAACACGGATGGCTCGAATAAGAATCGTGAGTCGAGACTTACGAAAAGAGTGCCCCAAAGCGAGAAGGCGTAGTCGGACTTAGCTATGAGGAGATTTATCATAAATTGCAAAACATTACTTCACCACCATCATCCTCTTTCCTTGTACATATATTTTCTCATATCGAAGCGAACTCCTCTGTGAAAGCGAAGTTTCGATTATCACCGGGAATCATCGCTTTAATCCGAAAATGGATCGTTCAACAAAGAAGTATGTCTGAGACTTGGATATGGCGATTCATCGTCGATCTTTGTCCATATAACTTCTGAAGGCTGCAGCTTTGAAAAGTTTTATTCGTATATATATTAGGCGAATGGGATGGGCGAGCATGCAATCTATCCCATTAAGTTTTATGTCTTAGTTTGATTCTTGCAACTTTTACGCTTTATGTCTTACTTGATTGTGCTTTTCACTTTTCAATATCTCACTTTGATCGTTTCACTGTATCGTCTAAGCTTCGAATTCGGAGGTTATTTGCTTTGCTTTCCATCGTCGACTTTTCTCACCTCTAACAGGCGAAGTGTAAAATATAACGGAGTTGAAAAAGTAGGCGAAGTTTTAATATAAGGAGTTGAAAAAGTAGCGAAGTTTAAAATATAGCAGGAGTTGAAAAAGTAGGCGAAGTTAACAATCCAGACGGAGAATACAAAAGTGGCGAAGACATAAAGGCAGAAGCGCGACGATCTGAAGAAAAGCAGGCGAAGCCAAAAGCGAGCGAATCTGAAAAGCGGACGGGGTTTTAACTTTTCGGTATCTTACTTTCATCGTTTCACTTCATGGTCTCGCTTCTTAATTGAGAGGTGATTTGCTTCTTCTATCGTCGGCTTCTTAATTCGGGTGATTTGCTTTGCTTTGCTTTCAATCGTCGCTTTTCTCACCTCTAACAGACGAAGAAGGAAAAAGCAGGCGAAGTTAAAAATCATTGCGATTGAAAAAGTTGGCGAAGTTCTAAATATAGACGGACTTGAAAAAGTAGGCGAACTTAAAAATCGATGGACTTGAAAAAGTTGGCGAAGTTAAAAATATAAAGGGGTTGAAAAAGTATACCAAGTTAACAATACACGAAGAATACAAAAGTCGAGCGAAGACATAAAGGCAGATGAAAAGCGGGCGATCTGACGATAACAGACCATAAGTTCAAAGCTTTGCAATTTATATTTTTCTCAAGATAATATCGATACACAGTGAAAAATCTCATATAAAGTAAGTAACTAATTTTACCTTGTCCTCTGCAAGTACTTTAAAGACATGTTTTGGACCCCATAATCTACTACGTGTGTATTAGGATGGGAGTTGAGAAAGTAGACGAAGTTCAAAATCGATGGATTGAAAAAGTAGGCGAAGTCTTAAATATAGACGAAGTTTAAAAAGTTGTGAAGTTTAAAATATAAGCGGAGTTCAAAAAGTGAGCGAAGTTAACAATACGAATGAGTATACAAAAGTGAGGCGAAGACATAAAGGCAGAATGAAAAGCGGCCTTGCGAACAAAAAACAGACGATGTAATCTGTTTTCATTAACTCATGCATTTGTACATCTAAATATACAACTCTCATGAAGATGAAAAATGAGATTTGGCCTCTAACTATACCCAAAACACTTGACTAACGTCTCCACTTATCTTTGAATGAAAATCACTGAAGGAAAATCAATTTGAAGCGAAAATCGGTGAAAGAAAATCAGTGAAGCGAAAATCAATGAAAAAAATTCAAGTGAAGGAAAATCAAATGAAACAAAAATCAATTGAACAGAAAATCAATTGAAACAAAATCAACTGAGCAGAAAATCAATTGAAACAAAAATCAACAAGCGAAAACCAATGAAGCAAAAATCAATTGAAGGAAAATCAATGAAACAAAAAAAGCAATTGAAGCGAAAATCAATTTGAAGCAAAAATCAATTGAAGCAAAAATCAGTGAAGGAAAATCAATTGAAGCGAAAACCGGTGAAGCGAAAATCGGTTGAAATAAAATCAAATTGAAAGAAAGCGGTCCGTGCATAGATCGGTGTGTTCGGGATAACTTGAGCTATAGAGCTCAAATGACCCGATTATTGAAGCATTGGATTCCTAACATATTTCTTTATCTTCTAAACCTCTCAAGTCATCCACTCCACTCTCAACATGCTATAATCTCATAAACTTACATCATCCATCTACCCATGAATTCCAAAATAATGCTAACTTAACTTACTTAATCAATCTAATCATGCTTAATTTTAAAAAAATATTTTGGGCTGACACTTTTCTTGAATTCTTTATTCTTTTCGTCTTCTTTATTTAAATGCGTCCTTTGCATGGCTGAACATATCGTCTTTTATGTCTAAATTTCTCGGACAATGCTACTACGGATGGGTGGACAAGCGGTTGAACACGAAGGTTATAAATAAAAGTCGAAGTCAACATATTATTTATGCTTTCGCATTCTCCGTCTTTTTGTTCGTTTGTTTTCATTCAAATCATATATGTCAAGTCGTTTTTACTTAACATGCGATTCAATAGGTTAAAATGCATAGATTTTTCTCTCGCGTAGATTGAGTTTTCAATTAATAGGTACAATCTTCTAGCGTATAATAATGTCAAACATTTGCCAATAGCGTGTTGCGGAGTAAACGAACCGATTCACGTTTCAATTCATACATGATAAGACTTCTCGACAACGTCATATTGATTTATTTGTGGCAGAAAATACCGTAACCCCAAAATGTATGAATGACTCTCGAAGCTGTTTTTCTTACATGCAATAATCTTAGCGGTATGATAATGTCGATTCACCCAAATACCAATAACGTATTCCTGAGTATGCAAAATGAGGATGCAAAGAAGAGGACGAAACACAGTTAGCGTTTCAATTCATGGGTGATAGATTTCTTACCTTTACTTGACGGGTTTACCTTCTACAATTATTTTATGTTTTTCGCGAGAGGAAGGCGACGAGCAATTGTAATTGTTGACTAACAGTTTGACATCTGTATTTCTTCTATGCAATAATCTTCTAAGCGGTATGATAATGTCAATTCTGCCAAATACCAATCACGTATTCGAGTAAGCAAAATCGGAATTTGCAAAGAGAAGAGGACCATAACAGATTGACGATTCAATTCATAGGTGAAAGATTTCTTACCTACTCTGACAGTTGACCTTCTACAATTATTTTACATTTTTCAGCAAGAGGAAGGCGACCATAACGATTGCTTGATTCTTGACGAACATGTTATTCAATTGAGTTATGTAACTAACTCAATGATTAAATAATTCACCGTGCTTTGGTTTAAATACATTTTGCATAAATACATTTTTCTTGTCGTCTACTTTTGCCTGACTTTAAATGCCTTTTGCTTCCATCGCTTTTGAACTTGTGTTTACTTTTCAACTTCCGTCTTGTTTTCATTGTCTCCTTTTCATAATTATTTGTACTTCATCGAAATAATTTATGTTAAGTCGTTTTGACTTAACAATCTCCTCCTTTAGCTAGAGATTTCTTACATCGGGTAGATTGACGTTTGAATTAATAGGTAATGTCAAACACTTCAATAGCGTATTCGAAGTAAACACCGAGGCGAGATTAAGAAGACACCTTTTCTTGTATGGAATAATGTTCTAGCGGTATAATAATGTCGATTCACCTTAGCGTATTGAAGAAGTAAGCAAACATGAGCGAAATTAGAGAAGAAGAGCACGGAGTAGAGATCGGCGTTTCAATTCATAGTGATAAAATTATTATACGTCCTACTCGGACACGAGTTGACCTTCTACAATTATTTTCTCTTCTTAGAAATTACTATCATTGTTTCCCTTTACTTTTCTTAGTGGCGAGTTCACCTTCTCGATCATTGCTCTTCTTTCGAGCTCGGTTTTTGCATCCCTTTATCAATCAATCATTCAAGGCCATTTCTTTGGCATCAAAATAACTTAAACGAAATTTTATCTATCGCATGCGCTTTACGGTTACTCCCAAAATGTATGAATCATTTCACATCTCTTTGTCTTGTATCCAATAATCTTCTAAGCGCTATGATAATCTCGATTCGACCAAATGCTAATAACCTATTCGAAATAAGCAAAATGAGGACTACAAAGACAAAGAGAGGACCATAACGATTGACGTTTCAATTCATAGGTCATAAAGCGATTAAGTAATTCACCGTTGTTTGCTTTAAATCGCTTTTGATCGTGCTTTTACTCCGATCTACTTTTGCCTGACTTTAAATGCCTTTTGCTTCCGTCGGTTTTGCTTCCATCGCTTTTCAACTTGTGTTTGCTTTTGAACTTCGTCTTGTTTTCATCGTCTCCTTTTCATCATTATTTGTACTTCATCGAAATCATTGATGTCAAGTTGTTTTGACTTAACAATCTCTTCCTTTTAAAGCTGCGAAGTTTCTTGTGTCAATTTGGATTGCGTTTCAATTATCATTATAATGTCAAACCTTTGCCGCTTGACGTATTCTGATAAGCGCCGAAACAGTTAACGTTTTAATTCATAGGTCGGACCGTCATAATTTTTACTTGTGGCAGGAAAGACACGTAACGCCCAAAATGTTTGAACGGAAGGCGTGCTTTTCTTGTATGGAATAATCTTCTAACTAGTATAATAATGTCGATTCACCCAAAAACATATTGTAGAAGTAAGCAAACATGAGCGAAATTAGAAGAAGAGCACCACGATGAGATCGACGTTTCAATTCATAGGTGATAAAATTATTATACCGTGCTACTCGGGACGAGTTGACCTTCTACAATTATTTTCTCTTCTTGAAATTACTATAGTTGTTTGCCTTCGTTTCTTCTGAAAGGTCTTACAATCATTTCCTTTTCTTCGAAGCTTGCCTTTTTGCATCCCTTTGTCAATCAATCATTGAAGAGCAATTTCTTTGGCATCAAAATAACTTAGAACGATATTTGATCGTAAATCCACTTTCCGTGACACCTTTATATTCTAACTTCTTACATTCTCCTCTCTTAATCCTTAAACCAAATCTATCCCACCATTGAAACATTTTCTCCACCCAAACTTTACTTCTCTCAACTACCCTCTTCTTTTAGTTATCAAATTCACCGTTCTAGATTCTAGCGCATTTATACTCCATTTTTTCAGTTCAGTGCTTATTCTCTGCTGCATTCTTGGAGTACTAAGGTATATATGTTTAGGTAAAATAAATTTTGAGTCAAAATTCTCTTTGTTGTTATTATTAACTGAATAGAGCATATTCTCCTTTCTACGTTGTGGTGCATGTATACTCTATTTTTGTAGTTAAATTAAATAATTTTTTATATAAATTACCTTTAGTTGTTTAAATGGTTTGTATTCATGTTTGCTCGACATATTGTTTATTAGGTCATAAACATAATGTTTATTTATTAATGTTCCTTTGTGATACGAAGATCATGAATGGATAGATCAGGGCGTTTATATTATGTCGATTCCTCGGTATTTACATATGGATAGAAATGCTAAAAGGCGTCAAAATTATGCTCAAATGCCAAATGAAAAAAAAGCAAGAATTGTTGCGACGACGTAGAAAATCGAGTTGCCAAAACACATCTTCCACTTCATCTACACTTGACAAAAAATTACTCCTCAACGAAGGAATCTTTCATTAATATCGAACCTTCCACGGTCAACTTCAAGTTATGAACCCTCTTTACATAAATGAAGGTAAGCTTGTTTTACAATATATCGAAACTATTTCCAACCTAATTACTCCACATCATTATAATGTCCTTTTATCGTTTCAAGGGATAAATCATCGCACATCTCCTACAACATTAACATTGTTCTGAATTTACGGTTGAAGTGAAACGGCTCCCTTTTGTTGAAGATTGTCAATATTGTAGCATAACGATTTTACCTTGAACCTCCATCGTTTTGTTGTTAAATCGGGACAAATTTCTATTATTGCTCCTCGGATGCCTTATGCTTTAAAGTCTTTGTTTCTAAATAGCGACGAAGAATCAGAACATTTGAAAAGAATGTTCGTACATATAATAACAATGTAGCTTTCACTTCTATGGAGCCGGATATGATGGTGGTGACAAAAAACACAATGGGAGTTTATACATTCGTGTTCGAGGACAAGTTTACCATTTCCTTGGCGGTTTAGTGTCGACAAGCAATAAAGTATCGAAATCAACTTTATTTCTTTGATACCGATGAAGAACTACAACAAAGGCTCGGCGGTTGTGATAAACTTGATGAAAGTACCTTGAAGTGATTATGACAATTCTTGAAGATAACCCTTATGCTAGGTTCTTTCGTAGTCTTAAAGATATTCCTTCCTTGAAAATCACCAGTTGTTACGAGATGTTATCCGGGTCTTGATCGGTAGCGTTTACAATCTTCAGCTGCATCCCAGTAGGCTGCTATATGGATTGAAAGCGATGATGAACAACATGATAAATCTCCTCGTATCCAGTCTCTGATCCTCGGTTGGAGCTATAAATTCAATCTTATTATGCGTACTCGACCGCTTCAATACCCTACATTTCCACAGGGTGAATCGGGATGGCATCCTCGCATTAAGCGGTTAAATTCTCAAACAAAGCGGCACCAATGGTTACGATCAAACAAGCGGTGCTCCTTTAAACACTTTTACTCAAGCGGCTGAATTATTTGCTCTCGAAAACATAGGTTAGTTATGCCTTATTACCTTGGTTCCGACATATTGTCTAATTGGGCAAAACTAATTTATCATTTTTTCTTACTATTACTAATTACTCGAGGACGGATTTGCAAACATGGCGTAGTATCTGCGAGAAGTATTCGCCATCGACTTCAAATGAGAAGTTATGATGAATCCATGCTTATCCACGACTTAAGACTACTACAACAATTAGTTGTTGGTTCTTATATAAAGATTGAAACATCACGGTTTGAATTCCATAGGAAAAAGCGAGCGAAATCGATCGAGAAATTTTGCAGGTGTTTTAGATAGCGTTAATATTGGTCAAGCTGAAGCTTCTACAATTGGCGTGAGTTGTCCTCGGCTTCATTTATCGGTGACGAGGACGTGAAGCGGTATTTATCTAGATCTGATGGCTCGGTGCAAAATATGGCAAACCAGATTTTTTCTCTATGACTTGCAACCTATGTGGAAGGAAATACTGAAGAGAATCTTAAATTCCATGAAAAAGCACAAGAGACCAGTTTATTATGCGAGTGTTGAGGCGAAATTTGAAATTCGAAAATCAACGATCAAAAAGGAATATTTGGAGATGTTGCGCATTTGTTTACGTAATTGAATTTCAAAAGCGTGGATTCCCTCATGCTCACTTGCTTCAATACTTGACCACAATTTAATTTGTTGAATCGATTCCTATGATCAAATCATATCAATTTGAAATACCTAATCGATGATAATTCAGATTATATTCTCTTGTCATTAAGCACATGATCCACGGTCCTTGTGGTTTTATGAACAATGATGCCCTGCATGAAATGGTGTATGCAAAGTCATTACCCCAGTTTTACTCCTTTCCTTGTCCATGGCGAAGACGCAGTTATCCGTGCTATAGGCGTAGAGATAATGGAAGAAAAGTTAAAATATCCGGACATGAGGTTGATAATAGATGGGTGGTTCCTCATAACGTACCTTGATGTTGCTTGGCGCCACATTAATGTTGAAATATGTTCCTTTGTGAAGCTTGTTAAATATTTATACAAATATGTATTTAAGGGCCACGACCTTGTCAACTTTAGCGTCAGCGACGAGAAACCAGTGCGATATTGGCGAAATCACAAATTTCAAGAAGGCGTTGGATTTCACCCCGAAGCTTTATGGCGCATATATGAATTCCGCCTTGCGAGATTAATCCATCCATCTATATACTCAAGTTCACCTTCGGATCAACAATCTGTTTCCTTCGCTAAAGATGCTAATTTGTCTTATTTATTGAGGAATTTTGACTTCTCCAAAACAATGCTTACGGAATTTTTGGACCATTCAACAAATCAAAAGGCTGCGAAATGAAATGTCGTATGCGGTTTCCCTCAACATTTTGTTTGGAATCAAAAACAAGGGCGTGGTCGGAAAGAAAGCGGAGAAAAGTGATAGGACGATTAGTCCTTGTTGACCCTCGAGAAGGAGAAAGGTATTACTTGAGATTATTGCTACATAAATGTTAGAGGACCAACGTCGTTTGACAACTTGTTAGCTGTTGATGGTGAAAAGGTGGTATTTGAGGGATCTTTTGCTTTGCAATTAGGATTGCTAGCATCGACTCTTACATCTGACAAACACTTGTGCTGTCATATTTCAAATGCCAACATCCTCAGTTGTTATTTACTACACTCTTGTTCTATTGTTCACCGGCAAATCTAGGGAACTACAGGAAACTTTCGGAGACCACCTACGCTCGACTACCTATATGCTTATTCATCCTCTAATCGTATACATATGATGATATTACAAAATGGTTCTTGAAGATATCAATAAATCTACGGAAGAAATGGGAAAAAGCTTAGGCGATTATCATTTCACTGAACATGAATTTCTTCTTGATTCTTGCCGTGGCAAAATAAGGAGGTAGAAAGTGAGATGAATATAGAGATTGATGAGCAGGACTTCTTATTACAATCAAAACTAAACAGCCAACAAAAGCGCGTATTTGATTTAATAATGAAATCGATTCTCACTTGACGAGTCGAAGTTATTTTATCGATGGTCCGAGAGCAGGTAAAACTTTCTTATATCGAGCTCTTCTTGCAAATTCACGATCACGAGACACATTGCAATAGCGATGGCGACATCGAGCGTTCTTCGTCAATTCTTCCGGTGGTAGGACATTTCACTCGAATTTAAAATCCCCTTGATTTATCAAGCAAAAGTTTGTCGATTGAGCAAACAAGCGGTGTTGCAAAATTGATATTTGAATCCAGCCTTATTTTATGGACGAGGCTTCCATGGCAAAGCGAGAAGCCATCGAAGCATTTAATGGTTTACTACAAGATATAATGAACTCGATCAGCCTTTTGGAGGTAAAATTGTTGTATTTGGTGGTGACTTTAGCGAACATTGCGATTATTCACCAACAGCGAAACAACAACTCATTGATTCAAGTCTTCTAAATTCACATCTCTGGCGACATATCTCTAAACTACATTTAACGACAAATATGAAGCTATCTCAAATCCACATTTTGTGATTTCTTATTGCGGGTTAGAAGGCTACGAACGATGGATGAACAGATCAAATATGTTTACGGATGAACTCATTATTCCTTACGACAACAAGGATGAATCATTCATAGGTTGCTTCTTTTTCATTAAATTACATACTAATCTTTTTTGCATTACGATTATACTTTCCTAATATCTGATTGTGCTTACTAGGTTCTTTGGAAAATGTTTTCCTGACCTAAGCTTATATTCATCCGACCGTGTCGGATGATAAGCGGATCGTGCTATGTCGATGAATAATTGTGTTGATGAAATTAATGACATCATGATTCAAAAATTAACGAGATTTGCATTCATATGTGAGTTTTGACAAAGGCGGTTGATCGCGGACATCAAAGGCGATTATCAAGATTTTCTCGATTCTTTGAACCTAAGGACTACCTCCTCGTAAACTTTTCTTTGAAGAAGGCTCTCCAATTATGCTTGAGAATTTAAATCCAACGGAAGGATTATGCAATGGAACAAGGTTGATATGCGGACAGCTAAAAGATCATACAATTTCAGCTGAAATTGTTTTGGACCTCCTGAAAGGAAAAATCATTTTATACCTAAGATTCCTGGCAATCTCAGGAGAGCGAAAAAATGGAATTCCTTTTATCGAACACAATTTCAATTAAATACGTGTTTTGCAATGACTATAAACAAATCCAAGGTCAAACACTTGATCATGTTGGAATTTATCTCCGTCGACTTATTATTCTCACACGGACGATTATATGTAGCTTTCTGTCGGCGCGAACTCTGAATCGATTAAAGTTCTTATTATTCTGGAACTTTTCAATCTTTAGACTTGAAAAAAGACAAGGAATATTGTTTTCAGTGAAATTTTGAATTAGTCAAATAATAAAACATCAAATTTCCTCATGAAGACAAGGTATATTATTTGTTTGTTGTCTCGGTTCACATGATTTGATTTTATAGGCATAATTATTTGTCTTGACTTGACCATCCAACATTTTCTTTCGGCATGGATAATCGTTTATTGATGAAGAATATTTTGCACAGGCGCAATCATGGTCTTGTCAGTGATGGTCAACAAAAACAACGGTCGTTAGCCGGTTAATTCAATCGACTAAAGACAAAAGTTTGTCTTTTGCGATTCTCAGTATATCAATTACACTTTTTCCTTTCACATTTTATCAACTTACCTATCAATAATTTCTTTATAATTAACGAGGATGCATGAGTTGAGGTATCATATTCAACAATGATATACAAAATTGGAGACATCTTACTGGTAGTGTCGAGAATATATCATTTCTAATGCAATTGTCAAATCAATTCCCCTTGATATCAAACTGAAAATTTGAACATCTGATGGATTCTCACAAATCCATACGGTCATCGAACCTGTCACACAAGGCGATGCAATCATCCCTCGATTTTCAACTTCCGCCTTTCCAAGTCTTATGGATTATGTGACGACAAGCAAAAATCTGTTGGTTAGATGCTTAATATATTTTTCATACAATCTTACAAAACTTTCCCTTTGTGATTACATTAATGTTTAACACATGATAGATATTATAGCAGTAAATGCGTTGAAGTGTTGGAAAAAAAGATATCGTCGAGAGGCGGAAAAGCTATTTGTCGAAATTTGTTATCATAAATAAAGTAATTCTCACTCTGTATCTTTGTTACTATTTTGTGTGAGAGATGAACAAATTTTACATCTTCTCGTTATCTCTTGTTTTTTAGGAACAGCGGTTATACTATCGCTTTGGAATTGTTTTGTTGAGAGCGAGGGCGAAAGATTATGGAATTACTTCACTCTCATCCGATTATTGTTTGCGAATCTCAAAGTTAATTTCTTTACGGTATTTGTTCCTTGCTTCATATAACACATCTTACTCATCCCTTTTATTACATCTAAAAAATCATTTTAAAATGTTAGTTGTTGCATTGTCAGCGTGGTTCGACTCGACCATCCTCGTTGAGCCACCCATACAAAGTTGCTTAGATCTCAAAATTGGTAATCCATTATATTCGTACAACCTTTCTAACATTTTGTTACAAATTATATAGGAATTTTAAAATGTCTTTCTTTTGTTGCCTATATAAATATTATATTACGAGCACTGCGAAATAACAACCACATCAAAAACCTCGTCGGTGGAAAATCTTACTTTACATATAATCCCGTATATCTTACGGATCTCACCGCATATCACGAATCATGTCTTTAGATTCTACCCCTAAGGTAATCACATCTGCATATTCGGTGACATATTGAATTTGAAACTTCTTCCTCGAACATTGTTATCAACTTTTCCTTAGATATCATGGATTGAAGCCAAAATTTCCTTTCAGCACATTTACAAAAATTTTGGTATATGGCATGCAACAAATGCTTCGGTCTCTGATTGCTTTGCATCTGGAGTTCTCTTTACTTGTAATTCTTGTAGAAAGCATGCAATGAGCCAAGGTTTCTGCCTTATTTGCGATCTTCGATTTGTTGCTTATTCCTTTCGTGTCTATTCCATATTTTTAGCATGACTTTTTACTTCCATATACTTTGCTACTTTTTGCCTACCTACTATTCTTACTTTATTGAGCGGATGCCGTCGACATGGATTTGACCGATGACACGGAACTATAACGACTTATTTTGACGACCTCATTGAAACTATTAAACTTAACCGTTGAAGCAATGAAATATTACAATGAGGTTATATTTTCCTTCCTTCTTTCATGTACATTTCGGTTTAATCGTTAGAAATATTTTCAACTAGTTATTTCATCGACAATGGACATTTTTCTTCTCGTTATAAGAACATGGATCTTCCTTGGAAAGTCTACGCCTGATTGAAGCGATACCTTTCTTCTCCACCTGAAGCCGATGAACACTTTCGATCTGGTTGGGTGCAGCGATTCTTTGTTGTTCTTGTAGAAAATTGATCTTGATGAACTCTGATGAGCTCGGTTTCACCACTCTCGGTGCTTTTATTCTTACTTTATCTTGATTTTATCTATAACATCATCTTTAATTATTTACGTATGTGCCATTTAGTTTCAATTCATCTCCCTTATATAAACTTGCTTAATATATATTGATTTTGATATTTTCAGGAAAAAATCACGAATCTTCTTCATCAGCTAAACTATGTCTCGAAAAAAGGTTTCCGATCTTTGAATACCACTTGCCGTCACAAATGGA